>CM056994.1:324989997-325662497 GCA_029891345.1 Dryococelus australis
GAGAACTAGCGAATGATGAATGGCTACTGTGTAAAGCAGCAATTTCATAACATTATCTCCGTATTGCCACGTATTTCGTAACAGCAATCGTACAAAATACATCAGTTCGTGACATATAAGACGGCTTTCAAAACCAAATACTATGACAAATTTATATTACAAACTTTTATTTTGATACCAGGTGGTGTTGTAGGTGATTTTACTGAAATGCCTAAACTCGAATAAGAGGCCAGTATATACACGGGAATAACGTTTTAATTGCTGCTTATTAATGCCCCGGCTTTATGCCATGAGCCCATTGACCATGGGTGGAGGGGGGGGGGGAGAGAAGGGAAAGAGAGATAATATTTGACTATGATTAAAAATAACCTAACCTTGTACTAAAAAATGGCACAGCCACATATTCTGGATTCAAACATGGATGTTTTTAACTATAAGGTGGCGCCCCAGCCAATAATCCTACCCAGATAAGTTTAATACAGTGGAATACTACTGTCAAATATGTCTAACTAAAGGCCGTTCACGATAAAGTGAGCACTTTTGAAATCAACCTCAGAAAAAAGTTACTGCTCCTACCTGCATACACTTTAACGGGCGCACTGAGGGAAATGCGTCCAGTAAACTTGCTATCGATGGAGGGGTATGTGTTTCCATATCTTAACGTTGCATATAAAGTGCTAGGTAACCATTTGTGTTAACTTAAATTGTTTTCATAGCTTTCTGATTTTTTAATGCTTCGAAGATATTTGGAAAATATTTACTTTTCTAATAATTTACAGTTTCACTTGACCGACGCATGAAGAAAGCGACAAGTCCATGGCAATGACGATTTTGATAAGGAGGAAGAACACACAGCATGCATACAAGTAGATCTTAAGCAGAGCTTTCAAAAGTGCTCATTTAATCATGAACAGCCGATAGATATTTATCGTCTTACCTACACTGATGCCTGAATGTTCGATTTCATATATATATTCTTTTGAACCTCTTTTCTCATTATTACGTCAGGGAATAAGAAAATTAACGTAAAAAAAATGCAACCATTTTCGAGCAGTGTGCCGTGTTTGCTAGGTTGCACATTCAGGGGCAAAAAAAAAAACATATTACAGTTTATTCACAGAACGTCCGAAATTTAAGTTTTAATTTGCATTGAAATGAAGAATTGAAAAGGTTAACAAGAACCCAGTAATTGATAAATGGCTGAAGATAATTCAATAATCGTAGTTGGATCACACGACTTTGTAAATAATTACTTGGGAAATTTATTTGGGAAATAATTCTGTGTTAATTGATTAGCTTCATTTTTTTCTTCAATAATTTTACAACTAGGAATGTAAGAATTGCCTGAGAGTTCACTTTTACAACATGGACTATTTTATGGAAACCATTTCACTGTATGCATTTTCAGTCTCAGTTATTGGTGTTGGATATTATTTGAATTTATAATTGTACTTAACGTACATCTTTCTTGTATGCACAATTTTTGTTTTAAATGTGTAAAGTTACGTTTCATTGTGTAGTCTTATGTATTCCCCGGACCAACAATCTATGAGAAACAAATTTGAAAATTGCTTGAAACAAATACACTGTTTTCTTAAAACTAGGCGAAGCCAGCCTTCAACACAGTGAATATCGTATGACTGCCAATCTTCTTTTTATTTTCTTCTGGCAAGACCCCAAAATCCCGCTACACCAGCGTGAGCTCCTTCGCAGTTCTGTGAGCCCTCCGGCATGAATGTTAGTAGTTAAGAGGGTTGGAGAATGGGATGCATCTCAGGGCATGCCCATTACGCCTTAGGTCGGGTTTATTTAGTTTAAAAGGTGTACATTCATCGCGGTCGTCTCGTGCCAGGGACAGGCGAAAGGAAGCAAAACTCCTCTGGTGGACTGCTGGCTTAGAGAATCCAGCACAGTATTTCACAGCCACGACTGTGTGGAGATTCCAAGAAGCGATAAGCTGCTGAGTGACATGTCATTACCCCCAGGGGAACTTGGTTTGCGCGCCTTGGCACCCTCCTGCCACCTCTCGGGGCCTTATGCTCGAAATCGTTCGGCTTCCGCAGACCATTCGAGCCGAGTAGAGTTAAACCCTCGTACGGCTTCATGTGTGCGAGATTTACTATGCTGGAGCGAAAACCTCTCGCATACGTGTTGGCCATTCGATTCGGGCCAGTGTTGTCGTATGCGAGTTCCAACATGGCAAGCGTCCGTGTTGTAGGCGCTCCGCTCCACCTTGCTGTTTTAATGTACTATTCTAACGATTCTAAGGAGAGAAATGGAGCGATATGTACGTCGTACAACAGAACCTTCATATCAAAATCATATTTTGGTAATAAAACGTGTTAATATGCACTAAAAATACTTTACAACGTTACTGAAAAGAAATTGTACAAAAAGGATTACAATTAAATACAGTACGTAGGTCTATGTCATAGCACAGTAGTGGCGCTGGGGCTTACAAATTTAAGGTTCGATGGTTAGAATCTGCCCTAGGCACAAATGTTTTATTATTATTTATACATCTATATGAGTTCAGTTATATGGTCAATATTAAAACTAAAAAGTTTTCCTGGTGATATTTACGCTCAATATATAATCATAAACGAGAAATAAAATAGGAAACAAAACTCTTGTTATAGTGCCTGACGAAAAATTTTCGTAAAAAGTGTCGTGTACCTAACGTCTTTTTATCTTTGTTATTATGGTTATTTGTTTCATTTAGACTTATTCTTAGCTAATTTTAATATGTTAATTATAATTTTACTCCCTTGCATAGTCTTCTGAGGATGAAAGTTCAGTTTTTATCACTTGAAAATGTCAAATGACAGTGTATCATGTAATGTGAAATTATTTCGTTTGTGCGAGAAACTGATTGCTTCTAAAATATTTTGATATTGGAGCTTGCAATGCGATAAATACTTCCACACGCAATGTGTAGATAATACTCTTAGTGTGGAAAATCATAAATGCTGTACAATCAGAAATAAGAAAACATGAGACGGGTGTCAACATAGACAATATTTAAATAATTTACAACAATACTTGTATTCTTTGTTAAAACAAGCGTTTCTAATTTAAAATGAACAGCAAACATTGTATTAACAATTATTAGCTAGCGTCTTCTAACACAAAATTTCTTAAAGGTAATTTAGAATATTATAAATAAGTGTAAAATGCGATGGCATTGCTTCCTAATTCGTAGACCCAGTACGAAAGCACGGGGAATTAATCCTGCCCGTGATGACTGATTTGAAGTGCAAGGTATAGTTCGATGTGTTATTAAACTTCAAAACAATTACGATGCATTTGCTATTATTGACATGTGACAATACTTTTGAAAAATTGTCCCTGTTTATAAATCCCAGCCATTATTCGCCAAGAAGTTCTGCAGTAAGATTTACAGCGAACTTATAATTCAGTGACATTAAGCACAATGATAACCACTATGCGTATAGCGACTTCAAGTGAAGCCATGGTAATGTATCAAAGTTTAAGCAACTTTAGCGAAAAGTTCTATGTATGTGTGCTTTACGCATATAAACCATTATTGTGCCAACAAGTTTGAATGATCAGTGACAAATGGTTAAAACACATTTACACACAGTGTTTATCCAAATGTGGTAGTATTTAAATATGGTATGGATTAAATGCAAAATTAAGGCTAAATTAATTTCTCTTCCATTGAATCAAATTGAAGAGATCAGTAAACAGATTTGAAAAATAACCATAATTTCTTCAATTATCAAACGGAAAAAATATGCGAAACCAGATAAATTTATTGAACAATATTAATTAATATATGCCTAATCAATATGTATGTCAATAGTCGCGAGAATCGTTTTAAGAGAAAGATATTAAGACTGCAGTAGCGCGACAATATCATACATTAACAAACATGGAAATTTGAACATGACAAAAAATACCATATAACTTAAGTAAAGTGGCTATAAATGTGTCAAGTAAAAAATATTGCTTGAACAATTAAATTAAATTGACAAACTCGAAAGAAAAAAAAGTACAGCACATTTAGGTTTAATGAAATGGCGCATAAGCTATAACTGATACAATCAAAACATTATAATGAAGAAGAGAGAATGAGATTAAATTTTAAATACTTTGGACTAAATACTCTAAGCTACTTATTATTAGCATCGTTTCAATAAATAAATAAATAAATAAATGTTTAAATTACCCTAATTATTTAACTTCTTTTACTTACATTTAACAATTAATAAATATAATTAATGAACGAAAAAGTAAATCATCATATCTTGACAAATAAATTTGCTCTCGTATTAATACAAATATGTTTAGTGACTGTTTGTTGCAGTCTGAAAGATTGTATTTGAAGTTGTATGAGCGGCAGAACAACCCTGCGGTACGATTTCCAGCTTGCAGTCGCATGCGAGATAGCCAAGTCACTCGCAATTTCGAGTGCTCAAGTCGCACGGCAGCCGACCCGAGTGATTCCAGGATACCAAAATAGTGTCACGTTCGGCAAAACAACACTCGACCAACTCCTCGCATGCGACTGTAAACTCCAGCATAAGGCCCCTTGTGAGGCACATAGCTATCGGTGTTACGGTGGTTGACTACATACAGGCGTCACAATTTCTGTAGCTGACATAAGCAATGCGGTCTCTAGAGGCATACAAACATTAAGTTCCTCTTACATGCAACCTTAATGAATATACCAATTTGACAGAAATCAATTAAGTGGTTTTAGATGCGTCATAGCTCTCCCTAAAAAAAATAATCCGCCAATTTATACAGTATTATATGTTTCTATTAAGAGGAACCAACCCTTATTGTGAGCCATGAAACTAAACCGACTAATTTGTAAACACTCAGTTCAGTAGTTTCATATTTTTACTGTATTAACTTCCAATAAAGTGGATCAAAGGAATTATTATTAATATTTGTATCTAATTATTATTAAGTAAATTATTTCCAATTCAAACTGGTCCTGCCGAGACAGTGACAAAACAAAAGAGTGAAATGTGATATGTTTTCGAAGGTAGCGTACAAGGGCAATTCATGCTGAATAAAGGCGCCAAGATAAAGACTCTCGAAGTTTTACCATGTGTTCCTAAATCACTCGTAAACTTGATTCCTGCCGAAACTTCTGATTGTTTCACATTCCCCCGTTTCTTCAAGAAGACGAAGAAGACAAATAGAATGAAGCCATGCTGGGTCGCAGTTATGCAAAACAGATACAAGAAAGCTATGTGCCACTTCGACATAAAGCCAAAGCCCACGGCAAGCCGAGTAGGAAGAACTCGAAAATGACCACCACCAACACACGGGTGGATTTGCTTCCGCCTTGAATGGGATTCACTTTTCGATCGCAGCCGTAGATAGTTTGGATGATGCGTATAAAAATGAAAGCATTCGCGATGACGATGAGACCAATGGGTCCGGCGACGGTTACATAGAAGTAGACGTCCGTGGGGAAGCAAAAGTCCTCTTGTGGCAGGAGATGTCGTCGTTGGTGTATATTTCGGTGTCGATGCAGAGGAGGGCTGCCACAGGGAGGACGGGCAAGGCCCAAGACAGCAGTGACATCTTAAGGACGAGGTGGGTGAGGGGCGTGTAGATGCCGACGACGTAGCGGCGGTACTGCAGCCACGCCGAGACGAGGATCCACATGAAGGAGGCGAGCAGAAGGTAGTGGAGGATGGCGCCGACGACGATGCAGACGGTTCCCGAGCTAGCGGCCTCGGTAGCGACGGGGAGGAAGAGCGCCGTCATGAGGGCAACGTTGACGGCCAAGCAGAGCACCAGCTTGTGACCGGTGTTGCGGCGCCACTGGGGTGTCGTCGCCGCCACCACGACGATCCTCGCTACTCCCAACAGCGACATTGTGCAGCCCAGGTACGTGATGACGTCGAGCGCAACCTCATGCAGCGGGCCCAGCTCCAGCGGCATCTCCTGGATCAACACACCGAAGTGGGTGAGGTGCGAGCAACGGCAGAAGATCTTGTCGCCCGCTGCGTGCTCTGTCTGGCACCCGTCCATCGACCACATGCCTTCATCCGTCTCACTGTGGTTCCAGTATTCGCAAACATAATTTTCGCAGCCACGCGCAGGAATTTTTTGCTTGAACACAAGTTCTATGTAGTATGGCTGCACATTCTCTCTGTGATAGTTGTAGGCATTCACGTTAACAACTGCAGAGTTTAGCCTCCTTTTGTTCCTGGTATCTTTCTCCTGAAGAAGCGATTTGGGTTCATCGTAGACCATCGCTGTTAGCCGCGTGCTTTTGTTCATGGCAGGGAACCTCACAGAGACCTCATTGTCGTCTCTAGCTAAATTCTCAATGCTCACATTATCTGAGTAAATGTTAATAGACCAGGATTTATTCCCGTCCGAATGGTTTTCGAATTTTTTGAAGGTCATGACTGAGGTAGCATTTACATCTGTGTCTCCGACGGCTACAGACACTTTCCTTAGGTCTTCAATTTTAAGAGGGAGTTCAGTTGGTATGTCAGCGTTTCGAATTATGTTTTCGATATCTTGCAGTACCATTGTGTGTTTTCCTCTGATGCTGAACTCTTCGGTAACTATATCGTTAACATTTTGCAGCAGATCTTCCAGCAGTGCCTGGCTGACGTTTTTATCAGCATATGAATGGATATTTTGTTCTAGCGATTTCCCTGTTGTGTTTTTCGGAAAACCAACGTGTGTTGTAGATTCAGATGGTTCTCCTGTCGATGTAGGTTTCTGTCTCATAGGCGTAATCTTCTGTCTTGTAGTTGAAAATCTGAATTCGCAATGTTCATGGAGTTTAAGGCATTCCTCTTCTGTAAGTCCATGAACTGTAAGAAGAAAACATATCTCAATCATACTTGTTAAATTTTACCCTTCAGCAATATTTAATCTTTATTAGTCTACTTTCCGAAGGAAAGGATGGCTTATGATATCACTTTCCTGTCTGTGTGTATGCATGGGGATATGTGTTTTTATGTGTGCGCAACTGTGCATGTGCCTGTGTTCCCCCTTTAATTCTTAAAAGAGTGAATCGAAAATCATCAAACCCAGTACATGTAAGAAGAACGAGTATGTCTGTTCTGGCTTAAAAATTGCAAGAGTGGCACAAGATCCATTTGATTAACCTGGAAGGAAGTCTCGGAGGCGGGGATACTAATTACAGGCACCATTTTGGAGGGGATAGCACAAAGTGCAGGCATCCCTCAATCCCACCACTTTAAAGTCCAACCCAATCCTGTGCTCAGATTAGACAAACGCTTCCCCCACCCCACCCTCCTCCTTCCCGCTTCTTCCCCTATAATGCGTGGTGAGATTGGATGTTATTAGGGCTACCCCTCCTTTTCCCTCATTTCCTCTCCTTCCCCTCCGAGATGTTCTGCGATTGGCAGTTAATACTGACAGCAAGAACGGCACAAGGGATATTTATAACAGGCGTTGAATATTCTGTATCTGACGAGCGACTGAGAGCTCTGACGACAGAATGATGGCTGAAGGGAAAGGGGAGAGCACCGGTTGCTGCAGAGGTCTTCATCCTTCGGTGGTCTATGAGCATCTGAGGAGATTGGAGTGTGTGTGTAAGGAAAAGGTGAGGTTGAGGAGAAAGGGGAGTGTGTAGGGATGAGACATAGATCCTTGGTTCGATACCCGTTTAAGGTATTTTAAAAAAATTAGGCTAGGGGATAGGGGTAAGGGAGAGTATAGGGTTGGAGTAGGAGGGTTGAGGAGTCATCTTCAATAATTGGTTCCATATCCATTGGAAGTAATTCAATTATTTTATCGCCTAATGAATAATTGTGTAATAAGTAATTACACAATTACCTATACTCATTACACACTAAGTATATTTAACAAGAGTAATTACCAATTAAACAATTGCATGGTTACCGATACTAATTACACAGTGAGTAAAAAACTAATTACGACATGTACAAGTACCAACACCCTAACTGCATTTTGCTGCTACCACTCCAAACTGCAGACTGAACTGAAATCGTATTTGTCATAAATTATATCCCCCTGCACCAGCCATGCACTCAAGACGAACATCCTAAATTGCCCTACACCGATCACCTATTGCCCAAGTCGACTAAACACCAAGTTATTTAAACTCATTTGATGTTACAAATTAAATGTTTTTATTAATAGTAAGATTGTGATAGGATTTGAAATATGCTTCCACAACTAATCCTGCTCATCTTTAAAAATGGTACTTGGCTTGGTGCATGACTAACAATCGTAAAATATAATTTCAAAATTATGCCATGTATTACTTATGTGATATGAAAAATACCCTCAACATTAAATCATTTTAAAAACTTTTTTGCCAAAATGGCGCCTGACTTCTAACCCAGGGCACAAAATGTACCTGCTTCCTAATTGCCACAATGCTATGCAGAAAATTTAACTTGTAGTACATTACTTAACTGGCTGGGTGAGTATTTATTTTATAATGTTTTTCTGCTGGAACATTTGAATTGCTATTTTACTGTCGTGGTTTATTAGAATGTGATTCTGTTAAGGATATGTCATTTACTATGGCATTCTGTATGTGTGTTGGTATGTTTTGATTGTATGTTTTGCTATTACATGATAAAATGGTTTGTCAGAGTAATTCGCTGGTATATTTCATAGGAATATTTAAGTGTTTGCTTTGTTGTCTTGGAAGGTATCAAGTTACTCATTAGTATAATCGATATTGTGTAGGTAATGTTTGATATTATGGTTTGTTTATGTAAATTGTTTAACATATGATAGAATATTTTGCCTGGGACAATACATAATTATAGTTGTTTGGTTTGTTTTTTTCGAAGCCAGTATGATATAACATCGAAATATTATAAGTTATATTTAACATTTTTCAATGGGTATTTGGATGTTTGGGCTATATAGTGTTTGATATGTAAGTAATTATGATTGGGCGATGGGTTATGCTGGTGAAAGTATTTAATAAAAAAAATATGGTGATAGTGGGAGACCTGTGTTTATAGCAAATAAAACATTTACATATCGGGCTATGGGGAAAAAATATATTAATATAAATTGTCAATAATTTTTGGTAATGTATTTCGAATTGATTTCATAATAACATCTGCTCAAATATTTTTGTATTAGAATGTAGGTTTGGCCAATTTCTACAACTTCAGGAATTTATGTGCAATATAGTATATGTATCATATCATTGTATGCATGTGTGTGTTTGTGTGTGTTTTTCTGTTTGTAAAGCATTTAAACTATGTTTAACACTATTTGCTTGTAATTATAATACAATATTTCTAGGCGTTGTCAAATTAATTGTTAGGAGGGGTCAAAACGTTAGCTAAGAGGGCTCATACTGTATGTTAGGAAGACAAAATGTTTGCAAGGAGGGTAAATATGTTCAGATTGTGTTTTGGTACAATTTTTATTAAGCAAATAGATATCTGATGTGGGATGAATATTCTATTATATCCCTCTATGCGATTGGAAATTGTTAACTATATTTGCATTGTTAAGGAGTTGAGTATGTGCACATCACAGCATTCGCCTAGAGTCATTTCGGAAAAACCAGAAAGGGGTTTGGAATTCTAACCTGCATCCTTCCGAATACGGGAATAAATATAGTAATTGCCGCCACATGCTATAGGAGTAAAATATAAACAATGTTGTTGTATTGCATGTAAATTTGGTCATGTAAAACTTCTTAATTTTTTTTTTTTTTTTTCAAAAACATAATATTTTACCTTACTTGCTAAATGCTATGATTTATTTAATTTCACAGGAGATGATTTGTCATAAAGATATATAATATTTACTCCTCGTATCTTAGGAAGTTAACGAAATGTATAAAAGTGTAGTTAGTTACTTCAATCTCTTTGTGTGGGTGTTAACATGTAATCTGAAAAAAAAAAAATATTTGTACCTAATAACATGTAAATAATAATCCTGTAACACTAAATGAACAATGTAACCTTCTATCTAAAACATTTTGTATGACGGGTTTCGATTCCTTACCCGGGACACTCCACGACCTAACCAACTACTCTGCAGAAGCGCCCCCAACATACGAATGTATAAAACAAACTGTTAATAAAAGATTTAAAAAATTTGAAGAGATGATTTTCTTGTGTGTTATTTTAACTCCCCGTTTGTTAGTTACTTCACGAAAAGTATAAAGAGATGGTGTGTTTAGACAACCTGTGCAGGTTGGGATCGTGGGGAGACGTTTACATTTCGGTGTTTGAAGGTCGACCGAGCTCTTCTGACTACTAACACCAGGGTTAGGAAACTAGGTTTACTGGTGTTCCATCTGATGGACCACTGCCAGATTGCACCTCTAGCATTCGGTCACTCTTTTAAGAGTTTTGCATAAATATAATTCTTTAAGCTTGCATGGTACATTATAAGAAAAGTTGGATTTTAAAGCTTTTGATTTTTCATATATGTCATCTTGTTTTATTAAAGTTATTAATTTTCGAAAAGTATAAAAGCTCGATGGCTATAGGTTGTAATTTCATTCAGTTTGTGAACATTTCATTCTGTTTGAACATGTCAGATATGAGCTTTTCAGAAGAATCTTCACAGCAAACATAGGATATGAAATAAAAGTGCTGTTATTATGAAAAGGTATATCTCGATGAGGGAAAGTTACATTCTCATGAACGTAAATATCATAATAAACCTATTCGCCATCTACATCGATATTTGAAATGTAAATGTTTGTTAGACAGTAGTGATAAACTTAATCTACAAGTTATGAATTGCTGTGGTTTTGCTTTTGCAATGGGTGAAAAAATCGCCGGGATTTCAGAGTCAGCATTGCTCTAAAAACTTTATACATAGTCGCAATATGCATTTTCATGAAATAAGTAGTTTGTAAAGAATCCTTAGTGTATTAGGTATTGCTGTGCAGAGTGTGGTTGTATACTTATGAGGGGTTCTAGATTAACAAGGCATTCAGAGGTATGTAAAGGTAATACTTCAACGTGCATAAGACCTGTACGTCGTTTCTGTGGACAAACATTTACCACAGCTCGTTATGTTCATCGACATGAAATGAGAGCATGTTCCAAGAAACCTGAATTGAAACTGTACCTATGTATAATACGTTTACGTTGTTTAAGATAGAGAATGCAAGGAAGCATGACATTAAATGCAAAATTTTCTTAACAAGAACAAGTAGCGCTTCGAATACGTGTCCACCAACTACTTTGGAAGAGAGTACACAACCTCATCACAGTGTAAAACCTGCGAGAAGAAATATATTTCACTTCGCAAGTTAAGAAGACACCAAACACATAGTTTAGGAAACATATTTAGAAATAAATATTCTTATAATAAATGTCAGTCTGTGTTTCCTGATCATTTACAACTTGAGAAACATTTGTTCACTTGTTGCGAAAGTTTTGGGTAGGATAATTACATGGATTCTGGAAATCAGTGCCATTTTTGTTTGAAGTTATTCACTTTGTATAGTAATACGTATCATCAAATGACGAAAAAAGGTTTTCAAGAATCCTGAGTGTGTTGTACACCAATGTATAGTGTGTGTGAACGATTATTGAACAGAGAGTCTTCATTAGTCAACTATATTGTAAAATGTAAACACAATGCAATGCAATAGTGTTTCATTTTTCACGATTTCTGTATATATTTGTGTGTAATATGTAGCTTTTATATAATGTTTTTAAAGATTTAATAACTATGATTGTGATAATATAAGTTTTTTTAATTTGGTGTGATGTAACATATGTTTACAGTCCACCCTGCGGGATTATAAGTTTTTGTGAGAGAAGGTAAATTTGAAAAAGGTTTGAGTTGTTCATAGCGGGAGTATCTGAATTTTTTTTGGGGGGGGGGGGGGGCAGATAACAAATTCAAACAATGGCGGATTAATAGTGTATGAAGCGGAATATTTTCACGAGATGTGGGATGTTGTGTTTGCAAAATGATTACATATCTGTGATACGTTGTCTTAATAGAAAACTGGACTGATATGTAATTTGGTATACGGAGAGAAAATTATGTCACCAACATATTTGCTCTAGAACAATTTTGGCAATTGCTTATCATAACTCAATTATAATTGGAAAATTTATGTAATGGGTGAGGCGATAATTTAATTGGAGCAAGGGTTTTAGTTTAATTTATTGTGTAAGCCCTTAGAAGAATGTCAATTTTCAAAAAAAATTTGTTTATTTATAATGAAATATGTCATTTAAATATTTGTAAGATTGTGTTAACCTTATACGATAACTATGCGCGTAGATACAGGGTGTTGGTCAGTGTGCGTGCCACAGATCGCCGAAACAGAAATGTTGTGTAGCGAAGATAGAGTGGTCTAACCTTGCCTCCTGAGACGCCTGCTCGAGCGATGTAGAAATAATGGCACGTAGCCGGCAGCATTCCTAACGTCGATGTTGGAACTAACCTCGCCCCCCTACCTCCTCAGCCATCTCGCACAGCAGCTAGCTCTCATGTCGACGTGTCGTTCTCTCCAGTCCTCTACTAACACATCCCTACCTCATTAGTCTTCGCGATTGGCGAACAATTATTTACTATGTACACGACATGTTTTCTTGATGTAATTATTCTAGCACTTATCACTGTGGCGTTATTCACGTTATTACTTACCATCTCTTTAGCTTAATTATGATACGTAATTTTTTAAAACAAATTTTTTTCTTATTAAAGTTCAAGACGAATGGGTTAAACAAATGTCGGCATTAAAATTAGTATACAAGTATTTACACGTATGGATTTGAATAAAGGATTTAATTAGCAAAAAAAAATGTTGCTATGGCACGAAGCCAAGCGCTTCATACTGCCAAAGTTTGAATTCAAACTTTGGCAGTATTCGAAACGTGAAGTATTCCAACAAAGTTATATTTAAACAAAACTTAACCTTGTTGGGAAATGAAGCAAGGTTTAAATCGCTGTACACATAGCACAGTATTGTGTAATTACTTGTTTTGCGGTTAAGATCTAGGTATCCTCGAAAGGGGTCGAAACAACTGCTAAAAAGAGCAAGCCTTAAAGAACATGATGTGTTTATGGAATTTTGTTTTCTGAAATAAACAAATCCTGTTCGCTAACTGTAGTAAAGATTGTGGTAGCATCAAAAATGTTTACTTTTAGCGAAAATGATATTAGTTTTGGTTTTTGTAATTCAAGCAAGTCGGGGAAGCATGGTTTGAGTAAATGTAATGGTTTTCATTTATTATGTAACCACTTAGCGAAGAGTTATTGAAGAGTCCCAGTTCTACCTGTCTCGCGAACCTCTGTGTCTTTCGGGACTCGCGAAGAGCTGGTTCTCCCTTCCAGAGGCGAGGTCAGATGAGGATGGCGGAAAGCTACCTACCCCTATGCTGTCGCCCGGGTCGCCGTCAACGTCGGTGTAGCAGGGCAACGGTGTAAGTTTATAGAGCAGAGTGTGTTGCGCAGTGCTGAGTTAGTTGTTATTTAATTAAAATTTAGGTAGCCACAATGAGTCACGAACTGACACGTATATACTACTTATCTGTAGTTATTAATTGTGCAAATACTCTATTGGGAATCGGTTTGCATTTTGGAATTCTATGAGAATTTTTAAAAAATTATAACTAAATAGAAATTGTGTCAAAATAGACGTTCACTGAATGTTCTTGATCTAGACACATTAGTTCGTTAGTGAAGTTGGTTAATAAGTGTTCAACTCTTCAAAGCAAATAAAAATTGGAGTTGATTCAATTCGATAGAGGTTACACACCGCTGTAGAGAAGAGTTATTAAACGTTCGTAAAATAGTTGTGTTTGTGGGTTTCGGCAATTCTATCTGTATTTTACCATGACATGTGTATTACGTTCATGTTTAATATTTTGATATAATTATTTTGTTTATTTTTAGAACCAGTTATTTAAATTTCAATGTGTAAGTAGAAACAATTACGAGGACCTGCATGCAGTATGATTGTTAGCCCTATCCTTACTCAATGCTTGAGAAAATATAAAATAAATATTGTAAACCTGAATAGTAATTTGTAAAACGTAAGCCATATGTTTGTACAAGTATTTTTGAACAAATATAATGGTGATACCTTCAACGCCAGGTAGAAACATTAACACGGCCGACGTGTGTTCGAGAGTTAACGGAAAAAATCGCATCTGCAGTGTTCGAAACGTGAGAGAGTTTGACTGCGGGGGCGGGGGAGAGAGGTAGAAAGAGAAGGAGAGTTTTGTCTGGTGGCGCTCCTCGCGGCAGTTTTCCAAAAACTCACTCATTCCCTCGCCAAGAAGCTGACGGGCAGTGTGTCGCGCTCCCTCTCTTATGCCACCTTTTCGAGGCACCCACTTTTGTTTTTGTTATTTTGTATAATTGTTGTATATTCCATTTCTAGGGACATTTTTTTTGTTTGGCAAAACCGGTGTACGGTTCGGCCCTTTCATTTGCTTGTGTATTTTTGTGTAGTTATGTCATTAATTTGGTTTCACTGTTAACTTCCGATAGTCACTGTTACTGTGACCCAGTAGGCTATTATGGTATTTATATTAATTGTTCATCAACATTTGTGTTAAATATTTGTTTTTCTGCATAATTTTTCATGTTTATAATTTGTCTCGCCAATTAATTTTATTGGCCAGAATTTTGGTAAAGTTTTCTGCATTTTAACAAAACGTCGTGTATGTTATTAATTATCTATGTATCGGAAAAGATACGATATTTAAAAAAATGCCACTTTTATGTGAAAACCATTCTCAGAATTTTGTACTATGTTAAAATATTACAAACTGTTTACCTTACTTTTGTCAGTACGTTAAAATTAAATCACGTGACTATTTACATTATTATCGCAACATATTATGTATCGATTGTAGCCAACTGCCTGAATTGATATCTGGTCTTCGACCACTTCCGCCGGTGACGTTTCCGTCTTCTTCATCGTTAACAAATGGCGTGATACTTTCTGAAAATTGTTCTTTACTGCATCTCCATGATCCTTCGATCAACCAGCACTTTCGGAGCTTTTCGTAAGTGTGGCTTGTAGACATTTTTGCGCGGCAACTTTTGTTCCTTTAAATTTTGGCAGGTCATGGTTATTTTGTTTGTTTAATGCTATTTTGTTTAGCTGTTCCTGAGTAGGGCCTAACTCTAACATGGCCTAAGATATGACGAGCCTGTTTTTGGTGTCCATATTCGCTATCATCATGGATTGACAGCTCTTTTACTTTCCAATGGCCGTCCTGGGCTGCGGGCGTGTTCCTACTGCTGCTTTCAGGCCAAAATTCTTTTATTATTTCGCATGTTAACGGATTAACCAACTACAAAATTTCAACTTTGTTTCGGGTTTGTGTCTGCAGTCCGACGCATCTTTTGAGACTTCCCATATTTTTTTCTGCAGGCAATTATGGCGTTTGAACATTAGCTCATTAAAAATAATAACAAACAAGGCGTAAAAGTGTAATTACAAATTTATGGAAATTCAGTTCAGCTCTGGACTTGACTTTAACCTTTATGAAAATGTTATGTTAATTATTGTTTGTGTCGTAGCTCTGTCCTTTTGCCACTTTAACCTTTATAAATGAATTTGTGAGTAAACCCACAGTTTTGATCGGGATACCGGTAATTCTAGTAAGTCATGAGATTACAACTGTGAATTATGATGTACCTACTGAACTAGATTTTATGAAGGTGTGTTTTTGTATAACAGAGCTATGTTTTCATTCAGTAATTAATGAGTATTACTACGACATCTTGTTATTTATTTATTTAGTTAAATTTGATCACCTTTTAGTACTTATCCTAAAATTTTGAAATAATAAGTTAAATTATTTTTCGATGCAGACAAAATATTCAATGCGAAAGCGAGTGTAAGTTTGTTGAACTGGGCCAATGTTCGGCCCTGTGTCTTATCTACTAACTTTGGTAATCCCCACTCGTCACAACCAGTCCACTATGTAATTTGTGGTGCGTTGCACCAGGTCTTTGGGAGCAAGGTAAGTTGTAGGGTTTTGCGCTATGGTGTTGTCCTCCCGAGGCCCTGTGTAACACACACGGTAGCAGGAGCTGGTGGTTGTGTTCGAGTGGGATTACTTGTGCATGCTTTCTGCATGTTGCCTTATCCTTTTGTGTGGCTTTCGGGATTTTTTTTTTTTGGTGTAGCACCCGGAGCATGGACTCCACACACAAAGTAATTTTTAAGGTTTATTTGTCTTATATTCTCTTGTAATATTTTGTGTTTTATTTTAGTATCAAGTGTCCTGTTTTGTGTCACTTATCGCCATGGCTGCTATTCTCCTTGAGCTGCTGTTGAAAGATGAAGTAACCTATGAGTGCGTTGTTCGGGGGGTCCAACCGCCCGAATCCACTGTCATGGCATGTAGAAGTGCCCTTCGTTGGGCACTCAATACTGGCACTCCCATAATTGAGGAGTATTTTTCAGACATAAATATTGAGGACGAGTATCGTGGGTGTTCTACGAAAATTATTTCCCTTCAGGAAATAGCTGAAAACCTTGAAGATGACTCTAGTCCTACTAAGCACCCTCGGTTTAAACGCCAGCTTACTCATCTCATTACTAGGGCAAACCATTTGCTCACATTCTGTCCTGACAAGCTTTCAGAAGCTCAGTCCCAATCTTTCAAAAATGTCATTGCGCAGGCACATTCCTTATTTGAGCTTGTGAATAGCTTAGCTTGAGCTTAGAAGCAAGTGAAGTCCAAAAAACTTCCCACCATTGCGATGTTGTCACTGTTGCCACGGTCAGTGAGCAGCTGGCTAACCTGAGCTGCAGTACTGCCACCATCATTTCATCGCCCACACCTGAGCTGAACAGTTTAGTCACTTTCCCCTCAATTTCTCATCCTCATCCACAGCTCACTTTTGCCTCTACTTCAGCACATATACCCACCACATCCTCTCCTACTCATCTCCATTTTCTTTTTGCCACCACTTCACTCATGACACCCTCAGTGACACCAACCTCTCAACCCCTGGCATCATATACTTTTGGCAAAATTACCCATCCAATGGAGCGTTTGTTGCATGATTTCCCTATTACAAATGGTTTATATGTTCAGATATTTCTTGATGTTTTGAAACATATAATGAAATTGCACCTAAGTAATAATTTCCCTGAACATCAACTTTTGAAAATTATCTACCCACTCACGCAGGGTCCCCTCAGTGAAAAAACCAGTAGGCCATATGAGATAATCTCACCTTTGATCAGTATCATGCCGACATACTTCACTATTTCACCCCATCCCGATTACTCACGCAGTTGCAGTCACACATGTTCAACAGACTACAAGAGTATAATGAAAACCTGTCAGTCTATGTTAGCAGCATTAGAGAAGCTGTGGTCATACTGCGATTAAACTTATCTGAAAGTGAGATTGTAAACAACATTCTAGAATGTTTGGAGCTGCAGGAGCGTTCGCGCTTAGTTTTCCTGGGCAAGCCAAACACATTTTCTGAGCTACCGCATTTGCATTTACTTACAAAACATTAGATATGCGGACCAGCAACGAGACAAATTTTCTGCCTCAGACAGGCATCGTAAGACGCCCGTCCTACTATTGACAAGAAAAGTAAGCTACGTGGTCCTGACACTAATGCTGTGGGCACAAGTAATACCGTTAAATAAAAGAGTAAAGTAGATACCCCAACTGTTTCTCACAGTGACCCATGAGCATGTTTTTACTGCAAAGTAACGGGTCATTTGATAGCTAATTGTCCCACGCTCTTAGCAAAAAACAACTCCTGCGAGGACGAAAAGCGAGCTTTTCTTCCTGCAATGTTAGCAATAGTAAAAATTCACAGCTCAATGCTCACATGGTAAAGACTATTAATCTAGGAAACCGCTTCCAGCTTATTTTTTGCCCATACGATGCTGGTATCCCTAAAACTCAGCATAACTCCTTTAAAGTGAATTTTCCCAGTGTTGCAGGTGTCCAGAAATTACCCAGCCCTCACGTTCAAGAAAATTTAGGTCCGTTGTCAGTTCAAGATTTAGTAGATTCGGGATCAGCCTGTACTATTATTTCAGGTGCAATTTTTTATCTTTTGAAATAATTAAAAGTAGTGAAATCTGTTGAGCCTTCAGAAATTAAGTGTCAGACTGTTTCTAGTGAGGCATTGACCATTTTGGGTTCTGTTAAGTTTAAATTAAAAATTGGACGTTGTTCATTGGTACATGAACGTATAGTTCCAGATAAACTTGGTTTACCTTTTTATTTGGGAGCTGACTTTATGGCTTTCACTGGGCTCATTTTAGAGATGCAAGCACAATATATTTTCTTTAAATTTTGTCCTAATGAAAAAATTGTTTATGTTGGTTGTGACCAAAGTCAACATCCCTCACCAGAGGTTAGTAATGAGCCCATTTTGTCTGTGGACCCTTTTGTGCATCTGGAACCCCAACAACGTGTTGTCATTCAGAATCTTTGCAATGAATTTCCGAAAATACTTACTCCGGAATTAGTTCTTACCGATCTTTTAGAATATGAAATTAAGTTAGTTGACAAAGAGCATGTCACTAGCCACCCTTATAGGCTAGCCCCTCCCAAGATGGAGATTTTGAGGGAACAGGTGCAGGAACTACTAAAAAAAGAGAGTAATTGAACCCTCCACATCCCAATATGCAAGTCCAGCTTTTTTAGTTCCTAAACCTGATAACAAACATAGAATGGTTATTGATTTCCGTAAGGTTAACAAAAAAATTGAGATTGAGTCTGTTCCACTTCCTGGCCTACATTCTGCATTTGATTGGTTTGGTAAAGTTAAATTTTCCACCACTATTAATCTCAATTCAGCCTATCGCCAAATTCCGTTATCTAAAGCTTCCAAACCAATTACAAGTTTTTGTGTACCTTGGAATTTCTGTAAGTTCACTCGCGTACCTTTAGGATTGGCCACTTGTGCCCAAGTTCTCGCGTGTTTGCTTGACAAAATTTTCCATGATGTGAAATTTAAGTATGCGTACAACTATTTGGCTGACCTGGTGATATACTCTGAGTCATTTTAACAGCATTTAGAACATTTGAGAGAAGTTCTTCATTTCAAAAAAGCAGGTCTGACGGTTAACTCTAAGAAGGTTAAGTTTGCTGTTCAAGAAATTTCTTTTCTAGGTCATAGCATTTCGGCACAAGGTATCTCCAGTGTTCCTGAACGAACCAGATGTATTAGAGATTTTCTCCCACCTTGGGATGTTAAGGGCATTGCCCATTTTATTGGCATGGTTCAGTTTTTTGGCAAGTTTATTCCCCATCTAGCTTAAAAGGTAGCCCCATTTAATTGTTTGCATAAGAAATCAGTACCGTTTTTATGGGGCAAAGAACAACAGAAAGCTTCCGATACACTCAAAAATCACGTTACGAACCCACCTGTTCTTAGGATGCCCGATTTTTCAAAAGCGTTCATTCTGCAAATGGACGCTTCCAGTTTGGCAGTGGGAGCAGTCCTGCTTCAAGAATTTGATGGCGTCAGGCAACCGATTTCTTTCGCTTCTCGCATACTTACACCTCAGGAGAAAAAGTCATCCATTTATGAACTAGGGTGTTTAGCAATAGTTTTTGGCATTGTCAAGTTCAGGCAATACTTAGAACATGCAGAGTTCATCTTGGAAACTAATAATCAGGCATTGTCGTGGCTTTTGGCTCACCCACAACAACTGAGAAAAATTGGTCTTTGGGTTGTTAGATTTGCCTCTTTGGAATTCAGAGTCCAACACATTAGAGGATCGAAAAATATTGTGGCTGATACACTCTCTCATATGTTTGAGGATACTAAATCTTGTAATGAAACCATAGTTCTTCCAAATTGTAAGCTCTTAGTGAATTGCCCTTTGGCTTTTACGAATGTCAAGTAACATCAAGAGAAAGATCAAGATTTAAAAGAAATACTCTTAAATTTGAAGTCAGGTCTTGAACAAAAACCATATTTCCTATCCAAAGGTGTATTGTGTTGTGAATCTCGGGAAAATCTTAAATGTGCTGTGTTGCCGAGCCATCTAAAACCCATGGTTTTTAAATATTTCCACTCATCACCTCTTGGTGCCCATTTAGGAGCCCATTGTTTGTAAAAATGTAATTACGAATTTATGGAAATTCAGTTCAGCTCTGGCCTTGTGCCACTTTAACCTTTGTGGAAATGTAATGTAAATTAATTTTTGTGTTGCAGCTCTGGTCTTTTGCCACTTAAACTATATATATGAATTTGTGATGTAAACCTAAAGTTTTAATTGGGATCCCGTAATTCTAATAAATCACGAGATTACAATCCTCACTCGGTTGGCATGCCATGCATCGCCTTGAGTAGTAATAGTTGTGGGATTGCATTTCAAAACCTATCACACTTTTACTATTAATATATAATTTAAAATTGTAACTTCAAACGAGTTGTAAAGAACTTGATGATTTGTCCGCTTGGGAAAAAGGCTATCGGTGTAGGGCAATTCGGGTTGTTCGCCTAGAGCGCATGGCGGGCGGTATTGGGCGGGGGGGCGATATAATTAATGACAAAAACTATTTCAGTTCAGTCTGCAATCGGGAGTGGTAGCAATCGAACTTGCAATTAGGGTCTGTGTACTTGTGAAATTGGTAATTAGTCTTTATACTTATTGTATAATTAGTATAGGTAATTATGCAATTGTTTAATTGGTACTTACTTTTGTTACACATACTTAGTTTGCAATTAGTATCGATACTTGTATAATTACTCTCGTTTTGTGTACTTAATTTGTAAATATTAATTTCATATTATGTCATTATTCATTAAGTGGTAAAACATTTATTTACTCCTGCTGGGTATCAAACCAAGGACTGAAATGTCTCCTCGACCCTCCTACTCCAACCCTACACTCTCCATTGCCCCTATCCCTCTCGCCGTAATTTTTTTAATTACCTTGAACAGGTCTCGAAACAATGATCTATGTCTCGTCCCTACACACACACCATTCCCAATACCCTACCCTACCCACCCCTGCCATCCTCCTCAGCTGCTCATAGACCACCGAAGAGTGAAATTTGCGCAGCCGACTCTCCCCCCTTCACCGCTCTTCAACCATTCCCTCGTCAGAGCTCTCAGTCGCTCGCTAGTCACCAAAGAGTCAACATATATTCCCACACGACCCTTGTCTCGTTCTTGCTATCACTATCAACAGCCATTCACAGAACACCTCGGGGGGGGGGGGGAGGTGCAGAAAGGAAGGGCTAGGAAAGGTATCACCACCCTCAACCAACAGCCAATCTCAGTACACCTCGTAGGAGAACGAGTATAAAGAAAGGGTTGAGGAGGGAAGCGGAAGGGTTTGGCCAATCACAGAATTTATGTGGGCGGGGGAGAGGGTTGTAGGGTGCCTTAACTTTGTATCCCCCCTCCAAAAGTGTGCCAGCAATTTGTATCCCTGCCTCCGAGACCCCTTCCTAGGTTAATGAAATGGTATTTGTGCCACTCTTGCATTTTCTAAGCCATAACAGACATGCTCGTTCTACTCACGGAAAGTACTAAGTAGAGGCACCTGACTTTTATAGTTTTCGAGAATGCCGGCTACTTACTTTAGAAATGATGACCTTTTTAATATTTAGGGTAATATGGTATAACTCAGAAACTATTCAACCGATTTTAACCAAATTTTGTCTGCTGGCAGCGCATGGTTTAGGCATTCTATTCAGAGGTGAATATAGTTACCGGTCTACCATTTTCAAGATATTGCGACATGAAATAATAAATCTTTCACATTATATCTCGAAAACTACTAAACGAATTTTCGCCAAATTTAGAACATATGTAATACTATGATAGATCAGGTAAATTTAAGCAATGAAACTTTATTAGGCGCTTGTTTACAAAATGGCGGCCGTGTAAATATTAGAGGTTTATTTGTTATAAATACTATACAGTTTGACCCATTACAGCCACATTTTGTGCGCTGATAATATATATGACATGCATCATATAAGCAAAAAAAAAATATTTTTTTGTAATACCATTATACATGAATTAATAAAATTTTTGTGTAATATCTCGGAGAACAATTAACAGATTCCTACCAAATTAGGCAAATAAGTAGTACTGCAGCAGTTGATATGACAATTATTTTAAACTATTTCACATATTTTCAAAATGGTGGCCATGCAGCTATTGCAACCTAGTTTACTATATCCTCGAAAATCTTTAATCAATTCTAACTTTACTTTATATGTTGGGAGTTTGTATACCAGAAAAATCAAATGTGTCTTCAAGGAGCTTCTTTTGTCCTCCATTTTGTAAGATTGTGCTGCACGAATAAATAAATAAAGGTTTTATGTAATATCTCGGGAAATAATTGATTGATTCCTAACAATTATGGAGAACAAGTAGTAATGTTTAGGTATGTCAGACATTTATTCTCAAAATGGTGGCCATGTAGCTTTTTCAGTTTGTTATGTTATATCGTTGAAACTGTGTAATAAGTTATAATGAAATTTTGTATGCTAGTTGCATATATTACAACCATCAAATGTGTCCACACAAAATATATTTCATCCGCCATTTTGTAAAATAGTATCACATGACAAATTAAAAATATGTTATATCCTCGGAAATACAGCCGATTTCCGATTTCTACCAAATTCGGCAATCAAGTAGCACTACAGTAGGCCATGTAAAATTAGAAAATTTAAGAGAGTCAAACATTTTTTCAAAATGGTGGCCAAATAAATATTTTAGGTAAGGATTTTTAGCTACGAAATTACAAAACAAATTTCAACTTCACTTGTTTGCTGACAGCATCAATTATATCCATCAAAATTGTTTATGCAAAGCCTCTTTTCTCAGCCATTTTGTGAGATAACCCCACATTAAATAATACAGTTTTTATGCCGTATACCAGGATCAATCGACCTATTTCCTTCAAAATTTAGCGAAGAAGTTGTACTATACTAGACCATATTAATTTATATGTTTTAAGTCTGGACGTCTGATATTTTTTGAATGGCGCCTATACAAGCTATGCAACCATCTGAAATTAAACTTTGTATATTACAGTATTACTACAGTAAGGTATGTAAATTTACACTCGTTATGTGTTGCAGGCATGTTTTAATGGGGTTTATATAAATTATTTAGATTAATTTATTGCATCTATAAAATATTTAAACAAAATTAAACCAAATTTTGTATGCGAACAGTGTTAATTAGAAGCATTATCATTTATGCATAGCGAGATCCTCTTTGCCGGATTTTTTGCAAAATAGTGTCAGGTGAGTTAATTGAAAATGTTGCAATATTTATGGAATAATTCAACAGATTTCCACCTAATTTTGTTCATCAACAGAAGGCCGTGTAAAGTTACGTGATTTAATTGGGGCCAAACAATTATTTTCAAAATGGCGACCATACAATATTTTGATAATTTTGGAATATCTATTTAATAAGTGCAATCAAACTTTTTATGTTGACAGTATCTATTAGACA
This sequence comes from Dryococelus australis, assembly GCA_029891345.1. NCBI lineage: Eukaryota > Metazoa > Arthropoda > Insecta > Phasmatodea > Phasmatidae > Dryococelus > Dryococelus australis. The sequence continues at coordinate 325,013,398 of CM056994.1, forward strand.
CATCGTGTACTCGGCCTCTTGATAAACAATTTTGTAAGATAGCCCCGTTTAAGAAAACAATTTTTATGTTAAATCTCAGAGACCAATAAACCGATTTCTACCAAATTTTTCACACAAGCTGGGTTATGGTAGGCCATGTAAACTTATATATTTTAAGTGGCTTGGACACTTATTTTCAAAATGATGGCAGTGTAAATATTTCAAGTTAGAGAACCCCTATCGTTCAACACATTAGACTGATTACATCCAAAGTTGATGCTCCGAATCCTACTTCCGTGATGCAGTTGATTGCAAGATAGCTTAATTTAATGAGTTATTCTGAATTAGAATTCTAGGTAAGGCTCTCGTGTATTTTAATTGTGTCGGCTCTGTTTCACATGCTTCTGGATTCATCTATAATGATATTGCTATCAATGAGCCGTCAACGCTGGAACATTTGGAATTACCTGTGAGACCTGCTTGCAAAATCCTATTGTGGCCCCCTATTCAAGACTGATAGCATGGTCAGACAAATTAATCATCCTAACAAGCAAACTGTCCGATTATGAAGAAATCAATGTCCTGGCTACATTGACACCATCGGTTAAAATGCCACCTTCCTGGGCTGGTTTGATTATGCCCAATCGCCTGACAACTTTTCCCTGGCATCAGCCTGGAATAAAAACTTAGCTAGAAGCAGGGGGCACAGCTGACTGATTACACACTACTGGGCAGCTCATTGGCGAAGATAAATCTCGTCATGTTGACACTACAAACTCGGTATTACGTACACATAACACCTCCAGTCGAGTATCAATACAGTATCCCAGCTTACGTAAAACAACAAGACCCAAAATGCATTCGTCCTCCATTAATGCTATGTATATATCATGCTCTATCTTAAGGTTACCGAGCTGTAAGAGTACCTTTCTCTTGCCTTTGACTAGTATGGTCTCGCCCATTACTGTTGTTAAATTGCAGTGATCCATGTTCTTATCGGATGATCGCTTGAGGGAAGGCCCAAGAATGTCGGGTCTTACCATTGTTATAGTCGCTCCTGTGTCAACGACCATCTGACAAGAAATATTATCTAGGCTCCCCTCCACCAATAAGCCATTGAAGCCTTGTTTCATTGAACGCAACTGCAAAAGCATTGGGGCCTTCCCTCCAGCTATCACCGACCTTTGCCCCTCAAGACCGGTGTTTACAAGTTTCCCGAAGACATTGCACTCTCACCTGCCCCTTGGCGCCTGCTCCCTGGCTGTTGCTGTTGCTGCTTCTGCTGCTGCTGTTGTTGTTGCTGCTGCTGTTGCTGCTGAGGACAGTTGGCTCTCAGGTGCCCCGGCTGTCCACACGTCCAACATTCGGGCCGTTTGGGTGGGGGGCGGCGGGTCTCCATAGTGCGCACCCTGGAGGCGATGTGCCTCATGGTCGTTTACAAGTCCTTCAACATCCTCTTGACGCTCTCGTCCTCCCCTTCATCACTGCACGCACTGAACATCGGGGCACTGATGACTGCCGTGCTGATTCCACTCCCAGTGCTCGGGCCAAGGCATCCTGCATGCTGTGAGGCGCAGCTAACCGCTCAGCTTGCCGCACGTCGGTGTCAGCGATAGCGTCGACGAGGAAGCCGACGGCTCTTGTCCCCCCCCCCCCCCCTCTTTTCCGTTTGATGGAAATCAACTATTCGTCAGTGTCATCATAATTGTGTTGTCTTTGGGCGTTTAAAGTATTTGTGTTTAATTATTTGTTCTATGATTTTATTTTGTTTTCTATTTTGATATTTTATCTGACAAAATTCCCTGAGGGATTTATTATACGTTTTATGTATTTTGATTACAGCCACTCTAGGCTCTTTTTTCTTGATTTTTTCATGTCTCAGACTTGGTTTTCTGTGACGATATAGTGTAGCAATGGAGTATGTTCAAAATATTTCACTTGATCATTCAAACACATTGTAGGAATCTTTCAAACAACTCATAAAATGTGTAATGTAATATTTGTATATTAATAATATATATCTGTGTAAGTTAAAACTGCTGGAATATGTTTACCTCATTAATATAACAACTAAAAATACGGAATATGCTCAGGCATCTCCGACCCCTCTCGGCCCTTGGTGACTGAGCGGTTAAAATGCTCGCCTCGCACCAAGGCGAACCGGGTTCAATCCCCGGCCGGTTCACTCGGATTTTTTCAAGTGAGAATCGGGCCGGACGATGCCGTTGGTGGGAGAGTTTTCTCGGGGGTCTCCCGTTTCCCCCCGCTCCTTCATTACGGTGCTGCTCCGCATTCAACTCACTTTTCCTTCATCGAATTTCAAGATCTCGATGTTAAGAGTTGCCAAATATTTTTACTCACATTTATTACCTCCCCCCCCCCCCCCCCCCCCCCATTATCCCTTTTTCCACTGGCCTCAACTTCAGAACTGAGAAACTTACTACACCCCTTCTGCATTCCAGCGGGTACTGAACAAAAAAAAAATTATATTTTTTACTATTCATTCGAAGGGGGTAAAATTGCATCAAAACAACTGTTTAAAATTTTGCATTCGAATGTAAAAACGCATTCTTTTGAAATATGAAACTGAGAGTTAAACGTGATCTATAGTGGGACCCGCCATATCTCTCGGAAAATAAAATCTGAATAACCCTGCCTACGTCCTGTGAATCATGTTTGCAATGGGGGCTATGGAGGTAAGAGATTAAAGGCTCGTCTACAATCAACTTGACGCAAAACGTTAAACGCTAAACGTCGCCATAAGAAAACTGGCATGTCTACAATCGACGTTAAAATAATAAAAATTTTAATAATGCAGGTGTATGTATGCAATTATTTTTGTTTGTGCTTAGAATAAAAATAACACTTTTGTAAAAAAAAAAAAAAAAAAAAAAAAAAGAGATTCCGCAGATTTAATAGTTACACGAATGCATTTTGCGTTATTTGTATATTGATTTCGTATAGCATTAACAAATTCAATACGTACGACGTTAGTGGTGCTATCTGTTGCCAATCGTCTGTAACATTTGTTTTCACTTGTTTTTCACTTGTTTGCGAAGTCTTGAATTCGAATTGGCTGGTGTAAAACGCAAAACGCTAAGACTTGGAAGTCGGCCAAATTCTACCGCGTAGCGTTTTACGTTTATCGCCATGGCAATGTTAACGTCGGTTGTAGCCAGAGCGTATACGATTCACGTATTCATGACTTATTATAACGCGATTGTAGACGGGCCTTAAATGGAAAATTAATACTTCCGTGCAGTGGCGTTTATTCCATAGAAGTAAGCTAAGAAATGCTTGCCTTATACATATTGGAAATGTTTGACTCTTTAAATTTTTCGCCTTATCTTTAGGCCTACATTTTAAACATGTGTAATTCTGAGTTTCCCGTTTCCGATTCGAGAAACAGAGTTTTCGTAACTCCCGTACTGTGCACGCATAGTGCTGCTATCTAGTATTTATTTACACAACCGGGAGCGACTAGCAATGAATCTAACTCGCAAGCGAGTTACCCTGCCGCGTTCCTTCGGCAGGGTAAGCAGTCGTTCTGTTTGCGTCCTCCAGTTCACATTTCCTTGGAAAGTGGATGAAAGTGTTCGGGAGAACGGGAGTTTTCTAGTAATTTGTAATGTGCTATGTAAATAATATTCAGTTTTATTATTATTACTTTCTACTAGGTATTGTGAAACGGTAAATACTGCATATCTGGAGGGTAAACAAAGTTGGAATTGCATTTGTTAGTAGAAATTGAAAATGTAACCACGGCCCGGGACTAGCAAATGTTATCTAAAATACTGAACTATGTGGGGCTATTATATTGCTTACCACGTAAAAAAAAAAAAAAAACACCCACAGCTTCGGCGTATGTGAGCAGTTTCTCATCTCCAGTTAATAACCGTGCTGCCTACCTGGCTCGACAGGGTTGGTGTCAGCGAATCCAGCCAAGTGAAGTATGACTGCGGCGGTGATGCCTGCGAACAGAACAACGCTGCCCGCCATCTTCTCTGCTCGACTTTTCCTCCGCGACTGCCTTCCACTCTGCCACAGTCGCGCTTTGACTTCCTCTCTACCCCAGCCCGACTTCCCGTCACAGCTCCACCGAACCTCGCGTCACACACCCGTCCACCAAGTTTTTCCTCGTTACAGGCCCCAACAATCAGCCTACACTAGTTCATCACAAGCTGCGTCCGCACTAAAAATACGTACAGGCTGTTCAGGGGCGGTGGAAGGTTTTCTCGCAAGGAGGCCGGGGGGGGGGGGGGAACTTTATTAGTTGCCTTCGATCATAACTTTTTTTTTTTGCCATGTACATCATGGTGTAGAGGACATGCCAGTTTCGCTGTCTTGCACATTAATGGTTTTCATAGTTTAAACCAATTAAATGAAACTTCTGAATACAACAAATAATATTTGCTATATCTGTTGCGATTTCGCTAAAATTTTTTTCGTCTAAATTTATCGTGGTAATAGATTATTAGACTTAGAGTCATACAGTTTGGAGTATGATTCTGAAGCCATACATGAGGAGTGTTAGAAAACATATGCTAATACTTATTGTACCCACGAATGCACCAGTAAATAAAAAAAAAAAAAAAAAAACACACACTCTAGAATTTGGACATAAAATCTAACACACTATAATTCGGTCTTAAAATCTACGGAAATACTGAGACACAGTGTAACAATAAAATACATTCATTCAAAAAAGTCTTGTGCTGTCTCTTCACCGCTCCAAGAGTCCAAGCTGCTGTCTGTTCTGTACGTCTTGTCACGACAGCGTGAATTCACCATCATGTCATATAACATCAGAATAAATGCTTAGTGACTCGACAAAGCTTACGTTAAAAAGTTCAATACCTTACACCAAAGATATTTCAAACATCTACTTGGGCAATGTTTTGATGTTGATTAACGAAAGACTGACAAAGCTGAACAGTATATTAACCTAAAGCATTGATTTTCTAAGTGGGTGTGCCCCCCCCCCCTCTAAGGGGGCGTGACGACATGCTAAGGGGGGTGCGGGCGCAGAGCTGTTCACTTGTACAGTCAGTAAATGGAATTCGAACTTTTTTAATCGGACTGTAGTGTAGGTACCTAGAACTACTACAAAACGACTAAACCACAATTTGTGTCCAATAAGCGTTAAAATTTTATTATTAAGTAAAAACTCTTAGTCTTTTATTCGTTTTTATTTCACCCTTATAATAATGAAGATGTGACGCCGGGGGCGTAGTTATATTTTTGTACATAAGGGAGGCGTGATAAACTAAAGTTTGGGAACCCCTCATCTAAAGAGTGGGTGCTTGGTCTCACTGCGTTTTATTAATGATTATTATTTGTGTTATTGCCTTAGAATAATAATAATATCACGCACCTCGGCAGAACGAACAGCAGAATTTCGTAATAGTAATTGTTTTAGATATAAGCTGCATTTTTCTAAAGTAAATTTGTTAGTTTGTAGTTACACAGACATATGGATTGCCATATTAAACTTAATTTTGTTTTTGCTACACAGACATGTCTATTACTATGTTAAGTTCGGGAAGAATTATAAAGCATTAAAAAACTATGTGGATTAGAATTTTTGTGTAGTCCATGTCTTAGAATACGCAAAAGTATAAAATTATTTTCCTTTCAGAATGGTAATTTTACTGCGATTTGTATATTAATTAATAAAATTGTGTATCCCGACTCGTCAGTTCTTTGAACTTACTGTAGGCGACATGTCTGCTTTCTTAGTTATCTGTGCACTCTAGAACGGGATAACAAAGACCTGAAAATTGTTGTGATTCAATAAAACAAATTTAATGCCTAACTAGAAACTTTAGGCCTACCTGCGTCCAAACGAGGCTTTTTAGCGGCACAATGAACAAGCTACTTCTCCATGTAGCCGAGTAATTTTATAAAAAAAATATTGTGGTATATTTGCAAACAAATTGCAAGAAAAGGTTCTTTTACATCAAAAATTCGCAAAAAAAAAATTTGCAGATTAGCATATCCAAAATCCACAAAGATGAACTCAACTTTTCCCGCTGTTTTCCTGGGATTCGTCCCGGAAAAAAAGATAAGAGAATTAATAAGTCAAAAACGGTTCATCTTACGACAGAGAATGTGGAGACAAAATTAAAGAACACAAAATTTCATGTAACATATGCAAAATTAACAAACCTCCACTCATAATTCTAATTTTTTTTCTGGCCGTGTCTTTGAAAAATATTTTACAAATTAATAATTTGAGAACGACGTGGCTTACGATCAAAAATGTAAAGACAAAAACTAAAGAACACAAAATTTCCTATAATATTTCCAGAGTTAGCAGAAATCAATTAGTAATTTCTATTTATTTTCCCAGTATTTGTCATGGAGAAATATTTTAAAAATTTATTAGATGAAAACTGCGTCTCTTACAACTAAAAAAGTGAAGAGAAATATTAAATAACAACTAAATTTCCTTTTATACATCCAAAAATCGATCAAAAAAATTTTACTTTTCCGTGATTCATGTGATCGTGTGAAAGGGGAGTTGAACTTAGTTTATATTAAAGACAGTATGTTCATTCTGAAAGGCTGAATCTTGCCTTCCTCATTGCTATGAAGGAATTTGAAATGTTTGAGTAACAGACTAAAACAATGATAAATAACAAGTCATGATAAAAGACATTTGCAAGAAAACTTAGAAGCCAATTCAGAAAAATTTATGTTAAGAATTTCTGAGGATTTTCGTGGTAAGGTGTTCTCGCAAGAGACTACAAATGTTGTTAGCCTCCACGAAAATGTGAGTGATATTTTGGTTAAGTTCCATAACAGAGGTAGTACTAATCTGAATTATGAAAAACGTGTGATCGTAGAAAAAGCTGCAAGGTTCATTGGAAGATAATGTAAATCTGAAACTCATGATCTAGGATTTCACCAAACATCTTCTGAATTGGAGTCTGCAAGTACATGCTTAGATGCTCTGTCTCCGTCCCTTAAGTCTCTTCTTGAAATGCTTAGCAATAAAAAAGGAGATGATTTAAAATTAGCCAGTGTTGGTCAAGAAATCATGCAAAATATTCGCCCAGGAGCTTCTCTTTTCGTTTAGTCTTGGAGTTCCAACCTCATCATAATTTTGCATTCAAGCGATTAACTGATAATCTGCACTAAATGATATTCTGCTGCTCTTATCGAGAAATTATGAACTTTGAAAGAAATTATGCAGCGACTAACAGCGATGACTCAAATAGAATGGTTCCTGGAAACTTTACTCAGTTTGTAGCTGATAATGTAGACCACAATATACGGACTCTGGATGGTCCTAATACTCTACACGGCTTTGGAATGATTGCCGTGACCACTCCAGAACTGCAGACATGAATGTTGAGTGCAATAAAACAAACCAGTCTGAAATAAATTCGACAGCTCAGGAATATTCACCTTCATTATACAAAAATAGCAACAAACTAGAAGCAACATACAGACCCCTTCCTTCTGTTAAAGCTAAGAAACCAACTAGAAATCTCGATTTACTGTGGAAGATGGGTGGAATGTTGAAGTCTCAAATTGCAAAATTATCAGGAATGATGCAAATGTAGCACAATGGTTCGCTTCTAGGAAAATCAAGTGTTACTTTTCTCCTTATCATAGACATGAATCATGGAGACAAGACTTTCATATAAGCTATTCAGCACTTCTTTTAATCGTAGATCGAGCTTTAAAGATGAAAACTATGCCTGTACTAACTTTTGACCAGACCATTGTGGTGGAAAGTGTTGTGCCATGCTACGGCATGTTCCCTCTCTCTACTATTTTTCCCCCTCTTAAATTTATTTTCTAGGGATTTAAGCTTGTTTTGCAAAGCCGTTTTTATTTTCCTTCCTTGTTACTGTTCGGCACACAGCTTTTGTTAATGGCAATTTTAAATATGTGTGAAACTGATTTTTAATTTCTTTATTCCTCTTAAAACTGAGCAGACTATAAGTTTGTAAACCAATTAATCTTGTTTACTGTTTAATTGCTAAGAAATGTCATTGTTATTATTATCTTTGGTAATATTAAGTGGACTATACAACATATTTGGTATTTTGTCTGCTGCTGCGATAGAGAGCAACACTTGTACTGTAATAAGGTAAGTTACTAACCAAAAAACTGTTGTTATATTTTGGTTTTGTGCAGTTATTGTTCGTTGTATTTCTATAATTTTTTTTGTCACTTTTCTCGTGTCATTGTTTTTTTTTTTTTAATTAAGTTCATAATCTTATGATCCTAAAATATGGCTGTGGAATTTTCCACTACATTTTACACTCGTGGTATGGTGTTCCGATATTTATCGATTAGCCATGTCACGACTTTTGGAACTTTGTCCAAGCCACTTCATGCACAAAGGAATTTGCTGACTCCTTCTTCATCCCGTTTCCCCCCCCCCCCATGTTGTGAGTGCAAATAAATTAATTGTTAAAGAGTTCCATAATTTATAGTATGCAGATTTCAACACTGCCGCCTTGGTAAGTGGAATCTTTGTAACTTTTATTGCCTCACCCCTGTTAGTGTTTGTAACGAAAGTTATAATGTTTTAAATATTTCCTGTTGTATATTTCTTAGTGCGGTCCAAGTCTACCCCAGGGAAATGTAACCGAGCCCATGTGTAGCTGAACCTTTCCTGCCTGCCCCTTGCGGCATCTGTCTTGGACAACATGTGTTAAATTGCCGAGCTGTGTGTGCGTGTGTGTCGCTGGCCACACTGAGTTTTCGTCCAATACCTCATGGTTAGAACTTTCCATTTTGTGCATGCTCCTTGTGCATGATGTGACGACTAAAACTTCAATCATCGCACTTACGGATTATATTTATTGCGCTTGCAGTGCGCATTTACTTGACAAGATGTGATAGTAAATTTTATAATTTTTATTAATTTTTGGTCATAACACAGTAACGTTTCTGCTTAAAATAATGGAAGAACTATGGTTCCAAAATGTAATGTTTTATTTGGGTGTCAACTTATTTGTTAACATTTAACCTTGTGTGATTCATAACACAAAAGTTTGGTTGGACACTCTTGTTCTCATGTTAACTTTATTCTGTTGAACTTAAAAAAAATTATAAAAATAAAAACAAAACAAATGAATGTAACAAAATAGCGAAAACCCTGACATTATAGGTTAAAAATACTCTTGATGGACATGAAACTATAATTCTGTTAATTTTTGTTGTTGGATATTTGTACTCAGCTCGTGAGGGAAAATGATAAAAGAAAAACAATAAACCTTTTCAAAAGCTAACATAAGTTAGTAATATATTTGTAATTTTCCCCTTTTAAATTACCATCTTTGGCGATTTGAAGTATACTCTACAAACTTTCTTTTGCAGTGTAACTTGATAACTAAACCAATAATTTTTTTTATCTGTATCATGCTAATGTGTTGGTTTTACATAGGAGTGCCCGACTTAGCAACAGGGAGGTGAGTAAATTTATTTTCGGGCTGGGCACTGTGTTTGATACAACGTATTTATTTACAACACCAGAGAGTTGCATTTGAGCGGAGAATTACTTTTCTTTCCATGTTCTCCTCTGGGGCACCTTGGCACTAGGTTGAGAGTCCCTCAAAAGGAAATTTCCTTGGCTGTTATCTGCTTTGGGATCTTAACCTGGGCGCTGAGAGGTGGCTCAAGCTATAAATATCATACTGACAGAACCAGAAACTGCCCATTATGAAATTTCGTGTTCAGACTTGGTCCATGCACCGCTTTCGAGTTATTAATTTTTATCCTTTTCCCAGGAAAAATTATGGGAAAATAGTGGGGAATATTTGGTAGATTTTGGATACCAAATGGGAAATTTCGTGTTCTTTTATTTTTGTCTGCGCACTTTTGATCGTAAAACGCACAGTTTTCGACTTATATATTTTAAAAATAGTTTTCGCTTAAAATACGGGGAAAATTGCAAGGAATTTTGGTGGATTATGGATATGATGTATACAAGTGTCTTTCTTTTATTTTGTTTGCATGCTTTTGGTCGTAAAACGTACGTTTTCTAATTATCAATTATTATCGTTAATCCAAGAAAAATCCTAGGAAAATAGTAAAATAAATATTACGGGAATTATGGTGGATTTTGGATATCATATTGGAAAATTTGTATTCCTTAATTTCTGTCTGCGCACTTTTCCTATTAAAACGCACCGTTTTAGATTTTTCAATTATTTGATAGTTGTTTCTGGGAAACTCCTGGGAAAATAGTGGAAAATATTGGTGGAATTTTGGACATCAAATGGGAAATTTTGTTTTCTTTGATTTTTGTCTACGCACTTTTGGTCTTAAAATGTACCGTTTTCGACTTATAATTCCCCCCCCCCCCCCGGGAAAAATCCCGAAAAAATAGAGGAAAATAATACGTGGTTTCGGTGGGTTTGGATTTGCAAATCTACGAATTTTTCTGCGAATTTTGATGTAATAATTCCTTTTCTTCTTCTGACAGAAGATTATGAGTAATGAAATACAATAAAAACATAACTTAAAGACCCTTTTACATATTATGTACGCTGTTTTGGATTAACAGTTTACGGATACAAAAAACAATAAATACAATAAACTCGAACTAACAACGGAAAAAGTTACATAATTTGACATCATGCAATAATGAAATCATGTATTTCCCTTAAAAAAAAATTCTACAAACTCCAAAACAATTATAACTTCTTTGGGTAAAATTTTATATGCACAAACGTAAATTTATAAAATAAATTTTATTGATAATGAAAAAAAGCAGTGAAAAAATGCATGGCAATAATTTCCTGTTGACAACAGCATCCGTCTTCAAGTACACATAACACCTGACCACTTGCTACTAACCAAATGAGAAATTTTGTCCTTGCTGCCTGAGGGGAACAATCTTAGCGAGAGGGCTGTGCATGAGGTAGAGGAAAGCCATACCTGCGCGAATGCTTAGTCGTTGGTGGCAAGAGAATTCTCTTGGTACCACTGGCATCACAAATACCTACTAACCGTTATCATTGTGCATTTGCATTGCTGGCATTTACTGAGAATATCTTGAATGGGACGAATCCATCCGCTGTAAAAAAAAAATCCTTACAGTTAACTTAAGAGTAACGCAATTATAAATACAAAAAAAATATATATATATTGCCAAGGAAGGGGTAGGTGCCCCCTGGATCCGCCCTTATGAATAATCACTTAAAACTTTGCCTCCCCCTTCCACTGTGTATATCTTACAAATGTGTCTGACTCTTTCACTGGTACTGCAAGGTTCTGGGAACCCGAGAACACCGAACCACCAAGGAAACTGTTTTGCTTTACAGTTTATGGTAAAACTCAATATTGCGCTGCTCGTTAATTTCAATATTTTGATTCCCGAGGTTTGAGAGAAAGTTGACTATTTTATTATTGACTGCAGACGTCAAACTTAGGGTGAGGACAAATGCCTATGTTGTCCCTCTCCACTGTTCTAGGGGAGGGAGGTACAGTGCCCCCCTGTTCGCCCTCCCCCCCTTTCACCACTGAGCAAGAAATTTAATGAGCTCGTCTCGTGAGACCCTTTCTGAGTCGCAGATTGTGTCCCTGCATAATAAGGATAAACAACTGTCAGTACTATCTGAAACTGTTAATCTAGCTGAAAGTAATTTCTGTGTGGTTCCTATTACACAGCAGGAAAGTACTGTGCCACATGTGTCAGTGTTCTTAACCTTCAAGCTCCTTCCACATCCCACAACCAAAATCAAACTTTAGGCTTACCTTGTGCTGTTACCTATCCTATTTCCACCTCTAACCTCCATTCATAACTTTGGGCGCTGGTGTTCCGACAAGCAATCCTTCCACTTTGCCAACTTTTGGCCCCACTTCCATTTCTGTTTTTGTACCCAGAGTGAACATGACTCTTACAGTTTACCAAATCATTATTCAGGCACCATCACCTGTATTTGGAAAAATCCCTCACCCCTTGAACGAATGCTAAAGGACGTGCCTATAACTGATGTACTATATGTCACAAAATTTTTGGATCTTCTCAAAATGATATAGTTCTTCTGCATCAGAGTAATTCAGTACCAGAACCTCAGTTGTTGGAAGTTATTTTCCCTTTTACCCAGGGACCACTCAGTGAACGTGCACAACAAACCATAGCACAGCGCCTCACCTTTGATGCATATAACAAAGACATTTTGCATTTTTTTATCCCTACCAAACTTTTGACCGAGTTGCATTTGAAACATTTTAATTGTTTGCAAGGTCCTTGTGAAACATTGTCTGTTTACATTGGCAGTATTAAAGAGGCTGCCATTGTACTTAGGTTGTCACTTACCGAACAGGAAGTTGTGGACAACATTTTGTAGGGACTTGCACCACAGGAATGCACCCATTTAGTTTTTCTTGGAAAACCATCAAACTTTTCATCTTTGGATAGGATGTCCATCCATTCTCAAAATATCCCTTATACAGATCAGAGGCATAAGAAGCCATATTTCTTTAAAGGATAACAATTTTTAAAAACCCCAGTAACACAAATCAGGTGCATTTTATGTACAACATTAATCAGGTGGAACTAAACCAATTGACAAAAAGCCTACAGATCAGGGGAAAGACACTAAAGATGTCAGTTAAGATGTCTAAACAAGATGGGGCAGGTAAACAAGCCCCCGCCACCAATCGCAAATATAACCCGCCTTCCTGTTTTTTTCTATAAGAAAGTTGGACACGTTGTTGCAAATTGTTTACAGTTAAAAAACGCGCCCAGCGAGGAGGACGAGTGAGCGATTATCCTCGCTTTTATTTCAATTCCAGTGATGTTTCTTGCATTGCTCACATCTCTTTCAGAGTGGACATTTGTACCCTTTTCCAACGGTTGTTTGGGCAATCTGAGTCTCACAGTGAGCGTGAGCACCCTAGTGTTTTGAACAAGTGTTGTGTACATTTTCCAACTGTCGTTGGTATTCGAAGAGTAAGTACACCTCATGTGAAATTAAGTGTGGGTTCTTTGAGTCTTGGCACATTTGTTGACAGGTTCTGCGCACACTATCATTTCCAAAATACTTTTCAAAAGTTTACATGAATTAAATCTCATAAGGACAGTCGAAGAGAATCATTACAAATGTTTTACTGCTTCTAATGCTTCATTGCCAGTTTATTGTTGTTCAGTAATACAATTTAAAATTTCAAGTTTTAGTTGGATGGTAAAATGTCTCGTTGCTTACGAGCTGAGCTTGGATTTCATTATTGAAGCAGATTTCGTGGGGAAAAAAAAAAAAAAAAAAAAAAAACTGTCTAGTCTTAGATGTTCAATGTTTTTTTTTCTTTCTTTTTTTTTAATTTGCCCCAAAAGAAAAAAAATTCCTTTTGCAAATATTCATGTTGTTAATACTACCTCCGAAATTAATGTTGGTTGTGAAAATAAAGTTTTAGCAAACCCTTTTGGTCATTTGTCTGCGTTAGAGCAGAATAAAGTTCAGGGACTGTATGATAAGTTTCCTTGTTTGTTGACCCCAGAATTAGGCGTTAAAAAATGCTGGAATATGAAATTTTATTACTTGATAAGGAACCAGCTAAAAGTCAACCATACCATTTGGCCCCTCCTAAAATGAAGTTATTGAAATTACAGGTCGAGGACCTGATTGATAAAGTTGTCATAGAACAGTCTATGTCACAGTATGCTAGTCCAGTTTTCCTTATCCCCAAACCTAATGGTTATTGAGTATCATAAGGTGAACAAGGTGAATAACATAAGGTGAATAAATTGAATTTGTGCCATTACCTAACTTGCATAGCGCTTTTCATTGGTTCAGTGAGGCAACATTTTTTACTACTATTGATTTAAATGCTGTGTACCACCATATATATTTGAGTAAAGAATCTAATCCCACAACCAGCTTTTGTGGGCCATGGAATTCATACCAACTCCCACCTGTCCCTTTCGGTCTGGCAACAGGTGACCAAGTTCTTATTACGCTTTTAGATCAAATTTTCCATAACATCAAATTTAAGTTTGTGTTTAACTATCTTAACGATTTGATGGTTTATTCAGAAAATTTTGACCAACATATGAAATATTTTTAAATATTTAGAAGAAGTGTTTTCTCATTTGAAAAAAGCAGGATTGACTGCAAACCCTTCGAAGGTTATATTTGCTGTACCTGAAATTCCCTTTTGGGGCCCCATAATTTCCAGTCAGAGCATTTCCATTAACTGAGAAATAACCAAGGCAGTTCGAAAATTTCCCCAACCTAGGTATGCAAAGAACATAGCCCGTTTCATTGGTATGGTCCAGTTTTTTGGGAAGTTCATCCCTCATTTGACCGAAAAGGATGCACCTCTTAACCAGTTATGCAAGAAGAACAGTAAATTCAAGTTGGGTACACAAACAGAAAGCTTTTGAAACATTAAATTATGATATCACTAATCCTCCTGTATTACGCTTGGCTGAATATTCCAAACAATACATTTTGCAGAATGATGCCTCAAGTTACGCTGTTGGGGCAATACTTTTGCAGGAAATTGATGGTGTACGCCAACCCATAGCTTTCGTTTCACAAACATCGAGCCCTCAGGAAAGGAATACATCTGCTACCTATGAGTTAGGGTGTTTGTCCGTAGTTTTCGGTGTTGATAAATTCCGTGAATATCTTGAATATGCTGAATTTTTGTTGGAAACTGACAACCAGGCTTTATGTTGGCTGTTAGTAAACCCACATCAATCAGGGAAAATAGGTCATTGGTTGGTGAGAATTCCATCTTTGAAATTTAAGGTCCAACACATTAAAGGTACCCAGAATGTTGTAGCAGATGCACTCTTCCGCATGTTTAAAGGAACTAAAGCGTTAGACGAAACAGGATTTAATAAGTTGCAACCTTTTAACCGAATTCCCTTCGACTTTTGACAGCATTAAAATCTATCATGATCAAGACGCGGAATTAAAAGTTATTATTCAAAATTTACATGCTGGTATTGAACAAAAACCATATTCTTTGTCTAAAAGTGTCCTATTTTGTAAGTCTCGTGACAACAGGAAATACATTGTTTTGCCTAATGTTTTGAAACCCCTGGTATTTGAATATTTTCATTCTTCTCCTGTAGGCAAACACCCAGAATTTACAAAACTATTGAAGCCATCAGAAAACATTCTATTTGGAAAAGAATGAATGTCGAAATTGCTGATAAAGTAAATATGTGTACCTTGTGTGCTATGAGTAAACCAGCATAAAACACTCATTTAGGGTTTCTCACTTCTGAAGTAGCCGAGAGGCCAATGTAAAAATTACACAATGGTCAACCTAATGAAAATATCAAATTGTAGTAATGTAAAATATCGTTATTTTAACATTAGTGCTGCCGCCTATTATCAGAGGAGTCAGGCAAAAAGCAACACATTAAAGAGTTGCATAAAAACGAAACGCGTTCAACGCGTAGCAAACTAGATTTTATAAACGAATACAGTATTTCAATGGCGTTGAATGCAATTATAAAGGATAATAATGCATATATAGTTCTTTAATTTAGTACAACATTAAAATTGAATTACTTTTGCACAAAATTAAATAAATACCTTTTAGAAAAAGGTACAGTCTCGAAAAGAAACAATGAAAGACAATAAAAAAACAAGGTTTGCAAAAATTAATTAAATTGCTAGAAAGGCAATTTAAAAAAAGATGTGCTAGGAGAGAGAGAGAGAGAGAGTGTTCCATAGCATGCAACAACCCTCCATTTTCCTCAAAGTGGAACTACCCCTGTAATGATGAACTACAACAAAAAAAAACACGTTTGAATGCTTAGAGCAAAAGTAATAAAGCTTTAGTAAAATACCCTAAATTAACAAACACACATTAAAGCCACTACCTACTCGGTAGATTCAGCAGGACGAGGCAGTAAGGTCAGCTCCACAGTTCTCTCGGGTAACTAAGTGTAGGTGGCAGGAGGGAAGGAAGGAGTAGGGTGTGCTCTGCATTAGAAATGCAAATAAACCATAGACATAGAGCAAGATCATTGGTGCACAATAAATAGAATATATAGACGGAAAAAAAGGTGAAGCCTCCCAAAGAAATGCTCAAATTTCACCATTAAAAAAAATGCTAACACCATAAAATTCTAAAAGAACTTCCAACCATATTTACCCAGTACTAGAAAACCTAAATCTACCCAGTAACTTCTCCCAAAGGATAACATTTACAAATGCAAAAAAAAAGTATTTATTATGCATACATAACCTCAATTAAATAATATGTTACAATTTGCAAAATAAAATTCTTAAATGCTAGTACCATGAATATTTGTTTGGAATTAGACCTATAAACAACACAGATAAACGTAAGCATGAATAGAATGACAGATGGCCAGTGGACTCAGTCCACTACCAAGATCGAGCCAGGGTATAGCATAAAATTTTACAAATTCAAATATGTACTGGTTCCTTATGTATTCGTTCATTTGTACTCCGGAGTACTTAACAATAGATGTCAGAACACTGTAAAAACAAACTAAGCCAAAACTTGTGGATGAAATTTCTTTAAATGGGATATATTGTGCGCGCGTAATGCAAGCTCCAGTTTCAGGATCAACCAGTCTGTCTGTCACATGAGTAAAAAATCGCTGGATCCGATATGGACCAGCCCAACGAAATGACAACTTTGCCAATATCTTATGTATGGCCTTACTAGTAGGGTGAGATCTCAACAACACTAACTCGTCTACCTTAAAAGTATTTTGTATCCTATTTACATTATACCGCTCACGCGTCCTTTCATTAGTAGCTTTCAAATTTTTAAGTGCAGAAGTCCAAACTTCCTTTATGTTGCTTACATCATCAAGGAGCAACAAATTAGACAACGGGTTGTTCGCCAGGTATGTGAACATTAACTTAATGATGGGGTATATTTGTGAGCTTCGTGTCGAGCATAATTAAATTACATCTGGAGCCAATGTAAATTTCTATCCCAGTTCGTCTGGTCCTCAGTATGGAAAGTAATAAGATCTGAACGGAGGTTTATATTAAATTGCTTCGCATGCGAGGGAGGAGGGTTGTACGGGGACAGGGTAATATGTTTAATTCCAAAAGTAAAACACGTCTGCTTAAAATGTTTTGATATAAATTAAGAACCATTATCAGAGACTACGGAGAAAGGAATACCAAAAAGGGCCATTATCACAGTTACGAGTTACAGTGTGATATTAATTTGTATCTTATTGATTTACAGTGTTGTAAAACTGTTCATGTATGTTGTATAGGATTAGCACCTGTGTATTTCCTGTTGTAAACATTGTATACTAAGTATATGACATGCTCTATAACGCCTTAATGAGGATCTCCAGAACGAAAATTAAAATCAAATCGAATCAAATTCCTCGTTGCTGCTGAATATCTTAAACATTTGATTGTAACATCGGAAAGCATATACTAAATTTTAAGTAAATTCTCGCTTGAGCTCTTTGCTAGTCGTAGGTGGTTGCCATACCAGTCAGAGGTGAAAATTATAATAATTTATAGGGCGCGGCAATAATGTATATGTATTTTGGAATGTTGTATGGGATGACGTTTGCCAGATTGTAGTTATGTGCGAGGACAGTAAGTTTGGCGAAAGTTTCTGTGCATGAAGAGGACGATGTAGGTGACTATAAATTTTTTTTTTTTTTTTTTGCCCTCTTGACACCATTCTTCTCAAAGATTTCGGAGTACATTCTAATGAAGTACTATTTATGAAGGTGTTTCTGAATTGTGAAACTGAGCAACATAAGAGGTTGATTTCCAGTTAAACATACATTCCGCCGCTATATGTCGATCAGTTTGCTCTGCATCAAGGAACAGTGTAGGCCTACTCATAAACACTGCTAGCTGTTGAGTGTTCCGCCGCGGAGTGAATCAGTCCTTTATTCGTAATCTTGCCACGCGCTAGGCAGGAAGCAGAGAGAGGCTTGGGCAAGGAGAGGACCTAAGCTAAGAGCGGGACTTTAGTTGCAATCCCCGGTTTCTTCAAGGCATTATTTCTTCTTTTGAAGTGAATAAGACTTTAAATCTGCAACCATAGTAGGAGGCAATCCAGAAAATCCGATGATAACAAAATCGGGAGATAAGAGTTTGACATTGCAGCTCCGAATCTATCGTCTACATTCAAAGTTCAATTACACCACTCGATTTCCAAAGGATCAAATAATATGTTACGTTGAGTGAGGACTGCGAAGCATCGCGTGAGTCACGGGGGGGGGGGGGGGGGGCGAAATTTTGAGTTCGTTTCGCCGCGTCTTATAACTTCTGCGTGATATAACTTTTGGCTAGGAGAAACTGCTGAGCTCGTTTAAGTTTCTATCGACAGATCTCCTCAAGATCAATCGATTGCGTATATAAAAGACATTTGTGTGGCGTGGTAATGGTGAAATTGTATAAGTTTAATGTAAATAATTAAGAAAACTTAACACGGGGTCGGCCTATACTCGTCAAAAAGCCTAGTAGAAATACATAAATCGTATACGGTTGGAAAGAGCACCTCAAAACCAATTCAGCGATACCCATAAAACCCCATATTATCGAGTGAAGCGGTGTCGGGAACGTAAAATAAACATCAAGGGGTCCGAGTGCGTCAACGTGGACTTATTCACGCAAAACAAACTGCCGTATCCCCAGCACAGCCACACCCCATTTTTTTGTCATCTTGGCGCAGCATACAGGACCATGGACCCCGATTTAAGGCTGTTCCAGTTGGTCAAATTTCTGAAGTTTTAAATAAAGTTATTGTATAAGTAATATATTATATTTAAGTGTTCCGTAGGGCTGCCTGTACCTCCTGCAGGCTGTATAAAACTTGGTTGCTCGGGGTGCGAATCTTTAAGTCTTAAGAGAGAATCCGGATAGAGAGATTGATTTTGCTGCTCCGCTCAAGGCCACGAAATCGGCGAACTTCACCCCACAACTACAGGCCAGCCTACAATTGATTTAGCACAGAATATAGAACATGCATAGAATATAGAACATGCATAGAAAGTAGAATGCAAGAGTTGGAGTGACGCTGCCTACAATCGCACACAACATTCGTACAGAAATTTAGCACAAAATCCGCGCACAGAAAATTGACCGAATTTCTATAATTCCTGTGCGTGTGCGCCGTGCGCCTTGCGTGGCCAATCAGAACGTCGATATCACCGAGTTCATGTGGCGATCAAAATGGCTGCAAAAGTAATGGATTTGACTAGAAATTGGAGAGTTTGGCGCCACATAAACATTGGTTTGTTTTGATTGAAATTGTTATTGTACAAGTGATGTGTGTTATAGCTGATTCATGATAACTTCGGCCTTTTCTGAAACCCTGCTAAATATATACTTTAGTTACTGATTACGTATCCTTCCGCTACACGTAAACATAAACACTGTCAAGTGACTGCTACTTTTATAACTGTCAAATACGTTGGTTGCTGTTTAGAACTGTCCAAGAATGCTGTCATATTTCCTACGAATGTTCACAATTTAGGCCTATATCAATATTTAGGTCGGCTTTATAACTATTTGTTACGCACGATAAAGCACGTTGCACATAATGCACATTAATATTCTGACACGACGGTGTTTGTTACAACTGTGGCGGAAACAACAGTAGTATTTAACCTGTTGTTATTAATATGTGTTCGGTTATTTCGTTAAAAGGACGACCTTAATTGGAATAAAAATTAAAACGAAGCGACAACCAGTCCAACGAAACAACACAGTAAATTCAAGCACGCAACTCGTGTCGCGTATTTATTGCACGTAGCATCGACAAACGTAAAATATAGTGGTGAACATGCAAACAAATAGGCCTACCGTAACGTTTATTCTCCTAATATTTACATGCATTGGTACTTACTGGTTTTAAGGTTTATTTCATTATTTATTTAAACCTATCTAGTTGGGCTTATTATTTTGTTGGGATTGGCCTGCGTAACGATTACAATGCAGTCACCAGAGACGGAAATGGTGGCCATGCCCTTTCACACGCAGCGATCACAACACACTCGTTACAGTATATTTAACCCTGCCGTGGAAACATATATTTATCACAAGAATGTAACTTGCCTAGGAAGTTTAAAAAACACGAGTACGAACTTGACGCTTCGTTCAGAAACATGCCGTGTCATTGACATATCGCCACATCACTGCCAGTCGTAAGGCACTATAAAAACTGGGTATAATCGCCCGCCATATTGGGACAAGTGCGTGGAAGTAAGCAGTAGGCGGCTAGGCTAGGGGAAAGCTGATCAAATTATAGATTCTCCTTTCCACACCACTTATGCCAACCTGCTGGATTTGTAAGCGTCGTGCCATCGCATTTAAATAACATATAATAGGTATTTAAATAATACAATCTCGTTTCAGTTGTAAATTACCAATTCAAAAATCATTATTGGTGCTGTAATTAGTATGAAATAAGCTGAAATTACAAATAATGAAATGTATAATACTTCGCAGAGAGAGAGAGAGAGAGAGAGAGAGAGAGAGAGAGAGCGACAATCTCCGCTTTGCTTATTGAACCTTTCTTCCAGATGGAAAAAACAAATACCATGTCACTAAAGCTTACACACAATAATTTACGCTGATATTTTTAACTGCAGCAATGAAATGTGTTTCCTTCAGTGGTACCTAACAATTCAAATATATAAATAAACAATGTTTAATTTACAAATAGTATACATAAAAACGATTGTAAAAAATATTGTAACTGTGAACTATTTCCTACTAGCCGTTGCCAACACGTCGCTGCTCTTTTTAATTCGTATTTAATTCGAAATAAATATTACAAGGTATAGAAGATACTAAGTAGTTTATTAATCTATTCAAGAACACAGTACTTTAACGTTGATCACAGGGTTATATAATTGTGGAATACAAGTGATTGAACAAAACGGTTGACATGTTACGCCTAGGGTGATTTTTCATAGGTTCGATTCCAAAAGGCCGAAGAAAGTGTGAATGGACTATAAGATGCACAGTAAAACGTATTATATTTCTACAAATTAAGACACGAGCAGCAAATTAAACAGCTGTCGACAACATTTTTTCTATTCCAGTGTTACCAACACACGCACGCTAAACTTACCATGCATCGTTTATTTCATTTTCGCGTCTATTTTGTTTAAACATCCGTCGGTCCTCTATGTGTGCTGTTTTCAGATTCCAGCTGCGCATGCGTTATGTACTATCGCCGCACGTGATGTACATGTGCTAAATCAATTGTAGGCTGTCTTTACCTCTCCACCCGCTGTCCAAGGGCACAGCGAACCCGGTGCCGGCTGTCCTAGTGGGTCCAGTAGACCCCCCCTAGGGGCGAGCGGGTTCCGTGGCCTTGAGCGGCTGTCCTAGTGGGTCCAGTAGACCCCCCTAGGGGCGAGCGGGTTCCGTGGCCTTGAGCGGCTGTCCTAGTGGGTCCAGTAGACCCCCCTAGGGGCGAGCGGGTTCCGTGGCCTTGAGCGGCTGTCCTAGTGGGTCCAGTAGACCCCCCCTAGGGGCGAGCGGGTTCCGTGGCCTTGAGCGGCTGTCCTAGTGGGTCCAGTAGACCCCCCTAGGGGCGAGCGGGTTCCGTGGCCTTGAGCGGTGTCCTAGTGGGTCCAGTAGACCCCCCCTAGGGGCGAGCGGGTTCCGTGGCCTTGAGCGGAGCAGCAAACTGTTCACAGTTAAATAAGCACTTTGAAGCCAACCTTTGAAAAATGTCACTGCCCCTACCTGCATGATTTTTTTAATGTGCAAACTGGTTGGCATGCGCCATGTAAAGTTGGTAACGACGAAAAGAAAGTAGTTCCATTCCTTAACGGTGGATTAAATGTGCTGCATAAAAATCAGTAAATATTGAAATTGTAAACTTAATTTTTCTGTGTTTTCTTTCTTTCACGTCGGTGTAATAATTAGCAGGTTTCCAAAATATTTATTTTTCTAATAATTTTACAGTTTCACTTGACCGACGCACGAATGAAATGATCAGGCCCACTTGAAAAATGTTAATTTTACATACGGTGGAAGAATACACAATGTACATACACGTAGATCACAAGCAGGCCTTTCAAAAGTGCCCAGTTTACCGTGAACATCCTTTACCCAGGCACACATTATGGAAAAATTTTAAATTTTTTGGATTCGGATTTTATTTATATAACATGGTTTAGATCTTCAGATAATATTATCACACGGAAGTGACTGTCCATTTATTTATAATTTAACTGGTAACTACTGAATTTTAAAGATTATAAATTTCAAACCTAAGTTGGTTTTTCATATACTTAGCCTATATGTGGAATTTTCTTTTCTCTGAGGATATTTTATTAATTTACTGTTTTTTAATAAACCAAATTTAATTTTTTTAAGAAAAACACGTCCCTAATCATTAAAGTAGCTGTATTAATTAACTAATTCATTTCAATGTTCAAAATTATAAAAATCTGTTTTTGACAACTGGGTTTTCCATAAGTGTGTTAAAAAATGATAGCAAAATTTGGTAATCCCTTAAAATCATATTTTGGCACAACTTCCGCGTAACTATGACTATTTTAAACTTAAAATTTTTTAAAAATCCTAGGAATAAACGCTTGGATCGCCACTTTATAGGCGGCGATCGGCAATTCTCTGCATGGTACACCCTAATGAAAAGCGCTGTGCACGCCCATAGACTAAATATGAGGTAGACCGATCATTTTTCTTCTGCGCAGGTATGCCTACCAAACATTGATCTACCCCCAAAACAACATGACTGTCAAAGTAACATGGTCAACAATGATAAATGTGTTTTTTATATCTTAATTTTCAAATGGCAAGCACTATTATATTAACCAAATACGTTTACCTATTTGAATTTAATAAAACTACATTGCAAACGGTTGGAGGAAGTATACAAACATCCCAAAGCACTTGTTTGCTAAAAAGTATTCTAACCTCAAATGCAATCCATGCCATTCTTGCTAAAGCCAACTACACACTGTCAAGTCTGTCGGGCCGACCACCTGACAAATTGTATAGTGTGCAGCATGGTTGTCGGACCAAACCGACAGTTGGGCCGGTCAGTCAGGTAGAACCATCCAACCATCCAACCGCCCAATCCCCCATCATAACACCCGACATGTTGGGCAGTGTGTAGCGTGGTTGGGCCAACTGCGCTACAGCAACTGCTCCACAGCCCCAGTCTTTCGTCAGCAAGCGAGGCGAGCAGGTCAATTTTCTTACACTTCAAAGTGTTTTAACACAACCGTATAAAATGTCACAAGCCAACGAGGAGAGAAGGGAAGCTATGGTTGAATTACTGGGATGCCATAAGAGATACAGATGTTTGTGGGATTCAAGAAACGAAGCCTACAGGGTATTGCTGGAGGTATTACAAAAAAACAGCAAAGCAGTGCCACAATGGAGTTGCTGAAGAAGAAACTTGAGAATATGAAAACCGCGTATATTAAAGAAAATTTAAAAAGGTATGTGGTTTTACAATCATTTATTTCCTCTTTATTAATATTGTGTTAGACATTGTAGAGTATTGCGTAAATAGTGTATTAAATATTATTGTGATTTTATCAATGATAAACATATAATGTAATTGCAGGTGAAAGAGAGCACAATAACAGAATCTGAAGCAGGAGATATTTACACGCCCAAGTTGTGGTACTTTGACTATTTAACATTCCTGGATAAAAACGCAAATAATATACACTCTCTACCAAAAAGTAATTGGGCACCTGTCCACAATGTTTGCTCAGGGGTTGTCACCCCGTTAGAATCTCGTGGGGCCACCTCTTGCGGCTATAACAGCAGCCACCCTGTCTGGAATGCTCTCTACAAGTGTTTGCAGGACATCCACGGGGATTCGTCGCCATTCCTCTTGCAACCATTCCATGAGTTGAGCAATGGATTTTGGCCGTACCTGACGAGCCCTCACCCGGCGATCCAATTCGTCCCAAATATGTTTTATAGGGTTGAGGTCGGGGCTCTGGGCGGGCCAGTCCAATCGGCGAACATTGTTGTCAGCGTACCACTGCATAGTAGCCATTGAAACATGGCACTTGACATTGTCATCCTGGAAATAACACGTGTGCATTCCGTAAAAACGCCACAATGTTGGGAGCATTTCATTATTCATAATCTTACAATAGGCCTCTGTATTTATGCTACCACGAACAAACACCAGCGGTCCTACGCCGAAGGGCATGGAACACAAATCAACTGACATACTGAATGATGTATCTTCACAGGTACCCAATTACTTTTTTGGTAGATAGCGTACATGTAACTAACACGTTGGATGTCACAGACGATGAAGACAGTATTGTGAGTAAAACCCATAACTGATTTTGCTATCATGTTCAGTCGTTTATAATTCTTAACATAACTTCCTGGAAGGACACTTTTGCTTCATTGTTGAAATACTGAGTAAAGGTATTCCGCACTTCATTCCTTGCTTCATTACGTTGTTTCATGCTGATTTGACAGAGAAGCACCAATGAATGAGTTTGACGCCATTCGCCTGGTCGAAACGCTAAATTGTTAACATCTTCACTGTCGACAGATGACTGAGTAAAGTACAATATATTCTTATTTGATAAATAATTATGCAATCCACAGCATGCTAGAACAATAATGTCTACATCTTCCACATTTACTGACATTGTTCGATGAAATACTCGAAATCTTGATGCTAAGATGCACAAACTGTTTTCCACCACCCTTCTGGCACGCGATAACCTATAATTGAATATACGTTTGTCATGGGAAATATTCAATAATGGATATGGCTTCATGACATGTTTGTTTAGTGCAAATGCACTGTCTCCAACAAAGGCGTAAGGGACGCAGATATTAGTACCTGGTAATGGACAAGTATTCGGTAATTGTAATTCCTCATTAATCAGTTTATGGTAAAACGTGGTATTTTGTAAAAACAGTATCATCTGAGACACAACCATTTGTTCCAACATGAACGTACATAAATTCGTAATTTGCGTTGACAACCGCAAACGAAATCACACTAAAAAAGGGTTATAATTGAAAAACATAGATCTACTTCCCTGTGGTGTTTGTATGGCAACACATTTTTCGTCCATGGCACCGACACAATGACTAAAATTCAATTTCACTTCGAAACTTGCTGCTACAGCTTTCTACTCTGCGTCTGTTGATGGAATCTGGAATGCATGACATTCTTGGATTAGTTCCAGGAATGTGTTGTGTCCGCAACTGCACCACCACCAACAAAGCGAAGGCGGATTTCAACTCAAAAAAGGCAGGAAGAATTGCTGGTAGCAACACAGACGTTGCTGTCCACGAAGGACGATGCGTGGGAGATAATAGGAAAGGATATTGGACTGCAACTGAAGCAACTGACTGAAGAGCAGCAATCAATAGCGCATAAATTAATTTCGGACGTATTATTTTATGGAAAATTAAACAAACTAAGTGAATCTTCTTCGGTACATTTGTATCCCTCCCCTACGCTATCTCTTTATCTCCCACATTGACATCATTCCACCCCTGTTCCTACTCCGTCCACATCCCCATCCTATTCCATTACCCATGAACTTAATTTCGAACCTTCTATTGTTAACCAATCATTGCTTTCAACACCCGCACCACTCCCATTCATGCCAATTATTCTTCCCATGATACTTCAGTGCAAAAAATGTTTATACAGAGAATAAATTAAACTTATCTTTCATTACAGCTTGACTGACATATGTATATTGTACGATTTTCTCACTAACATAAACATACAAGTTAAAAGAAGTTCCATGTTATATGTTGATAATTTATTTAATTACGTTATTGATTAATAGATGTGCTTTCTCACCTTAGTATATTTCCTCAAGCAGCGATAGATTGCCTCGCAGATTTCCAGCATTATTGCAGATAACAGTTGTAACAGTCATTTAACTTAATTCGTGTGTAATGATTTGTCGACGAATGTTTGCAAAATAATAATGTTTCTTTATTTAATAATAAATTTTAATCAAATCAGGGAATTGTTTTTATTTATTTTTGCAAGTGGCAATCTATTGATGCGAGCAACTTCCAGATATTGGTCAGGTTACTTACGCACTACTTGTCTTGTGTATGTTCACGAGCAGTGGCAGTAGAATCCAGCGTAGCCAACCGTGGCGGCAATTGAACCCTTGAGCAGCAGAACTACAAACATTAGAAAACATATAAAACATAGCGACTTTTCATATCTCTACCACTAGTTTGTGCTTCCAGTCTTGCAGCAGAATACGATATACCCTTATCGCGATGCATAGCTTTGACGATTACCGAAGGAGTACCATACTTCCATGTCGCACCGATTTGTAGCTACTGATAGATATTGCTGGACTCACAAATATAACACCGCCATCTCACTTTTTAAACAGTGCAAGCGATACTGGCAGCTTTGAAGTATGTAGGTATCAATAATTTCCTTTTAGGCATTGGGTTATTGGAGTCTCAAAGATAAAAAAAAGTAGATAATATGGTGGTGTGGTGTTTTACCTCACAACACAAAAGGCACAGCGGGTGTAGTGTATTTCTGTTTGCTGTACGATACTGTCGTTTTCTAGTGTTGCTACGCAGTGACGATTGACGATTATGAGAAGTAAAAAGTTAAACGAATTATTAGACATGCTGATCGAGCGAAGCGTAATAATAGACTTGTTCTTGTTATAATTTCCAACACAATGGACAAATTTGTGATTAGAAGTAAAAATAAAGTTAAGGAAGTGTGGAGGAAAGTCCTCATTCTAAAAACCGCGTGTGTGTCAGTAACGGAACATCAGAGTCAGACACACCGACATTTGTCAATCCAGGTACATCTTCATCTTCCCTAAAGGAAGCATACCTTTCTTTTCCAGACACGAAGGAGAAAGTAGAAGCTGCAGCAAAGAAACCGAAGAGGCGTTTTAGCCCAGACTGGAGTCAAACCTATCCATGGATTGCTTATGACCAGGTAAAAGATGTTATCCTTTGTTCTGTGTGTAAGAAAACATTTGAGGAAAACTGTTTCCAATTTTCGACTAAAGGAGAGATGACTTTCATTAGTACTGGCTTTTGTAATTGGAAGAAGGGTACTGAAAATCTTTAAGTGCATGAACTTTCAGCATGTCATAGGGAAGCAGTTCTTAAATGTAAATCGATGCATAGTAGAATCAATGTTTGTGCACAGATGTCTGACGTAAAGCAGAGGCAAATGGTGGTAAATCGTACTTGTTTACTAAAATTACTATCATCGCTCCGGTACCTGTGTACTCAAGACCTTGCTATTAAAGGTCACACTGTAAGTGAACATAATTTCTACAACCGCCTTAAAATACGATGCGAAGACTAAGTTGAACTACAGATGTGGCTTCAAAGAGAGTCTTACACTTGGTGCTGTCATGCTATACAAAACGAAATGGTTGATGTGATGAGTCATACACTTCTTCGAAAGTTAATTGTAGAGGTTAGGAACTCTTTATATTTTGCAATAATATGTGATGAAATAGCTGATTTCAGTAGCAAAGAACAATTTTATTTTTGTTTAAGATATGTCACCGATCCTTTAGAGATACAGGAACTGTTTTTTTGGTTTTTACGAAACAGATAGTACAACTTCGTACGTCTTATTTAATATTATTTGTGACATACTTGTTCACATTGGTTTTCCCTTCGCAAATTGTAGAGGTCAATGCTTCAGTGGTGCTGCCAACATGTCTGGTGTGTATAATGGACTGCAAGCAAAAATATTAAGAGCTTTATATGTACATTGCTTAGCATATTCATTGAAATTAGTAGTACAAGATACAATTTTGTCGATCCCTAAGTGCAGAGACGCACTTAAGATGGTCAAAGATATAGTTGGCTATGTGCGAGACTCCCCTAAGTGACTAGCAATTTTTCAGTCTATAAAATGTGATGACACACCTCACCCACGATCTCTGTGTCCAACAAGATGGACAGTAAGATATAAGTCACTTTCATCTGTCCTTTCAAATTATACAGCTCTGATTGAATTTTTTACATAAATTTCAGATAGTGATTCAATCGAAGCTGGATTTAAAGCTGCCTCATTTTTAAGACTAATGTATTCTTTTGGTTTTTTCTTTATTCTTACAGTTCTTGTCTAACTATTTGGTAAGATATACACTGCAAATTGTGCTCTGCAAAATAAATCGCTTCACTTAGAAGAGGCTCATAGCTTGATTATGACCTTAAAAGCAAGCATTCAATTTTTGATAGAGTATTTCTGTGAAATCTGGTCTGAAATATCGAGAAAAAAGACCTGCAGATGTTCGTTCACCTACTTTACCCAGGCGGGAAAAGATTCCAAAACGGTATAACGATTCTCAAGATAACTCAGCAGAGCAATTTTATTCAGTGAAGCAAAGGCACAGGTGTCTATTCTTCGAAATAATAGATATTGTTGTGAATCGTTTCATTTCACGTTTTGAAACAGCATCATAGAAATATATGTTAGAAGTGGAGCAGTTTCTACTAGGAAGTGATGCGAACAAAGAAGGAATTGTGAAATGCTACAAAGATGACATCGACCCTGATAGTCTTTTCCTACACAGAGGAATGTTTCGTGATTTGCTGCAGAATGAAGGTAAATCTGTTGAGAACATAGAAGACATCATCAATCATTTCAGGCAAGAAGGTCATCAAAGGTTTTGCTCTCAGAACGCTTCAAGTTTTTGAAAATCGTGATGACAATTCCCGTGTCTACAGCAACAGCAGAGAGGTCTTTCTCTGGTTTCAAAAGACTTAAGACATACTTGCGTTCAACAATGGGATAGCTGATATTGAATTCTGTGAGCCTTCTACACATCCACAAGGAGGTTACTGTGGCATTAGATCTGGATGAGGTAGCAGATGACTTCATATCAAGGACTGAGACCAGAAAGAGGACATTCCTTCAGCGAACTGCATTTCGACATGGAGGCCAATAATCTGCTACCTTTGGCGGTTAAGCAAAAGAGGACTTTCCTTCAGAAAAGGCAATTATGTTTTCTGTGATATTTGATGCAAGTTCTATCATTTTGCTAATTTTGTCATGTTAATATTATGTGTACGTCTTAACACATGCAGACAATGGTCATAGAGCATTTAAATCGCAGTATGTAATATTCATGTTATGTTTTTCCTGTTATTAAATTATGCTGATTTTGAGAGTGCATTAAGGATATGAAATTGACAAAGATATCTGTGTACAATTTTTCACACAAATAATTTTTCTCTTTAAAAATATGAATAATTCTATTAGCGGTATATTAAATGTTAAGGCACGAAAAGTGCTTAAATAGCACCATTTCCACAAATTCAAATCCATCCCGAGGGAGAACCCCCGGACCTCCCGCTTTATTAGGGTGGTATAGGCTATCGCTCCTCCTATTTAATTGAAGTCGGCGCCACTGAGTTGTGATGATATTGCTGCACTAAATTTCAAGTCTTCGTGGGTGCTTCCCGTTGCCAAAAATCTAACATAGCTATTAGTCTTTCTTCGGCAGATTCTCTTAGAATAGTGTCACGCTTCTCCATTAGAGGTTTTAACATACTTAGAAATTCAGAGAACACATGCCTCGTTCACACGCATAAAATTGTGTGAGTGAATATCTTCCTCTCTAGCAACCACTTTTTTGCCACGTTTACCTCTTCCTTCGCGGCAGATTATTTTGAGTTACACTGATTGTTGTTAACGCGATTCCGAATTTTTGAAACTTTGATAATGACGGAGGCATGGTGTAGCGTACGTTCTGCTCCGAGAGCACGAGTTGAACTGTCAGTAATCGGGTGGTGTGTAGTCTCGCCGCCCAACTGGTTGTCCCGACTGTCGGCCCGACATATTGGACACCGTATAGCTCGCTTTAGTCTATGTGCACGTCAGACTAGACTTCTCGTCCTCGACCTACCCTAGGTTGCAGTGGACACGCGGTCGACGTGAACACCTCGGATCACAGCCCAGTCCACGACGAAACAGCAGGAAACTGGAGTGTGATGACGAGCAAGAACATATTAAAGAAAGAGGAGTCTGTGCTGCACAATCTCGTGTCTAGGGTTGGCAACGGCGCAACGTACCACGTGGCGCTTGGACACCCAAGCATCAAAAGTACTGTGGACGTGGACGACATATACTTCTGAGAGCTCAATGCCTGCAGCCACCACTAGACCAAGCTTCTTGAAGCTTACAAGGCCAGGGCTACGTAGAAAAACTTGTTAGCACCAGTATCATTACTGAAAAGCCAATTATTATACTTAAAGAAAATGTACATCGGCCTCGTTGTTGCTACCAGGTCACTGGCACAGAGAATTAAGAGAAATAACAATAATTCAAAGCATTTTCGGATATAAATAACAAGAAAATATTATATACAATGCACATAACAAACCAAACGGTAAAACAATTGTTAATGAGAACTTTTTAGTCAGTTACAAATAATATTATAGTAAAAAAAAATTTACTACTGCTTAATGTAAAATTACGGAGGAGTAATAAATTGTATAATTTATTGAAAACACTGAGATTATAACATTCAGAGATGTTGCAAAATACAACATTAGCAATAAAGTTTTGGGCATTAATGGTTCGGCATGCATTAATTTGAAGTAAATGTATAGAAATTAAACATATATATATATATAACTCGATGAAGTTAAGTTCATGATGTAAAGAATATCATAAATTACCTAAACTATATAGACTAAGAATTAATAAAAATTAATTTATCTATAAATTAATATAATAGGACAAAATAATTTCACAACAGGAACTTAAATTCAGGTTAACATAAACATAAAATAATTATACTTTTCGAAGAAAGACTTTGTAATTTATAAATAATGTAGATATAGGTGTATATATTATATATATTATATATATATATATATATATATATATATATATATAATATATAATACAGTATAACTTCATGATTTTCATATGCAAGATTTAGAATAAATATCAGAAACACAAATAAATGCTATTTAGTGTAAGCAAATGCACTACATAACGACTAACATGATTTAGTTGTATCTTACCCGTTAAATTTCTATATACTAACAATACCAAAACAAGAACAATACAATTTGAAACACATAAGCAAAGGAATCAGTTCAGAAGAAAACATTTATTTATATATAAGTTCCCACTTTTACACATGAAATAAATATAGGAAAATTGTTGCAAATAAAATTTAAAGCTAAATTCCGGCTGTGCCTATGATGCTGTACTGTTTCTAGCATTTACCGAAAAGTTTCTAGCATTTAAAAACAACTGAGGTAAAACCACAGAACACATAAACAAGAACAATAATTTGGTCATGGGTGCACACAAGTGATGAAAGCCTAATTTTCTGTGGTAACTACGTTAATGTAAAGAGAACAGAGCATGTTACTAAAAAATATTAATGATGGAAAAAATATGATAATAATTGACAAATAACTGCAAACAATACAGAAAAGAACTAAAGCAACGTTCTGTAGTAAACTTTGTGTATTCCTAGCAAACAAGTAAACTGTGAATTTGAGATTGT
The DNA here is from genome assembly GCA_029891345.1 of Dryococelus australis. NCBI lineage: Eukaryota > Metazoa > Arthropoda > Insecta > Phasmatodea > Phasmatidae > Dryococelus > Dryococelus australis. Next base: position 325,044,815 of record CM056994.1, read on the forward strand.
TTCAAAACAATTAAATTGAATTGTCTAAATAACACAGAGGTATTACAATAGTGTATTTTATTTGAGTCTATGAAGATATAAGTACGTTTAAATATTAATTACTTATTATTGTAATGTACATTTGTATATGAGCCACTGATAAACATGTAGAGCATCTGAGATACTGATTTATCAGACTATAGTTCACATACTTTAATTGAAATGAGAAGGTAAATAACTACAAACTGATTTATAACATACTGTACTGAACACAAAATAGTGCCATGAAAAATAAAAAGTAGGCAAATATAAGGTAAACAAAATAAAATAGATTTCTTAAGCACTAAATGCATAACACAGCTAACAGAAAACATTATATAAAACTATAATATTTTGAAATATATCTTCAAATTTGCCCAAATGAAGAAAGTAGAGAGTGACACAACTACTAGTTATAATGCGAATACATGAATGAAACTGTAAATATTTAACTTATTTCGTTTAATTTAACAAGAGCATTATTTGCAGAGAGTATCCATAACAGATCTTTCTTCTATAGTTCAGGTTGAAAGGTTTTAATCTTTACTTTATTCACTATCTATGTCTTGAAATGTTATTAGGCTATGAAAATATATGTGGCAAAAACATGGTTTCTAGGATAATTCTTTTTGTTGTAAAGAATCCACATATCATCAAAGGAAGTATTTCTTAAAATATTAACTACAGATACTCAAATCTAAAATCCGTATTGTATAAAGGTATACCTATTGACATTTTTTGCACAGATATTTTGGCGTAAATGAAATATTTAATGTTTACTCTCAAAACTTTCTGTTCAGTTGTAAAAAAAATCTGAAAACAAGAACAATACAGACAAAGTTAAATATGCACAAGTTTAGTAAACTAGTGTGAAAAAAAAAAATTTTTAACAAAATAATTTACTGTATGAAAATAGAAACGAATTTCACTATATTTGAATACGAATTTATTTCACAGAAAATTTTTCTCATACATTTAGCAGTGACACAATTTTTTTTTTTTTTTTTTTTTTGCTCTTCAACACCTGGAACAGGGTTCGGAAACAATAGGATAAAGCAAATATGATAATATTTATTTTAAAGAATATCTCTATGCATTATTTAAATGTTGGTTATATATTTAATATAGAATAAATCACTTTATATTATAGCCTATTTATGTAACATTTTGTTTGTTTTTCTTAACATACAAACCTGAGATAAACATCTAAGCAAAACCATACAAAAAAAAAAAGAATTATAAGACATGAACGTAAGACCTACTCACAAGATATAACGTAATAAAATACAGAATTCTAGATAATGGACAATTAAAAACAAGAGGAAAAGAGGAAAGAAAGATAACAATTTAATTTATACTAGTTTCATTACATTTATTCGAAAATAATAACAGGACTGCATTTTAAAACAAAGTTCTGCTTATTGTTGACAACACAGTAAAAATATTGACTTATTCACAAAACCCAAAAAATAAAAATAAAAATGAAGTATCCTTGTCGGCTTGACTAATAAATTCCTTGTGTAAAAACTATACATCATCAATTGGATAACACCATTCATTGGTAAAGTTGATCGCTTTGCTTTGGTCAACCTTGCACCTTTTTTATTTGGTTTGTGATACGTCACCCTCTAGAAAAACTCAATACTTATTATACAGCATAGTGACAAAAATGAAGAAAACAAAGAGATAAAAGCTATAAATTTACTAATAACCATTTTGGAACGAAAGTTAGCGCATGAAACCATGAAACCAAGCGTGCAGCGTATAGCAACGCGATAAGTTTATCTAATAAATAATAACATAAATAAAGTCAACACGTTGCGTCAGCTGTCCTGTTGACTATTCATTTAAATAAGCGCTTAAAATATAAGTCTGTTGAAAATTTTACTTTAAACAATTAACTCATCTTTTTATTGTTGTGGCACTATGTACTTACAAACCAGAACTGCTAACGACGACACCATGTCCTATCGTCTCAGTTAATGTTCTACAATAACATTAGGAAATGTCACATTTCTTCTCCCACGTGCTCATATTCCCAGTTGATAATTACGTTTTAACCAATAATGTTTAAAAAGTTATAACTAGTGACAATTTAGTATTTCATATTCAACAATGAAAAGGCTAGGAATACTTAAATTATGTTTACTCTATTGACTTATTTTTGTATCTTTTGAACCATACTATTTAAGGACAAAACACATTGTTTTGTATTATTTGAGCCAAATTCTACTGAATAGTAGCAATTCTGCGTTCTGTTTGTGTTGTAGTCTTCCAATATAATCAACGTTCTTTCTGTGCTATATTTTTACCCAATGCCTTACCGAAAAGCCATTTGCCTCGCTCTGTGATTGACTAAGGAACTTCCAGGAATTGTCAATTTTGCGGTCTTATCACAGGAGTTATACTTAAAAAACAAATATTTGAAGGGTTGCTTTGGAAAATGACTATTTAACCAAATTCACACTTTTTCAGACGAGGCTTAAAAAACAGCGAATTATTAAATTAATTATTTATTCTTTTTGTTTATGTCAATAATTCGGACTCAAATCGTAGTCTTCGTAAAGATCTGCAAAATATTTTCCATTCTTGAGTTTTCAAAATTTTAACAACACCTTTGTCCGACTCATTCAAAAATAGAGTACAGTACACTGCCACAAAGTTTTGTTTAAAAATGTACAGTAATAATAAGTTTAAAAAGTATTTGTATATTTTGCACATACATTCTTGGCACTAAACAAAAGCAATGTGTCTAAATACCCATGTTTTAGATTAAGTGAGACGTTTGAATAAAGCGATTCTTGCCAGTATCTCAATTTTGTTGACACTGTACATAAGGCCTTAACCGAAGAAATCCTTCATTCGAAAACAAACTTGTCAGTCCACGAACTTGCGAATTTTACTGTATGAAAACATTACATTTTTCCATCAATTTCAACCTCCAGTGACTTTGTTTCCTTCGTAGATTTTTCTTATGCACTGAAGAAATAATTTGTCCCGTAAGTTTTGTAACGAAACACTTATTCGTAGGAACCAAAGAAAAGACACGAGAACCAAGTTATTCACAGGAAACGCACAGTATTGGAGTTGTTGAGATCACAGGAAACCTCGCACAACTAGACCAACATTTCGGTCCTTGCGTTCTGACTCCAATTGTCATGGGTGAAACTTCTCTTCGTTCCGTTTTCGTGGAGTGTCCCCCACAGGCCGATTCGCCGACGTATCTGGCCGCATAGCTGGCGCGCGTAGTGCAACGAACAGCGCTTAGCAACTAGCAGCCTCTCGAAATCAGTACAGCGTCGCGGTAGCTATGCCATTGCTGAGGACGTTTGCGTCAAAGAAAGAACTCGTCAGTCTGGAAAATAATAAATGAGTAATACACAGCATTATCGAAATAAAAACGAAATAAAAATTAAGATTAGTACAGCACTATGACCTGTATCATCGTCCAGGCCGAACTCCAACCAACCACACGTACAAAAAAAAACCACTGAAAAGCTGACAATACGAAAGAACGTTATTTGTGAACTAGTTTTCATGCAGGAATTTTCCACATCCAGCAGTTAAATATAAATTGTTAAGTAGAACAGAATTTTTTTTTTAATATTACGTTAAACTTTTGTAAATTTGGAAAATCTTTTTTGTGAATTGATTCCATGGACACATACAACAGCAAACAAATCACTGCCAGTCACATTAAGTAAATATGGATATATTAACGTCATTTCAGTTATATAGTTACTACAATAATTTTCGGCAAATAGTGGGATTCCACGAAGTAAAACATTTTTGTGCTTATACTATAGTTGCCAAGATAATTTTTTGTAATGCTATAAGTGCATTGGAACCAAATTGACAACAGTTTATAATGTGAAAATATATAGTATGATGTAACACAGTCTCCTCACAGACGTCTACAAATTTGATGGCCCAGACGCTGGCGTCGAAATGATTATGTAATAGATTTTTTTTTTTAACAAAATAAATGTATTTTCAATGTATTACCCAAATGTGTAGGCTGCCTCAAAGCCACCACATAACATTTGCATAATTTACAAGTGAGCAGTGTATGACTTATAGTAGCAACTAGCAATATTTTGATTAGTAGACCTGATACACACCTCTCTGTAACAACCGCCCACATGTATATTTGCTAAATGACAGTTCATACACCGTGCCTGTGTAAAGTGCATATTGTTGCAATATTTATGACAATTTGCAAGTGAAACAGTAGCGTGTTCCACCACAGAGGAATACGTCTGCTCGGCGACTCCCAGGCTCAGGAACCAGACTTTGTTGACTTAGAGCACTCGCCTTTGCAGCCCCACACACACACACACACACACGTAGCACACAAACAATTATTTTCCACACAGCTGAAAGTCTTATTTAACATAGCTAAGAATGTAGCAAAGACAATGTGTTATCATTCTGACCTGAAAAGTACTGAGGAGAGGTGCGATAACTACACACGCATAAAAAATGATGTCAGATGTGTCGAATTCCAGCGATATTATTTATTGGAAAAACATATCTTATCTGTTTTGTGCTGGAAAATAATCTAAATCAATAACTACGAACGGCAAAAGGCAAAATAATGAAAATCATTCAAACTATAGCTGCCGTTAGGAAGTGGTCATATTTGACTGTCATTAACATACCCTTATATGACACATTAACATACCCTTATATGACACATTAACATACCCTTATATGACACATTAATAATGTCTGACTTATGCATTCTTCAAAATGTGTAATCCTCTCGCAATAAAAATACTCTCGCTCAAGTCAATTGTGGTTAAAATTGTACTGAAACTGATACTGACGCCTTGCCAACATGGCGTCTGATGCGACGTTTCACACCAACGGCGTTACGTATGCCTAGCGTACGTAGCAAAGTTTAAGCTGTAAAATCCAGACGTTGTAGGGAGGATTGCTCTCGTCGAAAAATTCCAGTTTATTTGAAGGGTGCAGGACGGGGTCTCTTCCAGACGAAACGGAGATTGTGATGTGGTTATAGGATGCGGTGATGCTTTAGGTGGCTCGCCGGCTCACGGATGTTACGTAGTCTAGCTAGATATCTGATCTCCTAACAGCTGCTTAGAATGATGCGGAGGGGCTTACCAGCACACTTCTCAACGCGAAAACATAACATAATACCCTAGCAAGCTGCAAAACTAAAAAAAAAAAATCCTAACAACTATACAAAAAAAAAATCCTCAGCTACGTCCAACTCCTGGACGCGCGTCCCGACCTATCGTCTTAAGTCGATGAAGGACGGCGGCAGAGAGAGTGAGCTTACTGACGACTGGCCCGGCCTAACCCTATGCTAAGCTCTCTAGCCAATAGGAGCACAGGGCTCGAACCTGCTAGCCAATCGCAAGACTCACTAACCAAAACTTAAAATGACATACTCCAAACTGCCTAAATCCCTGTATCATAGGGTAACGGGTCTTGTATAAGATATCAAATACAATAAAATTCCCTGAAGTGATCACAATAAAAGCGAGACCAAAAAGGAAAAATATTACATAATAATTAAAATATAAACAAAAATAAACGCTATCTATCAAAACCAATTAAACTTAAATTATTACCATTCGTACATCTAAATTTAAATATCCTAGCCTTGAGAAGAATAAAAATAAAACAAATAATGAAAACAAATATATGTAAAACATAAGTAAATGACAGGTGTTATACATAGAAGGTGTCAAATACGTGAAACAAACATAAATGTAAAAAATCGGTGCATTTCATGAAAAATGATTTGTTACAACAGGTACTCTTTATTTTAACAAGTAAGCACTGTAGACTACATTTTCACTAAAAACATGGTGATATAATAATAATTATTATGTTTTATATATGTGATGGATACTAATTTGCTTATAATGCTACAAACATTATCAACTAGTTTCCAAGAAATTGTTTGTTAAAAGAACGTACAACAAAGTTTTACTGTCCAGTATTTAGCTGACGGCCTTAAGGAAACAAAATGATCACAGGTATGTTTCTGTTCGATTTTTTTTGTCCATCGCTAAGCTGATTTGTAGCCAACTATTACAACACGACTCAACACTTGAAACAATTTGGAAATGTACGCTACTGATAAATTGTCAACCTATGGCGATATGGTGTCACTTGCGTGTTCAACTGAAGGGGAGTCTGAATTCCACATAAGAGTAGGTCGGTCAACCACGGACTTAAAGGTATTCAGAAGCAGTTATGAAAATATTAACACTTGCATTATATTAATATCGCATTACTGGAATAGACTTGGGTATCGGCGGACTTAGTATTTCTGCTTTCACTACAGATGAAACGTAAATTAATTTCTTGAGATATAATTTAGTGTCAACATTATTAATGGCCACCGTAAGCGAGGGTTATTTTGTGACAAGGTCTTTGACTTAGTGAGAAAGATTTTGTTTCACTGTTATTAAAATTTCCTTCCATTTCACATGTTCTGTGATTAAATTGGTACCACGGAATATATGAAAGATCTCACTGAGATTGTGGGACATTTGAATACTATTTTCACACCACCCTGTCGTAAAGTGACCTACACTTCCTATAGTCAAAATACGATAGCAAATTCAAACCTACTATTTGCAGCAACGAATCTGTTTACACCTAATTCAAATATTCTCTTGGTTGAATTTATACAGTTAGTAATTAATACGTAGGTCTTATGGCCAGTTGTTGTTAGTACCAGCCATTAATTTAAGACTAAGCATATTAACTTATACGTATATGTTGTATGATTCGATTTTAGAACAAAAGGTAATATCCCAGTATTTAGAAAATAGATAATATGTGTTAAGGTTAACACCACGTAATTAGGTTAAGTACATCCATGATATTTGAATTGTAAATATAAAATATAGTATTTAATAATTATAAGAAATTAAAAAACCAGCGACATACCAAAACTTGTGCAGAGCATCGCACAGTATATGTCTTTGGCACTGTAGTGTACTGTTTGAATAGAGTTCATTTTCTCTTGTACTGTGTGCGGGCGAAAAGTCACGTGGTGTGACGCTCATATACATTCTAGGAAATGTTGTGTGCGAGTCATGCTTCCCAAAACGGGCATGAAACGGAGAATGGGCTGTAATTGGTGGATAATGACATGAAATAAGGGACAACTGTGATTGGTAGAAAAGCTAATGTCTAAAGTTATAGATTGGTTCTGAGTCTCCTAGAAGGATGTAGCGTTTTGGTAGTGAGAGTGCCGAGTGCGCAGTGCTTGAAATAATTGTATATATTGTATATATCAAAATGGAAGAGTAAAGATATGAATAATCATGCATGCAGCTGTTAGGTTATTGGCTTTAATCATTCCACTTGCCCACTACAAGGAATTTAAGTTAGAGTCTACATATCCATCTGCTCGGGATATGACAATTGGTGTCAGATGTGGGGTAGGAATGACCACTGCGCCAGTGTATGTGAATGACCACTGTTCAACAAAGAAAAATTTTATATATGTTTGGGCGTAAAGGAAAACTATGCCATGCGCAATTTATAATAGACAATGGAAACAATTTGAAAGTATATTTCTGCATTCTACGCAACATCGCCTGAAGCGAGCTAACAAGATTGGAGAAGTTAGAAACTAGAGTATCCATGACCAATAAAGTAACATGTATCCATTAGCTTTATATCAATATAGCAACACATATTCATTATCAATATATAACTCTAGTAACACGTATCCATTATCAATATAGCAACACCGAGTAACGAGAAACGAACGGATCAACAGAGGAAAGTCGGACGAGGATCATCAGCGGCTAACAGGGAAGAAAGACAAGGACAACAGAGGAAACAAAGTACGCGGCTGGCGGTCGACGGCGGCAGAGCGACTTCCGCTGATAACAGCGAGGAGGACATCTCGACGCAGATGCGACGTCTATGGGGACGACACAGCAGTCCAGCATACTCCATCCCCAGTCGGAAGGTGGACCGAGAAGGAAGATTGGCAGAGGCAGCACTTTAAGGAGTTGTCGATCTCATCGACGGCAGAGACGGAAGGGGGCCGTAGGAGACTCTCACGCCCCAACAAGACACAACGAATTCTCGGTCAAATAAGGTATGCTTAAGGAAAAGGCGATTGGGTTAACTTTGGGTATTGAGGATAGAGTACTTAGAGCCGAATTAGTGTATTTTGAATAAATTGGAGAAATAAAAATTTAAGCTAAAGTGAAGTGTAAACATGACCGATAGTGGAGAAGGGAGCGAATCAAGTGACCAATTTGTTTCAATCACGATGCATTAAAACTTATCAGTCAACCTTTTGAGGTAAACAAAAATAAATTAAGGGAATTCATCGATAACGTATATACCACGTTCGAACTGGTAAATCCTGTACAACATAGTCTATTACTGGAGTTCGTTAAGTAAAAATTGTAGGAGATGCCAAGGCGAAAATTTTAATAATGTAATGAAAAAACTCTTGGGAGGATGTGAAGGAGATACTAGGATGTGAAGGAGATACTCGAGGAAAATTATATTGTGAGGAGAACGATTGACTTTAATGCATGTAAACTTTTCAACTCGCGACAAGGTGTTATGGAATTGGTTTGCAAACTGGGGAATCCGAGTAGATACGATGGGAACATAATTGAAGGAAGAGGCTTTGAAGGTGTGCACTACATCACAATAACCGGGCACTGTAGCTTTAATTCAGCATTTAGGCAGAGCATGATTTACTCAAAGTGGGAAAACTGGGCATAGATCAGATAAATGCTTCTTGAGTAAACCAGTTATACGAGGACACAACACAGGTAAAAATGTTCATGTAAGTAGTTTGCAAAAACATGAAAAGCTAGATTCATAAGGGCCAGTGGGACAGAAGAAACAAAAAGAGTGTACCCTACCAAATATACAAAATATCAGAATAATGTGATATGTTTCTCATGCGGAAAAAGGGAACATTTTGCGAGGCCGTGTTACCGAGCAAACCCAGGGCTTAGATATCCTTTTTTAAGAGGTCAGAAACACGCTAGATTTCAAAATGGCACGGGAACCCCAAAAGAAAATGGTAATTACAGTAATAGTGGTGACATGCATATAAATGGAGAAGTAGGTAACAGAAGGGACAACAAGGGAAACTAAAGGTGTAGCTAGGCGACCAGCCGACCTTGAACTCCCCTGAGCAAGGCTGCCAGAAACAGATACCAGGTAAGTGTAGCAGAACACAGGTAATACGAGATAATGATCTACAAGGAAACATATACAGTGAGCAGAGTAGTGTGATACTGGTAAGGGTGAGTGAAAAAGGAAGGGAGATAGAATATTTGATTTATATGGGAGCAGATCTAACATTTGTGAATGAGAATATCTTAAGGAAAATATTTTATCCTAGATCAATCCGGAAGAAAAACTCAAATAAGTGGTCTAACTATGTTGCAAAATGTTCACAGAAGGTACTGTCCAATTGACATTTAATTTGAATTCGTTAGAACGAAAACAGAAATTCCAAGTAGTACCAATATGTCCGCATGATTGCATATTAGGATGAGATTTCCCGAGGTCGTCGGAAGCAATAATAAATTTTATGTATAACACAGTAAGGATAGGGAATGTGTTGTTCAGTTTTAAGCAAGAACATAAAAGAGTAGGATCTTTGAAAGTTTCTGTTCCTGCTAGATGTGAAACGATAGTACGACTATCTACGTCAGAAAGAATACGGATAGTAGAAAAAGGTGAACTAGCACAAGGAGTATATTTAGGAAATAGGCTAACGGAAGCCAAGGGAGGTAAATGTGCTGTGTTCAATAGTAAACGCTAATGAAAGAGAGGCAAAGCTATAAATCCCTACTTTAACGTTAGAAAAATGGTAAGCATGTGAGAATGAGTAGTATGTCAGGAGCACACAAAAACAAAGATCAGAAATATTAAGATTATTGTTAAGATTGGAGCACTTGCATGAAAAGGAAAATGAAACACTAATAAAATTGTGTCGAGAGTTTAGGGATAATTTTAACCTTCTAGGAGATAAACTGACATATGCGAGCAGGGTAGAACATAACACATCCAATAGTAAGGAGGTAGAATTTATAAATGTAAAATCATAAGGATACCAGAGGTACACAAGGAGAAAGATAGCCTACAAGAAGAAATATTACTAGAAGACATTGTCATTGAACCAAGAATTAGTCGGTGGAACGCGCCAATTTTAGTGATCCCCAAGAAACTAGCTGCATGAGAGCAACCCAGATGGAGAATGGTAGTTGGCTATAGAAAATTAAATGAGGTTTTTATAGGTTCAGCATTCCCAATTCCGTGCATAAATGAAATTTTAGATAGATTGGGATAAGCTAAGTATTTTACCACTTTAGATTTAGCAAGCAGGTACCTGCCGGTTAAGATGAGGAAGGAAGATCAGTAAAGAAAGCTTTCAGCATGCTTTCAGGCCACTACGAATTGAAACGTATGATGTCTGGGTTACAGCGTGCCCTGGCAACATTTTACAAGTTAATGAACACCGTACTTTCTGGGCTTATAGGCTTTAAATGCCTAGTCAATTTAGACGATGTGATTATTTATGGATAGTTCGTATAAATACATAATGCGAAGCCACGTGAGGTATTTGAGAGACTAAGACTGCATAACCTCAAATTAAAGCCCGATAAGTATGACTTCTTAAGAAGGGAGATTACCTATCTAGACCATAATATCAGTGATGAGGGTGTTAAACCAAATCCTCAATTAGTAAAGAGGGTACAGGATTACCCCAAGCCAACTAAAGCCAAAAAAGTAAAATTGCTTTGCTGACTAGCATCCTGTTATAGAAGATTTGTCCCCAAATTCAGTCATATTGACAAACCGTTATACAATCTAGTAAAGAAAGATGTAAAATTTGAATGTGATCGAGATCAGGAAACAGCTAAAGAAGGCTTTAATCTCACAATCGTCCTCCTATACCCAAATTTTTCAAAACCATTTTCATTGACTACTGATGCAAGCCAGGTAGCAGTAGGAGCGATTTTGTCACAGGGGGAGATAAGAAAGGACAAACCGATTGCATATGCAAGCCAAATACTGAACAAAGCCGAAAATACCTATTCTACAATGCAAAGAGAAATGCTGGCAATTGTATGGGCAGTGAAATAATTCAGACCTTACTTGCTAGGAAGATATTTTATAATACTAACAGACTATAAACCCCTCCAGTATGTATTTAGCATAAATGATCCCAGCTCTACATTATTGAAGTGGAGGCAAAAATTAGATAAATACTCCTATGATATTAGATATAGGGCAGGTAAGACAATTACGCATACAGATGCACTGAGTATAATACCAAAGAGGGAGGTCAATGAGATGAATCTGTGTGAGGTAAAGGATAAAACAGATACAGTAAAGGAGGAATCAAAACCAGATACTAAAGGAGAGGGGCAGGTAAGTCAAAGAACACCTGAAAGGTAACAAGAGATAATTAAGGAATTCCATGATTTGACTGTAGGAGGACACCAAGGAATGACTCGAACATACGAACGAATTAAACAGCATGTAACTTGGTCAGATGTAAAAACAGGCATTGAAACATACATTAGAAAATGTGACTTGTGTCAAAGGAATAAATTAACAAAACCACGCGTAAAAATTCTACTAGAAATAACAGACACTCCAGAATCTGTATGGGAAAAGTGTAGTCGTATATTTTGGGTCCAAGAGTATAAAGTGAAACAGATAATACTTACTTACATTTCAAGATCAAGTCTCAAAATATACAGTTACAGTACCTTTAGTCAACCAAATCAGCAGAATCGGTGGCAAGAGCATTTGGCCACGAAATAATTTTGAAATTTGGGATTCCGCAAGAATTACTAACGGACCAGGGTAGCAACTTTACTAGTGAGCTATTCTGAAAGGTTTGTAAAGTGCTGAAGATCTCAAAATTAAAAATTAGTTCGTATAGTTCCCAAAATAACGGGGCTATTGAAAGATGGCGTAGTTCATTAACCTAATTCCTAAGACACTTCGTAACATACAACCAGAGAGATGGGGAACAATGGGTAAATTTTGCGACTTTTGTGCATAACAGAACATTCCGTATAGCTACAGGATTCACTCATGAAATAATGTTATGCAGACGGCCTAACGTACCGGGTAGCTTTCAAAGGGAACCAGTTGAGGTTAAGTACAATCATGATGGTTATTTAAAAAAAACTAATGGCAAAACTACAGGAAACATACAGACTAGTCCGAAATTGATTAATAAGAGCAAAATAAACAAACAAAAAAATTATGACAGAAACGTAAACATACATTTTTTGGACTGGGAGATAAAGTTCTTCTCTTTGAGGAGACTGTTAGGAGAAGAAGCTCTAAAAAACTAGTAGCCAATATGTGGGTCCATATATGTTTGTAGAAGTAGGAGTAAAAAAGAAATCTAGTATAGTACACGCAAACCATTTGAAACCTTATTTGTAATATGTTACAGAAAAGCTATCCAATTAATGGTGATCATCTTTATTAGTACCCGCGCATTTGAAAAGGACTTAGACATTAGTGTTCAGACATTATAAGATTTAATAGGTAATCTATGTGCTAGTGAAAATTTTAAATTTAAAAATAAAACTCTCTGCTCCACTACGGTAAACAAAACTGTCACTAAACTAGATTCAACTAAACAATTACAGGACATTATAGTGGATGAAAGTTCTTCTAGTAAACATGAAAAGAAGAAAAAACGCAGTATTTTTCCTTAAAATATCATAGGACAGTTAAGTAAGATAATCTTCGACACGCTTGACGAGGAAGGCACCGATTATCTTAATGATAAAATAACTAAACTAGAAATGGAACAATTGGAATTGCATACGCTAAGTAAGAAACAGATCTGTTAAATCTACCCTAGAAACAGAAATAACAGAACGATTAATGAAATATTGTTATGGCAGAATTCAATAAATCATAGACTAGAAAAGATAATAGAAGAAGTAAATGAAATAAATGGACAGATTTCCAAAGTGATGTCCAATCAAGAATTAAGAGTCTGTATTCCGAGGTAGAAACGTTAAGGAATCAATATGAGTTAATTTCGGATGCTATTCGAAATGTTGTTAATGTTATGGTGAAGCCACATATTGTAACACCTAAACACACAATTTACTACTTTAGCAGTTTCAATCGCATCATGAAAGTGAATTTAACTTACCGCATTCAGGTTCAACATGAATAGATAACTTGCTTTTGAAATTAATAGAATAAGATATATTCAGTAAAGGAGACATTTTGTGTTGTGTTATAATAAAATTACCCGTGGTAGATCAGTTAAGGTTTAACATTTATGAACTCATGCCATTGCCGGTTAAAATGAGAACCACAACTAGTAAATTTGTATCCATAAACCCTGAGAAAGAATATTTTATCATGGAACATGTTGTAGAATTTAAGGAATCATTATGGATCCAGTTAAATTATAATGAATGGCTTTAAGTAGCTACTAATGCAGAGAAAATGGCAGTAGTCTGTGATTACGGGAATCTATTTGACATTACAATTATAAATCCTGGAAAGGTAACATTTTTAAAAAAATTTAAAGGATTATGGAGTTAAGGTTCTTTTAGTTTCTTAGAATATCCTAAGTACAAAATCAAGTTCTAAAGACATCATTCCAAATATTAGTATGGACATTGATTGTTGAGTTAGAGGATTAAAATATAAGTATAGATAAAATAGAATATATCTTATCTCTAACACTCATTACCAACTGACTGGATGACGTAAGCATAGCAAGTCATAAAATATCTGAGGTAGAACAGATGATTCAGAAACAAGAATGGAAACTACATAATATAAATAACATGTCAAGAATTCCTGTAATATAACGTGTAATGATTGTTGCATTACGTTTAATTAGATGCATTTATAATTGTAAGAAATGTGGATGTTTAAAATGTATATATAATAGGCTAATGTATCAATAAGATGGCATTATGATGATTGTTGCGGTTGTAAATCAATTTGTTTTCGACCTACCATTGTAAACACTATTCATAGAAGTACAGATGTTGAATAATAAATTACATGCGTGGTGCGCATGCGCAGATTTCATTTGCGCCCAGGGTAAATCAACTACATCGGAACCCTAAGATTAAGGCATCAGTCATGGCTTAACTAAGGACTTAGCTGGCATTATAACGTCATGGGATATTGATAAGGCCTGGACTTGACTTAAGCTGCACCATAAACCCTTAAAAAAAAACGTTTCGGAACACCAATAGCCGGTTAACACGAAGGGCTACATGCATAATAGATCTTGATTTAAAATAAGATTACGACTTTACTTAAAATTCTAATTTTTTTTCAGACAACTTAACACAGACCGCTGGAAATAAGAGTATTTGCGAGTTTCACATTCAAAATCATTTAACAAAGCTACTTGCAACTGCGCGTACGGCCTTGATACAGAGTAGTCATGAATACAGAGGTTAAATAGCTTATTTTACCGCGAACTCCAGCTGAGCGATTAGCCTGCTCGCCTCCCACTAAGGCGAACCGAGTTCAATCCCCGGCCGGGTCACTCTGGGACTTTCGTATGTGGGAATCGTGCCGGACGATGCCGCTGGTCGGCGGAGTTTTCTCGAGGGATCTCCCATTTCCTCCCGCCCTTTCATTCCGGGCGCTACTCCGTACTCACCTCGATCACCCTCGTCGGCTTTCAAGATCTCGCTGCCAGCGACATGTAAAAGTGCTGTTCGCCGATCAGCGTCAAAGATTCGCGCGGCCAATCAGCTAACAGCTACGTCCTCGCCAAAGGAACCGCCCCAACATTTAACCACTCTAAATTTACTAAATTCCATTCAAGGTTACTTCCAACTTTTCTAAAGCCCTACCAAAGTTCTACTTCCAGGATATCCCTCCTCCTCACGCATGCACAAAGCCTAATAAATATGGCCACCTGTTTTTCGCGAAAAGATTTCAGGTCAACCTGTACTCCGAAACACTAGAGCTCAGATCCACTTTTCTGATTGGCTGAGTTTAACTGCGAGACGTTGTAGGTGCTTGCCAGCGAATCACGGACACTCAGTGTTGGAGTTACCAAATTATGATTGGCCCAGTCAGGTAAGGTATTTTCTCCCGACAAAGACACGTGGCCAATAACCAAATGAAAACTGCACGTATGCCATAGGACGTTGGAGTCTATCCTTCGCGTGAATCTCTTCTCGAAATTACAGCAAAGATATAGCGCAACTCAACCGTGTGCACTCAGTTTAGTAATAATCTGCATAAGAACAATTTTTTTTTTACCAGGTATTACCAAACCCCTTATTTTCTCGCTTGCATTCATTCATAGTAACAATACACGAAATAATGTAGTTTATAGATAAAATACACGTAAAAGTTCGATTCAATAAAAAAAAATGGTATTTTTATGCTTACACAAGTTTAAAACGTCTGCGAAGCATGGTAGATTTTGCAAACAACCAAGTACGTCATACATGAACTGATTTTCCAAAGGTTTGATTCAAAAAGTGCGAAGAAACCGCGAATAGTCTATTAATTCCGTGTGGTCACGTGGCGATACTGTTATCGGGAATAGTGACAAAGACCACGTACCCGGTATAGGAGGGCGCAAGCCTTTAAGTTCCCCTCATAAGAGCTTCGTCTGCCAAGCCCTAGCCACAGAGTGTCAATGGAAGACCAGTGTTAAAAGAATTTCCTTCTCAGTGCGTTAATTCTTGACATACATGTTTGAAATATAAGTATATTCTATGCTAATTTCTCAGAGAATGTTGCTACGTTTAGAAAATTTTAAGTGAAAATATTCACTGATAAATTTTAAAATATAAATATTATTGTCAAATTTTAGATAAATAACACCAAACATTAATATTGGCAAAATTTGACTTCCTTAATAATCTAAATTTTTAAAAAAGATTGATTTCCTTAAACCCATTCATACCCAGTGTACGCAATTACGCACGTGTAGGTAATTTTTGATCTGTGCTGCACACTGCGAAGCTCAATTGCCAATGATCTTACCTGTGGGTAAATGATCCGCACACCGTCTTGCCGGTCTAGATCACAAGTGGTTCGTTTAACTTTAGCCGAGTATATAGAATATAGCCCATCGGCTGTGACAACGAAATAAATGTTGTGTCGACTTAAGTACAGCACGCATAATACAAATTGTTTGTTTGCAACACCTGAAGCCGTAAATTAAAGTGGGTCTGAAACGGATGAGAAATGTTCCGTACAATACTTTTTTGTTTGAAACAGTCATCTTTAAAACTGATGCACTGAGAAGGTCGCGATTTTACTCCGCGCATGCCGGCCCGATAGATAGCGCCCTTAAAACTTATTTGGCTTCTCTTATAAGTTTCATTTTGGTGCTATCAAAACCTAAATTACTTGTTGCATAAATGTCGATAACTCAGGAGCGAAGATGTATGTAAGTATCAGAAGAACCAATTTTTCGGCAGTAGGTACTGCAGAAATTAAATTTTACATAAGGAATTTTGCCCCGTAATAGTTAAGTAAATAATTGCGAAAACTTGAATTAAATGATTGTACACAATATATCAACGCGTATCGGTGAACAAAACCAGTATATATGTCTGTTCGCAGTTTCTTCACATTTTTTAAATAATACATTAGAAAAGTTACTCCATGCATGACGTGTTTAGTTATTTCGTCATATATCGTTAACGTTTATACCTATGTTAACATAAGTAACTTATTTTTAATTACATTGAATTCTTACTTATATTCCATCTATAAATTATAATATACAGTTTATAATTAATGTGAATAACAACACAGGGAAAATATATGTGTTGGCAATACTTAGTAAGAACTACTTCTTATGCAAAATATTGTTATAGGCTATTCACGGTAAAATGAACACTTTTGAAAGCCCTCTCATTTGAAATAATAGTCGATAAATATTTTTTATTTTGGCCTTGGACGTTAACTTCCGAGTGTGGTGGAATATACACACGGTGTTAATCTCTTGCATCCCAATATTTATTTAAAAAGATCTGTTAAAGGATAAAAAAAATTACCGATAGTTAAAAGTAAATACGGCTTCGAAAGTACTCACTTTACCGCGAACAGCCTATACACATAATGCGCGCGAATGCATGTTTGCATGAGGTGGAGGAATATCCTGGAAGCTGAACTTTATCAGGGCTTCAGAAAACATTTGTAATTAACCGAGCATATATTCTCAGTCATCCTAGCGCCATCTCATAGATGTATTGTATTGTATTGTAAAGGGCTATTTAAGGTGCCCCAGTTTAACACCGCCATGCGCTGGGCAGGAGTGTCGTTACCAACCTTCGAACTTGGCCGGCCTGCAGCGCTGGTAGCGGCTGTGGAAGCTGGTGCCCTTGAGCGACTTGCCGCAGTCGAAGCCTCCGTTGTAGTGCACGAGGGCGAAGTCGTCACAATCCGTCACCCGGTCGCCATTGCAGTCCTGTCGACGCAAACACACACGCGCGCGCGCCCACTAATCAGCTGTGGATAGGGGATAGGAACATATCGCGAATTCATTTCAGGACAAGATAGACGTCAAACGTCCACACATTGAAGTTGACTTTGCAATTGGACCACAGTTTGTTAGACACGCCCTGAACGACTCTGAGCCGATAGCAGACTTTGCAGCGAAACGAGTAGCGAATCCCATGCTGCCAGGTGTGAGGTAACACTGTCAACTCTCTGGGGAAGCAACCAATGAACTTACATCCATCTGGGTCTCGAGTATACACAGGACTGTGGAGCCTAGCCTACAGGTCAATGAACTTACATCCATCTGGGTCTCGAGTTTACACAGGACTGTGGAGCCTAGCCTGCAGGTCATTGAACTTACATCCATCTGGGTCTCGAGTATACACAGGACTGTGGAGCCTAGCCTACAGGTCATTGAACTTACATCCATCTGGGTCTCGAGTATACGCAGGACTGTGGAGCCTAGCCTGCAGGTCATTGAACTTACATCCATCTGGGTCTCGAGTATACACAGGACTGTGGAGCCTAGCCTACAGGTCATTGAACTCGCGAAATTTTTCCTATCCCTAGCTATGGGCTGTTCATGATAAACTGGGCACTTTTGAAGTCAACCTCAGAAAAAAGTAACTCTTCCTACCTGCATTTACTTTAATGGGCGCGCTGAGAGACATGCGCCCAAAGAAGTTGGTAACGATGGAGGGGAAAGTAGTTCCATATCTTAACTTTGAATAAAAAGTGTTACGTAACCATTTGTGACGACTTAAATTATTTAATTCGCTTTCTGTTTTTTTTATGCATCGGAATTTAAAAGTGAGCAGATTTGTAAAGTTTTTACTTTTGTAATAATTTTAAAGTCTCGCTTGATTAACGCATTAAAAAAGTGATGTCCATTGACAATGTTAATTTTACATAAGGTGGAATAATACTTAACGTGTGTACAAGTAGATCTTAAGCAGGGCTTTCAACAGTGCTTATTTTACCGTTAACAGCCTATATGGGTAGGAAATGAAAAATTTCGCGAATTCATTTTAGAACAAGGTAGGCTTCAAAAATGTGTACCTTTCTCTTATGTTTGCAGTTGGATCACAATTTATTAGATACGCCCAGGTGGAATCTGAGCCAATAAGAGACTTACAAGGAAACAAGCGCCGAATCTCGTGCCGCCTGGTCTAAGGTAAAATTTGTTAAAGGCTGTTCACCCATAAAGTGAGTATTTTATAAATGAACCTTAGAAAAAAAGCCACTGCCCCTGCATGCATATATTTTAATGGGCGCGCGGAGAGACATTCGCCCAGTAAAGTTGGTAACAATGGATGGAATGTAGTTCCATATCCTAAAGTCAAATAAAAGGTGTTAGGTAATAATGTATGATAACTTGAAATTATTTCTTTCCCTTTCTGTTTTTTAATGCATTGAAGTGTAAAAATTGGCAGATTTGTAAAGTATTTTCTTTCTTAATAATTTCACAGTTTCATTTGACCGACGCGTGAATAAAGTGCCGAGGCCCATGCAATGTTAATTTTACATAAAGCGGGGGAGTACACAACGTCTATACAAGTAGATCTTCAGCAGAGCTTTCAAAGAGCTCATTTTACCGTGAACAGCCTATACGCACGGGGGCAGCAGCCAATGAACACAAAGCTGAGGCTCAAAAATATACAGCACTGTGGAATCCATGATACAGGTCTTTAAAAACGCGAAATTTTCCTGTCCCTAGGTATAGACTGTTCACGTTAAACTGAGAACTTTTGAAAGCCCTGCTCATGATCTTGTAAGCTCCTTGTGTATTCCTCCACCACATGCTAAATTAACATTGCCAAGGGCCTGATCGCATTATTCATGCATGGGTCTAGTAAAAGTGTGAAATTATTATAAAAGTATATATTTTACAAATTTTGCCGAGTCTTACACTCACTTGCGTTAAAAACAGAAAAATAAATAAATAATTCCAGTTATCATAAATGTTTACTCTTAAAATTTTAATTCGTCGTTAAGACATCGAACTACTTTCCCCTCCGTTGTTACCAACTTAACTGGGCGCGTGTCAGTAAGTGTACCCGTTTAAATGAATGCAGGTAGGGTCAGTGACATATTCTTTCATAGGTTGAATTCGAAAGTTCTCAATTATACATGAGCAGCCTGTAGTTGCGGTAACACGTAGGTCGCAGGACGTGCAAAACGATTCGGAGCACTCGATCACATAAACTGTTTCTACACTTAAACGACATCCGCGTTTATTTTGATAGTACTACTGGCGAAAAAGCAGTCCAATGATTGAGCACGGAGTGCTCATTCATGCGCAACAGGAATGCGCATTCTACCCTATGTTTCCTCTACGATAATATAACTTCACCTGTCGTACGCACACAACTGCCTCAGTCTGACAGAAAGTAGTATTTGGTTTACGGTAAATTGAGCACTCCTGAAACCAATCTTTGAAGGAAAAAAAAAAGCGTCTGCCATTAACTACGTATACACACACTGACAAGCTTGCTTCAGAAGGTTGGATTCTTTTAATAATTCCCATCATTTTGTATTTATATATATATATATATATATATATGTGCTTTTTGTTTTAACACTAATCTTGTTAAGGTATATTGTAGGCTGTTTGCGGTAAAGTGAGCACTTTTGAATGCCCTCCCATTTGGAACAATAGTCAATAAATATAGTTTATTTTAGCCTTAGGCGTTGACTTCTAAGTGTGGTGGAATACACACACTGTGTTTATTAATTTCATTTCAATATTTACTTAAAAAGCTGACCAGAGGATAAAAACAGGCTGGAATAAAAAAGTACCGCGAACAGCCTATAAGGCACAATAATATTAAGCCTTTTATAACGTTTCGTACCATTATTTGTTCATATATACCTACTTTATCATTAAACATTAATAATACTAAAGAATTTTTGTCCTAAATGAATAATACGATTTTAATATTATTGACATTGTTAATTAAATACATTAGGTAATTATTATTCAAAGCACATTCTCTAGCACCATATTTATTGTTATAATATTTCATAAATTATCTCCCCTCTTTATTAACAATTACACATATATTGCTTATGTCTTATTATTTTCATATGCCATCGAAATGATCTGCCGATATCCAAAAAAATTCTGGGCTATGCTGGCCGAGTATCGCATATACTATCTTACAATATTTCAACTAATTGTACATATTTCATCAAACCTTCCTCTCTTGAGTGTTGGGTAAGGTTTGCAGCGAATTAGGAATGTATTTACATGTCGTAACGTCGGGACATTTAAATTAGTAGATCAGTGAATTTATATAATTTTTTTACTGCTTATTTCATGCACACGAAAGTGATAATTAGTAGAGCTAGTGATTTTTTGCGAAAAAAAAAAAATGAGTACACGGTAGACTTCAATAATATAAGCACCCAACATCAGTTGGTCTACTGCCATTGATTGCCGTCTGCTTGAGAAGGCGTTTTCATATTTGACCTGGCCACTCAGAATTCGGCAACATTGGCACGGCTCCTACGTGATTCATGTGCGAACAGTTAACACGTGTCAGAAAGTAATTCAGACAGTCAAGATAGGTGAACGATCCTTCAGGGTTTTGTAAATATAACTTGTCTTGAAATCTTTTCGAGAAATTAAACTACCTTTAATAATTAGTATATAATTCTGGTGGAAGGATACAAATAAAGCGCAAAAGTAGACCCTGAGCAGGGCAGTTATAGCGAACAGCTTGTTACTAAAGGCGTCGAAAAAATCGCGGATTTATATCACAAACAAGCTTGACTTGAAACAAACATTCGTGCTCCTTTCGCAGGCTGCCTAAAGTTTATTCGACACCTCCTAGAAAACGCTGAGCTAATAAAAATCGAGTTACTGAAACACAGGGCTAATCATGGTCTTCCACTGTGACAGAGAGAACCCAACGAGTAATTGATACAGTCTGACCATGGTCAACCGAGCACTTTTGAAATCCATATCTAGGATCTATTTTCTACTCATTGTGTATCCTTCCACCATGTGCAAGATTAACATTGCCATTGGCCACTTCACTTTATTCATGCGCCATTCAAGTGAAACTGTAGACTGTTTAGAAAAGTTCAAGTGTTGCTAATATTCAAATTCTTACCCTTAATATGTTATAAACGAAGTGACTGACTTCAGTAGATATAAATTGAAACGTTACACATGTAACACGACGTAAATTAGAATAACTGTTTTCATTAACTCGCTGTCACGTTAACTGAGAGGCCGCATACTATTGTGTGCTGCAGTATGGGTGATGCTTTTTGTCAAAGGTTGATTTCAAAAGTGCTCATCTGATCGTGAATAGCCTTTACCTGCTAGAGCAGACAAACGTATATGAAGGATTGCCCTCACGCACGTTTTTCCTGTCCCTATTTACAAGTAAATTAATACCGCTGCATGCTGCTGGTCTGCATCGCTCCCCTTCTCGAGCGGACGAAGCAGTGTGTCGAGAGCAGATATGTAACCCGAGGTGCGCGCGGAGATTCACAAAGGAGTGCCTCTGCCGCGATAAGCCTATCGGGATCCGTGCCGCCTTCTTTCATGGAATGGACCGAATGTCTTGGGGTTTTCTATTCAAGAATGTTCTGGTCGTCTCTCCCCCCCCCCCCCCCCTGAAAACGGCTCGCCTTCGTAAGAGGCCGGTTATCTAGCCACAAGACCCCCGCGGCCACCTTCTGTGTACATATTGTAGCGTGAAACAAAGTCCCCGGCCGCATGTATCTGTGCATTCGGCTAAGGCTTCTAAACTACTTGATGGATTTTGATTAGGTTTTCACCTTCACTTAGAGAATTTTCTGAGGAAGGTTTAGGTACGTAATACATTAATACTTACTGTAAGGATACTGTAGAAACGTCAACGATTACTAATCAAGTCGGAAAAGGCCGCTTTTCAGGCGCTTACGCTCACTAAACCAAAAGAGATACACCGAATTAATGTGCAACATAATTATAGATCTCAGAAAGGTTTTTTTTTTTAAAGTCCGCGACAGCATATGTTTATCTATTAAGGATCACCCACAGTAAACATTTGTCTTTTAAAATTTGATTAAAATAGGGGTTCTCTTACGAAGACTTTTTGAGCAACACAGTATTAAGTGTATTTAGTGTATATACTTGCTGTAAACCTAAGCAACTCCACAATTGTAAATCGCACCCGAGAGAGGCCGGGGAGGGTCACTAGTTCTATATAAACTGGAATTTACTAACAATACGGAAGCGGTTTGGACTTTCACAAATTTATTCTGAGCTTCACGTCAAAATGCTGCGATGCCATTCGTTACGCGAAATAGAGAACATAATACGACTTATAACCCACAATGATTGGCTAGGGAGATACGTGTTCTTCAAAATTTGAGATTTCCAATAGACTATATTTAAAACATAACTGGCTACTGCTTTAAAATACACGACGAAAACCTGAAAACAACATAAATTTAATGAATTTAAATCTCACATTTGCCACAATTTGGTGCCTTATACGAGTACCACCCACTTCGGTTAAGACAATAAAATGCTGCCCGACAATTCGCATTCCTAACCGACAAACAACGCAGGCATTTTAAACTTTTAATGTTTTTTTTTATCGAGAGACATTTGCTAATTCTATTACACGAAGGGAAAGGTTTTTTTTTTGTTGGTTAAAGTGTAGTGAATCACGCCTATCGTAAAATCCTTTACTTCAGTACAGAGTTTGGACATTCTGTCGATAATATTAATTCCATTTTCTTAACAAAATGAGGTTTATATTCCTCATGACACCTTCACAGATTACAGGTAACGATTAAAGGAAAACTTTTCAGTAATTTATATTTCAATCACTTTCTAATATTTTGAAATTAGATCTTTTGAATGCCCCGTTCTTCAGTGAACTGCAGCTCCTGTACTAATCATTGTATGAGGTGAGTCGTATTGTTTTTCTTTCTCAGTATGCATAAGGAACAATCTCAGAGTTTTGATCTGGAGATCATAATAGCTATGTATATTGACCGATAACACAGTCGTAAAACCGATTATTCGTTAAGAGTAGCATGGACTGAACAATTTTCTGTGAAATAGTTGTTTGCGCGAATGCGCGTATCTCGGTAAATAAATGTTCTGCAAATACGACCTTTGGTCAGAAAAAAAAAATATATGTGCCACTTTTTTTTCTTTTTGTGATATTAAGTGAATTCCTGAATGAAAAAAAAAAATCATGAAGATGATCAAATATCGCATTTTTAAAGCTTACCTATGCAGTTTCTTTAAGCGGCAAGAGAAAAGTACAACGATACGGGCGTAGTTTAATCTGCGGTCTTTCATCGCGTGTAATAAAACTCCACTGTTACACATCAAATTTACACAGTACAGCGTTACGACGGAAACACTGCATTCCTTGTGCGCAGGAGCGATGGACATTCACTGTCTGTTGATTGATTTTTCATGTTAATTATTATTCAGTGTGTAAGAGTAGTTGGAATATATGGTAGTCACTTTTATGAGTTGGTCGATTGAAATTTATTAATTAATGCTGAAGCAGTTATTCTCATAATGAATAAGTTGGCATGTTTTATTTGGATATCAAGAATTATGGTTAAAAACTGCTATGTGTATTAAACGCAAGATGTCTTCTCCGAAAACTTGTAAGTTGGTCTAAATTTGTTTTGGTTGGCTAATTTCGGCAAAGCTTATTTCACATTTCGAGTTCTTACAAAATCCTGTAAATTCATAATCACTTCTAATGTTGATTCCAAATCTACCATTCCTACTATGGCATTATCATTCACGAATCTGAAGCCAGTCGCGAAAACTACTAATTTCCATCGTCAAATACACTTATCAATTAACATAATAATTCAACGACCGTCTCATCCACCGGTTCTTCGTGAAGTTGTACCGTGACAAAATCAATGTACGATATCACTCCCGGAAACGGGAGGTGAAAAGGCTCCTAGTTAATCGCAGCTAATAAAAGGCACTAGCGTGGTTGGTTCGTACGTAATTAAGCACAATTGTGAGACGTTCCTAATCCTAAGAGCATGTACAGGCCATTCTCACCGACATGTTCCTTATAAAGTTAACATCGACGAATAGGCGTGTGTTATACAAGTTATTTAAAAAACAGGTTGACATGTTACTCTTAGGGTGATTTTCCAAAGGTTTGTATTAAAACATCCGCTGTATGTTCGGTTACAGTTGTATGAACCAATTATGGCCTAGAAAATTGGGACGGTTTGCGAATCTTTTACATACAAATAAGATAATTGGTCTTTAAGATTCGCAATGTGCATTCACAATGTGCAAGACCAAAAGTTATCTGCACGTGCGTAATGTACACAATTGTGTGCACTGATCACATCTTATGAGCACGCTGTAACTATTAGCGTTTCTGCGAATTACAGTAAGGTGCATACAATACGAACGCGTGTTCTAATACGGACCCTGTCCGAATTCACAAGCCGAGGGCCTATCGTGGCTTCACGCCTTTGAAAAACGGAGCCTTGGTGTGATGTCACATTGTCGTTGTCCGAGTTCACAGTTGCACCCTTGGACGCTCCCTTCAGGTGAGGGCACGGGTCACTTGCCCTCCTCGAGCCTTAAATCGTTTTTTCCGGTGCGCAAATGTTTGAAACATTGCCCGTGGTAATGTTTACAAGTTAGCACGGCCGGCCGTGGTTGACGTCACAAACGGAACTCCCGCAGAGTGAAATTCGACAGAGCATAACTCGAGGCGGACACGAGCACAGGCATCCGGACCACGAATGAATATCTCTCACGAAGCAAACGACGGATAGCGACATGGGAAGGGATCGAGGGGCACGTGATCAAGGGCAGGTTGCCGTGAAGCAACACGTGCGTGTGAGTGCTGCACTCACCTGGCCGTTCTTCTCCATGTAGTACTCCAGTGTCTTCACGGCGCAGTTGTAGTCCAGTGCGCAGTCTTGGTACGCTGCAACACGTCAACATAATACCACTTGATCGCCAGTTCACACCCCCCCCCCCCTCCCGGCAGTTACAAACTATACCCCATTCATGGTTACTTCACACTTTCCTGAAGTCGTACTTCCAAGATATTCCTCCGCCTCGTGTGCAAACTAAACTTAAATATGTCTAACAAGTTACACCAGAGGACAACGTACCGGATTCGTGCGCACTCAGTTGTAATAATATTTTGTATGAGAACTGTCTCTTACTAGGCGCTACTAACACACATGTTTCTCACTACTTTTATAAGTATTTATTACAGATGAAACATTATAATTTATAAGTAAAATAATGGCAACACTTCAATTTACCGAAAAATAAGATACTTGTATGTTAGCAGGGGTATAAAACGATTGTGAAACATGTCATATTTCGAAAATAACTAAAGAACATACGGAGTGATTTTTTAGAGATCTGATTCAAAAAGTGCGAAGAAACCATGAACAGACTATATGGACAAAGCATATAATATTACAAACATTTAAAGGTAAAAAATCGAAAACTCAATCAATACTTTTTTTTTCTACTTTTACACTTAACAGTAAATTGCCGCAGGTGTGGGTGTCTGTGTGCACATATAAACGCACGTAATCACACGTCAATCCTAGTTAATTTAGCATGCCATCACTTAATGTAATAAGGATATATTCTGCCTCAGCTACGAATGCCGCTTTCTGACAGTTCCCTGTCCTTCCGGTTTTTCGCATGTTTTAATCGTGCCGAACTATGTCGCTCCTTGAAAACTTGACGATACACCTACTTGTGAATCTAAAAGCTGAACACACACAGGCAGATAGATATAGATATAGATAGAGAGATGTGGAGTAGAGAGTTGAGGGATTTGAGCGGCTCTTGATATCGCGGTCTTGATAGCCGAAGAGGGCGAAGCGATGTATGGAGCGGCACCAGAATGCAATGGCGAGGGGAAACTGGAGATCCCCGAGAAAAACCGCCCGACCAGCGGTAACGTCAATCGCACGTTTCCCGCGTGCGGAAACCCGGGGGGCAGAGTCGGTAAAATGAACCCGGTTTTGCTTGGTGGGAGTCGAGTAATCCGACAGCTACGCCACCGCGACCACCATTCTTTCTTCAAAACAAACTCATTCACACTGATGAGCACGTGGTGACGTAGCTCCAGTCTCTTCATCCTCAGCTCATTGGCCAGTTCGTCCGACACCAAGTTTGAAAACACGGTTTTAATAAGTTAGGAGACGTGCTCACTTATAGGCTGTTCACAGTCAAGTGAGCACTTCTGAAAGCCCTCTCATTTGGAATAACAGTCAATAAAAATATTTTATTTTAGCCTCGGGCGCTAACTTCCGAGTGCGGTGGAATACACAAACTGTGTTTATTACTTGCATGGCAATATTTCTTTAGAAAGGTGGTTAAAGTAACTAGGGCCTCAAAAGTGCTCACTTTACTGTGAACAGCCTATACCAAAGTGTAATTCCTGGGTAGACTGGTCGTAATTCATTCCATACAAAACGGTGAAGATATCAAAGGAAATACAGTAAAATTCGTACTGCTAATTTTACAAACAAGAAATAACAAAAAACGAAATCCGAACATTATTTTTAAAATTTCGTATAACATTCAGTTAGTGTTATTATTTAAAGTAAATCTTAGCAAGTATATTTTAAAAAATGTAATGAAATTGCATTGGAAATGTAAACGTTGTGGTACGCTTGCAAAATGTAAGGAGTGTGTTTAATCAATAACACAAAAAAAAATCATTTAGTTAAAATAACTGTATATCTACGTACAAAATGCACGTACGATTTGTGTAGTGTTATATGCTGTCCTCCGTAAGTGAATCACTGGGGAATTGGAGTTGGGTTGCAGTTATAGGGATTATAGGGACATACGGCGTTTAAAAACTTTGTCCTATACCTCCGTACACCACCTTATAATAAAATGTAAGGATCTTGAATGAGCAATGGAAATCACTCAGGACGACTATATAAGAGCGATGTATGACCCGTTAACTTTCAAAGGTCACATTCAAGGGCCACATTCGGCCATAAGGAAACGTAGCTTATACCCGCATGTTCTGTTTCGTCAAAATTTTAAGCTGTGATTATAAAAGGTTTTTTTTTTTTTTTTTTTTTCAAAGCCTCGATCTGTTCACAACGCAAACAGCATTGTCGCTATAGTTTTAAAAAAAAAGTGGTTTACAAAAGAATGCATATAGTGAACACAGAACTACTTACAACAAATTTCGGTTTTTTTTTTATAGACATGACAATGAGACCCCCATGGCAACTAGGCAGACCCCTCGACCCTTTCAGGGCTACTTTAATTTACGGTTTCAGGTGTTGCAAACAAAAAAATTTTACACTCTAAATTCGAATAAGTGGAAAACCACGAGTTCGCCGACTGCAGTGCCGAATCAAATATCGTGTTTATTGAATTTAGCCAAATATCTAAATGAAATAATCACACTTACCATCTGAGCTACGAAGTCATGTTGAAAAACGAGAGGAAAACATACGTGTTCTAATCATTGTCGAAATTTTGAAGATTTCAATTATTGCCCTTACTTTACGTTTTTGGTACAATTGGCAGCGTTAAGGTTATTAAAAGGAATAGTATATAAGCGTACACTCGCTTCAACACTTTATATGCAGTTTAAACCTTCAAACAGTGCTCTATGATGATCACTTGAAAATATACGTGTTATAATCATTGTCGAAATTTTGAAGATTTCAATTATTGCCCTTACTTTACGTTTTTGGTACAATTGGCAGCGTTAAGATTATTAAAAGGAATAGTATATATGCGTACACTCTCTTCAACACTTTATATGCAGTTTAAACCTTCAAACAGTGCTCTATGATGATCACTTGAAAATATACGTGTTATAATCATTGTCGAAATTTTGAAGATTTCAATTATTGCCCTTACTTTACGTTTTTGGTACAATTGGCAGCGTTAAGATTATTAAAAGGAATAGTATATAAGCGTACACTCGCTTCAACACTTTATATGCAGTTTAAACCTTCAAACAGTGCTCTATGATGATCACTTGAAAATATACGTATTATAATCATTGTCGAAATTTTGAAGATTTCAATTATTGCCCTTACTTTACGTTTTTGGTACAATTGGCAGCGTTAAGATTATTAAAAGGGATAGTATATATGCGTACACTCTCTTCAACACTTTATATGCAGTTTAAACCTTCAAACAGTGCTCTATGATGATCACTTGAAAATATACGTGTTATAATCATTGTCGAAATTTTGAAGACTTCAATTATTGCCCTTACTTTTCGTTTTTGGTACAATTGGCAGCGTTAAGATTATTAAAAGGAATAGTATATATGCGTACACTCTCTTCAACACTTTATATGCAGTTTAAACCTTCAAACAGTGCTCTATGATGATCACTTGAAAACGAAACGAAAGACGTAAAAGAATGAAAGGCTGAATGTTCACATTACCCCAAGTAGCAAAATACAGTTGGCCCACACGTGCAGATCTGATTGTGAACAAGCAGCCCACATGAGGCATCCACAGGCATTCAAGAAGCGGAATGCACCCGCAGATGCATGTGGCACACATGATGAATGATGACTGTGGTACGATGTGTTTACGCGTGGGCCACATGCGGATATTTAACTATCAGCAGATGTCTGGCTAAACTAGAGTTGCCCATAAGTCAACCACAAGAGCGCCATTTCTTGATGAACTATCGGCTGATGCCTGGATAAACAAGAGTTGCTCATAAGTCAACCACAAACGGGCCACTTATTCTTGATGAACTGTTGGTTGACGTCTGGGAAAACGAGAGTTGCCCGTAAGTTAACCACAAGCGGGCCAATACCGGCTTTCTGCTTCTGGGCTGCCGTAAGTAAACCACATGTCGTTAGCCAACTGTTGGCAAGCCACTTGTGGCCCGGCTATTGCCCACTTCTGGCCCACATAGACGCAGCTTGCCATGCTTTTTCAAAACCAAAAAATAATTGTTTCTAACCCAAATAAAATTGATGTGTTTATCATATTCATGTGTGATATCTTCAGCTTTATTTCTCAATTAGTAAAATTCTTTAGAGAAACCTGGAATCGAACTCACAAACCTTTCGTCTACAGTCAAGTTTGCTTTTTTTTTTTTTACCTTCATTTGACGTTGTTGTGACATTTTTGACGTTGACGAAGCTCTAGTAAGACCGACTTGTTGACGAAATCCCAGAGTGCGACAATCGAACTGAGCATCTGCCACGTCGGAGGCACCAGGGCGCGAACCAACTACTCTACAGTATATTCATACACGACTTTTTAAGTAAGTCTAGATATTGACTTCACATACATAATACATTATAAGCTTTGCTGTATAGGCAATGGTAGTATCACGAGTAAATACTGGGAATTATGTGTTTTTTAAAAAGACTAGTATTTTAGTTTCGCACTACTTTAAGATAGAATTTGAAATGCAAAATAATGAATATTTTTTCGAATTATGCTTTGTAGGTTTATGGTCTAAAAACTATTTTTTTACTATTACTAGCAATGCCAGGTGATAATTTGACTTCATACATACATGAAATAAATAAATAAATTGAATACGCATATGCTATTAGCTACTGCACAACAACATATAGTCGGTAGTGTTCCATAAGTGGAACATAAGCTTGCTGATCATGTTTCCTCATTAATAAGGAACAGTTAGCATATCACAAAAGGCAACATTTACTCTTTGGCAAACATCACCTACACACTATCTACATACTCTAAAATGCCTGTGGGTGTTTCACAGACATCTGCTTGTGCACCATGTATAAAATTCCGTCAGTCATTTTGTATTGAATGGGCCACAATTTCCCTCACGATGATGCCCAACTATCAGAAATTAACCTATCTACCACGCGAGGGCTTTATGCGCAAACGTGAAATTATAATCATACTCGTTAGCATACATCAGCCACACGTTATTTACAAACTCCAAGATGCCTGCGGGTGTTTCACTGAAATTTGCTTGTGGGCCACATATGAAATTTTGTCAGTCATTTTGTGATAAGTGGCCCGTAATTGGCCACATGATGATGTCCAACTGTCAAAATTGAATCTGTCTACCACATGAGGGTTTTATATGGAAAAATGATCTTATTTTCATACTCTTTCGCATACGTCAGCCACATGTTTTCCACGTGTTCTAAGATGCCAGTGGGTGATACGCTGGGTTTTGGTCGTGGGCCAGACATTAAGTTCTGTCAATCATGTTGTGTTTAATGGCCCTCATCAAAAATACTTTCCAAGCAAATACAGTCACTATTGTTCACGTGGTCGCATTGTGTACCCCATAAGAAAACACTTACAGTCATCTGGGCGAACATGTACCACCTGTGCCAACATTCGGCCAACTGTTATCTGCTTGTTGTTTGCTACTTGGGACCTCGTAAAATCGTATTTTGTAAGATGGAGCGCATTTTAGGAAGTATTTTGTACAAGTTTTATTAGTTTATTCGTTGATATTTCACTTGATTAACGTTGTTTAACGGCTATTTATAAACGTTGTTCGGCGGTCATTTTTACATGCTGTTTAACTGATCCATCAGTCAAAAAAAAACACTGGAAACAGTGAAAAATTACTGATGAATCAGTGGAAAATGTCACTGAATCAACAAGTGAAGGAAATCGGGCAGTTTTTCACTGATTCATTAGTAAAGGTCACTGAAGTGACTGCTGAATCAGTCAGACACTGTTGACTGATGCAAACAGTGCAATCCTCACTGATTCAAATTTAGAGTGTATGTTGCGTGGAGTACTTAGCCGACACAACGCTTGTCTCGTCAGAGCCCACGAGCTGAAGTAATATGTTCGGCTACAGTTGCATGAACCAATCATGCCTAGCCCAGTAAGACGATTTGCGAATCATTTACCCACAGGTTATATAATTGGCCATTGAGATTCGCAGTGTGCAGTACAGGACAAAAATTACCGACACTCGCGTAATGTATACAATTGTGCACTCCTGGGTCTGAATGGGTTAAGCGCATATAAATAAATCGCAAGTATTTTGGAAAAAGGTTACTACTTAAGTTACTACTTACTACCTACTTAAGTTCTACTTCCAGGATACTCATTCAAACATAGCTAAACCAAGTATAGAAAATTACACCAAAGGGACAACTGATTCGAGCGCAATCAATGCAGGCCTAATATTATTTTGCATAAGAACTATTTCTTACTAGGCGTTACCAACACACCTATTTTCGCCCTGATTTTATTCATATTAATAAAAAATTAAATATTATAATTATGGGTAGAATACAAGTAGAAGTTAAATTTAACTAAAAATAAGATATTTTTATGTTAACACATGTTTACAACGCTTGTAATCCTTCACATATTTACTAAACAACCAAGCACGTCAAACACGGGTTGATTTTTCAAAGGTTTGTTTCAAAAAGTGTGAAGAAACAGCGAATACACTATAGTTTATTTTAATTCGATGTGTTGCAGTTTGACTCAAGCTAAACGAAGAACTGCGCTGATTCAGAATTTTTCTGCCAGCGCAACTCAAATCTGCTGTCTAATTCTCTGTCGGCCTCAGAAAAAAACGTGTATGTGTATCCAGAGATGTTACACTCTATTAGAATTGTCCATAATTTCTTGCAAATTCCTGATGGCGCAAGCTAAACAAAATAGCCAATGCACACTGGCAGCCACGGTGAAGCATGGAGTAGGAACGGAATACATGAGCTACGTTCCTGTCGGAAAACTTGCCGTAAGAGATTTATTAAAAAAGGTTGGAAAGCATGGAATTGAGAGGAAATTTATATTACAATAATTTACTTAGTAGAAGCACAATGCCCGTAAAAAGCTAAGAACGACAACTGAAAAAGCACCTGTGAGCTACACACATTTCCTTAATCGCCGGACATCATTCAAGTTAATAATTTATGGTATTTACTGGAGAAGTAAATCAAGAAATGATACGTTCCTCGCGGCAAGAGTTTAATCACCGCTATAAAGAAAGTCTGGGACGAAATTGGTCCTGAAGTGACCATTTATGTCTTGTTTATTGGATGCTTATAGCTGACTACAGACGAGTGCAGAAGCGAAAAGACTTCTCGCATAATATTGTATACTTTCTAGAATTCGTTAAAAGATCTGTAGTTGTTTGCGATGAATTTGCGTTTTCCCTTATTTATTTTATGCTCTAATCTAAATAATTAAAGACATTTGTTACTCTCAAACAACAATTTCACAATGTTTTTCACTATATAAATATATATATATATGTAAGTATATATATACATATATATATATAGTCCACTCACCACTGGAAGCAACTTCCTCCAAGCCATGCTTAAAAATTCCTACTTGCAGGCCCGTTTCGTATCCTTCCGCCAAATGTAAACAAACATTAACATGTGACTGCCATGTAGCATGTCAAAATCAATGTTTACATGCCATTGTGTGTGTGTACAAGTGTTTGTATACTTTCGCTACACCTAAACATAAACATTGAAATGCGACTTCTACTTCTATACCTGTCAAATGTGTTGTTACTGTTTACAGCTTTTCAAAGAATTCTGTCGTAGGTCTATTTAAAAAACCATTTCGTGCGAATATTCAGAGTTTAGGCCTATAACATTATTTAGGTCAGTTTTATGACGTTTTAAAAATGCCTGAATTGATGATAGTTCTTACGGTTGTTACATTAACATATTTGTTTTCCACGACATAGCAGATTACACGGAAAGAAACGTTAATATTTTGCCGCGACTGTGTTTAACACTTACAACTGCGGGCTAAAGAACTATAGTATTTAACTTTTTGTTATTTATATGTATTGGGTTATTTCTTTAAAAGGACGGCCTCAGTTCGAATAACGAAGGAATAACCAGTCCAACGAAAAAGCACGCAACTCGTGCCGCTCATTTTTTGTCATACAAACTAAAAATATAGCGGTGAACATAGCCACAAATAAGCCTACCGTAACTTTCATTCGGCTCATATTTATATGTATTGCTACTAACTGTGTAATAGATTTATTGAATTTTATTGTGGCTGGGCTTGGTTATTTTGTTGGGATTGGTGGTAAATCACGTTACACGACTGTGTTTCAAACACCCAGGGTAAAGGTACAACGTTGTCACAGATAAACAGACGTGGATGTAAATAAATAACTTCGTTATAAAAACAGTTCACATTTAAAACATTTAAATAGTTCACATCAAATATTGGGAATCACGCACACACACGCATATCCAGCTATTTCACACGCAGCGGTTAACGAAACACACCGTAACAGTATATTTATTACTGCCGCGGAAACAGATTTATCACAACATCGTAACTTGCTAACGTAGGTTTAAAAAATACAACGTCTACAAACGTGATGTGGTAATTTGAAGTATTTTTCGGAGTAAGTATAATTTACGCTTCGATTGATACAACAGCAACACGCCATGACATCATGGCTCGCCACGTCTGCCAACTTCACTTTGTTTCTGCCCCGCCATCATATCTAAATATACTTAAATAAGTATTCAAACATTAAAATCTCATTTCAGTTGTAAATTACAAATTCAAAAATCATTAATTTGCTGTAATAAGTATGAAATATGCTACTATTGAACATGTATAATTTTGCTTACTAGCGAAGTGAAATTTCCCGAGTATGAAAGAGAGAGAGAGAGAGAGAGAGAGAGAGAGAGAGAGAGAGAGAGAGAGAGCGAAAAGCCTCACTCAGCAGTGTTGCTTTCTCGCTCGAATTTCTAACACTTGCTATAAACAACATGTATCATTCATCAATAAGCTATAAGTAATAAATCTGTCTGTGTTTTTTCTGGCGACGGTCGGTGTGAGGTTCCCTGCGGTAAGTATTGGCATAGCCTGCATGTCTGGAACTGTATCACTGACGCCGAAAATTTTGTTTTCGTTTTACACGGAAACGGCGGGACCTGGGAAGTTGCAACAAAATGCCTTTTTTTTTTTTTTTGTGGAATATTAAGCTTCGCGACAATAAAACACTTTGTGAGTTGATAGATGCGAACACATCATAACTTATAAATTACACTCCTCCACTTGAACTCAAACAACATGTTGCTGGCTCTTTACTTTTAATGTGAGTACACTTACTTCAGATCTACAAAAATGCTAACTAAATTAAATAACTTAACCAGCATGTTATATTTAAAAATGTATTTTTTTTTTAAATACAGCAGAATTAGCACATTTATATGCCGAAATAATGTAAACAGTTAGGTTTCAATTTTAAATGCGGGTGTTTTTATGTTACGATTGAATTGTTTAATCAAATATTTGTTTAATTTCAGCTTATGAGATAAAGAAAAAATATGATTAGATATTTATCATATTGATATGAGTTATTAGAAATGACCATGTATTCTTCCGTGCACAAAAAAAAAAAGTATATATACGTGCATTTTGTGAAGCAGAGTTTGTTGAAAAAATACCTGTTTTCCAGAACTGGCCGAAGCAGGTGCGGGAAAAATAAATTAGGAGGCAAAAAGGAAGAAGCAACCAGAAAGGACTACCTCAGCCCGCTCGTTAGTCCAACCAGCTACAACACTACGACATCGGAGTTTTTCAAAAGGGAGATGGGCTCTTTAACGTATATAAATTAAATAAATATACATAATGTATTTTTATGCACCATGATATTTGGTTTAGAACTAAATTTGTTTATATTATTATTATTCAAATTTAAATATTTACCAAGAATGTGCGTGAGAGAGCGTGCAGGTATCATAAACCATAATTTCAAAGTATTATGAAATTATGTACCAACATGTCAGTTATAGTTTTCATCAAGCCAGTAAATTACGAAGTAACGTAGAAAAATTAAATATTGTATTTTCTCCCTTTGCCAATGAACGATATTGTAAACAAAATATCAGTGGCTATATATTAAAAAGTATTTGTTTTCAATTTCGACCTAAATAGCTGGAGCTACAACTGATAGCCCTCCAGGCTCCAACAGCTGGGCATTTTAACAGTTGGACACTACAACACTTATACACTATACAAGTTGAACACTCGAACTGTTGGACTCTCGAACAGATGGATATTCGAACAGATGAACACTGGAACAGTTGGACACTCGAACAGTTGGACACTCGAACAGTTGGACACTCGAACATTTGAACACTCGAACAGTTGGACATTCGAACAGTTGCACACGCGAACAGTTGGACATTCGAACAGTTGGACGCTCGATCAGTTGGACACACTCACAGTTGGTAATCAGTCTCAGAAGGACAGGAAACGCCTTCATTTCTCTACTCTTCTATGATTATTTGGGCGAGAAGTGAAGGGAGGGATAATATTTTACAGCAGTGTTTGGGTAGGGATGACTGCCACCCCTGCACACTCGAACAGTTGCTCATAAAAGGTAGAACAGTTAGACACTCGAACAGTTGAACACTCGAACAGTTGGTAGTACCCCGCTGGATCACGTTACTGTGGAATGCCATCGCAGCCGTAATTTGCAGCCCCATACTAGCCCCCGAGGAGCCCTGATGGGAATCCACTAGACTTTTATTTGTGGGGACATTTGAAGACTTTTGTGTATGCAACCCGAGTGGACAATGTAGAAACCCGTCGTGACTGTATTGTGGTAGGTTGCGGAACTATCAGGAATATACCAGGGATTTATCAACCCACCTGGGAGTCCATGCAACGGCGGGTTGAAGCATGTGTACGTGCTGATGGAGAGCATTTTGGACATTTCCTGTAGTGCCGACGATATGCTGTCACACATGTGTAACTTCCTATGACGTTCCTATTGTTCTAGGTGCAGTGTCGTGGTGTGAGGTGCCGTGTTTCATGCAAACGTACGCTGCAATGGCATTCCACAGTAGCATGATCCAGCCCGCGGCCATATCTAGTACATTATGTATTATGTGCTGTAGTACGGAAATAAGCATTTGCCGACCTATGTTCATTGTTCATATAACATGTTTTCATCCTCTAGATGTGAGGAAATGTATTGACATGCAACATTGCAACACCTGTGCGTGTGTATGTGTATATATATATATATATATATATATATATATATATATCGAAAGGTTTATTATTTTTCCAAAATTCAAGCCCTAAGGGTTGTGTGGGGAATGCATATACAGTCTCAATAATTCTCTTATTTCTGGAAGACATACTGACTATTTAAATAATATTGTAAGGTAAACACTAATTACACGCAAATAAAGTCGCGGGCAAAAGCTGGTTTGGTAACACAGCAAACATACATTTTTCCAAGAACAAGAAAATCGGTTTTCAATTGTCTGTTTGTATTGCATACTGATGACGTAAAATGTTTCAACTGTAAAGATTTTTATTCAGTTCCGCCTTCCACGGTTCTGGTTCCGTACCCAGTACCACGAACGACGACCAAGCTGCAGCACAGTGCAGCTGCAGTTGTAACCAGCCTAAAAAAAAAAAATCGCCACAAGCCAGTGCTATCTAGCGACACGCTGTAAAACTAACGTGTAAATAGGTGCGCTACTAGCGTCATATCGCTCAACTACTCAGTACAATCGATTGCCACAGCACGATGAGTTAGTACTGCTGATTCACTAAAGATGGCGGTAATGATGTTTAGATTCAGGTTGGGAAATTCGCTGGCGACTAAAAAACATCTCATTTATCTATGCTGAAAGTTTTTTCC
This sequence comes from Dryococelus australis, assembly GCA_029891345.1. Classification (NCBI taxonomy): domain Eukaryota; kingdom Metazoa; phylum Arthropoda; class Insecta; order Phasmatodea; family Phasmatidae; genus Dryococelus; species Dryococelus australis. The sequence continues at coordinate 325,081,929 of CM056994.1, forward strand.
AGCCCGAATGTGCACGGGTGCCGCATGTGTGTGTGTGTGTGTGTGTGTGTGCCAGATTTTTCCGTTTTGTGTGTAGGTAATTGGAATAAATTCATTTTCTATCGTGTAGAAATATCTTCCGATTTGTACTGTCTCAGAATCTACGTAAAGCGGTTTTCACAATAGAGCGTCGCGCTGCAGCGCGTCGCGTCCGACTCTCGCCGCCAGCGACAATCGTTATTTGCGTCTTTACAATAGAACGATGTTCTGAAGGCAGCCGCTATATATATATATATATATATATTAGAAATAAATTTAGACTATTTATTATGTACATATGCATTTGTTGTTTTTACCTCAGTTTTTGTCATTTTATTTATTATGATATACACAAATGTTATTCTTTTTATTCTCTGTCGCCGGCGACGAGCGTCAATTCCAATGTCGGTCGCTCGTGCAATGTTCCCGACGCTCTATTGTGAAAAACGCTTAAAGAATAAATGTCGGTCTTCGTACTTGAGCGGAAAAATAGCGAAAAATTTTCTTGTCGGAAACTGTATTTAACAAAACGTTACTTACATTTACTTTATTTAAATATAACTGAATAGAAAAAAATTAAATGTTTAAATATATAATTTTTAGGGCTTTACTACTCAGTTTCAAGAAGAAGAAAAAAAAATCGATTCGATTGCAGCTATGTTCATTTCGAAAATTCGTATATAACATTTTCCCATTGAAATAATTTTGTTTATGAAAGCTCAGTACAAAAAAAAATTGTATTTATATGTATTAATTGTTCTCGTAAACATTATTGAAGGATTTGTAAAACAGTTATGAAATAAAGTTAATAAGTACTTAAAAACTTTGGTGGGGCAATTATACATAACAATTCTAGGCGTAGACAAACATTTAAACACAATGTAAAATGAATGGAATTTATCAATTTGCTGACTACTTTGGAACACCAGCACACATTGCAGCGGAAATGTTCCGGGTTCCAAACTCGCTCATAAGAAATCGAAATCTCGTACTGTAAAGTTCTACTTTCAGGACATTCATCTACCTAATGCAAAGAAAGCTTACTTATAGTACATGTCAACAAAGAATTCATATTTTTGACAGATCGTGTAGAAGTAGTAACCAGTAAACAAACAAGCTGCGTGTCCTTCCGTCGCAACGTGGTTTCCACCTGACTGTCAAAACATGTTTCGTCTGCCATGACAGTCGTCGATCCATAGTTTCTTCACTTGAAAAACGTATTTAGAAATTGCAGCTTTCTTGCCAGCAATCAGAAAACTAGCTGTATTACAAGTGTTAGTTTTTACGAGGGTAATATATCCATCGTTTTATTACAATTACTCTGTTAAAATCCATTCACATGGTTGCAGTATAAATCTGGAACATCATCCGCATTAAAATTCAACACCGTATCACAAACACTTTAAATTTTATTCCAATCAAAAGATTAGGACTGCATGCACTAGGTGTGTATTTAAAATCACGGCATAAATTGCGGAGCCTCGTTAGTTACTGAGAATTTGGTTTGACGCCTTTAGCGAGATGTCAATTGTCATTCTTATGTAGCAGTAGTTTCGACGTTGAAGCGTATATATGCGAAACTCGGAAGTATTAGGAACTAGCGGAAATAGTTCAGCAGCATATTTTCAGTCACGACGATAAAACATTTTGCTATTAAAAGTGACGTTTTACAGTTTTACAGTTCGTACACGCGACGAGGCTATTCATAACGTAACCACAGCACCGTGTGCGCGCCTGGATTCATATATAAACTAATAGACTACAACTTTCCAGCAACTTATGCTAACTTATTCGCCAACTAACGTTCCTGCGTAACTTTGGACCGAGCAGACTCAAGCACTAGATTTGCTACAACAGGAATCCCGCAGGGGTCGGCATTCTCCCCCTTTTCTCTACAGTATATACATAACCGACGCAAGAATGTTCACGCTAAACTGAGAGAGTAGATGTATAAGGTGGGTCCTGGCTTCCCCCCCCCCCCGTCGCACCCCCCTCCTTCTTACGGGAATTTCCGCCAAAAGTACAAGAAAAAAAAGTGACATTAACTATTTCCGGTTATTTGCAACGAAAGTGCAAGAAAAAATTAAAAACCTACAATCTGAAATTCGTTGAAGAAACGCTCGAAATCAAGCAAATTTAAGCTAAAAATCAAGCAAATTTCTCGTTTTCAAGCTGCCTTTTCGTATTTATAGAAACGATAATTTCCTATTTTCATCGCAAATTTTACAATATTTCATAAAAAATGGCAGTGCGGAACTTTTCATACTGCAAAACAAGCAATTCTCATCTAAAATCAAGCAATTTTACCCCAAAATCAATCAAATTTACCATTTTTTTCGTAATAGCAGTTCGGATTTTTCATTCTCAAAAAAAAAAAAATTAAGCTAAAATCAAGCAAATTGCAAATTTAAGCTAAAAACGAGTGAAATATTATATAATTATTCTTTACAGTTTATATTCGAAGCTCTGCTAATTTTCTTAAGAACTTCCTCGATTTTCACGTATTTCTCGAACTTCATATTTGTCGCCAATGTTATCTAGAACTGTTAATTGTAAATTTGAATTAAATTTGTAAACTATATTTTTAAGATCTTCAGACGCATTATCTAATGTATAGGAAGGTAGTCTTCAACCACTACAATAACCTTTTAAAATGTTAGACCAACTGCATGGAAATAAAGGCATTTTTATTTCATTTATAAAGAAAATAAATTTATTAAGAGAATGAAAAACTCATTTAGAATTATGAAAATGATTTTTTATTTGATCAAATAATTAATCTATATTTCTAAAAATTCGTAAAACTTTTAAATGTAACCACTCAACTATATGTCAAAAATATTGTATTAAAATATCTAAACATTTTGTTAATTCTTCCATTTAATAATATTAAAATTTTATAAATTTTCAGTAATTCTTTCCTTCAAATAATCGTAAGTTAAATTTCTTTTACTAAATAGTGCAACATTATAAACTGTACCTGCTTCAACTTTTTTATTAAAATTAACACCAATTTTTTATATTTGTTTTTTTCTTTAACTACAGTATTTTTTCTATATAAACTATCTATGACATATAATGGTCTTCACCCCCAAAATGAATAGTAATTAACTTCACCATCAAAGTTTACTGTTGGTTTATAATATAGTTCATTAATTCTATAGTTGGTATCTAGTTTGGTATTCGAATTTCTAAAATCATTATAAGCAAGAAATAGTTTAAGACAAACACCGTTTTTAATGTCTAGGTTCCAGTTTTCTTTAGGAAAAATTTCATTTATGCCGTTTTTTAAATAAATATTTCTCACATTACAATGATCGAACATAGTAGCATGTTTATACTGGTGAGCATAATTTCTTCTATTAAGTTGAAAACCTACAATTGTACAATCAAGCATATCAGATTTTAAATTATTAAACTGATCTTTTATATCAAAGTTAAAAATAATTGAATCACCAAAAACTTCTTTTTCTAAAAATTGCAATTAATCAAAACTAATAGGAATTTTTGGAATTTTGTATATTTTTTCTTTAATTACAATGGCGGTGTTAGATTCATATTTAACAATAGGACACATAATTTCTACTTTTTCAATAACAATTTTATCAGGATCAGGAAGATTTTTCGTAACTTTATTATATTTATCTAAAGTTTCATAAATAAATAAACAGTTGTTATCTGATGAATTACGACAAAAAAATAATTTTATAACCACCTTTCCAATAAACCACATTGTTATCACTAATAAAACCAAGTAAATATCTCAGCATACAATATTTCATTTGTTTTATTACTAGAAATAGTTTTAACTTCATCTTCTATATGACTAGAAACAGATTTATCTCGGTATAGATTATCAACACCAGTAAATTCTAAATAATTTTGTTCACTTGGTGATCTTAATAAATCATTCATCATTGTTGATGTTATACCAGGATTATCAATAGCTTCAATATTATTTCCATGTTTTGAGATTTCTATTCTAGAAAACTTATAAGGAAAAAAGTATTTTTCATCATATTCTGCTTCAGCTTCAACCTTATCTCTCTTTAGTGAACTAAATTGCTCATAAAAGAAAAGCAGTTACCTATAGGAATATCAAATTGAATTCTATTATTGTAAACATTTAAATTCCCCCTTGTTTGATCAGTTGGGGGAAAATTTTGTCTCTCGAAACTCTCAATATTTTTATAACTCATTTATAAGAAAAAATTATATATAAATGACAATCAAACTGAGTTTCTCGAGTTAAATTACTTATTGAAATATATAAAAAATATTAAAAGCATCATGAAAAAGAATATGAAAAAATAAGAAGCAAGAGCAACCATTAATCGACGAATTACGAAATATTGGTGAAAAAAAAGTAGAAAAAATAAATGAAGAAAACAAAAATCTAATAACAACATTAGTTCCAGTAGCAGTAAAAAATTTAGATAATCCACCAACTCCAGAAGAAACATCGTTTGAAAGAGAATTATTCTCAGAACACAAATCTCCTAATTTGGAAGAGTAAATGGACATTGTACCCATAAAAAAAAATTGACACAGCACACGTCTGATTCTACTATAAATCTTGGAAAATAAATTGCAAAAAGAATAAATGTTATCGATACTCAATATGGTTTACACGCAGAAGGACAAAATTTTTACATAGGTAATACACAAGTAAAGATAAAAGTTAATAAAATAACCATTAAAAATAAAGAATATGAATTAATGGAAGGATTTATAATTTGTTAACAAAAGAAAAATAAGATATATAGGATAATTTTACTGATAATGACTATGAAGACTACACGAAAATTGTTTTTTTAATTATCAATGCTGCATTCCAAGAATATTCTCCAAAAAAGAAAATAAACTCGAATAGAAGTTGGAAATACTAAAATATAATTAAACCAGTTTATTATAACTATATAAAAGAATCACATTCAAGAACAACACCAAACACACCAGAAAAAAATATTTCCCCAAGAACTCCTAGATCTGGAGAATGTATTAAGAAATACAATAATTTACCTAAAGAATATGTCTGGAAGGATGATGTTAAAAAAATTGGTTGATAGATTATTAGATATTCATGGTGAAGAAAATGCTGGAAATAACATTTTTTACAATGAAAAAGTAAACATAATAAATATGTCGAACAAGAAATTTTCTGATTTTGTTATAAATAATCGGAAAGGAATTCCATATCTAATAAGAGTTTTAAATGTAATTCCACATACATTGTGGAATTCTGAACGGCATGGCAAAGGTATAATAAATTGAGCGTTAAATAATTAAAATTTACCTGAAATGCATGTGCCAGGTTATAATCACTGTGGTCCATTTATAAAATTAAATGAAAGATTGGAAAGAGGCGACACAGGAAAGAACAAATTATATGAAGTGTGTAAATATCACGATATTGCATATAGAGACCATAAAGATTTAGAATCTAGGCATAATGCTGGTAAAACAAAATAAGGTAAAAGTTTCAAATTAACTTTATCACTACCAACAGTCAAAAAGATGGCCAAAGAAAAATTTGGAAGTGGTTTACACCGTGGAGGAATTATTTATAGTATACTTGCTGTTTTAGATACACTTGGTGCCTTAGCTGGAGGAGCTAGTGGAATTTACAATTCTGTTGAACAAACTAGAAAAAATATAAAAGAATTAGAAGAACAATAGAGACACAATTTGGCAATGGAAAATAAAGCAGGAAGTGGCATAGTTGCAAAAAATAAGGGAAGACTAAATTTTTTTAAAATATATACCCATTATCTAATATCGATATAGAAAAATATGTAAAAATATTAAATATAAAATTTTCAGAAATGTTTATATGATTGAGGAATTAGCAAAAATAATGCACAAAAATGAATGTACCGTGGTTAATTTCGACATTTCAACAAGTCCTGGTACTCATTGGGTTAGTTATTTTAAAGAAAATAGTGATGTTCACTATTTTGATTCATTTGGAGGTAATATTCCTACTAATTTAACTAATTATTTCAAAAACCGAAATATTTATCACAAAGCTGATCGAATTAAGAATTTTTATTCAGTTAAATCTGAACATCTATGTTTAATCGTATTACATCTGTTTTCAAAATATTTTAAGCTTAACCATATAATTTCTTGTTATTAAATGACAAATATATTTGAAAAACCATTAATCAAATCATTAAATAACAATTTTGACATTAGTGCTTATGCTTTAAAAAAAGATGTTGATTTATAATAGAAAACTATTGCTTCTGATTACGCTTTAAAAACACATGTCAACACACAATGCAATTCGGGTGTTTCTGATTTACAAAAAAAACTAAACGCCTGCTTTGATTATACAAAATCTTATGTTTATTTTTTAGGGCATAAAATTGTTAATATAGATGATCCTAGATATGATAAAGACACAGTCAATGAAATGTTTTTTTTTTATAAAGAAATAGTTGGTAAATTACAAAATCAACTAAGCAAACTTTGTGTTTATACAAACATTTATATTTCTCTTGAGCATCATATAGTTACTAGTCTGTCTGATCCTAAAGATGGCGATGACGCACTCAATAAAATATGTTTTGATAAAAATATAGTTGCATTAAGAAGATATGTAAATTCAAAACACAATATTATTGTTTCTGCATTACAAGATCAACTTAATAAGGTTTTTGTTTACACAAAAGATTATGTTTCTATTCAAAATCATAGAATTAATAATATGGCTGATCCTATAGATGGAAAAGATGCAGTCAATAAAAGATATTTCGATAAATAAATAGCTGATAAATTACAAAGTTTAACCTGAGAAACTGTGAACTATTGTATAGCATTAGTTAACTCGAAACTTAAAAAAAATCATATATATTTTATTGACCTGTAAGGTGGGATAAAATTAGTAATATTTTCACTTAGATTATAATCAAATTTTCTTTACTTTTCTAATGGATTGTACTGTTTATAAAATAACTAATGCAAATCTTATTTTTTCTGATGCTGTGACTGTTAATAGGGAACTGCAAAAATAGATTACAGTAAGTTTTTGATGTTTACAGAGGCGAATCTTTATCTTTTAAAATCAGAAAAGAGAAAACATCTAATTATAAAGATGGGGTGAAAACTACAATAGGAGTATTCGTGAAATACAAAGATTAACTAAATACATTTTTTACTAAACCGAAATACAAAGTTGGCGATATTGTACATGTAACCAAGAGTAAACAAATCTTTAAAAAGGGTTATGCAGCTAATTGGACATCAGAATTATTTACCATTGTCGAGGTTTTAAATTATGACTTGCCAACATACGAACTGAAAGATAGCAAAGGAGAAGAAATAAAGGGTAGTTTTTATGAATACAAAATTATTAAAACCGACTATCCAAATGAATATTTGGTTTAAAAAGGCTTAAAAACTAAAGACAACAAAATGTATGTAAAATGGTTGGGTTTTGATAACTTGCATAGCTCTTGGATTAATAAAACAGATGTTTTGTGAATTTAAATATTTTGTGAAATAAAATATTTTTATGTAATTAATTATTTCAAATGAACATAAAAATGTGTTATAATGTTCATTTAATGTTTATAACATATGTTCAATGTTCGTTCATCATTAATTCATTGTTCATTCGTTCGATCGTTCATTGTTCGTTCGTTCACATTTCTCCTTTGATGAGCTTTTTATTTTTAACAATTCCAAAATGTTAACAAGCAACTTAATGCCTCGCCAGGGACCTTATTTTTTGGGTTTACAGGTATGCTAATTCCTCGCTAGTGACCCAATTTTTCTGGCCTTACTTACCACCACCAAGACTCCATTAGGAGAACTTCCCCACTTCTCCACCGGCTAGCCATTATTTTTTTTAGTAATGAAGTAGAAAAGTTTTTTTATTTTTAGTGCTTTCCCATATGATGAGGCACCTTAAACCACATGGGTAATACACCATTTATATGCATCAATACTCATATATAGAATGTATGAGCAAGAGCAAAGTTTTTGGCTCAAAATTTTGAATGATTTGGTGATTATCTAGTAGTGCGAATATGGGTGCCTCATATTCACATTATTAAATTATCCTCTGTGACCAGGGTTTCGAACCCATGACCTTTGAGTTTGAAATCAGATACCTTGCCACTGAGCCACCATGACAAAATTGGGTAATTTCAATTGTAGATTTCAGGTATTACATAGAGGATTAATGAATTTCTCAGTTATATGATCATGATTACGTACTTTTTTTATTGTCCTCCATATATTCACATTCACATACAGCATATTTTATTAGATTTATAATAAGTAGCATTTTCTTATTTTGCTAGTGGACACATTGGTTCAATTTGTGAATATATTTCTCCAAATTCTTCTACTTCCCTTTTTATTGATTGTATAAACATCTTATGTGCATTTGGACCTCGATATACTACTGGAGGCTTATAAACACTATAACTAGATACAATATAATAGCAAAAGCCAGATGCCTCATATAATTGATATTTCATAGTATATGATTCATCATTCAACTTTAAATCAAAGTTATTTATTTGATCATTAGTAAGATTATATCTTTCTTTAAGTATTTCCTTATAAAGACCATTATCGATATAATCTTTGGTTAAAATAGGGTATTTTTTGATTAATTTAAATTTATTTATTTCCCTTGGATTTGGCTTAACTGTTGATATTTTCTTTATCATTGATTCAAAATATGCATATATAGCAAAAGGAACTTTCATTGTATGTTTAATATTTTTAAATTTTATTTGTTGGCCTTTAAATGGTACTGATTCATTTTTAGAACAGTCTTATGTATGTTTATTTAATATATCTGAGGGATAAGATAATTGAAGGCACATATCACATACATAAGTTTTACTTTTATGATTATTTTTTGTGCAGAAAGCAACTGCGATAAATCTTTAATCCAACACTAACGTGAGTGTCATTTTTAAAATTAAGTATGTTTACATGTTTTCCCTTTTTATTTTTTGTAAGCTTTTATGGAAATATATTGAACTTATCATCTAAAGAGTATACATTTATAGAGATGTCAATTTGATTTTCTATTCTTGGTAGATCATAAATTTTAATTGGAAATTCATATTTATCTAATACTTTGTCAATATTAAGCACCACGTTTTTATATTTAGACACTCTGTCTGAATTTTTTTTCCACTGGGAACAATGTGAACTTTATTGCCCAAAGAAAACATTTCTGATATTCATTTTTCACATTAATGCATGCTTTTCTATTCTTAATAATTTCAGGTAGTTCAATATATAATGCACCATTTAATGTATTATACTTTTTTATAGCTAATAGTATTCCAATTTCTCTATCTAAAGACCATCCTGAAGCTCTTCTTTGAAATTCATATAATTGTGCAATTATTTCTTGTTTTATAAATTTATAAATCCTTTTAATATCTCCTTCATTCACTATTGTCTAATTGGGTGATTGAAATGTAAATAATTCTACTTGATTATTCTCTTGCTTATGACACTTTGTATATAATTTAATACTGGTTTTCACCCCTTTAAATGTTCTAAGGTTATTGTGCATTATCTCAAATATCATAGTTTTTACTGAAGAAAAATATATATTAGCCTGTAATAAGTTAAAGGAATTCTCAATGTTATAAGTTGATATTCTACCTTTAAAAGCTTTATTAACTCTGCAATTGTTATTGGTTCTTCTATTTCTTCTGTTAGCAAATAAATTAATATAGAATGGAAATATTTCTTTTAATTCTTTTTTATATTTGGGATGTAATTCATTGATATCTGTATCAGCCAAAAGTAGATTTGTAAAATTGTTCTTTATTGTCCATTCAGATATCCTCTTACATTTATTTCAAGGTTTAACAAATAAATTATTAGAGAATATAATCGTTTCTTTAAATTAATTTCTATCTTTTGAATATAGTTGTTCGATGCTAACATATGAAAACGGTAAATTTCCAAAGTTCCTTTTTCTTTCTTCATTTATAATAAATGGCATAATAGCTGTGATCAAATCAACTTTCCTTAGTATATACCAATGTCTAATTAAATCATCTGTCCTTAGAGTAAGCAAATATATATTTTTTAAATCTCTACCTATAATTCATAGCTCCTGCACTGTATTCTCACCCAATTCTACTGCAAGATTGTTCGCTGACGTTTTTGATTGTTTATTTATAATGTAAAAAAATTATAAAGCTTTTTAAATTTTATATAGGCAATGAAGAGCTATAAAAATAGTAAATTTATTGGAAAATGAAATCTATAATTGTTTAAATGATTGATAATAAGTGAAATAGTTTTAACTGTGTAACTTACATTTGGTTGTGTGTTTAAAGGTGTCCCTTCTCTTTAAGTTCAGTAAGTTTCTTGTTAAGACAATAATTCTCATTATATTCACTAATAAAATTGTTACATATTGTTCTAGGTTTGTCCTTATTTCTTGTATGAACTGTAAATAATGTTATGTGTTTATTCTCATTACATACTCTACATCTTTTTGTTGGCTAATTATCACGTTGAATTACATTTAGAATATCTGCTAACACACTGTGTGAGTTAGTATTTTTATGCTCTTTGAGAGATGCAACACAAACATATGTACCACACTCACAGGATACTTTCTTCCCTTTTAAAACAAATTTATTTTTGGTGTTTTCAATGACACATTTTTTACAGTCGTTATAAAGTCTATCCTTATTTGTTTTATAGTAGTAAAAATTCTCTATGTTTAATACTTCGCCACAGTTTTTACATTGCTTAGAAATGGTATTATTTTCCATTTCATTGTTGAGCAACAAGCCCATTTTTGTTTATTTAAAAAGAAATAGAAATTTATAATTTACAAAATTATTTTAATTAAAATTAAAATAGTCATAAAATAATAAAATTAAAATATTAAAATTAATACAATAATGAAATAATAAAATCAAAATAATAATACAATTAAAATTAAAAGCAAAATTTAAATAATAGAATTAAATTAAAATCAAAAGTAAAAGTAAAAGTAAAATTTAAAAAAATTTAAAATAATAAAATTTTAATTTTAAAAAATGTATTATTAAAATTTTTTCCCTTTTATATAAACACGAAAATTAAATCGCTGCTCAACAAGTTCAACAATCAATTTGAATTAACTAAACTACAAGCTCTAGAAAAAATAAAAAAGTATGTTGCTACCGAATTTCAATTATACGAATCTAAATTTGGTGAAACAATTAGTTGTATTCTAGGTGGTAAATATAAAATTACTTTACCAGATCGTTATGTAAATATGTTTGATAAGATTGCTTTAAAATTATTAAATAAGAAATATATTTTTATAACATATAAAGATTTAAGAAATGAATAATGTAAAAGCAATACATGATTTAGAATTCTCTTAAAAATGTAAATATTCTATTATTTTTAATCTATCAATTGTCTTTTTAATATTTCATTTGATTTTGGCTTATTTTGATTGATTTTAACTTACATTTGCTTGTTTTTGTGAATGAAAAATCAGAATGCCTATTTTGGAAAAATGGTAAATTTGTTTGTTTTTGGGGTAAAATTGCTTGTTTTATAGTATAACAAGGTCTGTACCACCATTTGGTGAAATATTGTAAAATTTGCTTGATTTTTGATGAGAATTCCTTTTTTTCATTAAAAATTTTCGTTTCTAGAAACACGAAAAAGCAGCTTGAAAACGAGCTATTTGCTTGATTTTAGCTTAAGTTTGCTTGATTTTTATCTTTTTTCATCAAATTTTAAATTTTGGGTTTTTAATTTTTTCTTGCACTTTCGTTACAAATAACAGGAAATAGTTAATGCTACTTTTTTCTTGTACGCGGAAATTACCGGAAAAAGTGGGGGTGAGCCAGGACCCGCCTTATACATCTACTACTGAGCACTTTCGAAATCAACCTTAGGAAAATCTCACTGCCTCTGCCAGCATATATTTTAAAGGGCGCACTGAGTGACATGCGCCCGGTAAATTTGGTAACTGTAAATGGAAAGTAGTTCCATATGATAGCATCGAATAAAACGTGATAGGTAACCGTTTGTGATTATTTAAATTATTTCTTACACTTTATATATACATTTTTAACGCCTTAGTGTGTAAAAATTTGCAGATATATAAAATGTTTACTTCATTAATAATTTCACAGTTTCATTTGACCGATGCATGAATAAAGTGATGATGCCCATGGCAATGTTGATTTTACATAAGGTGGAAGAATACACAACGTGCATGCAAGTAGATCTTAAGCAGGGCCTTCAAAAGTGCTAATTTTACCGTGAACAGCATATATTCAAATACACGCAGACGACACTGCAATAATAAAGCATCATTGCCATATAAAATTTGCAATAGTATCCATACAGAGACAATTAACTATTCTAGAACAGTGTTACACTTAATGGAGAATCAAAGTAAATCCCGGAAAATCAGAGACAATAGAACTAAAATGTTACCGTTACCAGCCAAAGAACTGATACTATTTAATCAAAGAGTCCCGTACGTTAAAAAGGCAAAATATCTACGAATAACGATAGACCACAAATTAACATAGCAGCCACACATAGAAAATGCAAGATGTGCGGCACTGGGAAAAATTTTAACTATTATATCCTATTTTAAAAACGGCAAACTTTCCACAGCTGAGGTTAAATTCTGTGAGCAATTTACATATCCACAAGGAGGGTGCTGTGACATTAAATCTGGCTGAGGTAGCACATGACTTCAGGGCAAGAAATGAGACAAGAAAATGGACATTCCTTCAATGAACTGCATTTCCACATGAAAACTGTTAACTTGCCACATTTAGTGGTAAAGCATATAAATAGGACATTCATTCAGTAAAGGTGTTTGTGTCATATTTGAAGTAAATTCTATCGTTGTGCTAATTTTGTCGTGTTGAGATGTGTAAAATTTTAATACATGCAGAATAATGGCCACAAATGTATTGGCTTTGTTTCCCTCGTTCACATCATGTAGTCCGAAAATAATTCTATGAATAAATGTACTTCGGTTCAGCCACTATCGTCTATGAAAATAATTATTGAATCACGGTATATAACACTCATAATCCTGATGTAAATACAATACCAATTATGAGTCGGTAAAAATCTGGGTTTGATATTGGTATCACTGAAATTTCACCTTAAAAATATCACAATTCCTACCTGTGATAATTCAATGTCTATATATGAATAATTGCTTAAATAGTACCATTTTGCACCTTGGAATACAAATTTCCCTGGGGCAATAGCCCTCTTACACTCACGCTTTATTGGGGACAACATTGATCTTTCATTCAAATATAATTTTAATTCTTGACCATCCTATATCTAATTGAAGTCGGCGCGACTGCTACAAACTAAAATGACGCCAGTTGTCTGCGAAATGAAAACTTGGTTTGGGAATATTATGCCTTAAGGGCTTAGCCCACCAAACCTGCAAACAAGGAGTTTAAATGCGGAATCAATATTAAAGAAATTACTTCTTTTGCATCACTTCTAAAGATAACTAACTGTTTTAAACAAAACAATATTCAACGCAACTTTCTCAGACAATACTACCACGTTAAGAAATGTTTTAAATAATTTTTTTTTTCCTAGTACAAAAAACGCTAACGTTACATTTTAGATAAAATATTTTAAACATAAAAATGGCTCAGATTTATTATATATTAAGAAATGTCAAGTAGTAAGCACGGTAAAACTTACATCACTAACTAATTAATTTGCAGCATTATTGGGCTTAGTCCGAAGGCAGTGTATACTTTACTAGGTCGTTTAAGTTTTTCAAACTTTCCCTTAAATTACATGTCCTGGCATCGTATGGACAACATTTTCAGCTGATCTGTGTGTTACGTTATTGGGCATAATTCGGCGTCGATGATACTTTTCATAACGTAACAACGCAAGGGACATGAATTACATGCGACCATTGGAATAAAACTGAAAGTAGATTAGTCGAGTTTTGTTTCCATTTGTATAATGTTAGCCTTAGGCACTATATAAACGCTAGTTATGGCGTCCGCTAGAAACACTCAAGAACATCGAGCAAGTAGAATTACTTCGTTTACTTGCCGAAGGCGATGTCCAGTTCGGACAGCACTGTTGTTTACTTAGCGATATAAGACACGAGAGAAAGTAAACAAATATGTGTGCTCGGGGGGGTGGGGGGAGCTCTGTCTTCAGAAAACCTACGTAATTCCAATCCGAATTAGTCGTTTTAGTTTTCTGTCACAAGACGAATGAGGTCTTAAACTCCCCGTTGACTTTGCGATACGAACGCAGTTTATATAATACTGAAGCCGTTTTCGTGCCTTGCAATGATTTGTGGAATTGTATTTCCCCTTTCGTTTCGTCTTTTCTGGTTCATGATAAATATATATTTTAAAGAGACGCATTAATGGATTTACTAGTCGCTCTTGCGGGACACATAAAGAACCTCGATATTGTTCAAATACTTTGCGGTAGATAACCTTCAAGGATGCGATTCTCTGTTCACGTGTTTACAAAAAAAAATTTAAATTTTTAGCCTGATGCCTGAAATATGCGTGGTGCAAAAATCATGTCCGTGTTTATTGCATAAGTTCAGTCTATATTTTTGAGAAACAAGTATACCTACTGGCTATCGTGCGCACTGTTCAGAATGATGTTCTATCTCCTTACTGGCCACTGGGGTTTATGAAGCCGGCGAGATAATTGAGCTGGCAGCAAAAAAAAAAAAAGTGACCAGCCTTCAAAGAGTGAGCCAATCAGAGGGCACGGGTCACTGACCGGGTGCGCAAGCGCCGACTTCTTGATTTCAGTAGGAAGCAAGTCTCTGACTTTCTGTAACCGCACCCACGTCCGTTTTGATCTCATCACTCTTTCCCTCTCTTTCTCCTAATGCATGTTGTATGTTCGTGCGTGAAGTTACGCACTAATGTACACACTTATTTTCGTGAATGCCAAGGTTTCAAACAACTCCATTTACAAATATGTATTCTGTATTTAAATTTTGCTTACCAAGGCAACGTAAAATTTAAAAGGGTCCTAAAACGGTTAGTTTTAAACAAAAAAAAAAAAAAAAAACGAAACATAAAACATAAATAAATTTTAAATACAATACATTAAAACGTATGTGGAAAAGAATGCGGCTAGAAGTTAACCATGAGTTGGACTTATTATAGGCTGTTCACGGTAAAGTGAGCACTTTTTATAAGCTGTTCACAATAAAGTGAGCACTTTTTAAGGCCCTCCCAAAAGTCATTAACCCCTAATAAATATATTTTATTGCAGTCTCAGACGTTAACTATTGAGAGTGATTAAATATATACATTGTGTCTATTAGTTATATTGCAATGTTTATATTGCTCCTGCTGGCTGATAAATGGAGGGGCGACTGAAACCTCCCCCCCCCCCCAAAAAAATCAATACACGGCGCCTATGAACGGGTGATTATATCTGGTTTGAAACTGAAAACACATAGTGAAAACATTACATATGGGCCGAAAGCTCACAACAGTTGTTACTGAAAATTTTTGACATAGCTATTACCAGTTCTCACTAGCATTACTGGATATATATTTGGATTGTTATATAATTTATGTCTTTAATTGTAGACTACTGAAAAGTCAAGAATTACTATCTTAATTTTTAGCATGCTTTTTTTATTGTGGCATAAAAACAAATAACAGTCTGAATAATGTATTAAAATGGTGGAAAATTTCTTTAATAAACGTAATAAAAAACTATAGTAAGTATAAATTTTTTATATTTTTTGTACAAACTTCAAAATCGAAGAGTATTAATAAATTGCGATACAGCTCGAATTAAATGGATATGTCATCAGAACGTCATTAAAATATTTTCTTGGTAAGATTGTAGGCTCTTCACTTATTCAGTTTTAAATTTTGATATAATATTAAAAGTCAAAACAGCTAAAAGTTAAACCATTATCGCATTGATTCAAAATATGCATATATAGCAAAAGGAACTTTCATTGTATGTTTAATATTTTTAAATTTTATTTGTTGGCCTTTAAATGGAATTGATTCATTTTTAGAACAGTCTTATGTATGTTTATTTAATATATCTTAGGGATAAGATAATTGAAGGCACATATCACATACGTAAGTTTTACTTTTATGATTATTTTTTGTGCAGAAAGTAACTTCGATAAATCTTTAATCCAACAGTAACGTGAGTGTCATTTTTAAAATTAAGTATGTTTACATGTTTTCCCTTTTTATTTTTTGTAAGCTTTTATGGAAATATATTGAACTTATCATCTAAAGAGTATACATTTATAGAGATGTCAATTTGATTTTCTATTCTTGGTAGATCATAAATTTCAATTGGAAATTCATATTTATCTAATACTTTGTCAATATTAAGCACCACGAAAGGTTCTTTTTTTAATTTATACGATTCAGTATGACAAGTAAAAAGTCTCATATCTACGTATTAATAAGGCACAACGTCTGTATATTTTAAGGGCGCCACCTGCTACGAGGTTTTTTTTTTTTTTTTAGCGCGTTTAAGGCAGGGAAGCGCGGAAGCAATAAGGAAGACACTGACATGCGCGCCTGATGACCCTTCGCCCCTACGTGCAAGGTGCTGAAATGGCGTGCAGGGTTCTCTCATGCTGCGTGTGCCTATGGGACTTTAAGCGGTGACCCTATTAGTTTACTGGTGGAAAGTATGTAGCGAAGTTCAATGTAGGTCCCTATAATAGTTTCACATGTTTCCAGCCAGTATATTATGAGATACAGCAGTGTGAATAAGCCCCCCCCCCCTTTTTTTTTTTTTTTTTTTTTAGCTACGTTGGAGGTCTCGGGAATAGCATTTATAATGCACATGGTGTCATGAGAGTATTATACGCACTTCGCCTGAAATGCGTTTTATTTTCGTACATCGGTATAATGGGGACACGTTTAATATTTGGTAAAAAAAAAAAACTGGACTTCAAGCACACTGCAGTGCAGTTAAAGCGACAAGTACACGGCGCCCTTTATGGTTTGTTTTTTTTTTTTTTATCAAGTTACCGTCGACATGTCACGGAACCGTAAAATATCCTCAAAATTTAGAAAACAGATTTTGTCTCTTGAACGACCTGAACATGATGCACTTACCTCTGTCTTATTGGCACATGAGCTTGCTTCTGTTACTTTTAATATAGGCTGTTCAAGATAAACTGAGCACTTTTGAAATACCTGCTTAATATATACTTGTTTACACTCTGTGTATTCTTCCGCCCTATGTAAAATTAACATTGCCATGGGCCTCATCACTTTATTCATTCGTCGGTCAAGTGGAACTGTGAAATAATTAGAAAAGTAAATATTGTACAAATCTGCTCATTTTTACACTTCGATGCATTGAAAAATATAGAAAGGTAGAGAAACAATTTACGTTATCACAAATGGTTTCCTGGCACTTTTTTTTCGACGTTAATATATGAAACTACTTCCCCCTCCATCGTTACCAACTTTACTAGACAAATGTCACACATTGCGCCTGTTAAAATACATGCCAGTAGGAGCAGTAACATATTTCTAAGGTTAATTTTGAAAGAGCTCACTTTATTGTGAACATCTTTACATTAATTCACTGTTTTAAAAAAATCACGTAACATTTCTGTAAAATCGATCAGACTTTCAAAATTTTGAAAAACTGTTTACAAAGCCATATAGTACACTTGACCAGACACATTCCCGATGGAGAAGGAGGGGTATTTTTTTTTTTTTGCGGTGAAGTGCCGAACCTGAAAGATCGGACACGGATAACTAAAAACTTATGTTATGTTAAGGCTTCGCATCTTTTTGCAGAAATTCTTCGTGCCAGCGGATATAATGTCGGATTAATAGTAATTACTGACAACGTACGATTATAGAAAATTCACGTTTTGCGAGTTGTTTAATATTTTTGTGCTGCAATTTAATTGCGTGTCATCTGCTAGTTGGAAAATGTCAGGAATGTATTTATATTTTATCAATAAATTCTCGCAGTATTGCAAGCAAGAGATATCACACAGTGAAAAGTGGATACAAACACATTAAACAACTAGTAAATTGTAAATTTTCTATGACCAAACATTTCCAATAATACCCCTGAGACTGAAGTTATGACACGAAAATGAATACTTTCTGCAGAAGGCGTGAAGCCCAGCCCTTAATCGGTTGGCGTGTCTTTTACGGTTGTCGTAAATATGTGGGTATCAGGGCCGTAGCTATGGGATGATTGGGTTGGAAAGGGGGGGGGGGAGGGGGTTGACGGTGTTAAGGGTTTTAACCCCCTCCTTTGCCATTACTTTGTCAACAATTAGTATTAAAGTTATGAATAATCCTTTAATTGTGATCAAACTATGCAATTGCTGTTCACCATAATGCATTTCATTAGACTGTGGAGTAATGTTCTCCTAGAATTTGCCCTAATTCTTCTCCTTTCCTTCGCGTCAGACAGTGGACCCTCCCCTCTTCCAAATCCTTGAGAAATTTCTGGCTACGCCATTGGTGGAGAGTGGAGTGCACAGGCGGCTCTTAAGGTAAAACTCAAGTGGTAGCTAGTGTGATTCTCTGTCGTCCAGAGCGCACTGCCAACCTATTTGCAAATACTTCTGAACCATCCGCTAGATGGCACCACAGTCGCATTCATCCCTCACCCCTCCCTTATTTTCAGACAGCATTTCCCATATTCTTGGAACCACCGGCAGAGTTAGGCAAAACAGAATTATTCTCGAAATCGATTTTTATTCGAATAGTCTTGTCTGAAATATAATGAATTATTCGGATTCCGAATATTCGGTTTTATTCTCAGTTTATGTCTTAATCGAAAGGAATGAATGTTAATGCTGCCATAAGTTAACATTTCCAAAGTACTTCTTTGAAGCGTGATAATTAATGGCCTCTTGGCTGAAGTTACGGCACTTGTGTTCATTATAAGTTAATATTTATTTGTATTTGAAAAGGTAAAATTTAAAGTTCTCCATCATTTTTCGTCCTAATGTGTATTCCGGAGCTGTCGTAAACTTTTGGAACTAAGACAGAAGGCTTTTTACGCTATTTTCTTTCTATTCACGATCTGTTCTTGTTTCAGTGATAAATAAATTTTCTAAAGTATTTTGATGTGTTAAAAGCTCTTTGCAATTCATGAAAAGTCACAAAACTAAAAACAATCGCTAGACTTTTATTTTCAGAAACCAAATTATCGCAGTAACTGCCATTCAATTCCCTGATATTTGAATGAAACATTCTCTTTATGGAGATATGTATGAACATTCACAGGAGTGAAGCGAATCATTCTTCATTAAACAAAGTGAAATCACAGCAGTAATACATTCATTTGGGAAGTGTTTGTGTGTGCAATGTGCAGCTCCCTTGTTACTGAAACCATATTTACGTACATAATTACAGTACACTTCGAGCTCCAGATTGTTACGAATCATTCCGAAAACGAACGTTTAAAAACGTTCTTCTTGATGAACTGGATGGACAAAACCGTTCCGGAACAGTTACGAAAGAAGTGCCGCAAATCAGTATTAGTTATTACGAAAGGTATCTTAAATTGTACGTAATACAAGACTTTCTAACCCTCAAAACATTAATTCATTACCTGCTTTGTTCTTACTATGTTTGCGACAAATCATGCAATATATACCAAGTAGGAAATATTTAGCCATTGCTAGAACAAACAATAACTTGTAATTTGTGTTACAATTAACAGTAAGAAGTTTAAAATTAAGTTCTGCAGAGTTTATTTATATTGAATATATATATATATATTTAATTTATCGATAAAATTAAGGAAGATATAAAAAACAACAGATTATTTTATTTTAAAACATTGTGCTATCTATTGGCAGCAATAGAGTCCAGGTATTGTTTTCTAGTCGCTTTTTCGAAATGATCTCATGTATGTACAGGTAAAATATGTTAGAATACAGGTTATAGTTTTTTTCTCGAACTAAACCTCTTTTTTTTTTTTTTGCAGTTTCATCTACCTTTGTTTCTATGGACACAATTTTGCTGTGCGTTGTAAGTTAAATGACGGGAAATATTGCGGCCTTAAAGAGTAAATAGAAAATAATTATAATGTAGGAAAATGTAAAAACGATCGTCAACCCCTCAGTTTAGTGCGATAATTTAAATTGTGACAATATTACATGAATATGAATGAAATTTCTCTCACAAAATATTTTCTTACACACAGTGAGGTACCTAGTAATTGTGGTGCATCACAGCAGCAATACATTAATTTAATCAGGAAGTGTTTGTGCAATGTGTATATCTCCCTCCCTAAGTACTAAAACCGCGATTATCTGGAGAAGACGTCGAGTTGGTTTTTTTTTTAAATCTAATTTTATTAAATCAGCTCATCCAAAAACCTTATATTACTAATAAGCTCGGTCCAGCGAGTGCTCTTTTGAGCTTACATTGAAATTCTTTAAACTCATCACCAGGACTAATGAATTTTAACTTATTCTAATAATAGTTGAAAGGAAAAACACACTGGGGAAAAAACCTGTTGTACATCAATTTGCACCTTTTCAATCTTATAGAATTTACTTAAAAGTGCCTCTAATTTACTCACAGTTTTAACCCTCAAATCGTTACTAAAATAGTTTAGTCGAGATTTCAAATCGTCAATTTGCTTTCTCAGATCCGTTGTCGTATCTTAAACAGATGTTTTATTGATCAATTCAACAGTTATATATTGCGTCATCTCTTCCATTCGTGTTTCAAGTTGTTTTGTAATCGTAGCGGTTGCCATTTCATTAATTACACTTTTTAAACGTTCCAAACGTTGGTTTGTCGTAGTTTCTATATTGTGCAGTGTACTCATCACATTTGCCAATATTTCAGCAACGTAACTAATATTCGTAGACACTTTTTGTAATACTTTCAATTAAATTTATTAATTTCTGTTGTAACTTCTCTCACGTAACATTTATTTACCACATCAGTATCTTTCACAGCCATGCCCACATTACGTAATATATGTGCGTTCAGATCACCATTCCCTTCGCAATTTCTCGTTAAACAGGTGCTTGTGAAGTTTGCATATTCCATAGCGATTGCAACAAAGAATAACTGCACATCGGATGACATTGAGTGTCCATTCTGTACTAGTATTTTAAATACTCTATGCAAACACGCAGGTGGGGGAAAATCATCCCATAGGTGTGGTTCATAAAAAAAAACGCGATAACACAACACTGGCAAACACTGGCCTTTCAGACGTCACTTGTCGGCGCCATACATCATGAATCCGGACAGCATTCTCATAGAGAAAGAATTTGCAAACAAACATTTGCTCGGTTTCACGGTGGGAAATGTGTATGTGAGGTAAGTGTTATCTACGACATTGTTCATAATCATTCTGTACGTTTTATCTTGAAGCATGGCACAAGATAGCGAAGTTTTTTTTTTTCAACACGTAATTGTGAAATTAGTTACAAAAATTACACGACGCATCCATCTCGCTGTGCAGTATCATGATTTGCTGGTATAGTGCACTGTCATTCCTATAGTAACGCATTTACATATGCTGTATATGTACGCACACACATATGCAGACGTGAATAACTGCACATGTATCAAGTGTTATCTTCCTTCGTATGCAAACATCTTGGCCGGTGTGTGGAAGAATTTGTGACTGGCCATTTTAAGACGACACGAATTGATTCTGTGAGCATCCATGGCGCGGCGCCTACAAAGCTACAAGTTTTCAGGCGTTATAGGCCGTTCACGGTAAAGTGAGCACTTTTTGAAGCTGTTTCATCAGACATAATAACCAATAAATACATTTCATTGTGGCCTTGGACTTTTGGTTTTGGGTATGGTGAATGTATACACTGTGTTTATTACTCACATGGCAGGGTTTACATTAACAATTGGTGGGAGGATATAAATTAGTTCGAAGAAAAAAGTAACCAGGGCTTCAAAAGTGCTCACTTTACCGTGAACGGCCTATACAAATTTTTTCCAGTTTTGGCGATGGTTACTGAAGTCTACAGCATATTAGAGCATACATTAAAAAAACAATGAGAACTGTATACTACAATTAACAATAGCATTGCATCTTTCTCTAAACACTCCAATGTCAGGAAATCAAAACCTATTTCGAAACAAAAATAACAGCCCACACATATTCCAATTGATGCTTCTAATGTGCTGAGTCCGTTTTTGTCCTACAAGCGGTCAATAAGTGAACACATTGGGACATCCCAAGAAATGATGTAGGCCTACACCACACCGTGGACGGCATTGTGTCGTATCGTTTAGAAATTGCTGTCGGGAAATCAAAGGCGGCAACCCACAGTGATTTACGTCCGTATTATAGAGCATGCGAAGGCATCCATAAAACTACCTTTGTTAACCGTGAGCACGGCTTCATGTATGCCATTTGGAATTCCCTTGTCTTGCGGCAAAATTTGTTGTTGTTGGGTGCCTTTATTAAAGATTGTTTGGTCTTTTATTTTTTTAATACTCTTATGTATGCGTGACATGAAGTCACCGAAAATAAACATTTTATTGTAGGAAATTTACTGAAAAGAGTCGGATGTGTTTAAAACAGATGAATAAGAACGAGTGTTTCACATGGGTGGGTGCCTCTGAAGTCACAGTAGAAAGGCTGATGGAAGCGAAACATTATGCAAAATGTTCTTAATTAAATGGAAAACATTTTTATGAGGAAAGTTGCGTGGTAAGCCTATATGTAAAGAGAGTAAAATTGTATTACTATATACTTCCTTTCTCCCTTTATATTTACAGTTATTCGCAAGTTTTGTCTGAATGTGGAATGGACGGAGACAGCATATTTTAACCAGGACTTACGGATGGGCAAAACGCTCCATTATAAACCGTACATCGTTTTCTTTTGCCCACGTTAAAAATGTTCGCGGAATACGCGCACCGTGTCGCTTTTTGAAATGCCTGCTTAGGATCTATTTTTATGTTCATCAACTATACTTATGCCATATGTAAAATCAGCATTGTCATGGACCGTATCACTTTATTCACGTATTAGTCAAGTTTAACTGGGAAAATGTTATGTATGTGTATATGTTGCTAACGTGTTAACACGTATACTTATTCTGATAAAGCAAATAAAACTTAATTTTAGAAATCACGTTTCACTGATTCAATATTACACGTGTAATTCGTCGTTGAAATAAGGAACCACATTTTTCTAACTTATTCCCAACACTGCAGAGACCATACTGGCCACAATGTGTCTTCTGAAAAGGCGCAGTAAAAGGTAGAGATAATTTTTCCTAACGTGCTCACTTTACCGTAAACAGCCATCACTTAATCATCCTATATAATAAGTAGACGGTATCTGTCTGTCTGTCCGTCTTTAATACCTGTAAGTCCCTTGAAACTCAACAGAAGTTCTTCAAATTTTGCAGAGCGAATCCTCAGGGTAAAATACAGGTCAAGTTCGAATTTCAACAATATCAGATTACGCAATCATTACCTTTTACCCTAAAAACTCATTTTTTATTACTTTTCCCCTGTGAAAAGTTTTGTATTAATGCGTAGAGAATAATGCATAGAGATATGAAGGTAATTGAATATAATTTTTGTTTACTTTAAATGTCTCGCTTCAATGTTGAGTTAATTAAGTAGGGCCACAGTGGCTCAGTGGATAGTGAGATTCTAAGTGGGGCTTTAGTGGCTCAGTGGAGAGAGCGATTCCAAGTGGGGCCGCAGTGGCTCAGTGAATAGAACTATGTTAACTGGGGCCGCAGTGGCTTAGTGGATAGAACTATATCAAGCGGGGCCGCAGTGGCCAAGTGGATAGATATATATCAAATGGGACCTTAGTAGCTCATTGGATACAGAGATTCCAACTGGAGCCGCAGTTGCTCAGTGGATAGAGCTATTCCAAGTGGCGCCTTAGTGGCTCAGTGGATAGAACTATGTTAAGTGAGGCCGCAGTGGCGTATATAACTATATCAAATGGGGCCACATTGGCTCAGTGGATAAAGCGATTCCAAGTGGGGCCGCTGTGGCTCAGTGGATAGAACTATGTTAAGTGAGGCCGCAGTGGCGTATATAACTATATCAAATGGGGCCACATTGGCTCAGTGGATAAAGCGATTCCAAGTGGGGCCGCTGTGGCTCAGTGGATAGAACTATGTTAAGTGAGGCCGCAGTGGCGTATAGAACTATATAAAGTGGGGCCGCAGTGGCTCAGTGGATAGAGAGATTCCAAGTGGGGCCGCAGTGGCTCAGTAGATAGAGCGATTCCATGTGGAGCCTTAGTGGCTCAGTGGATAGAACTATGTTAAGTGGGGCCGCAGTGGTAAAGTGGATATAAATATGTGTATAGTATAAATATGTGCCTTAGTAGCTCAGTTTTCTGTTTTTTTTTAAATGCAGCAGCGTGTAAAAATTAGCAAATTTATAAAATGTTTACTTTTTTAATAATTGCATAGTTTTACTTGACCGACGCGCATTAATAAAGTGATGAGGCCCATGGCAATGTTAATTTTACACAGGGCGGAAGGATACACAACGTTCATACAAGTAGATCTTAAGCAGGGTTTTCAAAAGTGCTCATTTTGCCGTGAACATCCTATAGCGTACGTCACCCCCATCCAGTCCCTTCCCCCAGCAAGACAGTGCAGTAACTTCAAACGTTTTTCCGACAATTTCCACAGTCAGGCTGTCCATGCGGACTATTCGACGTAATTTCTTACATTGGACAAAATGTTGCAACTGAAAGTGAAAATAACACTTATTTAGTTTCTCTTTAAACAGAGTATATACGTATTTGAACAATCTATATTCTTTAAAATAATTACTTTATAAGTAAATAGTAACGTCTATATTCTTACATTAAAAAATTATACTTGAAATTATTTTTAATTGTGGCATATTACAAAAAATAATCAAAATTTCCCAAAAATATTTTTCAAATCATTTATATAATACATTTAGAATACGTTCATGGCAATAATACAATGACTTTAAACACATGTGTACATTACTCTATTACATAAAACACAATCAATAGAAGAAATACATATTTTTATTTTAAATCATGACAGCTGCTCTAGTATAGTTTGGCATGCTGTCCATTTGTTGCGCCGTTAGTAGCAGCTCTCTGAGGACGTACAGAAAATTATATTTTTTTTCATAAAGTGCGTGAACGTTAAGATGAAAATTTTACTAATCGTTTACAAACTATTATTCTCAATCACATTTCCATCGATTTTACACACAACCATTTCTCTCGAATGCCATTGTATAGACAATTGCATTAATTAAATATTATTTTAGGGTGCTGTGACTATTATGTTTTACTGATGACAAACTCCATAATTGCAAGTTTACAATAATTACAGTATCATACTGAGATGAGTGAAATGCGTGCGATTTACGTAATTAAAGTGCATCTTTTTGGCTGCACGGCAACAGGCGTAAGAACATAAGACCTACAATGGTGGGTTGCTCGTGATCGCATTACTTCACTGTCCTTATAGGCAGCAGTGAATGCTCGTGGCGAGAGCCAGAGGCGCAGGCAGACACGCGGCCTCCCTCCACCCCCCCCCCCACCCCCGTACCATCCTCTGGCGGGCCCACAGTACTCTTTAAGGGTTGACAACTCATTACCGCTCCTCTTTCTCGCAATACACCATCGTCTCCGCCCTGCCTGCTCGTTCATCTTCGACGGCTTCGAATAGTTCCTCTTTCTACCACTGCGCTACGAAGGCAGCAGCTTCCTAGGCATATCATAGAACGTTTTCTGTATTTCAAAGATTGTACGGTTACTTGACATGTTATCGTTACTCCGATTGATTTCTGTGAAATTAGACATTAATATATTTGGCTGTATGTGAAAAAAAAAAAAAGATGTATTTTACATTACTTTTAATTTTAAAAATAGATAATCCAGTCAACAGGTGTGATAGGTGTTGTAACTGGGCTTCATAAACTTAACTTTTTAGCGCATCTACAAAATGTCATGCGAATATTTTCTCACATATAGGCAGAGAAAAAACTGCTAACCTGTTCAGATAAGGTTTTTTTTTTTAAATAAAACTAACTGTGTAATTCGTCCAGAGTAGGAATTCGCACATTCTTGGGTAATAAATCGACATTTTAGTTATTAATTAATTAATTTAACCATCAAAGAAACTTACTGCAGTGACATATTTTATACTGAATAAAATATAAACACTTATTTTTCATATGAAACTCAAGCCATATTTTTCTGATGATTTTGGAATTTCCTATGGTACTTATTAAAGAGTTCTGCATTTACTGTGCTGCTCGTTGCATCACTGTAAGGTGATAAAATTT
The DNA here is from genome assembly GCA_029891345.1 of Dryococelus australis. Classification (NCBI taxonomy): domain Eukaryota; kingdom Metazoa; phylum Arthropoda; class Insecta; order Phasmatodea; family Phasmatidae; genus Dryococelus; species Dryococelus australis. The sequence continues at coordinate 325,108,232 of CM056994.1, forward strand.
ACTTATACCTTAACATCGAGGTCTTGAGAGCTGATGCTGGTGAAGCGAGGTGACAATGGAGCAACACCGGAACGTAAGGGGTGGGAGGAAAACGAGAGGTCCCCGAAAAAAAAAAAAAAAAACCCCACCGACCAGCGGCATCGTCCAGCACGATTCCCACATGCGAAAGTCCCCGGAGGCGACCCCGCATGGAATCGAACCCGGTTCTCCTTGGCATGAGGCGAGAAGTCCGGCCGCCACACCACCGCGGCCTCTCACGGCACTGGTGGGAATTATAATGAACGAGGGTGAGTTTCCACGATAGTCGTGAGACCTGTTGCCTATCTTTCGTGGCTTGCTGGCGTGACAAGATGTACCGTCAGATAAAATCAAGGTCACTCGAAAAAGTGTTCCTCCGGCAGGAATGTTTGCCGGAGCTTCAACAATTTTATCCTGATAAGTAGCCATTGTGCACGAAGTGTTCTTAAAAGGCGGTGACGAATATTCAGTTCCTTTGAATAAAAGTCTGCTTCTGCACGTCTTTGCTTATTGTTTACAGCGAATACCCGAAATAAAACTCGTAGAAATTACTGCCACGTCCATAATGTGTCGGTGTAATAAATCTGGCGCACTACGGGTGTAGTATAAATGATCAACAATATTTAAGTCTGGCACAACAAAAGTGCTCTGGCACTTTATTTTATTGTAATCGCTTTTGTTTACCACGCGGGAATTTCTGGCCTGCAACCCTTATTTTATGTTTAAATTTTTATACTCTTCTGGTGTCAGGAAATGAAAAAAAAACAAAAAAAAAATTTGTATGCGCAAAATTGAACTCTCTTATGTACCAGTTTTCCTGAGTACCCGCCTCATTTTCCCACGTATGTCATTTTATATGTACGTCATATTTAATCATAGCTTTGTAAATTTTAATATGCTTCCTCGCCACGATTGATTTCTTTGAATTCAATTTCGCAATGAATAATGCTTTCTAACGTATCTATTATTACCAATCGCTGATTTCCGAATGCTTCTCTTCGGAATATTGCCACGAAAGATTTATCTGAATAGTTTTTTTTTTTTTTAAACTTGGGAATTACGTCTGTCGTCTGAGGGAAGCGCGGTCGCGGCCAAGTACGGATAATTTTCCGAAAGTTCGTGAACTGAGAAAATGGCGCCGATTCAGTGAAAACACTTCTGTCACTGCCGCCAGTGAAGGTAGCCTGCGGAAAACCTTAAGCGCAGGCGCCTTTCATTTTTGCTCGCTATAAAAGTATAATATTGCAGTGCGTAGCATTACAAAGGCGGGAATGAGAAGGATATGCCGTTAAGAACGAGACAGAGGATCTCTATTGAATTTTTGTGTCAAGTTAAAGCGGCCAGAGGCACTATTCTGTAATTTTCTACTGTCGTTATATAAAGACATTTACCGCTTAACCATATTTACTAGTGAAAAGTATGGAGAATAGCTGGCGATATGCAAATGACTCGGAGACTAGGGAAAGCATGTGCAAAACGGCCCCACAGTAGATTACCACAATTATAACACACGAGACACATATGATAGTTCACTTACCATAGAAGACTGTATATATATATTATATTAAGGAAACTTTCCTCTCTTTAGACAACGACATGCATAAAGAACACTGACAGAGCACTGACACTTAAGGAACATAGGATGAACAAGCTACTGTCAAATCTGCCAATAAAAAGGTTGCCCGTTGGTAAAGTGAAACTTTTAAAGGAAAAATTATCAACCGATCTCAAAGAATTAAATTCAAACTCATACTGCAGTGAGATATTTAGCAGTCTCAAAACAATTACGTTCGCCTCCTAGTTTGTTACAAAATGTCAATTTCGCTAAGTTATCAGGTAAATAATAGTTTAAAGACTTTATAGTGCCAAGAGAAATAAAGTTGTCCAATTAAAAACCAGTTCTGAGAGCGGTCTCAAGTCTCACACAGAATATAAAGTTACTTGATAGATTTATTTATTTATTTGCCTGCCGATAGAAAATCATTTCAGTCAGTACAGAAAGAAAATTCTAAAATCTTAGGTTCTTCGTGGTAAAATGTTGATAAGGTACTGAATAGACTGTTCAGTGTTAACTTACACGTTAACTTCGCCTCCGGAGCATCAGAAACTTCAGTACAAAAGATTGGAAATACCTTCACCTTGCTCGTTAGCCCTCTTCTTTGGGCATCTGCACACTGCGTCAGCTATATTTAACATCATGAGCAATATCTTCCACGTCGATGCAGTAATTAAACCACTTAAAATCACAGATACTGCACTGAGGATCAGCAGCCGTGGCTGTCCTTCATTATGATGCTCAGAAAACAAGATGGAGACAACGGTCCATTCTTATATTATAATTTTCATTGAACCTTCCAAGTTCAAATTACCTTAGGGGGTATAGGGTTTACTAATCAGGTACATTCATAAAAGTGTTCTTAAGCGTGACGTCATGAGTCACTACCAACCTAGATGAACGTAAAAATATAATCACCTTAACAACACAATAAAATAAAATAAATGTTATAGCTACTGCATAAAACATAATGAACCAAACATAAAATAAAATTACTGAATAAATTACATAAGTATCCCACAATTTAATATTACGCGAAAATCTGTATATAAATAAACAAAGGCGTGAATTATGCACGTGACATTATATGTATGCAAATTATATGCTAAATAGCGATACGTCAATTAGGCGAAATGGTATTATGTAATTCAATATGTCACCATGATGATCTTTCGAATGCCTCGTAACTGTCATTATATACAGACAGGCCAACAAGGTGTCTTGGTGAACGAAAATGGACAAAAAAATGGCCGACGAATTGAGGTTAATTCTACAGAAAACACGTTTTATAGAAACAATAGTTCTGAAATGCCCCCCAAAAAAAACAGAAATATTATATTCTGTACTATATGTATTTCCGCACAAATAAACAGTATCTGGTATATATTTAATACGTTTAATTTATAATTATCTAGCCATATGCAATAAATAAGGTAATTATTGATGAGAATCCGCTGCCTTGTTTACATATTTTGAACCCCCCTACCCTACTATGTATAAATTAAGGTGTTGATTAGATTATAGTGTTTATCATAGTCTTCGAAATTGGTTCTCAGTTTGGCAGTAGGCTTCGGCCGCCTTGTATCGGGGCGGTATCAAATGATAATTCGTCCCGGAATCCTTGAATGGATGAGTTGGTCTGTAGAACGACTTGCCTTGTTTTGATACCCCCCTTTTTTATTCAGTTACTGTTGTGACCACTGAGCTACGTAACGCCTACATCCACGTATGTTACAGATGGCATCTGCGGAATCAGTCGGCATATCGTTTACCTAGATTACTTATAACACTTTGTTCGGCGGTAAGAAATACTTAAAAAACTTAAAAAGTTTTTAAAGTTCACATTTTTAAACAACAGTTGATGTTGTGCAAAGTGATTGCAGTAAATGATGTTAAACAGAAGTTATTTCTGCTACTGCACTGTTTAAGATCTCTAATAATATGCAAAGTATTCGGAGCAAAGAACTTACTGGTAAATTGTGAAGGGGTGTGGGGGGGGGGGGGGGCTAATTTATGTGACATGGTATCGTAAGTAGTGATACAAAAAATATTTACCCAAATTCTCAAACTTAATCAATAGTAGCATAAAACTGTGCAGAACTTGGTGACAATTAAAAGTACTGTTTAGGTTTTAGAAACGTCCTGTGATTAGAGCTGTACAACAGAGGTCACTTTTCATATTCACTTGGCTGAAAACTTTTGATAACTGTCGAAGCCTAGAAAGGTAAGGTGAGAAGAATAGTATTTACTAAAATTGCGAGAAGGCTATATATTACGATAAAATTACAGCCTTCCCGATGAATATGTCTGGTTATAATGCTTTTCAGTAGCATTAAGTAGACAACTTCAAAAACTGCGATTTATTTTCTTGCATTATAGTTCTGAAAGCCGTCCTAAATAAGTTCTTTTGTAATATTTTGAGTTGTGTGATGATTATTAGCATTATAATTCAAATTTTTTATTTTTAAAAATATTAATTTACCTGGTACTTAACTCATGGTGGTACAGGAGAAATGGGACTTTCCTACATGTTTTGGAAAAAAGTCGGATTCTCTACTAACAGGACTTTGAAATGGAGGTGTATTTCTCTCGCCCGTACTCTGTTGCAGCGGACGCTGTCTTACCGAAAAGATGGCGCCGAGTCTGGCCACTGTATCGGCGCTCTGCTTCTTCGGAAGGCCTCCTTCTAGGAGCAATTGTGTCCCTCAATTTTCAAGCATATACCGAGACAGAAATTACACACGCTTGCTTAAAGTGTTCCAGCCAGTGTTCAGTTCGGCGGCCTTGGTACAAGATTCGCATTCCTGGAAGTTGGTCTTGGTCTCCTTCCCTGGAATATCAAATCGAGAGAGCGTGGCTGGAGGCACATGTTAATGGCCAGCCCAGCAGCAGCATGATAATGAGGTCATCGGGTCGGCAAGGTAACATTTAATGGCGGCGCTGTTTCTTTGTGTTAGCTGGACGGATGTCAGCAGGTGGAGAGACCACCATTTCTTTCGTCATAGCCTACCAGTTGTTGATATAACTCCCGTCAGTTTCAGCCGCCAAGATCTTAATGATTTGGTTGGATTGCGTGTAAGTTAAGGCCATAGCTGACGTGTCTTCCTGTCAATTTATACTTCCTGATAATGATAATGATGATAATAATAGTGAATTGTATGCTAGCCAGTCCAAGAAGATGAACTAGAAACTAGAGTATGGAGTCCAGTATCACCGGAAACACTTTGCTCCCATTGAACTTGGTCAGTGGGACGGATGCTTTATAAGCAATGACACTCCGAGAAAGAAATATGGTTGTAGTAATCATATAGCCTAGAGAGACTGTTAAAATAGGCACAGCCATCCAATGGGTTGTAGGTTCTACCCAAATATTGTTAATGTATATAGTAATACTAAAAGAACTGTTTTACGCATACCTCTCCGTGATTGTATTTGCTACTGTGCATATGTTTGCTACAGCAGAGCACTGTGTTTATACTACAAAACATATAGGTCCTCCAGCAGAGCAACTTCAAAAATATTTGGAATGTTCCCAAAGCTAGGATTGTGATAACCTAAAACAATATTCTGTTACATCTACCTCAAACCCAATTACAGAGCTTCAGTACTAGAAACAGAACATTCTATTAGGTTATTACAGTTCTAATTGCTATAGGAAAGATTCAAGTATTGACGAAGTTGTTCTTTTGGAGACACTATACAGGATGGAACTTAACTGTACCGACAAACTTCGGCAGGTGATTCCTCATCAAAAAATACGCCGAAGATATATACACGACATAGAGCCTAAGTATATTCCGAAATGGGGAAATCCGCCCTTGAAAGTGTAGTTTAAGCAGATGTTTTTGCTAGTAACACTGCCAGAATGCACTATAAATGTCTGAGTTTCTGGATACTACATTATTAAACGACGAAGTATAAAGCACAATAATATGGGTTCCAATATCAACCCTCATCCATGAAAAGTGAGGAATTAGCAGCACATTTGTGCAAATAAAAATGTAACTGTATCACTTTGTTGTTTCCAACCTCTCACTTTTCATGGATGGGGGTTGATATTGAGCCCATATTATTGTGCTTTGTATAACTTCGTCGTTTAATAATGCAGTACCAGAAAACTCGGACATTTGTCGTTCATTTTGGCTTTGTTACTAGCAGAAAACATCTGCTTCAACTGCATTTTCAAGTGCGGTTTTCATCCCTCCGGAATATACTTGGGTTATATGTCTTGTATATATTTTCGACCTATTTTTTTATGAGGAACCACTTGCCGAAGTTTGTCGGTAGGGTTTAGTTCCATCCTGTATGTTTTGTAGTAGCAATGCAGTGCAATGCTGTAGCAACCACATACAGTAATACAACAAACAGTTTTATTGGTATTACAACATATATTAACAACATTCAGATGATACCTACAACCCATTGTATTGCTATCTATATCTCAACAATCTAGATGTTTCCTACGACCTTATATTTTCCTCACTACACAGACGAGGGATTTATCGGTGGTTACACATGCCTCGGTACACTGTTAGAAATGTCACTGTCAAGTGGAAATGTCATGGTAGCACAGGAACCAAGCTTCTTTCTGGCAGGCCTAAGAAATTAATCTGTACCAGCGAACTCTGATGTGTATTGAGAGAACCAATCTTCAGACAGCTGTGACGGCGATTGCAGAGGACTTCCTTCGCAGCTCAGGTACAGATGTCAGTTATTGTACTTTCCACTGGGAAGTGGCAGCACTTGGTTTTCGTGGTTGTGCCACTGCCAGGAAACCAATGATCACAGGCACCGATGCTCGAAATCGTTCGGAGCGGAGCAGACAACACCATCATCGAACTGTGGAGCAGTGGGAGAACATCTCATGGAGTACTGAGTCACGGTACATTGTCTGGCACTCGGATTGTCGGATGCCAGGATAACGCTATTCATCCGAGAATGTTACGTCGACAATATAATTAGTTAGCGGTAGTGTAATAATCTGGAGCCGTTTCTCTTGGTTTGATATTGGGCTATTAACTCCAAGAAACTGATCGATGAACTCTGGTGTTTACCAATATATTTTGGATAATAAGATTCATCTCATGCTGTGGTCACAGTTTGGAATGTGCCTTTTCCTGTATAAGCACGGTACTTCTGTCCATAAAGCAAGGTCAGTTGCTCCGTGGTTTTAAAACATTCAAGCAAGCCTGCTTAACTGGCTCGCTGAAAGTTGACTTGAACCCAATTGAACATCTTTGGGATGAGCTAGAGCATCGCTTACATGTCAGACCCATTCCACCAACAGACAAACGTCAAATATTTACCCGCTACAGGCAAAATGGAAACAAATTCTGCCAGATTTGCACCAGGACTTAGCGGAGAGTCTACGTCGAAGGATTAATGCTACAATAACAGAAGAATTAGGATCTATATCACATTAGTTATGCTATTAGAACTTCGAGTACCAACAGCAATAGTCCGGTGTCCAGTGACTTTTGGTGTCACAGCTACGAGTAATGAGCATGAGCAAGCACCGACTGTTTACCTGTTTAGCCATGCCCACATAATTGGCTTATGTTTGAAACTGATTCGGATGATTTGAGCCGTTTACTTGTCGCTGCTAAAGTGAGAGTCTGGTTTGTAGGGAGGACAGCATACACACAAGCCACATGTCCGGTATGCTGGATTGTGCCGAGACGAATTCAGTCGCTAGCATGTTGCTAGGGTGTTACACTGCTGCTCGTGGTAGACTTAATGGGGGCCATAGGACATAAACCAACGTTATATAGAATACGCTCCTCTCCAAAATTTTGTTTTGAAATCAATTATGACTGTAATTACTCACTTATTGCTTCCTATTCACACATTTTGACAAAAAAAATACTTATAGCAGTATAAACATAAATATTTAATTTTATTACTAATCTACACTAGTGCATATACATAACATATGAATTTAAAACAACATTATTTTTCTTGAGGAGCCCTCTCGAGAAGTCTTTGGCGACAGCTAGTGAAACGTTTCCTTGCGCCCCTCTTTTTTCCGACAACCCTTATTCTTAACCTTTCCGTTCACAGTGTCCTTATGTATGCGACTTTGCACGGGAAGTGGGTAAAATTATCTGTACTGTACGCAGAACAAAGCGGTATCAAATACGATAAGTCTCACGGGGTGGGATACTCCATTCCTCGTTGAGACTACATTGCAAATTCTTAAACACCAGCAGCTGTTGCCAGTAATTTCAAAATCAAGGGCATTTTTTATTGTTCCCGACATAGATGGAGCGATATACTAGAAAGTAGTAGAGCTGCTAACAAAAAACTTGTTCATTGTAATCGCCCCAAGCGATATATTTATCCGTGACCGAAATGGTTAAGTAAAGGTTGAGTACTTTTGAAATCAACCTCTCGAGAAAAAAAAAAGCGCTGACCATAACTACTGTTCACACCTGGATGCATGATCCCAATTAAGTTAACAGCGAAGTAATGTAATAATAGTTCTAAGGCTTGACGTTGCATTGCGGATGAAATATAATTTACAGCTACCTAAGTCAGTGCTTGTTTAACACTTGTAAGAAAACATATTTGCGTGTTATTAAAACATATTTTTATATAAGTTATTTCATGGGTTCTACCTGCACGACTAGTAAACAAAGTACGTATAGCGGAAGGCTACAAAACGAGAAGAAAAAGGAGATCCTAAGCAGGGTATTCAAAAGTATTCAATTAATTGTGAACATGCTATACTGTGTGGTATAGTCTATTCGAAGTATCTTTACACTTTTTGAATCAAACGTTTGAAAAATCACCCCGTGTATGACGTGTTTGGCTGATACGTAAATACGTCACTTATCACGAGCGATTTATACTTGTGTTAACATAGAAGTAAATTATTATTTGTTAAATTAAACTTTTACTTATATTTTATATGTTTCACTTGTAGTTAATATAAATTAAAATAGGGTGAAAATGGGTGTGTTGGTAATGCCTAGTAAGAAATAGTTCTCGTGCAAAATAGTATTACATTGAGTGCGCACGAATACGGTGCGCACGATGCGGTATAACAGTTCGAAAGCAGAACTCGCTCAGGAATTCAGGGAAAAGTTGGAAGAATGGAATGCAGGTGAGAGCCTACCAAAATAATGGCTGTGATGCCTACCAAGATGACGGCCTCCAGCAATGTATATAAGATTTTTAAATACATTTTAAAATCATTTTAAATATATATTTTTTGGACTTTTAATACATTTTTTTATAATTTATTAGTAATATTTTAATAATACATTGTTATTAATGTTTAGATTTTTTTGAGTATTTGAATCCTTTGGGATTTTTGGGGTGGAAGGTTACCAGAGTCAAGGTTGAAGGTCAAGGCGATATGGAGCCAAGATGGTAGACAAGCGACGTCACAATATGGCGGCTGGTCGGCTCCGGCTCTGATCCCGGGTCCCGTTGCTCCCGACTCGTCGTAATGCTACGCACTTAACGAGATGCAACTCGACTCACCTTCGCTCCTGCCAGGGTCGTCCCCAGGCAAGGGATGCGCGCCGGCGTCCTGCCAGTAGTTGCGCGAGATGAAGAAGGCGCCGCAGTAGCCCTTGTGGCAGCCCACCGTCGTGTTGCAGTTGGACGCCGCCTCGCACAGGCAGCGCACGCACACCGAGTTCAGGTTCGAGATGAACACCCCTGCCACACGCAAACACACGCTCCGTCAACATCCCCTTGAAGTCCTGCTTAAGGTTGAAGTAAAGCAACTGCCTATGGAGCACTGCACCCGACTGTACAACGTTAAGAACTCGCAAAGAAGTAGTACAGAAACCATGGAAATTTTCAGGAAAGTGCGATTTATGCTGCGCATGAAACCAGAATGCATATATTTTCGCAAACATTCTATACTATTTTACTGGAATATGCTTTTTAAATTTTAAATAATAATAGATTAAAATAGTCTGTACTTTTAACTAAATTTAAACATATTTCCATCCTGGGTGCTTCTCGCAAGAAAATCTTCATCATGGAATATCGTCATAATGTTTACTATGATTGTGTGTAAGAAAATTGTAATAATACTGTAGGATATAATTTTATAATCTATTTTTTTGTGCGTCCATTTGTCACAAACATTATGGCTGAAACTGACGGAAATAAAGTTCATTATAAAATTGGTGCTATACATTATTACTATGATTTTATTGCACATGCTCACAGTAAATATTATGACGACCTTTCTTGAAGAAGATTTTTATGTAAACTCTGCTTTTCGAAGCGTCCAAAACGGAAATGCGCTTAAATTTTGTTAGAAATGCGGACTCTATCGAGCTATTGTTTATATTTAAAGAGCAATTTTAGTGAAATATTTTACAATGTTGAAAAATATATACATTCTTCTTCCATAGTCAGTATAAATCACACTTTTGTGATAATTTTCATGGTGTCTGCACTAATTTCTTATGAGTTCTTCACATTATATAGTCACGTGCAGTGCTCCATAGGCAGTTGTTTTACTTAACCTTAAGTCTTGGCCTCAGCCCTTTTTATTTACAGGCATTTCTAGTTTTTGCCTAATAACTTCGGTTTCAGAGTACTTACTGAAAATGTACGATTATGGAAAATTCACGTTTTACGAATTTTTAAAAATATTTTTCGCATAAATTTAATTATGTGTTATCTTATTTTTATAAAAAGCCGAGGACTTGTTAATCAATTATAAATATGTTCTCAACTTTCTATAACAAGCAGATAACACACAATTAAAATTACGCATAATAATATTAGGCAACTCGTACATTGTCAGAAATTACTATGAATCCGAAATTATGACGCAAAAACAAAGAAATTCTGCAAAAGGGGTGGAAGTGAGTATCTAGGCTGTTGCCTGGGTTGAAAGCAGTGAAAATTTGGCAGGGCCTATAGGGAAATGCATGATAGTGAAACTTTTTTTAAATTTCATGTTAAAGATGGATATCTACACCCTTAAACTTTATGGAGCAGCAAAATATGTGCTTCTTGCCTATTGAAGCCTTTTGTACCATATAATGTATAGTTTGTTTCCTGGAAAAATCATAAAACTCAACAATATTACAAAATAAACAGTTATATTTGCCTCGACACACAGCTTGAAAGTGTGATTTTCACAAAATAAGGTTCTGTTTCAAGAATATATCTTCAAAATTGGCTTCAAAAAACCGAATTTCATTAAAATGTATTTTCCTATAGCAAATTCTCATTGCTTTCAAACCAGGCAACAGCTATTCACCGAAAATTTCATCATTTTTAATTTGTACGAAATATTGTTTAATACTCATACCTCGCACTAAATATATATATAATAATATATATTATATATATATATATATATATATAGTACTCAACTGACTGGCATGTAAAAATCACAATTTTAGTGTTTTTGGGACGTAAAAATTATAAAAACTAACTCAAAGAAACGAGATAATTCACATTTTAATATACTTCTAATCGTTACTTCAAGAAATGTTTTCGCAATTTTCAAAAATGCTTAAAATAAGGAAAATTTTGCATACTTTTTAATTAAGCATAGTCCAAGGTGTTTTTTTTTTTTTTTTTTTTTTTTTTTTTTCGGGAAATGAGTTTTGCTAAGCATACATTCAAACTATTAAGACATGACAGTTCAGTAACCCCGTGTTAAGATTTTCTGTAGACGTTATCGTTTATTATATTTGCACCCCCCCCCCCCACAAAAAAAAAACTATATTTGAGATGTTGACATGCCATGATACAAAATCTATGCGATGTTCAAATTTGGTATGGGAAGAAAGAGAAATTACAAGTAGAGTAATGTCTGATATTTGAACGGTATTTCGCGCAAATATAAAATATTTCATTTTTTTGTTACCAGAGCCTTTAAAGCGCCCGTCTACCTGACATGAAAGCTGGTTTGCAGTGTGTTTGTAATACACGTTATCAAAACAAACTATTCCACGTGTTTGATGATTAATTTATGTAGAAACTGTCTGGGCATGAATGCTATTTTAAGTTAATATTGCACATAATATTACGAGCTCAGAAGCATTAATTTAATTGTGTAGGAAACATATCTTATAAATAAAATCATAAATTTGGTTAAGAAAAGAAACTAAATTACAATATTACTTACATTTCTCCCTGTAATGGATTTTCATGGAAAAAGAAAAGCATATTCACTATGAATTTTTTAATTATATTTCATATTATACTCTCCCAAAAAAAATTGGCAGTGTGGCACATTTTCAAACACATTCAAGATTATTTGATCAAATTTGTTGGAAGGAAAAATTTGATGGCCGTATTTTGTCCTCAGATTTTACTGTCAAATATAGTTGAAGGAACAAATTTGATAGTGAGTCAGGGGCTTAACGGGAGCACCGCACGCCAGGTCACACAACCTTGCGCGTAGAGGCTGCGGCCCACTTGATGCTTGTGGCAGTCTCGCCCTAATAGCCCCGGCGCTTCTCGGCCTCGAACGTGGAAAACATGTCGAGATAGATGGGCACTTGACACATTCAGACTCAGTCTTCACAGCTCTGTACATTCTTGCGGTCTTATTACTCCGCAGTAATAAAGCCACGCGAATGCGAACACGTCTTGTACTATGTGCCAGGGTACAGATACAGGGCTATATCAAAACCCTCACTTTCAAAATGTTCCCCAGCACAGGCACAAGTCGTCAAAAAAGTGGGCCTTGATAGTTACAAGTGTGTACACTATAATTACACATAACGTGCGAAAGGAATTAAACAACCAGGCCGAACTTGTAAGATCTCGTGCATCTATTACAATTTGTTGTCCAAGGTAGTATGTCAAAAGAGGTTAAATTTTTTAATGTGTGTCTTGAGCCAAAAAAAGGTAAATTTAAAAGGTTAACAAGAAATATTTGGTTTCTAATTATATGTAAAGCAAACTTTTATCACTTTCAGGGAGTGGGGGTAAACTCAAATATATAAAATTTTGGGAGGCAAGACAAAAACACCTTTTATTGTATTTTAAAAGGAATAACAAAGATAAGTTATCATGATACTCAACAAATAAACAATAGCTCCATAGCAACTTAATATAATGTTATGTGTTACTTTACTCAATTTATTTTATAAGATTTTGTGGTCTTTGCTTTAAATAGGTTAAACAGGATACTTTCATTAAAAAAAACTAAGTTTCTCTGATAAATCATTACTTGGTGATCCCGTAATTAATTATGTCAATATTACTCAGTACATTATTAAGTTCATTACAACTGAACAAGAAACAAGATGGATATATATTCCCTAAAGCTTTTATTTTAAAGTGATTGGCAAAATTCCGAAACTGTAACATAATTAAGTAAAATAATCAAGCGCTAAAATAATATAGTGTTCGCGTTTCAAAAGTTCGCGAAAGCCTGGTTAACAACACATGCATAAATTTCTAGCTACGAAGCAAAGCAAATTTGACTGGCCTGAAATGTCGGAAAGTAGCCCATGACGGGACGATCCGGTGCCGACAGCAATTAGGTCATGTGGGATATCATTAAGGGTAGTGAAATTTCGCGAAAAGATTTCAAGACACTCGATGCTTCAAAACACTGTAGCGTCGTATACATATCTTGAATGGCTGAATTTCTTTTTGACACATTTTGACTGTCTGCACACGAATAACGTAGGAGCCGTGCCGATGTTGCCGAATGCTGAGTGGCCCAGTCAAATATGAACACGCCTTCTCAAGCAGACAGCAACCAATGGCAATAGACAAACTGGTGTTGGGTGCGTATAGTATTGAAGTCAACCGTGTATTCATATTTTTCCGCGAAAAATCACTAGTTCTAGATATCACGAACGGATTTTTCAAGTCATTTCCAAAGCCACGCCAGAGCGAACAGATCCAGCTCTCATTTTAGCCTTGCCATGAGGCGCCGAGCGAGGACCGCTACATTATATATATTTATATATATATATAAAACAACACGAAAAGTGAACATCTCTCAGAACAAATTATTGGAAAATATGGCGGTAAAATTAAACTTCAATAATAACTCGCCCGCAGCGGTCATGCAAGTTGATTTACATTCTTAGTAGAGGAAATACCGAAGCTACATTTAAGAAGATGTTTGTCACGCCATTAAGTTCTTGGAGAAGAAGGTATGTGACCTTGACGAGGGTGAGCTTTCACGATAATCGATTCGGAGGGTTGCCAATCGAAACAAAGTACAGTACTTCGATTACACAAAATTAATACTGACTAAAATGACATTTCGCTCAAGATAAAATTTAAAAACCCATGAATTAATTGACAAGTTTTAAATGGCTATTTACCGGTAAATATAACACTTTTTTCAGAATGACGATAAATAGCCTCGTCGCTAACTGTTAGGGCGAACTCTATAGTGAAAATGGTTCATCAACAAAATAAAATATCAGACAGTAATAAACTGACAATAAATATTAACTTGAAGCAAAAATTGCTTATAACTGGCAAAAAAAATTAGAAAGTTATCCCGTAAAAACGAAGCTTTTAAGTAAAGGCAGAAGTAAACTACTTCAAACAAATTATACCACATATGCAGAAATAAACCCTTACTAATGAACAAGTATATGCACAAGGCTTTAGTCACGGACACAGTGACTAAGGGAAATTCAGTTTGGTTTACTGATACATTTGGCATTTCAAAAATTATAAACACACTTAGGTGAAGGAAACCCACAAAGTTTTACCACGAAATTACAAACTATATTCCCAAAAAAGGGGAATACAAATGCGAAACCGTAAAACAAAAGGTAATGAATGGGATTCAGACGCCGCCACAGAACACCAACACACACACACCACACACACACACACACACACACACACACACACACACACACACACACACATACATACATACACACTAAACGAACAGGGATATTTACTTTCCAAAAAGAGGCAAAAAGGGGAATTAAAAGACTAGAACTTACTTGCAACACAGAATAAGGTTACCAAAAGACTAAATGAAAATAAAACATAAGAGATCGTAGTCAAAATAACTTTGGAAAAGCAAGGGCAAAAAGCGCATTTAAACTGAAAATGGCTGAATTGCTCAAATCTGCAGCGACACAAGGAAAATTACTCTTAGGGCAATGCAAAATTCTCGGGAACAGAAATTTAAGTGATCAGAAGTGCAAACAAACTGGGTGGAGACGCATTGAGGCAGCACAACATATTGCGCTCACACTTAAGGCCGTGTCCTAATTCCTGTATATACCGGCGTACTTGCATCCTTGCATACTTCACTTACCCTTGGCACCAAGACTGATGGATTCGGACAGGCAGTTTTGTTGGCTTTGGTAACAGTTATTAGCCAGCTAACCGCTTTTCATGTGCAGTACTTGTATTCCGACTAAGAATTTGATAATTGCCGAAAGTTTTAGAGGTAAAATCAAATATTCAATAATAATTAAATTAGATTTACATAGCATTTATTATCTTGCATTATTGTATGTAGGTGCAAATTTTTATTGCATTTTTTATCTTAGCTTCTGTGGGTTACGAACATAGGCTTAATACGAAATTATTGAACAGGGCTTTTTATAAGGTGAACCTTTCGATTATTATTAACTCAGTTCAAAATCCTATGCCCACGAAGTAATAAAGTTGCCCTATTATACTTTAAATAAAATTATTATGTCGGAAATAAATTGCAGAATACAAATTGCTTCTCAAAAGGGCGGCACATATTCCGCAACTACGTGAGAAGTATGCATCTTCGTTTACTTGTATACTTGCATACTTCATTTGTAATTCGGACAGCACTAACGATGTCACTTCCGGGGGCAGGTACGCATAAGTATGTACTTTTGGCGAATTCGGACATAGCTTAAACCTGAGTCAGTGATTTCGATCAGTAGAATTATTTTACTGAATCTCTAGTTGATGATCTGTTATCTTCTGGCGAATCAGAAAATGCACTGAAGTTTCACTGCCACGTCAGTGCAAATTACTAAGAATCATCAGAAATCACTGTTCAATTAACTGTAATTACCAGTAGAACTAGACTGAGTCAAGTGAAGGTGTTTTAAGATATCTGAAGTTAAATTACGCTGATTTGTAACCGTTTTAACTGTTTCGATTTAAGAGTGCAGGAAGGTTATTTTTGGCCATAACTGAACATTGAAAGGCTCAATATGCAATGGTATTTCTTATAGATAGCTGATTTGTAACCTTTGCTACTGTCCTAGGTCATGAATGGTTCTTATTTCTACAGGCGAACACCA
Organism: Dryococelus australis; assembly: GCA_029891345.1. Taxonomy (NCBI): domain Eukaryota; kingdom Metazoa; phylum Arthropoda; class Insecta; order Phasmatodea; family Phasmatidae; genus Dryococelus; species Dryococelus australis. The sequence continues at coordinate 325,124,024 of CM056994.1, forward strand.
AAGCCTACAGCTCATTGGCAGAGCCCTGAGTATTTCGCGAATTCCTTCTGTGACTAGGTAGACTTGCAACACTTGTTATTTTCTCCTGTTACTGCGATTGGACAGAAGTTGTTTGTGCATGCCCCGTTTAACTGCGAGCAAGTAATAAGCAGGGAGTAGTAGTGTGAATGAGCTTTGAACAGTCCTGTACGAAGGCCTCACTTGATCGCAGCAGCCAATAAGTAGACGATAGTGTCTCGAGGTACAGAGGACTGTAAAGCCTAGCCTGCTGCCACAGAAGCCCTCGAAATACTCGGTGCTCTACTCATTGGTTACAACAATGAAGCAAGTGCTGACCTGGCTTTGAGTACAGCACGTTTAATAAGTATGTCTTATCTGCAACACATGATACCATAAACTAAATGGGGCATGAAAGGGATAAAACATACTGTTACAACTCTTTGTATCATTCCCTCATATGCAAAATTAACAGTCATCGACTCTGTTACTTTATTAATATGTCAATCATCTGAAACGATGCGTTTATTAGAGTATGTAGGCCGGTAAGTCATTAATATTTAATTATTAAATTCATAATATGCGGAAACCGAAAACAAATAAACACATGGTGTCTGAAAGAAAAATTAATAAAGTCAAACATGTACTGTACATTGTCCCGAAATATGAATAAATCGATTTAATTTGACGTAAACAGGCCTCTCTACTCCGAGTACATACTGCCAACATTACCTACTTGGAGCACGTCACCGAGTGCGCCCGTTCGAATTGTTTGAATGTCAGTATTGTAAAGGCCGCGTCCACACTTAAGCCTTTCGCCCGCACGAGCCACGTGAACACGAGGGACCATTCGAGCGGAGAAAATCTGTTTGTCACGAACGGCCGAGCGTTTTCGTGCCGTAAGCTGGCTCGGTGATTGCGGCCTGGAAGTGCCTCAGCGACGCGTTCGTTGCCGAACAAAAGTGGGAAATAAAACGGAAGGAATGGGCGGGATGACTGTGAGCAGTTCACAGTAGTATGCGACAATCTGTCGAAAATGCTTGATAACGAACATTTCAAAATTTCGCGAGGAATTCATCTGGAGGTTTCGAATTCTTGTAACTGTAGCTCGACAGAATATTGAAGGGAAAAAGGACACACGATTAAGAGATGGTGTACCTGTCAGGGTCCTTATGTGGGTTGTTTCCAAATGTCGACCACAGAAACTCATAAGAGAACAATTAGAATTAATTTATTTGTTTTAAAATCACTAACTACCTGCCTATAGTCTAACTTTGTTTACAATTGATTAATTAATAATTTCCTTCATCCCACTTCTGACACCACTGCTAGGCCTACATGGGACGTCTTAGGAGCATATCTAACTTCGTGAGGAATGGAGGTTTTAGTAATAAAAAAAAAAGAACTAAATTTGATTTCCAATTTAGTCACACAGCTATTATTCATAGAGCATTCAATTATCTGTCTCTCCACCATTACAGTACTCTTATTATTTAACAGCTAGCGCAATATTTAACGTATGTTTCAACTCTAATTTAGTTCTTTCTTAATGTCTCTGTTTGGTTACAGTCAATTAACTCATACTCGTTAATACGTGTTGGTATATCTCTTGTCATTATTTGCAATGTCTTTCACTCACGCATCTAGTCCAATAGTCCAGCCTGCCAGCCGCACTCGTCACTGCTTGTTACTCGCAGTCACAGATTTACCTTCTGTTGGTCATTACTATCACTGCTCGTGTTCTATCGCTCGGAACTCAACCATTAAATTCACTCGTAAACTACAACTCAACTCGTGGACCGGAGGCCTGTCGCAATATTTATACCGTTCGCCCTGACCATCTGAAAGGTTCAACGCACCCCGAGTCGCGCTGAGAGAACGAGGTCACAAATCCAGAGCATTCGTCAGAAAAAAAAAGCAGAAATCAATAAAACTAGGGTCAGCAGCGTACGCCAAAAAAAAAAGGATTATCATGTCAGCTCGGTTTTTGTAACAGATACGCGGCCACCGGCCTATCGCTCATGTGTTCGCTCAAAACATTCGTTTGCCCCGCTGCCGCCGCTATTGTCCATTTCATTTAAGTGGGGTATGATCTGACAGACAATGTGACCAACCTGTACACTATGTAACGAATAAATGCTCTCCTTTGCAAAGTATTGTATCAGCTGATGAATTGGAACGGGATGCATGTTGTTAAGTTGGCAATTTTGATGATGGCTTTGGAAGAAAATTGTACGTAGAATTAAAAGTTGTAATTTAAGATTTTAATTATACTTACAACACTATTGGTTTAAATTATGCTTTTAAATCAGAATTTAATTTTTTCGGCTTTAAGTGAATTGACTTTAAAAATATGTTTAGAAATGTTGACAAAGTATGTCGACATTTACGAACGTTTCCAGCCAATGGCTAGCCAATTATTAGGACTAGCCATGTTTCCTGTTTCCAGCCCGGTGAACGCCATTGTGCAAGCGCTTTTCTCTCATCGTGTTTATACGAGTGCCTTGTTCGTGTTGTCGGAATATTTTATCGGTAGTTAATTAATCTGTTTATTTGGTTTCTTTAAGCATAGTTGCTTGTAGGTACCCTTGTGGTGCGTTTTCGTGAGTGAAACGTAATATTAATCGGCACGTGTCTACCGCTTTGTAAAACTGCTCGTTCCGCCATTTTCCTTAACCACCGTCTGCAATGAAGCAACACGAATGTTGATTTTACTGAGTGATTCTGCAAATAAATTATTTAATGCTAGTGACGAACAAACGTGATTTTAGTAGAGTACACTTGCAAGGATTCCCATAGAAAAATACCTGTTCAAGAGGTTGCGAATTTTACAAACAGTAAGTTTGCGTGTTTTGTAGATAATGTATTTTTTTAACCGTTACTATAACTACTGAAATGTACGTAGCCTGAAAAAAGCCTCACTTTCAATACTTTTGTAGTGTGAAAATAATATGTATTTGACTATTTCGTAAGTTCAAAGAGTGTAAGGTCAACTTCGGTCAAAGTGTTTAAGTGTATTGCTGTATCTGTACGAATACGAACAGCAGCGAAGTATGTTTCGCGTTTGGTTTCGTTGGTGTGTGTGTGGTTTTTTTTTTTTTTTTTTTTTTTTCCAAGTAAAATTTTTTCTAAGATATAATAATTTAATTTGAATGTTATTTCCAAAAGAGCAAAATTTTCCACTGCTGCGTCAAAACAATACGTAACTCAAAATGCCAGACACTGGTAAGAACCTCAATACAATGCCGTCTCACGAAAGACGTTAAACTACCACTCTTCCCACCCAACCCCCTCCCCCCCCGCCATTTCCTTTCAACACCTATTATTAATTTTTCCCCTCGAAATAAAACAAACAGAACCCCAAGAAATTTAACTTGGCAATTAAAAATAAAATAAGTTAGAATACTACCTAGTTATAATATCATATAATGATTACTGGCCGGAGGTTAGCTAACGTCAGTTTTTCAGTGCCTGCCATAGCAGGAAACCCGAGGAAAGAGGGAAACGCAAATGTGCACTGGACTCAAACATTTGTTTACAAACGTATTTTTCTTCACTGACAAAACAGCTGTGGTGGAAGGACGCATCGTGACCGCGCTACTTTTCTATAACTGTCATTATTTACCCCACTTGCATTAACTGAACAATATCATATAACGACGCTCTGTCCTCCTCTTCGCTTGCTTGCGCTGGGCGGGTCAACGTCAGCGGCGTGAGCCAGCGATACGTAACAATATTTTATAAATAAGTTCTTGCCTTTTATGCAAGCAGGAATCAACAAGGCAAATAAATAAAAGTTCAGATGTGTTAAATAATTAGTAAATTGTAATATAATAAGACACTTTCGATACAACTATACAAAATTGTGATACGAAAAAGAAGAATTTATGCATAATTGGTGAAGCCGCTGTTAAAAGTTTTTAAAATATTATTGTACTTAATTTTACAACGTGTTAATTGATAGTTGTAAAAAGACAGAATTCATATTTTGAAGTTGATATTAAATTATTTATGCCACAAAAAAATTACGTTGATAGTTACATTTATACAGTCGAAAGTTTAAAATATTGGTTCAAAAAAACTTAGATTAGCAGAAAATGAAACACTCCCTTATTATGTGTGACAGCAAGCCGTAAGTGAGGGATGGACCCACGTGTTATTTTTTTAATTTTTTTTTTTGTGAAGTGGTTGTTTGCGCGAATACGCGTATCTTGGTAAATAAATGTTCTGCAAATAAGCCTTTTCATCAAAAAAGATTTAAAAACTATTATCTACGTCCCTATTTATTTACTTTTGTCATATTAAGTGTATTCTTAGAGAAAAAAAATACGTGAAAATGGTCAAATATCGCATTTTTAAAGTTTGCCTGTGCAGTTTCCTTAAGCGGCAAGAGAGAAGTACAAAGATACTGGCGTAGTTTAATCTGTGGTTTTTCATCGCGTATAATAAAACCCCACTGTTACAGATCTAATTTGCACAGTACAGCGTCACGCGACGGAAACACTGCACCCATGCGCGTAGGAGCGATGAGGCGCTAGGCGTGCGTGTAACTGTCGCCCGTATCGTTCCCTCGCTTCTTGACCTTGGTGTTGACGGGTGGGGACGGGGTTCATCCCATTATTAAGCTCTTCGCCAGCGTTCTGGGTAGCGAAGCACCAGATATGGCGAAAGTGACGAAAAAAAAATCTTTGATGCCTGCGAATTTACAGATTCGTGAATACAGCTGGGGAATTCATTGTTTTGTGAGGACTGCACACTAAGGAAACACATTTTTGCTATGCGAGTTATTGTTCGTGCAGCAGCCATTAAAAGTTCAAGTTTCCCTCGACCTAGCAGATTGCAAGTTTTACCAGTTTAATCTGATCAACAACACTGTCCGGGACCGGAAGAACCTTCATGTATTCCCTGGTGTAGTGAAGCGAAGCAGAACAGCCACAAATAAGAAAGCATAATTGCCAAAGCGCGCGGTCAGCGTCTAAGAGATAAACGGCCAAGATACGTGCTGACACGTTGCGAGATGCGAACACGGCATGACGTAGGGGTTTGTTTCTTGAAGTTTTGTCCTCTGATAGATAAATCGGCCAGCTCCGATGTGGCTACGCTGTTTGTGTCTCGCGTTCAACGTTGCGTTAAGTATTACGAAAGAACCGCCATCAGGCAGCACTTACGTCTCTTTCGTAACGCCGCCTCGCCCAGACACAGCGACGTCAGCCGACGGGCAAGTAAACAGGATAACCACGAAAATACCACCGCGAGCCGTGCTCGAGAGTGAAACGTCGAAAAATGAATGAGATAGGATCCATGTCTAATGGCCGCTTAGCTTATTCCTTTCGGGTGTCCTTGAATTCTGAGGCAGCGTGCGCGATTGCACGTGTGTCTATATATAGTCCGTTGACGGTTACTTCACAATTTCTCGAAGCCTTGCTAACGTTCTACTTCCAGGATATTCCCCCGCCTCGTGCATACAAAGCTTAACCCAGTCTCAATATTTTATAATAATATTTTGCATTAGAACTATTTCTTACTAGACATTACCAACACACCTATTTTATCGCTGTTGTTATTAATATTAATTATGAATTAAATAATATAATAATATAATAATTAAATAAAACATAAATAAAATCTCAATTTAACCAAAACTGAGGTACTTTTATGTTAACAGGCGTATAAAACGCTTGTAATAAATGGCATATTTAGTAAAAAACAAACAAACACGTTATAGGCTTACGTGGGGTTCATTTTCGAATGTTTGATTCAAAAAGTGTGAAGACACCGCGAATATACTCTATACTTTATCCGCGGCAGAAGAGAATAACATTGTCAGTGACAACTGAAAACCATTGGCTGGCTAGTCTGTGCACAGTATGATTGCGGTAGAAAATAGTTCTGACGGTATTTTGTATTTTTAAACTCCGAACGTAGCAATATAAATTAGTTATAGTAACTTTTAAAGTTTTATAATATTTAAAAACTTATACTGCCAAATCAACATTACATTCCTGAAATAATGTAACCAGTGTTGTACAAGATGGCGGACGTGATGTGTCGGACTGTATGTTTCAATCGAGGATACAAAAAATGTAGAAAGCCTTTACAAATCAGTATTACGTAGAAAAGAGTGAACACTAATGGATGCCGATTGTTAAATGTGAAAGCGAAAAGGGAGTGACTGACTGATTGGTCATGACGCAAACGTTCGTGGACGGCACACACAAACAATAAACTAAAACCATCCTGGGAGCGGACAGGCGGAGTAATAAAAGCCGCCATCTTGGAATGGGTAGAGTAATGTACATCTCGGACAGATCAGCTAACCTTTTTTGTGTTCCGCAATCAAGTTAATACCTTTGGAAATATAGTTTGAAAAATTCCCTGCATGTAAAAACATTAAGTTAGTCCTTAAACACAAATAGTACTCCAATGTTAGTAGCTAATAACTGCAAAAATAGTTGTACATATGTCGTAGTATTTTGTTAAAAGTAAACTATTTCAACTGATGGCCACTAAAATTGTTTTCTGTTGATTTCGCCTCCGTTTAACATACAGCACGTTAGAGTAAGCAGCGATAGTCACGTGTTTAAGCTTCCAACAATTCTGTCGTGCCACTCGGTAGAAGCAATACTGAAGGACTTTTACGATAAAGTGAGCACTTTTGAAATTAACTTAAGAAACAAGTCACTGTTCCTACCTGCAAATATTTTAACGGGCGCACTGAGAGACATATATTCAGTAAATTTGGTAACGCTGGAGGGGAAAGTAGATCCAAATATTAACGTCGAAATAAATCGTGTGAGGTAACCATTTGTGATAACTTTAATTACATTTCTGGGTTTCTGCATTTTGCAATGCATCGAAGTGTAAAAATGAGCAGATTTGTACAATATTTACTTATATAATAATTTCACAGTTTCACTTGACCGACGCATGAATAAAGTGATGTGGCCCATGACAATTTTTTTGTTACATAATGCGGAAGAACACACAAACGTGTATACAAGTAGATCTTAAGAAGGGCTTTCAAACGTGCTCATTTTACCGTGAAGAGCCTATACTGATTGTTACGCCTGCGTCAGTGTTAATGTTTACGTTTTGCAAAAGGCTACGCAACAGACAGAAAAAAACTGAGCAGGGATGAGGAAAATAACTGTGTCAACTTAACCGTACATCGAATACAGTAACCAAACGACTGCACGATTACAGTGCCATGGTCCAACAAATATCCCACATCGTTATTTTCTGCGTGGGACTAATCAAGATGTTCATTTCGGGGGAAGGATTGTGCTATAGATTGTTACGGTTACAAAAGAGTTCCCTTCATTCTCAGTAGGCAAGGCGGTCAAGTTGGAGATGGTCCGAGCCCAACTTCCGCAGCGACTGACCGAGTAGGCCACACATGGTTCGGAGACCGCCACAGTCGGCCGGTTCAATCACCTTCAGCATTACGGGGTATAAATGTGCCACTTAACCGTAAACGCTAATTTAATTTCCTTATTTTTTTTCCCCTTAAGTCCCTGTCACACTGACAAATATTTCAGTCAAACTGCTTCCAATAAGTTTGGTCGAATAAATTTCGACAGTTATGACGTCATCGGGACGTCATAAAGGCCGCCATATTTGTCTGAGAAAGTTGTATGGCTTCAGTTGTCATCAAACACTTCAATATTGAAGGCTACCGGTTCTAAAATTTATTTGATGTCTGACGGTCTCAGCCAATCACAAAAGTGCACGACAAAAATGGAAGTGAAGAAACTTTAAGATAAGGAAAAATTTCTGGAAACGAAATAGGAAATGAAGATAATTATTTATGAAGAAGCTCTCTGGGCATGAATGCTATTATAAATGAACACTGCACATAATATTACGAACTCAGAGGCATTTCATTTTTACTGAGCAGGAATCATTGCTGATAAATAAAATTTAATTTAGTAAAGAAGAGAAAATAAATTACAACATTCCTTACATTTCTTCCTGTAGTGGACTGCATGGGAAGACAAAAGCAATATCTCACTATGAAAATAATTTTAAAATTTTTAATTCTAATTATATTCCCCCAGTAAAAAAAATTCGAGAGTATGACACTTTTTCAAAACACGGTCAAGATTATTTGGTAACCATTTGTTGCAAAGAAAAATTTGATGGCCCTGTTTTGTCTTCAAATTTAATTGTCAAATTTAGTTGAAGGCGAGAATTTGACATTCTGACAGGGGTTTGACACCATTTGGATCGGGGCCGTGGTGGTGTAGTGGTTAAACAACACACCTCCCAACATGGCGGACCGGGTTCGATTGCCGGCAGGACCGACCCCGGATTTTCGCATGTGGGAATCGTGCCGGACGATGCCGCTGGTTGACGGGTTTTCTCGGGAATCTCCCGCTTCCCCGCCGCTTCATTCCGGCGCTGCTCTCAACACCTCGATGTTAAGAGCCCCCCAAAGCTCTCCACGCTCCATTAGGATCGCTTAAATCGGTACCTTTTTCAGTGTATTGGTTCTGTTTTACGTTAAATTCGATTCCGGGTAATATAAAATGTATTTCTGTAAATTGTCGTACTTAAACAGCGTATAAAAATGGCGGATTGTAACACCGTGGTAGCGTGGGGAAGTGAAAAAAGCGATGAGAATTTACGAGCCATTTTGTATTACGTCGACCTTTATTGTTTCAGCGGCTTCGTGAATCTAGCATATGATCGCGTGTAAGTTACAGATATGTTGGTAAAAATGCTGCCATTACTACAAGTGATATGCTGATGTTGAATAGCGTGCGGCGTCTAACAAAGTGTTGTGGACTCCTGCTGTGGACCGCTCGTTCGCCTATTATATCTGTACTATAGAGCCATTTTGTATTACGTCGACCGTTATTGTTTCAGCGGCTTCGTGAATCTAGCATGTGATCGCGTGTAAGTTACAGATATGGTGGTAAAAATGCTGCCATTACTACAAGTGATATGCTGATGTTGAATAGCGTGCGGCGTCTAACAAAGTGTTGCGGACTCCTGCTGTGGACCGCTCGTTCGCCTATTATATCTGTACGATAGAGCGGTGTCTGCAGCTGTCCACGGCTTCTTCACACTTTTTGAATCACACCTTTGAAAAATCACTCCATGTATGATGTGTTTGATTGTGTCGTAGATATGTAATTAATCACAATCTTTTATATTTTTGTTAACATAATAAAAACACTTAATTTTTATATAAACCGCAATATTTAATTTATTACTGATGTGAATACAAACAGAGAGAAAATAGGTGAGTTGGTAATGCCTAGTAAGAAATAGTTCTTATGCAAAACGCACGAATGCGGTGCGTTGTCCCTTTGGTGTAAATGTCTAGACTCGGTTAAGCTTTGTTTGCATGAGGCGGAGGAATATCATGGAAGTTGAAACTTAGCAGGGCTTCAGAAACATTTGAGTCAACCGTGAATGGACTATATTTATGTGTACTATCATTATAGGCTGTTCACAATAAACTGGGCACTTTTGAAAGCTCTGCTTAAGATCTGCTTGTATACACGTCGTGTATTCTTGTCATGGGCCTCATCACTTTATTCATGCGTCGGTCAAGTAAAACTATGGAATGATTAGGAAAGTAGCTATTTTATAAATCTCCTCATTCTTATATTTCGATGGATTAAAAAAACAAACAGTAAGCGGAAGAAATAGTTTAATTTATCACAAATGGTTACCTAACACTTTTTACTCGACGTAAAGATGGGGAACTACTTACCATCCATCATTGCCAACTTCACCGGGCCAATGTTTCTCAGTGCGCCCATTAAAATATATGCATGCAGGAGTAGTAACTATTTTCTAAGGTTCATTTCAATAGTGCTTACTTTATTATGAAAAGCCTTTACATGATTAATCACATGCGGAATTTGATAATCTATAATTTACTATCTCCATCAGAGCGTTACTAGGTACTATGTAAGCGCTGTGCCCCGTACACCATCATACACTACATTCATGGTGCCGCTGAGACGAACGGTTGGCAACAATAAAACTAACCCGTATATTTCAGTCTCAGTTATTATCTCTGTACGCAACCCCGGTGTTACAATCCGCCGTCATTTACAAGGCGCATGCGGGAAATCATTCTTTAGGCGAAGATGCATCACATTAAGTACGTTCATTCCACTTCTACCAACAAAAAAAAAAAAAATTCAAGCGGAGAAATAATAATAATAATAATAATATATATATATATATATATATTCGTGTAACTGACAGACTTGTGGATTGGCCATAGGACCCAGAGGCGAAGCGAAGGGGGGTATATGGGTGTTGTGACCCCCTTCACTTCCCATGAATGAAGATTTGTGCATAATGCCTATACGCTATTTACGATAAAGTGAGCCCTTTTGAAAGCCCTCTAATTTGGAACAATAGTCTATAAATATATTTTAGTTTTTCCTTACACGCAAACTTCGGAGTGCGGTGGAATGCACACGCTGTGTTTATTACTTACATGACATCATTTATTTAAAAAGTTTGTTAAAGGGTAAGAAATGGCTGAAAGAAAAAAGTAACTTAGGGCCCCAAAAGTGCCCACTTTATTGTGAACAGCCTATAACTATAAAGCATAAAAAAATGACCAAAAAATTGACTCGCCGATACAGTTTCTATACAGTTGTCGACCAATACTCCAACGTTATTAAATTTGAGGTACTTCTATTGATACTTGATCTCGTAAAATACTCAATCAACAATGATCACCGTGCAATACTGTCTGTGGTAATTTTCCTAATCCTGACCGTGTGCGTCACTGAGTCAACTGGCGTGCGATATACGCCATTTACACTCTGAGGGCGGTGCAATACTCGATCAACAATGATCACCGTGCAATACTGTCCGTGGTAATTTTCCTAATCCTGACCGTGTGCGTCACTGAGTCGACTGGCGTGCGATATACGCCATTTACACTCTGAGGGCGGTGCAATACTCGATCAACAATGATCACCGTGCAATACTGTCTGTGGTAATTTTCCTAATCCTGACCGTGTGCATCACTGAGTCGACTGGCGTGCGATATACGCCATTTACACTCTGAGGGCGGTGCAATACTCGATCAACAATGATCACCGTGCAATACTGTCTGTGGTAATTTTCCTAATCCTGACCGTGTGCGTCACTGAGTCGACTGGCGTGCGATATACGCCATTTACACTCTGAGGGCGGTGCAAATACTCGATCAACAATGATCAATGTGCAATACTGGCCGTGGTAATTTTCCTAATCCTGACCGTGTGCGTCACTGAGTCGACTGGCGTGCGATATACGCCATTTACACTCTGAGGGCGGTGCAAATACTCGATCAACAATCATCACCGTGCAATACTGTCTGTGGTAATTTTCCTAATCCTGACAGTGTGCGTCACTGAGTCAACTGGCGTGCGATATACGCCATTTACACTCTGAGGGCGGTGCAAATACTCGATCAACAATGATCACCGTGCAATACTGTCCGTGGTAATTTTCCTAATCCTGACCGTGTGCGTCACTGAGTCGACTGGCGTGCGATATACGCCATTTACACTCTGAGGGCGGTGCAAATACTCGATCAACAATCATCACCGTGCAATACTGTCTGTGGTAATTTTCCTAATCCTGACAGTGTGCGTCACTGAGTCGACTGGCGTGCGATATACGCCATTTACACTCTGAGGGCGGTGCAAATACTCGATCAACAATCATCACCGTGCAATACTGTCTGTGGTAATTTTCCTAATCCTGACCGTGTGCGTCACTGAGTCAACTGGCGTGCGATATACGCCATTTACACTCTGAGGGCGGTGCAAATACTCGATCAACAATGATCACCGTGCAATACTGTCCGTGGTAATTTTCCTAATCCTGACCGTGTGCGTCACTGAGTCGACTGGCGTGCGATATATGCCATTTAAACTTTGAGGGCAGTGCAAATTGACTGGCAATTAAATCAAGCCCGACATGAGTCGCCTACGTTCACGACTGCATGGCCATCAGTTCTGTTGTCTCTGTTTTCATACTCACAATCAGCCTAAATGTTCACACACACCGGACACGCATACTATGCTGAACAACTTTCATCACTGGCCTCTCTGGCAATATAAAGCCAAGTTGAAAGTGTCCCAGTCAAATGCTATTGCCCATGTAGAATAGTATACAATCTATCCTGTTAATTTAAGTGAGTGTTTCTGACGTAATATTGCGTTGCAGAAAACCTTATAAAAACTGCTGGCGAAGTGGTGATTTCTTCACCCGTGTCTTCAAGTAATGCGGGAATCACATAGCCCCGATAAACACAGCACAACACGACAAAAACCGCACCTACGACACGACATTTATTTTTTCAATGTGACTGCTCGTATTTGTAGCCCGACAGTTTGCTGACGCGACACAGAAAGTAGGATTTTCCGGAACCATTTAGAAGGCGCCGATTAACTACGCTAGTTTCTTCAAAGGCTACGGGCAGACGGTCAATTTGTAATACATGATGGCGACAAAGTGTTATCGCTAGCGACCTGAGGAATTCGCGGATTCCTTTTGGGACAAGCTAGAACTCAAAACACACTTGTCTGTATGACTTTAGCCATTGGTTCACGCAGGTTTTGACACCTCCTGGACTGTGAAGGTCCAATCATCGCCTTCCACTGCGACAGAAGACAACCAACGTGCAGTTGTTATCGGCATATTTGAACGTAATACACAAGACTATAGTCTTGCATGCAGGTCTTTGAACTCGCGAATTTTTCAGGTCTGTAGTTATCGCTAATGCATATAAAGGTAACATTATTATTTTTAAGGATTGGATACTTTATTTTTATTTTTTTATATTTTTTTTTAGCCTGCGTATTAGCCATTGTAGGTAAAGATTGCCATACAACTTCATTTTGCAAGGTTGTACACTCTGTGCGCCGTGCCGCATGACACGACGAAAATATAAATAATTTCTAGTTGAAAATTGCTGTTCGGACAATGGTATTGTCGGACTTACGCCGCGAACTCCATACAACCGAGTTAACCAGAGGCGATGTAAACTTACGTAGGTAGCGCTCAGCGTGTTCAAATAAAAATATTAACTTCGAAATGTAGGAGGAGCTATTGCATTGCAATGTAAAGGGCTTTTTAAAGTCCCTTAATTTTTATGCGTGTAAGCTTGGCTGAGGATTGCTTACATGCTAACTAATAAATTAACTTAAATTAACGCCTTGCCCGGGATCCGAAGCCACAGCCTCCCGCACTTCGGATCGGTGGCACGCCAACCGACTGCGCCACGGGAGGTCGGCGTAGGTGGAGGTAATACGTATGTTGTCACGATATGTTTACGCGGTAAACCGCTTTCTCCAGCGAACGGGACGCTTTCACAGATACCGCCGTCAAAACGAGGAAAATTATGCCCCCAAGGCCTTGAAGCGCCGGAGAGCAAGGCCAGTAAGGCAATGCAGGCTCGGGCATCGGGATACCTGAACGCCTCTTGGCACTGGACATGCGTGCAGTCTTTTACTATGCAAACTCCTCTCTACGGCAATTTCAGCGGTGACGCATCATTTGATGGCGAGGTAAAAGATAAAATGCACATTGTCGGGCTACAGTACAGATCTGTGGTAAAGACACGAGTTGCAGCGATTTTTCGCTCATGAGAAAAAAATGTACACACAAGTGTTGAGTTGAAGAGATTTGGGCGATATGATTCCCACTTGCGAGAATTCGGCAGTGACCCGGCCGGGAATTGAGCCCGGATCGTGGGAGGCGAGTAGTCTAACCGCTCAGCCGTCGCGGCCTCTACACGCAAGAGAAAAATAATACTTGTAAAGACAATTATATATATGTATATATATACACACACATATATATACACACATATATATCTTCTTCATTTACTGGTTGAAATGCGCGAGGCGGGTTATCAGTCCAGTATTTTTTTCTTTAGGGACGTGCAAATTTGGTGTTATTTCACACCACCAGACTAAACTCCAAGATGTTATATGTTCGTCCGACTTCCGGCATTGGCCGACAACGTGTGTGGGCTTACAATACAGTAAGGGCTCAGTGGTGAACCAATCCAATCTCCAGTAAAGCGGTCACACAGGTTAATGACACCTTATAGATGCAGACAGCGAGCGAAGGCGCGAGTTGCGCTCAAGTAGATACAGGACATCGACGTGTAGCATGTCGCCAACTAATAACGCGAAAGTCGCAGGTCTCTTAGCAACTAAACGTACTTTTGATGCGTTTGTATGCGAAAAGAAAAGAAACTTCAAACGACTGAGGTGTGGTAGTTTCAGAACATCACGTATATTGCCACAACACATTTATTGGGAGCGATCCATCGTATTCAGAAATAGAATTTTAGGACTGTTCTATCCGATAGTATTTCGATCGTATACCAGCGAAAGTATACCGGACGATTGCAGCGAACGTCACGACAGATGACGCCGCCTCAGTAAGTCCCGTAAAGGCTGTTCACGGTAAAGAGAGGACTTTGAAATGAACCTTAGAAAAAATTCTCTGCCCCCGCCGGCATATATTTTAACGGGCACACTGAATGACATTCGTCCAGTAAGATTGGTAACGATGGCTGGAAAGTAGTTCCATAATTTAACGTCGAATGAAAAGTTTTAGGTAACCTGTTTTTTAATGCATTGAAGTGTAAAGATAAGCAAAATAGTAATGTATTTACTTTATTAATAATTTCACCGTTTTACTTGACCGACGCATGAATAAAGTGATGAGGCCCATGGCAATGTTAGTTTTAAATAACGCGGAGGAACACACTACGTGCATACAAGTAGATCTTAAGCAGGGCTTTTAAAAGTGCTCATTTTACCGTGAAAATAGCCTATAGTTGGGCTGCACGACGCCAGCACAGCCCGCCACTCCAGAGCCTTGCAAAGTAGATGCGATATCGTTTTTTTTTTTTTTTTTTTTTTTTTTTTTTTTTTTTTTTTTTTTTTTTTTTAAGTGGTTCCGAATGCTGTGGGTAAAAAAAAATTTTTCGATTCGTGCTGTACTTGGTTGACGCAGAACTCGTTTCGTTACCTCCACCAGTTAAGAGTGGGATGGAGCTGCGCGTCCAAGGTCAAGTAGCAAGGCGATGCCTACAAGCACGCCTAGTGCCTCATCGCTCCTACGCGCACGGCGTGCAGTGTTTCCGGTGTGACGTACTGTGGAAATTAGATCTGTAACTGTGGGGTTTTATTGAACGCGATGAGAGTACGCAGATTAAAATAAACCCGTATCTTTGAGCTTGTCTCTTGCCGGTTAAGGGAACAGGACTGACAATCTTTAAAAATGCGATGTTTGACCATTTGACATATTTAATATGAGAAAAGTAAAAAAACATTGAAGCATAAATAATAGTAATTTTTTATGTTTTCTGACAAAAAGTCTTATTTGCAGAACATTTATTTACCGAGATACGCGTATTCGCGTAAAAAACTATTTCACAAAAATACTCGGGGGTCCGTCCCACTCCTAACTGAAGAGTTTGTGCTCGGCTGTAGAAATATGAAACTACACGGGGGTCCGTCCCACTCCTAACTGTAGAGTTTGTGCTCGGCTGTAGAAATATGAAACTACACGGGGGTCCGTCCCACTCCTAACTGTAGAGTTCGTGCTCGGCTGTAGAAATATGAAACTACACGGGGTCCGTCCCACTCCTAACTGTAGAGTTCGTGCTCGGCTGTAGAAATATGAAACTACACGGGGTCCGTCCCACTCCTAACTGTAAAGTTCGTGCTCGGCTGTAGAAATATGAAACTACACGGGGGTCCGTCCCACTCCTAACTGTAGAGTTCGTGCTCAGCTGTAGAAATATGAAACTACACGGGGGTCCGTTCCACTCCTAACTGTAGAGTTCGTGCTCGGCTGTAGAAATATGAAACTACACGGGGTCCGTTCCACTCCTAACTGTAGAGTTCGTGCTCGGCTGTAGAAATATGAAACTACACGGGGGTCCGTCCCACTCCTAACTGTAGAGTTTGTGCTCGGCTGTAGAAATATGAAACTACACGGGGGTCCGTACCACTCCTAACTGTAGAGTTTGTGCTCGGCTGTAGAAATATGAAACTACACGGGGGTCCGTCCCACTCCTAACTGTAGAGTTCGTGCTCGGCTGTAGAAATATGAAACTACACGGGGGTCCGTCCCACTCCTAACTGTAGAGTTTGTGCTCGGCTGTAGAAATATGAAACTACACGGGGGTCCGTCCCACTCCTAACTGTAGAGTTTGTGCTCGGCTGTAGAAATATGAAACTACACGGGGGTCCGTACCACTCCTAACTGTAGAGTTTGTGCTCGGCTGTAGAAATATGAAACTACACGGGGTCCGTCCCACTCCTAACTGTAGAGTTTGTGCTCGGCTGTAGAAATATGAAACTACACGGGGGTCCGTCCCACTCCTAACTGTAGAGTTCGTGCTCGGCTGTAGAAATATGAAACTACACGGGGGTCCGTTCCACTCCTAACTGTAGAGTTTGTGCTCGGCTGTAGAAATATGAAACTACACGGGGGTCCGTCCCACTCCTAACTGTAGAGTTTGTGCTCGGCTGTAGAAATATGAAACTACACGGGGGTCCGTCCCACTCCTAACTGTAGAGTTTGTGCTCGGCTGTAGAAATATGAAACTACACGGGGGTCCGTCCCACTCCTAACTGTAGAGTTCGTGCTCGGCTGTAGAAATATGAAACTACACGGGGTCCGTCCCACTCCTAACTGTAGAGTTTGTGCTCGGCTCTAGAAATATGAAACTACACGGGGGTCCGTCCCACTCCTAACTGTAGAGTTTGTGCTCGGCTGTGGAAATATGAAACTACACGGGGGTCCGTCCCACTCCTAGCTGTAGATTTTGTGCTCGGCTGTAGAAATATGAAACTACACGGGGGTCCGTCCCACTCCTAACTGTAGAGTTCGTGCTCGGCTGTAGAAATATGAAACTACACGGGGGTCCGTCCCACTCCTAACTGTAGAGTTTGTGCTCGGCTGTGGAAATATGAAACTTGCATAAGCTTGAGCGTAAGTAAGGTTTACCAATCAGTTATACGCAGTGGAGTAGTTGACATTGTACACTACTGGCGGAAAACAAGCTTCCAATGCGAAATGTACACAATGTACCCTGGGTAGGAACGCGTTAATAGTTCGGCCCAAAGTCACCTTTAATGCTTCATCGGTTCTGTGCCACAAAAAAAAACTCTCCCATTAGGCTAAAGATGAAGTAGAGAGATTTGTTTTCTTTATGTGCATGTTGCCAACATTGTCTCGTGTCGCTAACGCAACTTTCAAAGTCACGTGGTATACAGTGACGAACGCGTAGACTGTTGTTCACGGTATACTAGGCCTTTTGAAAGCCCTGCTTAGGCTGTTTCTGAATTCTCAAATATTGCATACTTATGCGTACTTGTCACCGGAAGTGACATCACCATGTGTATACTAGCATTAGCGCTGTTCAAATTCCCATATTATTACACACAGGAAGTATACTTGGTAAGTATTTGAAAT
The DNA here is from genome assembly GCA_029891345.1 of Dryococelus australis. Taxonomy (NCBI): domain Eukaryota; kingdom Metazoa; phylum Arthropoda; class Insecta; order Phasmatodea; family Phasmatidae; genus Dryococelus; species Dryococelus australis. Next base: position 325,141,496 of record CM056994.1, read on the forward strand.
TGTATATTTGCTGGGCATACTTGCGTACTTCGACAGTCGCCATATTGTATTTCAGGTGTGAAAATTAACCTATATGTTTTGTTTTTGTGTTATAAAGCTGGCAAGTTTTTAAAGTTAATAAGTGTTTACAAAATGTCGTTCTTTTGTGTGCGTAAATAATTGTCAGTTTGGTAAATGTGCTTCCAATTATGAATAAGAAATCTGAGCGTTTTGTAGACGTCTGTAGCATAGGATTTCCCAGGTGTATGGTTACAAATAATATTACACTTGCGATCTGCATTTGCAAGTTATTACAAACCCCGTTGAATTGTATTTCTCTTTCTTTTGTTATCAACGGGTACATTTCAAACACAAGGTACGCCGAGGGACGAGTACAGAACGCCAGATTCTGTGTAATGCCCTTTACATACGATAAATAAATGCAACAAAACCCATAACAACAACTGCCGTAATTTGTTTACAATCTCCCAATGACGTGATAAAGCAATACCCCAAGGCTATTGGAGTGGTACGAGTGCTTGTGAAATCGAGATAAGCTGAACAGATAAACATAACTTCAAGATACCGAGGTACAAGACTTTATACATTTCTGCAATTTGTTTTTCTTTTCTACAATTTGTACAATGACCAAACACAGACATTGTATTGGCATATTTGTTTGTATTAGTTTCCGTTCAAAACAACACACGCAGTCCTGTTGTCTTGCTGCTCTGCCAAGCAACCAGTGTACGACAATACTACCGCCCCGCCTTTCATTTCCGTCCTGCAAATAATACGCGCCCACTAATGCACCTATTAATTCCTCATTCCCGGCTAAAGCCATGTTTCAGCACTTAAACTAGTAAGATGTCAATGTACAAAACCATGGCAAAAATATATTAGTGTTTATAAGGTTATGTGCGTCTACTTAATGCGTAATCATAGAAGTTGTAACGCATATATAACACCATATTGCACCGAATTTTTCTGTTGTCACATAGATTCTGATATTTCCACCAGAATGTGCTACCAGTCTAACATGAATAGCTAATGAAATGTCCGAATAATTTCAACAAGTACACGACTAGTACACATTACGGTTAGTACGCAAATGTATATACTTAACAACTTTATACAGAGAATTCAGAAAGAGCCTTAGTATCTGCTTGTATGAACTTAAGTTTTTTCTTCCACCACGTGTATAATTAACACTGCCGCTGGCGCGAGCAGTTTGTTCATGAGTAATTATTATGAAAGTAAGTGTTATAACACGTTTATAATTCACGCACTTATATGCATTTTAAAATAAACATAACCCAAAATAAATTATTTCAGTATTCGCAAATGTTTACCTAACACTTGTAACGTTAAGACAAGGAACTACTTTCCTTTCCTGTCGTTACCAACTTTACTGGGCGCATACAAGCCAGAGTGTTAGTTGTAGGTAGGGGCAGCGATATCTTTCGAAAGTTGATTCCAGAAGTTCTCAAATAACGGCTTACGACCTTTATACCAGTCGCGTAGCCTGAAACTTCTCAAGGACGGTTGTAGAACTAATTAATAGGAAGGAGAGAAGGTTACACTGGCAATAGGGGTGCCATTACACACATATGTGACGTGTTCTCAGAAAACGTACCTTAGGGTCAGGAACGTAAGAATTTCAGGAGGCCCAAAAAATCGTTGAAAATTCGTAAATTTTCGTTTTCGAGATATGAACGGAACATGCTGAGAGTATAAACGCTACAACGGTGCGACTTGCTTAATTGAATTCATCGTAGAATTGTCTATAAAAACAGCCCCAAACCCGAAAAATGGTTTTCACCCCAAGGTTACTTTTTCTGAGAACGCGTCACATATTTACTGCAGACGCAGGTGTTAGTTTGGATAAATACTGCGAGAAAAATTACTTCACGATATAATAAAATGCCCCTATAGTTTCCGGCAATTCCATATTGTTATTAAAACTAAAGGCATATTAATAACTTCATTACTAACTGGTGAAAACCTCAGTGGCAGGGAGTGGTGAGGAGGAGTGATTATAGCACCATATTTCCCCTATGACTTCGCCCCTGATGTATACATGTGTATTTTGAACAGACCTGCGCTTTTATACAATCAAATACTTTGACTAACTTGAATAAACTCTAGCTGCATCAGAATTAGGCTGGAAGAACATCTCACAGCACTTGCTTATGTAAACAGAGTTGAAAACTTAGATCCTGTTCACGTTGTGTGTTGGTTATGGTATTGGCAGGAAATAAGTCCAATGCTGCAACACTGAGAGCAGTTATTGCGCAGCTTTCATGCGTATTCCACCATACATCCCTTCTTATATTATCAAGCACCCATCCCTTCTCAGCTAGAGGTTCAACTACAGGTAAAGGCTATGATAAATTGAGCACTTATTAAATCAACCTTAGGAAAAAATCACTGCCCCTACCTGCATATATTTTAACGGGCGCACTGAGTGACATCGACCCAGTCAAGTTGGTAACGATGGATGGGAAGTAGTTCCGTGTCATAACGTCGAATAAATAGTGTTAGCTAACCATTTCTGATAACTTACATTATTTCTTTCGCTTTCTGTTTTTTTTTTTACGCATCGAAGTGTAAAAATAAGCAGATTTGTTTAAAATAATTTTGCTAACAATTTCACAATCTCACTTGACCGACGCATGAATAAAGACATGAGGCCCATGGCAATGTTAATCTTACATAAGGCGGAATAATACACAACGGGCATGCAAGTAGGTCTTAAGCAGGTTTTCACCGCGAATATCCTATATACTCAGGGAAGCAGTCACTGCTCCAATCGCGGCCATGGCTAACCAATCCCTCTCTGCTGCGACGCAAGCCTTGTTACATACCTTCCATTTATCGTGGTCGTATAGGAATCACCCTGGAGACGCATTTAGGTGCCATCCCTTACTCGGACGCGTTACTTACCACTTAGATAAATGTAGGCTATTAAATATTAATATTACTTCTATAGCACGTCAATAAAGTCTTGAACCACCTGTAATTTGGTTGCTCACGAAGTATGTTCGCTGGGAGATAGGAGCTTTACAGATAGGCATCGGAATGACAGGCGTAGTATTCTGTACACACGGCGTGTATTTTCCATCCCATTCATGTCTTGGGCCATCGGCAAGCGAGTCTCAGTAATCCCGGTGATGCAAAACTTTTTTTAAGAGTATAATGCGACTGGCAGCGATCAGAAACATAAGAGTTTGTGGAGGAGTGGATTGTCTGCCGCGAAAGCAGCTACCAGTGGCGGATCTAGTAATCCATTAGACAGGGGGTTAATTGAGGGGCGGGGATCCGCGCATTTTGTTCAAGCCATATGCTTACCAGGAAGTAGGGTCACTGATATTTCGCGAATAAATCGGAGCACTCAGTAGACGTCAATACTATATATACAACTCGGCTGTTGTCACACCTCCATTGGCTGCTGGTGTAGTTTCCGCATTTGACCGAGCCACTAAGCATTCCCTAACTCTGACACTGTACCTTCGTGATACGTGCGCAAACAATTGACACGGACCAGAACATGATTCAGCCAATCAATAAGCTGGACGACCCCACAGTACTTTGAACTCTATCTTGTCTCGAAATATTTTCGCGAAATATCACTGCCCCTACCAGTAAGCATCAAGTCGTACTGCTATGTATAGGTGTCAGTACTTAGTGGATACGATACGCTATCTGCTTATTTTTTTAACATTCCCCGTTAGTATATTAAATGCATGTGTTAACACTTTATTACTAACAATGCTCTTACTTTTAAAGGTGATCTCATTTATAGGCCTATAATGTAACATGCATGTTGTGTCTCCTTACAATGTGTAATGGGAATTTAGACACACTGTGTATGCCTCTGAAGTAAGGGCTGAGGCACCTTAAGTCCCTGGAACAGTAGATGATTTGTGGTGGTTTTTATTGATGGTATGTTATTTTCCTGATGCTAATAATTAAACGTACTGTATATTATAAAAAAATTCACATAGCTAACTCATATTAATGTGTAATCACGCATGTCTCTGAAATAAGGACTAAAGCACCTTAGAGCCCCTGGAAAAGTAGAGGGTTTGTGGGGATGTTATTGGTTGTAAGTTATTTACTCATGCTAATAATTAAACGTACCTCATATTATAAAAAATAATTCACATAGCTAACTCGTATTAATGTGTAATTATGCAATCGCTTAAATTTTTTTTTGCAATTACGATATAGACTTATATCCATATGATTTGATTTAGCTTTTATGTTATTACAAATGGAATTTCTAATATTAAATATTGCTGTTTGCTGAATAACAGAATGTGTTTTCAATTTGATAGCAATATTTTTATTTCTTGATTATTTTTGGCCATTTCAAAGATTTCCCACTGGCACTGGTTCAGAACCAACAGAGCGTTCTCTGATTGGTCAGTTGATGGTGAAAATTCAATGTATTCCAACTCTCTACATCACCAACCACCACCAACAACAACAATACCAACCACCAACCGCGAGTTTAAAGGCCCTGGCGCAATAGGCGGTTGGTGGTGGTGGTGGTGGTGGTGGTGGTGGATGTTGATATTGGCGGTTTTCGGTTGGTGTCCGACGAATTGTATGGCTCAAGTCAGTATTGGCGTAAGTGTACATTGTTTCGTAGTATTGAAAAGTCGTATCATTTTGTTTAAATGGCTACTGCTGAAATTTGAAATTTTAAAATTAAGAGAACGAAATTTTCATCGCTGATATATATATATATATATATTTATATATATATATATAAGAAAAAACACATTAAATTAATTCAAATTTAAAACATTATAAATTATTTCCCTGCGCTGAGAATTTCATTTTCAGCATTTTATAAAGAAGTGATATTTATATTCTTACACCAGTTAATTCTGTAATAATGCAATCGCATCAATAAAGCGTGTAAATGCAATACACATTAATGACGATTTGCTATAACTGTTATATTATTAGATATGAGAATTTTTTAAATTAAATATCGCCGGTCATTGAGTAATGGCGTATATTATCAGCTCGATATAAATATCTATATTTTTACTATTATATTCTGCCATTTCAAAGCTTTTCCACTATCATTCGTTCAGTTGTCAATGGTCGGTTGATGATAAAGTTCAAGGTATTCAAACTTACTAGAACACCATCCACCAACAGCAACTCCAACACCAATCGCGTCTTGAAATGACTTTAAGACCAACCACAAACCATCAACACTAACCACCACCCACCAACCGGAATTGTGCTAGATGTAGCATAATTAAGCTACAGTTGGCAACACTGCCAGGGCTGTACTCATGGAGGTATTAGTCTATGGAGTGGAAACCGAGACAAGAAAGCGAAGCCGATAATGAAAGACGAGGACAGGGCTAATAGTGGCAAAAAGGTGCATGTTTACATTGCTTACTATGTAACTTTCGCCACTCATGATATGGCGGCTGACGTAAACAATCGGTCTGCGCATGAGCAGTTGAAAGAAGTCTGACAAGGAATCGGCTTCACTTGATAATAGCGGAGAATATAGAGGCTGTTGCCACTCGCATCATCTGTTACCTCGATGGGTTTACCCCTGGTTGTATCTCCCGTGGGGCAGCTGCGACTCACCGGCGACGCAGACGCACAACAGCAGCAGCAGGAAGACGGTGTACGCTGGCAGCAGCCGCCAGCTCATGGCGCGGCAGGAGTATCCAAGATGGCGTGCGTATGTGCGCGCCCGGAACTGGGCGAACGGACAGCCGTCGCCTACACGACTCCCTCAGCCTCGCCGACAGAGCTTCGCGTTACCGGGAACTGGTTGCCGAGTGTGGCATTGGTGGGGCAGGCGCTCGGGCAGAAACCAGCCAAGTCCACTTCCCGCCCGGCCTGCCTGCCTGCCTGGCGGGGTCACGCTACATACGCAAGTGGGAATTACGTGTCGGCTCTTTTGAAGACCAGAAAAAAGGGGGGGGGGGCGTGGTGAAGTAGCGGCTAGGGCACTCGCATCCCGGGTAAGCCCCGAGCGAGGGTGGCGCAGTGGTTGAACTTTGGCCATCCTGATTTCGGTTTCCCGTGGTTTCCCGAATTCGCTCCAGCCGAATGCTGGGATGGGCCCTTACCAAAGTCCATGGTCGATTCCTCCCCATTCCGTCGACACCCCAGCAATGCCAAACACACCACCTCGATCCCGCCCTCGACAGCGAAATTCGCCAGGAGAGATGCGAGGCGTTATGCAGGATTTCCATGAACTCACGGAATTCCTTAGAGCATGCGACTTCGCCTCGCTCATGGCACATTTCCACCCCTACATCCCAAAACTCCGCAACATCACAGAGAAACAAGAGAGAACCTGGCTACTTCTCGAAGCCATGGCGTCATTTGCGGCACCCTAGCCCGTCAACTAGACCCGCAAATACCAATTTACCCTACTCTGTACTGGAGCGACTCCGAAACACATTACATAAATATTAATCACTGTGACGAGCGAAAAAAAAATCGCGTATATTTTCTAGTCGTAACCAACTGATTGCAACACATAGTTTTGCATTGTTAAACAAAATTACTAACTAAAAAAAAAAAACTAACATTTTAAGTTTTGCAGCACTAATTATTTATTTAAGACGATTTAATAACTTTAATTACAGCCGCTTTTAATATATTTAAATTTTTCCATGTCAAATAAAAGCTGTTTACGGTAAAATAACGACCATTCTGCCACCTCCAGAGCAACTTCGTAAACCCGCCCCACCAAGTTCTCTCGGCCAATCAGAGCCCTCTGGCCAATATTACTGATTAGCTTCACTCACGCGACGTGTTTTCCTGGCTCTGCTTTCGAATTTTACAAGTCTTAATAATAAACAACACGGAATATAGTTCAAAACAACTTTAAAAATATAAATTCACGCCTTCAGCGCAATTATAATGCCCGATTTCATCGAAATAAGACCCCGAAACTGCCGGAATTTTCCGATCGGTCCGGGACAAAAATCGACCACGTTTAACAAAACTATTTGGCGCTAGCATCGCGCCAGCCATATCGCTCTCGGACTTCCCCGAGTTAACATGTTTTACTTCATTTTTAGCCGCTCGTCACGGTACATTCAGACATGCATTTACTCACCAATCAGCTTATTTAATGGTTTTTAACAATAACTCATAAGATATGAAGTAATTACTGAAACTGAAACAACTACACTGATTTAAATTCTCGCGCAACTTAAATTCACCACTACAATACACATATAATTAATTTAATTGTAATAACCTTGCCACTCCAGTCATGGGAAAGCTACTTATATCGATGATTTAACTTCATTTGGCTATTAACCTCCGCTTTTTATACCAAACTGTCGCTAGCTCTTTCACAGGGAGCTCGTGACAGTACTTCACAAGTCCTGAACTTTAAAATTCCGCTCTGATAAATTCAATTAACTTCACCAATCTCTTTTATCCCTTACAGGCAGGGAAAAAGAGAGTAAAATTCAGCTATGGAAACAGCTCCCAGGCGCTACCCTGGGAATCCTGTACAAGAATGTTTGCTTTTCAGCATAAAGTATGTTTGAAGGGTGTGGAGGGGGGGAGGGTGTTAGCTTCTCCTCGCCTCCACAAGCTAACTGAGAACCAACTGGGTGGCCAAGGTCCCTCACAAGGGATAGATCCACCCCCGCGCTGAGGGAGTAGCGTCCCAGTGATGTAAAATGGCGGTGGCTACCCATTCCTCCCCAACCCTTCTTCAGCGAGTAACTCGCTACGTCTCTAATGACCTCGTTGCCGCCTAAAGACTGTTCACGATAAAGTGAACACTTTTGAAGTCAACCGTAGAAAAGAGTCACTGCTCCTACCTGCATATGTTTTACTGGGCGCACTGAGTGGCATGCGCCCAGTAAAGTTGGTAAGGATGGAGGGGAAAGTAATTCCATATCTTAAAATCGAATAAAAAGTGATAGGTAACCATTTATGATAACTTAGATTATTTTTATCGTTTTAAATTTTTTTTTGTAATGTGTCGAAGTGTGAAAATTGGCTGATTTTTTAGTATTTACTTTTATAATAATTTTATAATATCACTTGACCGACGCATGAAGAAAGCGATGAAGTCCGTGGCAACGGCAATTGTTCATAAGGTGGAAGAACACACAACGTGCATAGAAGAAGTATCCTAAGCAGGGCTTTCAAAAGTGCTCACTTTACCGTGAACAGCCTATACCTACATATCATTCTAGCAAAGCGAACCAGGTTCGATTCCCGGCAGGGTCACCCCCCCCCCCCCCCCCGTGATTTTCGCGTGTGGGAACTGTGCCGGACTATGCCGCTTGTCGGCGGGTTTTCCCGGGTGTCTCCCATTTCTCCCTCTCAGTCCCCTTGCATTCTGGCGCTCCTCCGTACTCACTTCGCTTCACCCTCATCGGCTCTCAAGACCCCGTTAAGCGTGACGGACCCCAGAAAATTAATTAATTATTATTTGTACCAAATATTGTTCAACTCATGAACATTGTATGTAATTACATTTTCCTCGAGTAAAATAAATCCACTTTATATTTTATTAATAATTTGATGTCAAATACAACATTCTTCTCTTTTGTTGCAACTGTAATTAACAAATACTAAATATTCACTAAGGTGGAGAGGTAAAAAGTTTACAAAATAAAATAATGCCGTGTGCTACTGCTTGGAATACGCGATTTTTTTTTTAAACCTACAACTAAGAGGAGAGTTGGTGGTCCAGGGTGGGGATAGGACCTAGGTGTGTCTCAGAGCAGAGCCCCTTACGGCTAGGCACGCAGGGAAGTTTCTAACTACAAGGGCGCGTGCTCGCGGCTTTACTGAGATTGGGAAAACTTGACCGCGATTGGGGCCAAGTTTACCTCCCAAGCCAACTTAATCTAAACTACGAGGGGGGGGGGGGGCAACCGGCATAGGCACCGTAAAAACCCCTCGACAGAAAAGAATTGCGAAATTGCATGCAATTTATGAAGTAAAAAAAGATTTCTACTAGAATAGAGGATGGGCAAAAATTAACTTATTTGAAATGGGATTTCAAACACTAGAAGAGAAAGATTGGTAAACAGGTTATTCTTTCTTCGCTGTTCACACTGTAAAATACGCGTAATCGCCAAATAACAGCCCATACTGCACATTGAAAAATATTAATAATATGCAAAAATTATTTTGTATTTGACATTTTTCTTTCATATACAGGAAGAATCACGAGTAGTTATTGCCACTCACAGGACTTATTCCATACATCATTTGAAGCAAATTACGTCTCATTATGTCCTATTCTCAATAATTATAGAGTAATTCTACAAACTGGAAATACCTACATTATTGCGTATGGGGATGGGGATGGGGATGGATGAAGTATATTGTTTACAATAGGCACTGCACAAAGCACAAACATGTGAGGAACTTGTATCTTGCATGTCGACACAGAAATCCAAGACGGTCGAGTGCAGCTACGTAGAGCGGCTCGGCGCGGTCCATAAGCGCGCGGCCAAGCGCATGGAAGTAGACGGAAATATTTTTGAACATCTTTTGTAAGCTTGTCAGATGCAGTTGTGATGCTCAACTGTAAACAACACGGTCTGATAATACGTCACTCTATTTACTTCTGAAAGGGTTGTTATTTTATTCGTCAATTCTTCAAATGTTTCGAATTACTCTGTAAATATTGGGGATAGGGCCCACATGTTTGAGACATATTTTGCTCCAAGTGGTGAAAGTAATAAGCCGTGTGAGTGGCGGCATCGTCCCGTCAATCATTCTGAATATGGCTTGTTATTTGGTGATTATTTAATACGTGATCGCTCCCACACAAACTGAAATAGTGACACACATTATGTGTCGCGCGGTAGCCCATGGGATAAGTTTAAGTTTTAGATTTTTTTTTCATCTGTACAACGTAGTTAGTGTTTATTATTACTGCTATAAAAACAGAATAATTTTGTATATGACATAAAATTATTAAAAATATATATAGAGTGATAAATTTTTTTGAGGTCAATGTCATCACATACAGTATGTACGATTTGATCAATATTTGGTACAAATATAATGATTATAAATTTTTTTTTGGGGGTGGGGGGAAGGGGGTTTCCACATCTTTAACCCTTTCAGTCACAGTGTCATCTATCTAGGACGGTGCATATGAGGTGGCTTTAATAGTGTAGGAAACATAATTCGCTGCTGAGGCCGTGTCCAAATTGACAAATTTCGTTATTTTGTAAATTCGTAATTTGGTAGATATCAATTCGGACGTTGTCGACAGTCACTTGTTTAGCACTCGCGGTAGCACATTATTACACTAACAGTGCACAATATTTTTATCTAAATTTAATGCTTAAAACAGACGTAATATTTCTGCAATCATCACTGGAATACTACGACTACGTTAATAAATGATGAAATAATAAATAATGGATTATCGACTTAAAATTTTTTGTGATACATATATATATATATATATATATATTAATCACAACACTTACTTGCTTTTTAAAACATGTGTAGTGTATTTTATGTACAGTTATTTGTTTTAAAAGTCATTTTATTTATGCATTCCGCATGTCTTTTAAAGTAAAATCAAACATGGCACTGATTTTGTTATTTTGTATTTTTTGCTAACATCCGCTAGATGCAAAATACGAAGTACCAAAAATTACCAAATACTTCCACATTTTTGTATACAAAATCGGGTCACGTGATAATTTTGTCAACAAACTCTGCCAATTCGGACACGGCATGAGACTATGCTCCATAGCTTCATAAACCACTGCTGCCAGTAACTTAAAGCACATATAGATTTCTTTTGGTCCCGATGTAAGACAAATCGTTCTCTGGATGCCAGTACAATTCTGGACAAAAGATTTACTTTGTTCAATGCTTAAAACTGTATGTTTATTTTTGACTGAAAGAGTTAGGAACTGCCCATACATCGCCACTCTTCTCCGTTGGTGTGGACGCATAGGCGCCGACTTCTTGTTTCACGAACTTCCTGAGGTTTACTTAAATGTTATCACTCACCCTCCTCCTTACTCCCCCCCCCCCCCCCGTTTTCACTCTCTTTCTCTCTGCGCACCTTCCACCAAGGCCATCCGGGTTCAATCCTCGACCGGGCCACTCCGAATTTTCGCATGTGGGAATCATGCCGGACGATGCCGTTGGTCGGCGGGTTTTTTTTCGGGGTCTCCGGTTCCATTCCCTCCCTTTCATTCCGGCGCTGCTTCATACTCATCTCAATCACCCTCATCTGCTCTCAAGACCTCGATGTCAAGAGCCGTCCAAATCTCTTCACTCACTCATTCTCTTTCTCTCTCATAATGTACGTACGTAACACTTATTTCATGTGGCAGAAATTATAAATAGTTAATTAAAATAATTTGTACGGTAATATTGTTGTGTTTGGTTATGTAAAGACGTATAAACAAGTTATAATCTGAAAATAATAAGACAAGTAATCAACACTAAGTTGTAAATACTTACTACAAATTTAAGTATTGACCAACCGCTGTTTATCAATCCAGAGGGACGACGCCGTTGCTGGCTGTGAAGTGGAAGGGCGATTACACTTCTCCCCCCCCCCCCTCCTCTTCATTTTCATACATACTCTTATCTTATGTGTAGGCGTGTCCTCTCGCTGATGGGCTGCGCGAAGTTCTGGAAGTGAACCTTTAATCTGGTAGGCTAATGCGTGCTGCGATAGTTACCTTCAGTTACCAGTAGAGTTCCGAAATGTTTCTGGCCTTTTTGCTCACGTGCGTGGCTGTAACACTTCTGTACTGTTAATTATTCTGTGGTCGGGTCTTCCGTTTGCCGTAACATCTTACGATTTTTAAACTACTTTCATATGTTCATCGTTCTTCTTTTTTATGTTTTCTATTTGTCATTATGTTCGCCGAAATACACAAATATCAGTATATACTGTTCAAGGTAAAATGAGAACGTTTGAAAGCCCTGCTTAAGATATACTTGTATGCACTTTATGTATGTTTCCGCCTTATGAAAAATTAACATTGTCATGTACTTCATCACTTTATTCATGCGTCCATCAGGTGAAACTGTGGAATTATTGGAAAAGTAAATATGTTACAAATCTGGTCAATTTTACACTTCGATGCATAAAAAAGAGCGAACGAATTAATTAAAGTTATCATAAATGGTTACCTCACACTTTTTTTTCGACATAGAGATATAAAACTACTTCCCATCCATCACTACACATTTTACTGGGCGCGTGTCGTCACTCAGTGCGCCCGTTAAACTATATGGAGGCAGGGGTAGTGACTGTTTTTTAAGGTTGATTTCAAGAGTGCTCACTTTATCGTGAACAGTCATTATTCGGTTTCTCGTGCTATGTTGTGGAATGATACATGATATTTCAGTACGCCATATTACAAAAGATGTTTTCTTTTTGAAACACACGTGTAAATAATGTTGAATGAAACTCAGATACAATGATATCATCCATAAGAGTGACTCAAAAAGTTTTTATTTGTTTCTAAGATTCGTAAATAACGATTGGTAACACTGCCGTGTAATAACTATGAGGGAAAACAGCTGCAGTCGGGGACAGAATAGTGTCTCGTGCCTTAGATGTCCGGGCTCACATGTATGTAGCGGCATTTCTGAACAAAATTCCGTTTGCAGATTCACCCAGTGCTCATACAATTCGTAAGTGGTACTTCAGTTTTAAGAAAAGGGGATGCATCTGTAAAACCAAGTCAAAAGGCTGGCCGTCAGTAAAGGAGGAAACTTTGAAACGGGTCCGTACATGTTTCATACACAGTCTAAAGAAATATAGAGTTGAATAATTCGTGTTATTATTCGAAGACAGAATGGACTTCATCACATGTGCATTTGTACGGCTTTTGTCATTCGTTTATAATTCGTCTGAGACGCCCAGGACGGGTTTGTTCCAATAGGAAACAACCTGCATTAGGATGGTACAGACGGAATGTGGACCAATAAACAAAATATACTGACTCAAATAAATAGGGAAATGCAGTCTAGTGAGTGATGAGATTTGGACGGCTCTTGACATCGAGGTCTCGAGAGCCGATGAGGGCGATTGGGGTGAGTATGGAGCAGCGCCGGAATGAAAGGGCGGAGGAAGTGGGAGATCCCCGAGAAGACCCGCCGACCAATGACATCGTCCGGCACGATTCTCACATGCGAAAATCCGGAATGACCCGGCCGGGGATTGAATCCGGATCGCTTTGGTGAGAGGCAAGCAGGCTAATCGCTCAGCCACCGTGGCCCCAATCAAGTCTAGAGTGGTGCAATAACATAACGAGAATTTTGCACGTCCCTACCAATAAGATACACCGAAGGAGGCAGAAATTAACTGGGAATTCAACAGCCAATTGGTTGTATTGTTCCTGCGCAAACAGTTGCAACATTATCAGAAGGGACAGGGAAAATTCGCGACTTCATTTCAGGACAAGATAGATTTCAAATGCCTGTACACTGAAGTTATCTTTGCAATTGGATCAGAGTTTATTCGACACGCCCTGGACGACTCCATTCCAATAGCCGACTTGCAAAGGAACACGAAGCGAATCCCGTACTGCCAAATGTGGGGTAACACTGGGGCAACAGCCAATGAACAGACATCTGAGGTTCGACTATACAAAAGATTATGGAGTCTAGGATAAGGTCATTGAACTCAGGAAATTTTCCTCCCTAATTATCAGGCACGACTGTCGTGGTTTCAGGACTTCACGCCAAACAACCAATTACAACCACTTTCTTTCTGCGAGAGAAATCGGTCGTGTTGTGGAATTCCTAGAGGTCATTGTTCTTACGGGCACTGCTAATGAACATAACGTCAGAATCTGGGTAGCGGAAAATCCGGATGCAACTGTGGGACCTATGCGCGAATCATTAAGGTGAGTATATTACGACTATGAGCAATTATTCGTAACAAAGTGAACGTCGCCTTCTTTTTTCATTGACATTCTCGACAGTTTTTGTACTTGGACGCGCAATAGCTACGGCCCCTACCAGAGCTAGAACAGGAAAATGACCAGTTTCATCTTACAGCGAAGTCAGAAGTGAGCTAAACAACCGACTACAACACATATGGGCTGGCCTCGCTGGCAGCAATGATAGTGTTTTTTTTTCTTTTGCTCTATGTGTTCCAGACTTGAGAACCTGCAATTCCTTCCTCTGGGGTTTTGTAAAATATATGGAGAGAAATCAACCATAAAATAAATAAATCATGTATCTCTTAATCTCTTAAATTTGTTCTTCATATATTACATACAACACAACTTGTAAACAACACCCATGTTTTTGTAACAACCTCAGTGTGTAGTTATATATATATTTAAATTTTCCGTTGCAAAGTTTGATTTACACACATAAATTTGACCTCTTTTTTTTTATTGACCCTCCAAATCTTTACTGAATTTGGCTGGAGAAGAACAATGGGTCAAATTTAAATATATACCAGTATTTCAAATCATCGACGAAATGCTTGGATTCCAACACAACGTATTACAATGCATATTACCAAACATTCCACAAATAATAGAACATACTGTGCAAGAAAAGCCGGCCCTTCAAGAAAAGAAAAGAAAGTACACTCCTTTGCCACAACCATTATTTACCGTAAAAATGCTCGCAGGTACACGTGAGTGGGTACAGGCACACATGACATGGTAGTATGTACACAGAAAGCATTAAGATACTGTACCTCACCAATAATTTATTGCAGGGTACCAACACTTGTAGGGTGCAATCAGTATGGTGTTGGACCACCCGTAGTACACAGGCAGGTGGTGATACAGTCGGCCATGTAGGCATACAGATGCCGCACGTTCTCCTGAGGAAGATCTTGCCCCAGCTGGCGCAACTGACCTTCCAAATGCAACCTAATTTCCGCTGGCCGAAGTTGCCATTCAATCTGGGCCAAAAGATTCTCGATGGGCGAGAGGTCTGGAAAACTTGCTGGCCAAGGAAGCATGCTGATATCACGAGGGCAAGGCAGAGATACCCGTGCTGTGTCGATCCGGGCATTATCCTGCTGGTAAATGGAGTTGTCGAGTTGGACCAGGGAGGGGAGCGCGCATGATCGCGTGATTTCCCTGACATATTGCCACGCCATTAGGGTTCCTTCAATCATAATCAGTGGGGTGCAGGAATGGTAGGAAACCGCACCCCACACCATGACACCTCTCGTTGGGGCTGGGTTTCACTCTACAATGAGACGTGGTTCACAGCGCTCGCCAGGATGTCTCCCGACTCGAATTCGCCGATCTTCTGAAGCCAGATAGAACAGTGATTTGCCATTGATTACTATTCAAATCTCATTGCAAATACACAATCTGCCATGCTGTCCACTCTCGGCGGAAGGTCACACGTACTCGACGATACCCAGGTCGCAATGGTAGATGTTGCGAAGGACAGCGTAACGACAGATCCCGCTCTGCTGACTGCCTGGATATGTTATTGGTGGGCACATCCGTATCCCCAGCTGCCAAGACATGTCCTGGCCGGTGCGCATTGACACCCTTTCAGTTGCACGATGAACGGATCTTCCCTACTGATGGTCCGCCGGCGTCGACCCCAGATTTCTCGGCGGCTGTATGTACGCTCCTGTTCCCACTGCTTCCAACACCGACTCACAGTGTACGCAGAACGGTTCAAGTGGCGAGCAATACGTCGACACAACCTGTGTCCCGGAGCCGACGATGCGGCCTCTCTCTAACTCATCCAGCTGGGCAGTAGCTTGTCGAATGCGCTGTCAAGACATGCTGAGTGTCGACTGAACTTGGCTCTGTGGCTCACACTGCTGTCTTATTCGGAGTCTTACAGCTATGAATGATGGAAGGGCATTTATGTCCCCTAGTAGCACAGCCATGCAAGCAAACAGTATTAAACGCAAATGGGACACATGTACTAATGCTATTTATTCAAGGTGGTCAGTTTTATTGTAAATAAATGTTTGTTTACATTTTGATTTTGTAAATATAATAATATTCTATGTGAATATAATTAGCTGTAGCACGACATTTGCCTTTGTTGTATGTATTCCTTGTGTGCATGATTGTTTGTTATTCAGCATGACGGCATGCAGCTAGACTCGTACAAGTGCGTCCGTGTTCGGTGTTTAATGTAGAAATAACTCAAAACCATATCTTCTTTAGTGCATTACAAAATATAACAAGCAATCTTTAAAGGCGAATATATTTATATCAGAAAAATAACAGCTACAGTAGTAAACAAATTTACTTACCGAAACCGAAAAACTAACTACCATGGTTAAAAAGCAGTATTCTTACATAATTTTTAATATTATTTTATTTTAGTATTACTGGCAAATTATAACTAAGAAGAGTAGCATTAAAAAAAAAAAACGTTGTGTCTATTTATAGAACTGGTTTCGTACTCTATGGAGTGGAAAATTATTGTGGCTAAGTTAACTTGGTAAATGTTGAAGGGTAAACGCATATTGAGTTAATTTAATTTGGTCTAACTCTTTCTCAGCCATTGTCAGACTGGTTAATTTGACTTACGATCTGGAGCTACGTCTTGCTGGCAAATAAAGCCAAGATAACCACTATGAATATTTTATTATGTCGACTTCCGCACATTACCAATATCGACTATCTCTGCCATGACGGTCACCCAGATTCACTGGAAAAATAGTTTACACTCAAACCTTAAGATGGCCGCCTTACAGAAGGTATTTTGCATGTCTGGAGGATAGAAGCACGGAAGTGCTAAGGGCGATCCCCGGCAAGTGCATTAATATTGCTTAATCGTCTCTACGCTCTACGCACAGTACTGGTGTGCAGTCGTTCGGTCGGCAACATACCTGAATTGTATTTTCAGCGGCGAGAATTTAATTCGTGATATAAGGTTAGTATTCAAGGTGTGGCGTATGCTCTATATATATGCAATTTTAAATATAATGTACTTTTATGTTCATACCTGAAAAATATTGCGAGTATTTTTGTTTGTAAAAAAAAGCATGCACCAGAAAAGCAGGGATGAACTGAAAACGGAATTCACGTAAGCATATGTAAAGTTTCTTAAATGCTGTTCGTAAGCTGACATCCTTTGGGCATGTTGAAGAGTTTTTGAATCAAATATTTTCTGCCGAAGCTCTGCGCACAATTTGGCGACCTAGGCAAACTGCCAACATTCCATGCCGCAGTTATGTTCAACGAGCACTTGACACAGTATGCGTTGAACGCATCAGCACACGCATGTTTTTACCCTACTAATAATGAAGCAGCTTTAGTGTGCAACGGACTACCATTAGTAATTAAAACACAAAGCAATCTTCTTATGTAAAACCGGTAAAGCCTTTATGCACCAACGTGAGCTCTGTCTCATTTTACCTCAGCTCTGTTATGAACAAGATTTTTCATAAATCTCCATTCTTCTGCATGCACGTCAAATTGACTCGGAATATTGACATTTATTGTCTATGACTATGCCGATTTAATTATATTTAAGGGTTTGTGTAAATCACTACAACATATATATAAATATGATTTAATGAATTAAAGGGTAATTATTAAATCTGCAGCTAGCAGGTTAGGTGTTGGTTAATACACGGTTCGACGTGTTCAGTTGAACGAGACTGAATGATTATTTCTGAAAAATCCCAAAGTACCTATAGGCTTTAATGATTCAAAAATAAGCAAAGCATTAATCCATCCTTCTCAGTCTCACTCCAGATTCCAGTTAACTCAAGTAAACAGAAAATATATCTTGATAAATGCATCTATACTTGCTGAACGCAAAGCCCAAATTGTTTAAAAAATTTTAACAGCCCACCAAATAAACAAGTAGAACAGACACGTTCTTCGAGTAGCAAGACCATGAAATTTATGTCCGCAGTTTAATGACAAACTAATTAACAGTCTAGATGGATGTTGATAATCATTTGCTAGCAATACTTAAATCCATATATCATTAAACATGATTTTAATGACAATGGTATAAAACTTTTACAGAAGTCGGGAAATGGAAACTCTCTTTAAAAACAGAACAATTTCTCGTCAAAATATTTCACAAATAAATTTACCAACCCTCCTAAATTAATATGTTAGCAAATGTTTCATGTAGGACATAGCAACTTGTATATTGATTTATAAATAAAATACATTAAACGCAGTGTTCATAGCACAAGTATACCATGTACTCTTTTTAAAATTACTGTTAAAATAATTACAAAAAAATTTATAAAATTTAAAATATCAATAAATAAAATTATAGTAATAATTGTGACAAATTTAAATGCAGTGAATACTTAATTTCAAATACGAACTATAAATTAAGCTATCGAAGGAATTTATTTTTTTTTGTTTCCTGGAAATGTCATAAATTTTTTTACTTGAAACTCTATTTCATGGACATGATACAGTTGTGCACTGACTTTTCAAACGTTAAAACACACAACAAATAACTTAGCTAAAATCATCCTAAAGAGAATGTGTTATGCAGACGAGTAAATAAATAAATACTTAGCGCCTACAATGTAGAACGTGGACAATTAGAGAAGTATGCTAATTCTCAAGTACAAATTCAAATGACATTACGATTATTTACTTTTCTTTTTGAATGGATATTGTTCAAAAAAAAATATTACTGATATGGTAAAGTAAAATGAACAATGAAACTTTGATGTTTTATTTCGTACTCGAACACAATTTTATCGTGTTGAAATATATTTTATTACATTACGCAATTTAGAAGCACCGCAGATATTTTAATTGATTTAGAGATCAAATATGCACTTCTGGATTCCCAAGTAACGTTCAACCAGTTGTAGTACGTTTAAAAATAAATAAATGTGCATTGGAAATAAATGTTGATGTGTTAATACTGCTACAGTTTAAAAACTGCACACTTTACAAACAGAACTTAATTTTAAAAATGTACCTCAACCACATCAGTAACTCCACTTCTCTTTCTTCTCTTTCTAGTTTGGTAATTTTTTAAAATATTAAAACTAAATACTTCCTTTCTTTTTTGTCACACATATTACAGTCCCAATGATGTACTATTAGCTGGACCAAAACTACAGTATGATCTGCGCAACATTTTGCTATGCTTTCGATATCGCAATGCAGTGTTCACTGTATACCTTATGCAAATATATCGGCAGATTGACATAAAATCAGAAAACCGAGACTTTAAGAGCGTTGTCTGGAGGAAGTTTGTGGATCAACCAATTGAAGACTACTGGCTCAAGAATCTCACTTCTTAAGTATCTGCCACGGCCATTCCTTCCCTTACTCATCCTCTATTAACTGGTCAATGAAGAAAATGTCTTTCATCTCGCTGCACAGATCCTACTCAGAGACACATATGCAGACCATTTAGTCTCAGAAGCTTCAAGCATGGACAATTTTATAGCACTAGAGTGCAGCGTCATTGAGTTGTGATTAGGAAAGTTCGAGCTTTGGAAATTTTTGAGTAACGATCCTAGGTTAATGACATGGTTGTCACCTGAAGAGACGCAATCACGTACCTCGCTGTCCAACTGCTCATGTGCGTATCTCTGTATTGTGTCTTTAGTGTCAACTGCAGCATGATTAATTTACCTACCAGGTACAATTAACCACTGCTGGCCCTTCCATACAATCCACTCTGAGTTGGCTAGGGTATTTGTACCATTTGGGTTACTTTCATCTGTAGAATACCTTGCAAAATGTTTAATATAAAATCTAAGGATTTTTGCATCTAGATTAAGTGATATGAGGTGCTTCCAGATGACCGCATGGCCAAATGGCAAAAGTTCTGTATATGAATCAATATTATAGCTGACATCTGCATACTCTGCCAAATAATGTCTCAAGACACCGCCAGTTTTGAAATTCGAGGTATATGTGATGCCCAGTGAAAGTGGGCATCACAATTTTATATTAATTGTTGTTGAGATGAAGTTTACAGCACCTAAAATTGATGGAACCCCTACTATGTGAAGTGAGAAAATGGTTAAATCTACTGACATTATTCTATGTCCTGTTAAACCTGCTAGTGGGGGGTATAATGTCAATCCTGTACCTGTGCCTGCATCAACTATTCTTCTTATAATTAGTAGTGTTACTGCTGTTGTATTATACTATTGTGCATTCACTGCTTCCATGGAGGTCATTGTGTGATTGGTGATGGCCAGATCTTAAGCTGCACCACTGGAGAGGATTTCAGTTCCAGGACCATAACTGTATGGTGTAGTACTGCTGTCCAAAACTCTTTTGTTCTTGCCAGCTGCAATATGCCTGTTTCCGGTGTATTTTCATGGTCAGTGACACTTACTTTGATAGCTTCCTCCCAACATTTATGGAGGACTTTCTCTCAAATCGGGTCAATGAAGTGACGGAAATTTTTGACTTACACTGGTGGTGCTATATTCGCCCAGAGTATAACCCAGCAGACTATAAATAGCGTGGGCTGTTCTACAGCATTTTGGCATAACGCCATTTTGGTGGAAAGTACCTGCATAGTTAGTAGATATTGCCAAACAATGGACTCATGACGTTTTGTCTGAACCATATTAAGACAAATTTGCCACAATGCTGCTCATGGACGGTATTCAACACTGCTGTGGACAATATTCCACTGTAGCTTCTACTTACCAAGTTAATTTGACAGTCTGTGTGACAGCGTATGTGTTGCGATTTATGCACAATTGCTGACTCAACAATGAGAAGGGTCTCACCCTACTCTCTCTCTTTCTCTCTCTCTTTCTCTCTCTCTTTCTCTCTCTCTTTCTCTCTCTAGCTCTCTCTCTCTCTCTCTCTCTCTCTTCACATCAGAAAGAACTGAAAGCTCTAACACTGTATATCACAAAGATGAAATAAGATTCATTTAGCTATGACGTCCATGTAATCCAGAATCAAGAATGCCCATCCCAGCAAATTCGGTATCAGTCTCAATTGGTTGGAGAGTGGAGAGATTTGGGCGGCTCTTAACAACGCGGTCTTGAGAGATCTTTATTCGTTGATATAGCTGAAATTTTCAGGGTGGGTGGCAGACCATAACTTTTATTAAAAGCACCCAATTCTTTTACCCTAGAAGCATCCACTGATGGAGTTGATTATCCTTCACTTTCATGTGCTGGGTCAACATTGTGATCTGCAAGTCTTGCAGATTATTCCACGATAGAATTATTGAATAGTGTCAGACAAACAAGCTATTCCACATTGTTTGAACATGTGCAATCGCTTCTTTTGTGCCAGACAACCTGCTGTAATTGAGCCCATGGGTGACCTTCTGGCTGTGTGTATCAGTGAGGTTAAGCAATGTTCCCACACTCGCTCCTTCCCAAGTGTACTAGCAAGAATGCGAGGTGCACAGGTTCAGAAACCCTATCTGGACATTTTTGCATGTCTTGAAACTCGAGTGGTTCATCTGGAATCAGTGTCTAGTCTTTCCACTGAAGTATTCATTGCTGCCTACAGCCCATCTAGGAAGGTGTTTTCATCACTACAGTGAATATCGTACCAACTTTTTAGGAGAGAATAATAACATTAAAAGGCTATGTCACTTTGTATCCTCTGTGCCAGACCAGAAGGAAGTCCGAGAGGCATTCCCTTCAGTGGCCGACACATGGCAATTCAGTCCCCGCAGTGCATTACATTATGGAGGTGTGTGAGAAGCAAATATGAATTTCGATTAGATGCATCTCGCCCATGTGATCGGGGAGCATTTTCTCTCGTACGAAGAATTGTACAACACACTACTGCAGATTGAGGCAGTACTCAACTTCAACTAACCTCACTAATGAGCTCTCATCCTAACGACCTGGCTCCTCTGATCCCTGATCACTTCCTCGCGATGAATCAATTAGTCGCGGTTTCAGAACCAGATATGAGAGCAAGTCCTTTGAATCGTGCTGAAGAATGACAGCTGATTCAGTATATTCACCAGGACTTCTGGAAACAGTGGCACATTGATATCTCCAAATACTACGTCAGCAAAAGAAGTGGACCAATCCAGCAACACTCACTGAAACTGGTATCATTGTTATTCAGGAATTTGGATGATGTGTTGGTAAGTGTTTTCTCGGAAATACTGATGTGTGTGTAGTGACAGTCCTTATGCCTACTGGTCTACTGAAAAACCTGTTTTCAGAATCTGTTCACTACCATATGGAGCCTCAACAACTATACAGTTGGGTTTGTCTGTGGAACAGCCTTGGCAATACAGATTACAGGTTTCTGGGATGCTCGTATTTAGTACTTCCTTGGCATTTTTTGTTATTTTTTGTTACTCGACATGGCGGCATGCAGCTAAACTCATGCGAGTGCACCCATGTTCTGTTCGTGTTTTGCAGAGAAACCACTCAAAGCCGACTCTGCCGTAGTGCGAAATCAAAACTTACGTTGCCGGTGATATTTTGGTACGTTGGCAAACTCCTTGGATGATAAATAATTGTTGTAAAAGAAATAATATGTCTGTACAATGTTCCTTATGGAAAGTTTGCTCAATACAGCAAAAAAGTACCAAATACCGATGGTTAAATGCACAATTTTTATTCAGCATATGACCAACAGAACACATATGGAGAATCTTCGTGTACTATGGACATTTATATTTTTCCCCCAATTAAAATCATTACTTTCTGTGGGGAAATTATTTTGGTATACAATACTGGCCCAACAAAAATACATATATTAACAATATGATGGCCTTGTGAGTAGACAACCCTTCCTGCACCCGGAGGAATTCAGCGACGATTGCCCGCCAAATGAGTGAAGAGATTTTGGCGGCTCGTAACAGCGAGGTCTTGAGAGCCGATGAGGGCGATTGAGGTGAGTATGGAGCAGTGCCGGAATGAAAGGGCAGGGCAAACAGGAGATCCCCGAGAAAACCCACCGACCAGCGGCATCGTCCGGCACGACATGTAACATCGTGCATCATACCACCATGTGTTTAAGTCTGGTACAGTACGTGTAGTCTACTCACCAGGCCATGGCCTTGTTACCACTGTACCCCGTTTGCATTTTACTCTGAAACGGTGGGTCTAGGGAGTGTCAACTAAGGGGGGGGGGAGGGGCCTATTTGCTAATTACGACGTCCTGCTTCATCCAATGGTATACACAATCATTTTAACCTCACGGTGTAAATGTTGCATGTAATCAAAGGGTGCCAACCCTATTATTTAAATGATGATGGTGTGTACGATGGACCATACCTTCCTTTTATCCAAGATATTTGTTTAATTAATCCATATACCAATTTGTGTTCCTCTAACGCAACTAATTTGCTTGATATCCCACGTAATAAGCTTGTCGCCCTCCGACTTTAGGGGCCTCAACAGCACTTAGTATTTGAGATGGACCATGGATGTCCCAAATCAATCTTCTTCTTTTCCGGTCACGAATCACGTGCCCGAGTTTCTATATATGTTCACTAAACACGCTGTACAATTTTAACCTAAGACGTGAGTCCGGTGGAATAGACATGCTGTGTTTATTACTTATATGGCAGTATTTGTTTTAAAAGGCCTGTTAAAGATAAGAAATGGCTGCAATGAAAAAGTAACTAGGGCCTCAAAAGAGCTCACTTTACCGCGAGCTGCCTATGTTCTACGACACTGGGGACTTCCGTTCCACGAATACATTTTGCCGTTTGTATGGAGATATGCTCGTCTTGTCCCGTGCACGAAGTTGACCTTGACACAAGGTGAGCGAGACTCGCAGTTTATATTTACGGCGAGCGAGACAGGAAATCAAATTGTTCTCTACTGCGTGAAAGTGACTGTAAGAATGCGAAGATAATGGCACCAACTTCTCAGTAATAAGACGACGGTTATTGCATTTCGTCGTGCTGAACCACGACAAAATTCCCTTGTCATTATCACCGCGGTTTGTATAGGCTATTCACGGTAAAGTGAGGACTTTTAAGGCCCTCCCAACAGGCATTAACCACTAATAAATGTATCGTATTGCGGCCTTAGGCGTTAACTTGTGAGAGTGGTGAAATGTATACAGCGTGTTTATTGGTCACATTGCCATGTTTATAATTAAAAGCAGCAGGAAGATAGAAATTGGGCGGAAGTAAAAATTTAGAAGGGCCTTAAAAAGTGCTCACTTTACCGTGAACAGCCTATATACCACCGCAACTGAGGCTGCGGATTTCACGGGATTCGCCCTACACGAGATATTTACTCAATTCCAATACGGGGGCGTTAGATATAAATTTATGATATTATATTTGTGCAAAATACTGTCCAGCACGTAGCAATTGCATGTCATATCATACAAAGAAAAAAATAAAATTATATGCTATAAAATTTTGTTATAAAGTTATTATAAAGTTGTTTAAGGGATCACGATAGCAAAATGTTGTATGCAGGAAAACTTAAAGGGAAGGTATTGCACCCGATTCGCCTTGGTGGGAGGCGAGTAGTCTGGCCCCTACAACGCCGCGGCCCCTTGCTAACTAAATAATTTAATACTTTATGAAGCTCTGAAATAATTGTTCGTCCTGTAGAAATAAAAAATTTGTTATTTTCAAAAATAGTATAAATAGCCAGTCAATAGTTATTTGAATGATTTAGTTAGTTTACACTCCTTAAAAAAAATTCTGCAATACATACCTGCGAATTTTTGTTCTTGTTTCGTTTCTCGCTGCCATATCCAAACAAATCTCACCAAGTCGCTCCCAGATTTTCGCACGTGGGAATAGTGCCGGACGATGCCGCTGATCGGCTGGTTTTCTCTGGGATCTCCTGTTTACGCCGCCTCTACTCCATACCCACCTCGCTTCACCCTCATCGGCTCTCAATACCTCAATGTTAAGAGTCGCTTATATCTCTTCACTCGCTCATTCGATTATCCAGCACTTCTACAATCGCCTCCACCAGGCGTTCGCACTGCAGACGTTAGAGGGAGTGACTGGAAAACGTTATTAAACATTTGATCTCTATTTCTGAGTAATACATATACAGCAGTTTATATTGGATTAATGAGGATACCTATACTTCTTTGTTATAATACTTTAATGCCATTATTTTAATGTAGTTTTCGTAAGAAAATAATGCTATCAATAAATTAACTGCACATGGAAACGCAGTAGGAAATCAAATGATACCAAAAAAAAAAGTAAGTCATTTTTAAAGGTTCGAGAGTCCTGTGTGCAATATTTTGTGAAGTTATGTACTCTAATAGCCCGTACAAACAGGTACTTGAAATTTGAGCATGTTTTTCACCTTGGTGAGAAAATATGTCCGTAGGCCTAATAACTACGAGCACGACTGATAATAACCTAAGAATTGTGAAGGTGAAGCTAAACAGAATATAACTTACGAGGTAAGAAAAGGCAGTTTTTTTTAAATTTTTTTTTAAAATAAAAC
This sequence comes from Dryococelus australis, assembly GCA_029891345.1. Taxonomy (NCBI): domain Eukaryota; kingdom Metazoa; phylum Arthropoda; class Insecta; order Phasmatodea; family Phasmatidae; genus Dryococelus; species Dryococelus australis. The sequence continues at coordinate 325,166,793 of CM056994.1, forward strand.
CACTAAATGTGTACCCATTATACCAATCCTTGTGGAATTTTCTGCGCCTATTTGGCGAGACTGGTTAACGCTAATATAATCGAACATGCGGCACGGTGTTCACTTGTTATATCTAAGAAAAATTCTGAGCACAAATAGATACAGCGCGTGCCAAAAACAATTATGCGATAGCAACATTTGAAACTCAGAGATCAAGGCGGGTGGCCGCAAGGGTTAAAACGTGCACAGAACACATGACATTAGCCCACTACGTAACCAGCAGTTTGCATACCGCATCAATTGCTTTATTTCTTACCCACCCGATCCCCTCACGAGGCCGCCGTGGCTGGAGCGGTCAGCCTGCTCGTCTCACCACCGAGGCGAACTGGATTCGATCCCCGGCCAGGCCACGCCCGGATCTTCGCAAGTGGTAATCGTGCCAAACGATGCCGCTGGTCAACGGGTTTTCTCGGGAATTCCCCTGTATACCCCGCCTCTTCATTACGGCGCAGCTCCATTGCTCACCTCGATCACCCTCATTGGCTCTCAAGACCTCGCTTTTAAGAGCCGCCCAAATCTCTTCACTCACTCACGTTTACCGATGCCAGAGTTAGCTGATGATCTCAGGTGATAAACGCACCCTGACTAAAAGAGGAAACTGTCGTTGGAAAAATTTGCACGACAATTAGTTATTATCATTTGGAGTAATATTTGTAATTTCGTAAAGAAAAATAGTTATTTTCTTATCATTTCTTACTTTTAGATATTTATGTACAATACATTCATTTCATTTTGCTCATTCAGTTAATTAATTTCGGTTGTAATTAGTTACGGAAGCACAATTTCGTAAAATAAAATTAAGTTTTATGATATTTGAATTTTTTTTTTAATCTTATGAATTGGTGCATCTATTATGCAAGAAACTTTTAATGTTTAAAGAAAGGTGGCTCGAAAACGTATTTTTTTTTTTAGGGAATCAACTAGAAACAATAAGTTACTGATAAGTAATGAGCCTACTTTCCTCTACATGGGTGCAAATAAATTTTAATCATGTTTTAAGAAGCTTAGATGCTAGGTAGGCGTTGAAGTCTAATTGGCAGCAATATTATTAGAGATGAAACCAGAAACATGTGAAAAAGTACAGATACAATTACAGTACAAATACAATTAGAATACAAGAGTAACTTACTCGGGATTAGAATTCAGAAAAACTCGTAAAATTAAGATAGCTTGCAATCAACTGCTTCACAGAGGTAGGATCTGGATCATCAACTCCGGGTGTAATAAGTTTAATATTTCGAATTATAGGGTTCACTAACCTGAAATACTCACGCGGCCATAATTTGGAAAATAAGTGGCTGAGCCACTAAAACATATAAGTACATGGCCTATTATAACGCTACTAGTGTGGAGATTTTGATGGAAATCGGTTGATTGATCTCCGAGTTATGGCATAAAGACCTAATTTTCTTTAATGCTTAATTGCTTGAAAATATACTATCTACACTATGTTTGTAAAAGATAATGTCAACATAAACAGTTTGATTGAAATTGTTAAATTATTTAATAGATATGTCAAACATATGAAAATATTATATGACTACCATTTTTAAAATCATTGCCTGATCACCTTTAAATCGTGTAACTTTACATGGCCTTCTGTAGGTGTGCAAAATTTTGTGAAAATTATTTGAATTATTCCGCATATATTACAAAATGTTCAGTTTAATTACTTGACTGACACTACTCTGAAAAAAAATCCGGTAAAGGAGGATATCGGTTAATTGGTCACCGAGATATGGCATAAAAACTATATTATTTCATGTGAGGCAATGCATGGACAATTTTGATGGATTTACTGCTACTGTCAGTACACAAAGTTAAATTGAAATTTGTTTTGCAGTTTCTTACATAAAAAATTCGGAGCTAAAATGTTTATATGGCCATCATTTTGAAAATATGTGGTTTTTTCACACTGAAAATATTATCAGTTTACATAGCCTGCCATAGCGGTAATTGTTTGCCATATTTGGTAGAAATCAGTTGCTTTCTCGGACATCACATGATTTTAATTTGTCAAGTGATACTATTTTACAAAATGGAGTTCAAAAGTGATTGTGGTAATATATACAGCAACCGCACAAAGTTTCATTGGAATTAATTGCATAAATTCGACCATATAACATAAAAAACTAAAATAACTATATGGCCGCAATTTTGAAAATAGTCTGACATAACTAAAACATCAGTAAACATTATCTACCGCAGTACTATTTGTTTGCCATATTTGGTAGGAGTCGGCCAATTGTCTCCCGAGATGACATAAAAACTTTATTCATCTGTGTGGCACTATCTTTCAAAATGGAGAACAAAAGAGGTTCTGCGGAGACACATTTGATGTTTGTTACATGTACTCATAGCATAAAAAGTTAAATTGGAATTGATTGAATTGTTTTGGACATATAGCATACTATGCTAAAATAGCTAGAAGGCTGTCATCATGAAAATAGGAGTCTAACATACGTGAAACATATTTATACATACCAACTGTGGCAGTGCTACTTGATTGCCAAATTTGGTAGGAAGCTGCCAATTGATATTTACTATGAATTTTTATAAACATAATATCCTATTCGGAATAGTTATTGAAATTATTGTGACTGAGGGTGTAACGCTTGTGTTCTTATAGTTATTTATGCGCACCGTGATGTTCTGTTTGGTATGCAGATTATGATAAAAAGATAATATTTTAATAATTTGCATATAGTTTTTTGTGGCATATATAAATATGATTTTTCGCTCTACTTTTAACCAGAATATTGTTTTTTGTAAGTTACTTTGTTGTGTACAAAAGTTTCAGTATTTTTGCAACTTTATGAGTATTTCAGATTATGTGATATGTGTTTAAGTCAGGCGGTCGTACATCAGGTAAAACATATTTTGACAGTGGCTATGGCAACAAGGTGGCATTGCAAGCCTCACTGGTGTAGCCGCCAAGTGATTCGCTGCTCAGGTAAGCGTAAGCTTAAGCTTAAGCAGTTAGTGAAAGAGTTTAGCCATCTTGTCTTCTTCTACCGATAGGCGGGCTGCTACGTGTCGCAGGACCGGGTAAAATTTGACTTTTTTTTTTTTTTTTTACTAAGGAACTAGGTCCCATTTCCGTGATTGGGATAGCAGACTACATACAGTAAGACCTCTCGGTCATTGCACTTTTCTATTTTATCGCAGCATTCTTAGCCATAAGGCCTTACAGCGCTTCGGCCTCCCGATAGGCTGGGAAGAGGAATCACGTCCTCTCACCGCAAGGCGACCAGGATTAATGCGACAGTTGGTCAGATCCTAAGCCCAAACCTGGCACGTCCGCATATCCCTGTCCCCTCTTCTCCAGAGGTTCTCAGACCCACGCACTCAGAAACCAAGCGTGTGGTCTGGCAGGGGTTCTACCCATATCTACCCCTAGTGCCTCTCCAGGGTACAACCGGAGCAGGTTGCCGCTCACCGCTCGATCTCTCCGCAAGAGTGGGAATCTCTCCAGACCTCCTCCAGCTTACGAAGTTAACCGCAGACTGCCAAAAGGTGAACCCGGTATTTGGAAGAGAAGAATATTAAGTCTCCTCGCGTTTCCTACGTGTTATATGATTAATTTTAGTTCGCCACCCGCGAGTGTCCGAGTGGTAAATGATAAACTGTATGTACGAGTACCCAGGTTCGCACGCCTGATTTAGGGAAGTCGCTGGAACTGAACCAGCAAACTCAGCAGCGCAGAACTTCCAGATACTTCAACTACAGAATTTTAATTGTAAGTTAAGATGTACGATTTTTACCAGTTGGAACAAATTAGCAGGATGGCCGACGATTAATTTTGTAAATGAAGCCAGCCAAACACACCATCTTGGAAAAACACAATCTTTGCTGATGAACTATGCCCACGCATAATCCATTGATATTTGTTTTACTCATGCTACCAGGTCATATTGGTGTGAGATTTCTAAGAACAATTGTTTTTGAAGAACGCGTTAATACATGCATTTTCGTTCTCATTTTCTAATTATCTCAGATTTATATGTATGTTGAATCATGAATATTTTTGCTTCTTCAATAACAATTTGAACTATTTGTCTGAGGTATCCCAATATTTCAATAAATATAATGTTGGTGAGATTTTGAAGGAAAGTATCGTTGCAACTAGTAGAGTAGCAAAGCTCTTCTACACTTCAGTGATCCTTCCAGTTGTAATATGTTTACTAGGTGAGACCAGATATTTTACGACAATCTCTCATGGTAAGTTCAAGGAAGAGAGAGTGCCGGAGGAGTACCATTCTGACTGCAGTGATCCAGATAATTGGTGTACAACTTAAGTAGGTGTAAGTGTTGGGAATCAAGTTTTGGCTAGTATGTGCAAGTGCTATTCACACGCTACACATTTTAAGGGAATTTGCAGTCTCTTTCAAATTATCCACCTAACACCTAATTATGTCCATTTAACTTTTACATATTACACAACCAGACGGCGCTGCATAATATTTTGGCGTCCTTATGCGGGACCTGCTGTAGTATCATTGCTGCTAATTACAACCAACCACTGTGGCACTACAAGGGTATGCAGTAAACCAATATTAAACAAAACCAAAATTACATATTTATATGACGAAATGTGCTATGATCGATTTTTATAATTATGTGGCAGGGTGAGCGGGGTGATGACATTAGGTGATCATTGATTTTTATAATTTTTTTGTCCATATAGAGGGCGGTGAGGCATGGTGTGTGGGATTGCGACAGGGTGCGAGAGGGGTGCGGGGGAGTGGTGAGGGATGGTGAGGTGGTGAGAGGGATGAGGGCAGTGAGGTCGTTGAAGGGTTTGTTAGGCGAGGAGTTGGTGAAGGTGGTAGGGTTGTGGAGGGGGTTAGAAGGATGGTGTGTATGGGAAGGCGATGTTGCATCACCTGTTGCGTCTACGCTGTTGCTTTCTTTACTTATGTGCTGAACTTTTCTGGCTATCGTGTTCTTGTTTTGTTAAAAAAAATGAAGTGGAACGAAAATCATATCGTTGTGTTTCTTAACATTTACCAGCAGTACCCTGTATTATGGAACATACAACACAAAGACTATTGTAATACCATATTAAGAGATGGAATTTTCAAACACTTTTATAATGATCTTACGAAAAACAATTACTTGAGGGAATGGATGTGAAGCAACTGATGGCAAAAATTAAATCAATTAAATATGTTTATAGACAGGAACTAAAAAAAATTGAACAAAGCAAGAAAAGTGGTTGTGGTACTGAAGATGTTTCTTCATCAAAGCTGGCATGGTTCAAGGACGCAAATTATTTGGCCCAGGTTTTGTCTACAAGAAGCGGCAAATCAAATTTGGTGAGTTAAATATAAACTATCTACCAAAAAGTAATTGGGCACCCGTGATGATAGGTTATTCAGCACGTCAGTTGACTGGTGTTTCATGGCCTTCGGCGTAGGACCGTTGGTGTTTGTCCATGTTAGCATGAACACAAAGGCCTATTGTAACATTCTGGATAATGAAATGCTCCCAACATCGTGGCGTTTTTACGGAATGGACCATTGTTACTTCCAGGATGACAATGCCAGGTGCAATGTTTCAAGGGCAATTAAGCTGTAGTACGCCGACAACAATGTTCGCCGATTGGACTGGCCCGCCCAGAGCCCCGACCTCAACCCTATAGAATATCTTTGGGATGAATTGGATCGCCGGGTGAGGGCTTGTCAGGTGAGACCAAAATCCATTGCTCAATTCATGGAATGGTTGCAAGAGGAATGGCGACGAATCCCCATGGATGTCCTGCAAACACTCGTAGAGAGCATGCCAGACAGGGTGGCTGCTGTTATAGCCACAAGAGGTGGCCCTATGCTATTCTAATGGATTGACAACCACCGAGCAAACATTGTGGACAGGTGCCCAATTACTTTTCTGTAGATAGTGTACATTTCAATGTCTATTTATTTACAGATCAATATTAAACAGCCATTACTGATTAAATAATCAGACCGTTATTCCAACTTTCTCCCATTGCCAAGGCAGAGGATGTTCTTCTGTAAAGTATGTAGTATACGTTCGTCTGACCTCCTCAGCAGCACGTTTGTAATTATTCCTGCCTACATTATTAATAGGCTGCAGAACGTTGGCATTTTCCCTCCAGACCACAGGTGTATTATTCCCAGTGTTTAAATCCTCTCTATCTACTGCTTGTTGAGGTAAGTAGTTGCCTGGAGCAGTCTTTCGTAGCCAGTTATAAAGATTGCAAGCAGCTCAAATGACTTTATCGGTAGTTTCGGGTTTCAACTGAATTGGTCTTGAAAATACTCTGAACCTCCATACAAGTATGCTAAAAGCATTCTCTAAAACTCTTCTAGCACGGGATAGATGATAATTAGATGTTTTTTTCCACACCACTGACAGCAGTTTTACTGTAAGATTTCAGTAGATCTGTTCTTAAAGGTAAAGCATCATCTCCAATAATAATGGCGTATTCAGACATCCCAAGAGTATTGCTTTCCATTGCAATGTTCTGAGTACTATCTCTAAATATTGCGCTGTCACTTACTCGGTCATTTCCACCAACGTCGATGTAAGTGAAGCTGTAATCGGCATCAACCATAGCAAATAATATGATACTATAGTTTTTTTTTGTAATTGAAGTAGACTGAACTGGAACACGGAGGTTTTTTAATTATGACGTGTTTCCCGTCGATGGCCCCTCAGCATCTAGGGAAAATTCCAACGCTGGAAGAATGTCTTTTCGATTTATTTCCATTCATAAACTGTTTAATGTACCTGAAAACAATCAAAGTTATAAATGAATATTTTAACTTAATTTAAATCAGTAACATGTTTGTATAATTTCTAGGATCTACCATAAAACAGTCAAGAAACAGATCCAGATGAGGGCAGTGATATCTGTAGGGAGTCTGTTGAGTCCGCCAATGACAACTGCCCAGAAGAACGATTCAAGAATAAGTCGCCCGCAAACATGAGACCAACATCGACGCCAATGAAAAGGTTTAAAAAACGAGCAGCATCCTAACAACCACCTTCTGAAATATTAGCCGCGCTTAAATGATTGGACAGGATTGCACAGAAGAAGCCGTATGACCAGTTCGGAAAGTTTGTTGCAGCTGAGCTTCGTCAGCTACCACAGCGACAAGCCAGCCATCTTACTACAGCAGGAAATTCAAAACTGCATCATTCGTTCCAAGCTGTCCTCTTTGGAGAATGTGGTTTATTCAAACACACCACAGGTTTTTCGATGTTTCATTTTCACCATAGTCTGACCATTCACTTGCTTCGCATTTTCTCTTCAAACGACGATCATGACGTTTTGAATGAGGTTATGATGAATATGTTTGGACCAAGTACTCCACTGCAGTAGTCTACACTTGAATTGAAAATGTTTACTAATATATACTGTACCTGTATACTGTTATTGCATACAGTAACTATGCTTTTGGCAAATATACTCTTGCAAAAAATATCGTTATTTCGTAGTAAATTAATTTTTACTCACCTCAGCGAATGGCTGAAGGGCGCGAGAAATCGCTGAGAGAACTTCAGGCAAAAACTTCGAAATTGTTGGTACTGGAACACTAAACAGGTATTCTAGAGACTTGAAGGAATTACCAGTTGCTAGACAATGTTGTGTAACTTCCAGTTTTGTGGCTACTGGGATCGCCGTTCTCACTGTCATATTTTGTTTCTTGAGCATTCCATCTACCATCTGCAGAAAATCATCAAAGTGGGTACAGTCTAATCTCACAATATTCTGGTATGTCACAGGATCTTCGTCCTTCAACGCTTTCAGTAAATTGCTCGATGCACCAAATTTCTCACATCTTTCTATCCATGCTTTTACCCACACTTTTCTACGCCTCAATTTCTGCTTTTCTTTTCTTTATAACTCCTTTTTTATAGCATGAACTAAAACGACTACCGCGCGAACTATCTCCGTCGACATTTTGTAGACACTGAAACCAGGAACCACCTGGACACTCGAAGCGATTTCACTAGCAACTATGAATGCACACAACTAGTTTACTAGCGAGGTAGCCCACACACCATCGAGTAACGAGAAAAGTAGCCCAGCTTTCAACTTTACTCTCACTAGCTGAGCTACATGTTAGTTAGCTAGTGAACTTGATTACATTGGGCGAGTTTACTAGCAGCTAGTTAATTTTCCCCCTAGTAGTTAGTAAACGCGCCCATTGTAATTCACCCTTTAGTTATCAAGGTATTATTATTTTTTCGGCGATTTTAGAATCTTATGAATAAATTGCAATTCTTTTTAGTTTTCAACAGTTGATTTTGATCGAGATGGTGGTCAAAGGTCAATGTTAAGGTCTCATGACGTCATTCAATGTCAAGGTCAATATTGCTTGTTGTCATGGTTGCTGCTATTGTGAGTGAGGCAAATGTATTTTCTCAGAGTGTTCCCATTATTGTTTTATAAACAAAATATACCTTTTTTCACCTTCATCCCTAGCTTAGATGTCTAAAATAGTGATCAAAAGTCAAGGTCACGTGACATCACGGATCCTGCTTTGCGAGCCGTGCAAATGGGATATTCTCAGAGTGTTCGCATGTTTTTTCTTCATCCTTAAAAATAACTACATGTACATAATATTTAAAACTAAATAACTTTTTACCTCGCCTTGTATAACTTAATTCCTTTAGTAAAGAAAAGTGCATGTGTGAGTAGGATGGTCTGTCATCCTGGAGTCTGGCTCCACTCAACTAGTGTATGTACCATCCCTTCGACTCGTTAAGACCTGCACAGTACCTTCACCGACGGTCGACCACCTTTCTACCTTACATATTCTCGATATGTTAGTTGATCTCACAATGTCGAACACAGTGGACATGTCCCACCGCTGTGATGCGGGTTGTGAGTGTTAGCTGTAATTTAAATTTGACAGTTTCATTCCGATCGATTAGTAAGGAAATCGTTTGCTATTCTGTCTGTGTCATTCTGTGAAACCACACGTATTTTGCTTATGCTTTTTCTTTTGTCTCTGCCCTTATTCGGGTAAGGTTGATTTTTGCTGGCAAAGTCCTATTGCCCTTGATTTATTTGCTGTTAATTATCTGATGGCAAGCTATTTTTTATGATCAAACATAAACTTGAAATTTGTATAAAAGAAAGTTTATAAAATATTTATTTTGTCATAACTTGTATAAATTGTTAGAAGCTAAAGAGTTTATTCATGAGATTTAGTGTTTCATAAAAGAGGTTTATTTAAGTTTTATTGGTACAAACAGCTGCGTGTTGTCAGTTTCAGTTATATGTTTTCAAAATGTATGTTGAGTTTCTCATGTTCTGGATTTTATTTAGTCTGTTAAGATAGCAGCACTTGTGGTATATTATGTTATTTATTTTCATTATCGTAATTATTATCTACTGTTAGGTATGCAACATAAAATATCACGAACAAATAACACTGGTCAATCTACTTGTAACTATGACCACAAGAAATGGTTGCTCTGTCGAACCACTACTCTGTGGATTCTTCTGTTTCTGTGAGTTGCACTATAGTGGTGACGTGACCTTCTTCTCTTCATGAAATTATCAGCATGTAATTGACCCCCAGTTTCTTAATTCTGCTGAATTTTTATTAATTATGTGGTAACAAATCATCTAGTACAGCCATTGGTAAGTTTAATGTAAATCTTTATTTACCCAGTCATGATTCAGTGTTTCTTTACTCTGGAAAGTTATAACTTGTTGGTTATATTTTGTATGTGTAGAGCGGCCCAACTGCTTGGCCAACTTTGCAGAGATGATGTCTTACCTGACTTCACACGCTGACTCCGCATGTTACAAATTGCCATGCAACTGATGGGACTCCAGTCTGATGGCAGTGGATCTGGCTCGCGACAGCACATGTTCCCGAACTCCAAATGTTCGGAAATGCTGCCCAACTATGCTTACAGTGCTAAGTTCTACTTGTCCTTATCTCCTTGATTGCAGTCAGAAGTGATGCCTGTGATATGACTGTTACGACTGTTGCTTTAGCAGATAGGAATTGGCAGATCTCTTTGCTTATAAGAGTTCTTAAATATGCCAGATTCAGTAAAAACTTGTGCAAGGTCCGTCATAGGGGCTATTATACAGGCTAGTATGGGACCCGTCATGGTAATTCCCGCCTTGTATGGTCAGATTTCGTACTAGGTTTGGTAATTGAACATGTCCTATTTTTTGTGGCAGGTTTCATACCGGCTATCATACTTGACCAAACACATCACAGTTTTTGAGCGTAGGGCGCTCCCCTTGGCTACTACTTGAAACCGAAAATGACGCCTCCATCTTGATTATACATCCGTGAGGTTGAAACTCTTACAGATAGATTTAAAATACCACAACAATGAATAATATTAGTTCTGGCAACTTTTAATTACTGCTCAAAACAGTTCTAAATATGTACTTAAAACATTATCTACTCTATGAAAATATTAATTCGAACTATTTTCTATTTATAATGCATACAAACATTAAGTCATCTGTGTGAATTGGTAGTACAGTGGGAAATTCGCAGCGTTGACTACTAAAGAATATGTTTTGGCGTGAATTCAAAACTCCGGCAGACCCAGACTTTTTTTTTTTCATTCAATTTTACATTCGTATTATATCCCAGTACATAAGGAAAAAATATATTTTGCAACTGGTCAGTAATTTTCATCAAAATTAAAAATAACACACCCGTAATCTACTGATTTCACATCACTTTCAAGAAAATGAATGAAACTATACTAGTAAGCAATAAATTTATTTAAAACGCAAACAGTAAAATAGCAATATTAATATGTGCTGGCTAATTTTTATAAGCCTATGCAAGTTACTAACAGGTAGCAGTTCTATGAATGGGGTTCATATTTACTACAAACCACACACTGTGCATTCACGAGTATGCCAAATGCTAGTACGCAAACTGCTGTGGGGTAATATGAATCTTCCATGGTGGCTAATATAATGGCTGGTATACCGACTCGTGCAGCAGGCCTTGTAAAAGCTTGTACAAGAACAAAGTATGGGTGCAGGTATCATGTAATATCGGCCTAAGGCATAAATGACCTCAATGTCCTGTTCGATGTCGGGAGCAATGCCTGTGATATGAATTTGGTGGCCATAGCTTCGAAGGGTGGAAAATATCGGACATCTAATCTTATAACAGGGTTTAAAGAATACTTGAACTTACCACCCTGTTTGTCATTGGAGGCGATGCCTGTGATATTAATTTGGTAACTATAGCTTTGGTGAGTGGGAAATGGTAGACAACTTTGCTTTTATGAGGGCTTACGGCATGCTTGAGACTACCATCCTGGTCGTTGACGGCAGCGATGCCTATGGTATGAATTGGGTGACTATAGCTTCGGTGGATTGGAAATAGAGATCGACTATGCTTATTAGATGCATTAAAGTTTACATGAAACTACGACCTTGCTCTTTGTCAGAAATGAAGATTATGGTATGAATTTCGTGCCTATATCTTTGGTGGATGGGAAATGGTGAGCACCTATGTTTATAAGTGGGCCTAGTGTGTGCTTGTCCCTGCTACCCAATTCATCTCTGGGGATGATGACTATGTTATGAATTTTGTGACAATAGCTTCGGTGGGAGGGAAATGACAGGAAACTATTCTTATACATGTGTTTAGATCATGCTTGACCCTACTGCCTTTTCTTCACCGGGGGTGATGTCTATGTTATGAATTTGATGCTTTATCTTAGACAATTCGGAAATAACAACCAACTATGCTTATAGAGGTCTTAAGGCGTACTTGACCCTGCGGTCCTTTCAGTCGGTGGGGGGGTAATGCCTATATTATGAGTTTGGTGGCTGTATCTTACACAGTTCCGAAATTGCAATCAACTATGCTTATGATTATGTTTAGGTTGTGACATACATGACCCTGAGGCCATTTTATTCTTGGAGGGCGATGCTATGTAATGAAATTGTTGACTGTATCTTAAACAGTTCGAAAATTATAACCAACTATGCTTATAAGTGGGCGTAAGCCATACTTACCCCTGTGGCCCTTTCCATCGCCAGAGATGATTATCTATATCATGAATGTGGTGACTGTATCTTAAACTATTAGGAAATTATGGCCAAATATGCTTATAAGTGGGCTTGATATATGGCATACTTGACCACGCAATCTTTTTTCGTTGTGGTGAGTGTGATGTCTATGTTATGAATTTTGTGGCTGTTTCTTAAACAATTTGGACATTACAGCCAACAATGCTTATACGAGGACTTAAGGTATACTTGATACTGTGCAGTGCTATGTATGGTAGGTTCTGGCACACATAGTTTCCTGGAGTGGTTCGGGGATCTTCGCAGAAGTGAGCGTGCTCGGATGCACAGACAATTTGGAGATACAGAAGTGCACATGTGTGATCACAGCGCATGTACGTTGCTGCACAATTGGTTCTGTATAGAGATGCGACCTACCCATATTTTTTTATGTATATGAATTTTATTTTCTGAATAACAGAATGATGGCATTTTTTCCAAGCTATTAATTTTTATATATAACATTTACACATAAAAATAATCGTGTGCATGTGTGGGAGTCCTGTACTTTTTTCTGTGTTAATTCGTTATTTAAAACCCTTATTTTTGCGATGACAAATTTATTGTCTAGTGTGTGAACAGGCATATATATAGTGAGGGGCTATCTGAATGCATGGATGGTAATAACTATATATGTAAAAGTCATCAAACATCCTCCTTTCCTAGATGTCACAGAAGTCTTGTGGGGAGACACTCGACTGCCGACGTAAGAAGTGCAGAAACGATCCCGCATGCGTCCGGCATTTTTAGTTTCAAAATGAAAACTAACCAAAAATAATTCCGAGCACTCCTGGTAGTCACAGTTTTAACTACACTCTCCAATGATGGGGCACCCCTGCAGGTAACAAGTGAACTAGTGCACACAATGTGGCCGCATCGATACCAGTTCTCCCAGCTGTGAATGGCAGAACTTCACACACTCTGGTGGTCATGCACTAGAACCAAACATGGCCACCTACAGAAGCCTACTGGAGACAGGCGCAGGAATTAAATATTGAAGATGTAAACAGCAGTAGAGAGAAAAGGGGTTGGAGACAAGAGAGGAAAAAAGAAGACCAGAAAGAATATGACGAAACCAAGGGATATAATGCAATAGAGAAAGGGAGGTTTGAGAGAGCATGAGATAAATAAGATCCGAATGCCAGAGCATAAATTAAAAGAATCATGATGCAAGATCATGGGCAAAGGAGGTGGAGTGATAGAGCAGGAGGTTGGCTATAGGTAGGAAAGGGAAATTCTAAGGGATAAAGAAAATCCAAGATGGCTGCTGCTGAGAGGAATGACTGAGCTGGAGGTTTCGGTGTGACGTTATCCAAGATGGTCGCCATGAATCCAGGTTCCCCGCTAGGATGCCAGGGGTGCCAGAACATACTATTTATAACTACAGGTGTTAAATATTGTAACACTTTAGGTTCCTCTGGAATGAAACTGAAAATGTGTTTGTGTGTATTGTGAGAATGTAGCTAATAACAGTAGTACATTAAACATTGGGTAACTGTATGCACTATGGTCTGAACACTTGCATAAAAATTTTCAAATTACAGCTAAAACTCCAAAAAATAATAACACTACACATCTGTAGAAGCAATGTTTACTAATTAACAAAATTATGTAGAGCAATTTATAAAATATTTCATAATATCTAAAATTATGTCAAAATGTGCATCTTTAATATAAATTCAGAGTATGGCAGACTGGCTACATAGTAATTAATTTTTCTTTATAGTGTCTTCAAAAAATGTTTTCACTCACACTTGAATTAAAATGAAATAATAAAGAAAATGGGTTACCTCCGTTTCTTAGCGGTAGAACATGATCACTCTTGACACTGAGAGATGTGTAAGGAAATGACGGAGAAAAGTTTTGATAGCTTGTAAGAGATCATGAGAGAATAACTATAAAATATTTGATAATTATCAAAATCACGTCGAAACTAACTGGATTTCTCTCTTGGCAAAATGAAATAATTATTATACGTATGTAAAAACACCAGGTCTGTAGCCGGAACACTTCGAACCAGCTCGGAGTCTTGATGTAGGTACAAACCCTGGGTACCAAGTCTTCTGTAGGCCGAAATAAATAGTTGCAATTTGCCGAATTATAATTAAATATCATCTGCGGCCCTCAACTTTTGTTCCACGAACGCTGCTGATGCCATTAAAACCATCGTGGCACCCCAGTCATCTAAGAAATATCTTCTTCCAGATCATGTAAAACATTCATCAATGGGAATTTAAATTAACCTGACCGATTTAGAGCTTAACTCGGAGCTGCGTTCAAAAATGCATAATTGAAAAACTACGTAGGTCAGTGGTTCCATTTTCATAAGATGATAAACACATGCCAATTTAAATAAAAATACAGCCATAAAAAACTGCACAACACTTACATGCCAAAATAAATAATACATTTTGAACATATTTAAGACTTGAAAAAAAGGATGCTCATTATCTTATACCATAAACATAAAATTAAACATATTATTAAATTAAATTAATAGATATCACGTTATGTTGAAAATTAAAATGCCTATACCAATAGTGACGTCACATAGAGTAATAATAACTTGATATGAAAACTATAGGAACATAATCTTGGGAAAGCCATAATAGTGAATACCACTATGAAATATTATACGTTATAGGGTGGAAGGGAACATGTATAAAGGCTGTAGAACGTGAGCTGACAGGGAATTTCAGCGTCATAAAAGTAGCTGCAAGTATTTCTATATCTGAAATATTTTTGCGAGATCGTATTTGTGCTCTTGAACAAAAATAAATAAATTGTAACGAGAAAGCCGTCAATGAGTAGACTTGAAGAAAAATGTTGTAGCCCCTCTTTTTTAGTATTACCCAGAGTAAGGATGATTCCAGCATTGTCACAAAACTTACTTCATGGAAGTGCTTATTTTGCAAAAAAATGGCTGTGTATGTTCTTTGTTAACAGTCTTTTGAGGAATGTTAGGTGCATTGTCACACCGTGGTGACTGGGCTTATTTTATACACGACGAAACCTACAATACATCTTACTTTGTATAGGCCTATCTATAATCACTACAAAATCTTAACGCAAGTAATCACTTTGATTTAAAGAAATTTCTTTGAATTAAGTAATTTTTTATGGTCCTTGAATTTACTTTTTTTGTTTACATTAGTTTCCTGGTACTGCGGACACGTTTTTCAATTATATCATTTGTACAGTAATTGTGAATTCAAAATAATTAAGCTATTAAACACAATATTATTTGTGTTATTTGTGTACCAACTTAATTTTAATGTTTTAATTTATCGCTGAGCATTTAATTTGGTTCGATTTGCTACAAGTTTTCGTTAAACGGCCATTGGGCTTAAGAATTCGACGCAGGGACAACTTCCCGTATCCTTAACGGTCATTTACACTAACCTTCAATTTACAACAGTATATCGGCAGGACAGTTTGACGGATTGCTAAAAATTCATTATAGGCATATATAAAAGTGTGTCTTGTTTGACAGAACGACTGTGAATAGGTTAAATTACCTTAAATGTGTTATTTATTATTTAATTCTTTCTTAATGTATTTTATACAAGGAGAACATATTTGTATTTTTGTTGGATCTCTTGCCATGACAATGAAATATAACACGCTATTCTGTGTTATTCAGCACTGCAATATTACCAAGTGAATAATTTTGAGGTATTTTATTCTAACGTTATAAAGTACAATAAATATATCTCGTATGAAAATATCATTTCTATAGATCTCTGGCAGTTCTCATTAAAAATGTTTCAGTTCGATACCTTAATGCATATAAAAATATTTATGCACTTACTTCCTAATTTTAAGAACGTATATCTTAGAATTACACCAGTAGGTGTTTGCAAACAATGTCTGCGTTTAGAATGTGATTGCTTGGGTTATACATATTTTCGAACACGAGTAGAACTTTTGAAATCAGTCTTCGAAATAGCGTTTTGTCACGAACTGCATACACTGTATTTTAACGGGCCCAGTCACTGACTTACAGTAAAGTTGGCAAAGATGTGAGCAAAGTATTTCTATGTCTTAACGTCGTATTGAAAAGAGTGGGATTGAATTTGTGAACACTATATTTGTTTTATGTTATGTGCGTAAGAGTAACAATCAATATATTGGTAACATATTTATTTATCTATAAATTTCACTGTTTCACTTGATCGACGCACGCATAAAGTGATTGGGCTCTTGGCAAGGTAAACTACTCGAAAATGGAAAGACACAACGCGAGAAAAGTAGAAACTAGGCAGTGTTTTCAAAAATGCTCAGTTAAGCGTGAATAGCCTATAAAATATGTGACAATCTTTAGTATGTCGTCAACAACACACCATCCTCTCACTCTCATTTTTAATTTTCCTAAGCAATTGCTATAAATTTTTGCCAAACAATTTTTCTAGTAATTTATGTAACATTCTACTTGCTGGTATTCTTGTGCGTCTTTTTAACTGAACAAGGGTTCATTAATACTCATTGTCAACATATACTATTTTCTGAACCATCGGTTAAACATTTTTCACCACTTGGCGTATCATATCACATCAAATTGTAGAACTTGCCATTAAATATCAAACTTCCTTTCGCTGATTATCAGTTTTTACTTTCCTTTTCCATTATTTCTGGCGAAGTTATCACCGTAATATTTACTTTTCAGTTTTTTTTTTCGGCGATTATTTAGTTTATGCTAGTGTTGCATGCAACTAGAAACCAACTCATAATTTCAGATGTTGTTTAGAATACTTCTATCTTCAATTATTATTCAGTTTGTTGTTAAAACTTTGGTAACTTTTTTTCCTTTGCAGTTCGTACGTGGGAGGAACGCAGCTACTAACCTTGAATTATTCTACTTCCATGTCTCGAGGTCAACTATAAAACTCACGAAGCACTCTATCTAAGAGTTACTAAAGCTTGTCGAAATGCGCTTGCTTGACGAGGACATCAATCAAGTAAATGAAATACGAGTAATTCAGTCTATCAGGAAATTACCGTTTGTTATTGCAACGGTAGATGAAAACATACCGTTATATGTTCCCTCCAAAATATAATTCGCTGTGATTTGATTACAGTACTTATTAGTCTGCTGGTTTCATAAACGAAAAAAAAATTATATCGTTTTTGTTACACTATTTTTTTTTCCACAATGGAGACGAAAATAAATTTTCGATCTTTTAAACATTACCCAGTCACTGACTTTACAAATAACATGTCAAAATTACTTTATGTTTTTAATTATTTGCATTAATTAGGCCTAACAAAATATAAGTGTGTTTTAGGAATAATGTTTAATATCAAATAAAAATAGTTTTGCCGTCATAAAAATGACCAAAGGAAATTACATAGAAATGCTCACATGACTTCCTGTAATTATGTTACAAATTTTATATAAAATAAATTTTAAAACGCCATTTTAAGACGAATGCGAGTTACTTTCCAACCCGACTCATACGACATCGGAAATTATTTGATGTTGTAGGCAAACACACTAGTTAAATTTTTTTTCCCCAAATTTTGACATTTACTGTCTCGCATGTACCTTAAGTAATTTTGATCAATTTTTTAAGATTTCATATGATGACAATTTCCTGTGGTACAAAAACATATAAATGAAACATAGAACGAATTTTGTTGTTCAAACTTCAACCTTTGCTAACAAAGAATACAATCTGAGTTTTTATTTTACTGGTTATTAATTTTTTGTTGTTGTTGTAATGCAATTTCGCATGAACAGCACTGTTCATTCAATGAAATGGCACACAATAACATTTTGGTGGCTTCCAACCTATACACGAGTAACGTACAGTTACATACGCAGGCAACATTCAGTACTAACAATATAAAAGAGAGAACAAAAAAAAAAATTCATACATGCAGTGAAATTACACATATAATAGAGAGAGAAAATTTAAAGACTATGGTAGATAAATACAAATGTTATTTGATACCACATCGGAAATTATTTTAGTAGCTTGAAAAAATTGCTGGTATAAAATATTGCATGCTATAAAATGCAATAGATATAGTTAAAACTCAGACAGTGGCTATAACGTAACCACTGAAGGAATAATTTAATTTCCACAAAAATTCGTTTAAATACTTTTGCATCTATCCTATGACGAAACGTTTAGATTCGCTTTGGATTTTTCTAAGCTGGTAGATAAGGTTACAGTTTTTTTTGGAATTTGTTGGATTTTTGAGATATGAGGCATCGAAAAGTTTTGTATCCATATATAACCGAAGTCATGAGCTGTAAGTCCAATTTTTTTTTTTTAATATCTAGTGTAGTGCTGAAGGGTTCTCTCTACTTGATGTGATTTTCAGATTCCTTAAGGGAGTTGGCAACGAAATTATGTGTTATTTTATATCTGTTTTCCCATAAATACACACCAAAATCACAATTTTACTGTTTTATAAATTTACAAATGATAACTATTTTACCTACAGATATGAGATAATTCACACTCAAAGAAGAAGTCAAGAGCTACTTCAAACCATCCGTAAAATTGAACAAGGTATTTTTTTTTTTTTTTTGCAATTTAAAATATTGCGAAAAATAAAGACATTCTTCTATATCATTCATTTGTGGCTGCCCAAATTTTTTTGGAAAAGAACTTGTGCTAAACATACTTTAAAATGAATTGTGACAAGATATTTCAATTGACTTTATTAAATCTTCTGCAATAAATAGTCGTTTAATTTTAACATTACAAAAAGAATAAATGTTTACTCTGACATGTGATTGTGCAGAAACCATGCCCTCTAAAAAATTCAGCTGAAGAAAAGTTAGTTATATGCTGTTCATAATAAAATGAGCACTTTTGAAAGCCCTGCTTAAGATCTACTTGTATGCCCGTTGTGTATTCTTCCGCCTTATATAAGATTAACATTGCCATCTGCCTTATCACTTGAATTATGCGTCGGTCAAGTGAAACCGTGAAATTATTAGAAAAGTAAATATCTTACAAATCTACTAATTTTTACACTTCGATACATTAAAAAACAGAAAGTGAAAGAAATAATTTAAATCATCACAGATGGTTTCTTAACATTTTTTATTTGAAGTTAAGATATGGAACTACTTTCGATCCATCGTTACCAACTTTTGCGAGCGCATGTCAGTCAGTGCGCCGTTAAAATATACGCAGGTAGGGGCAGTGACTTTTTTCTAAGGTTGATGTCAAAAGTGCTCACTTTATCGAGAACAGCATTTACATAGTTTAAAATTTATTAAGGGACAGTTTTTTCGCCCAATAAATTACGTTATTGGTATCCTGTAGCATATATTACATTATTTTTCCACTGTTCCTTCATATAATATGTCTATATCATTAGCGTATACATAATGTATCTGATTTCGACCGACAAACTTTGGCTCAAGTTGGGCCTTAAGCACTAGGCAAAACCCCCTGTTGCGGATATCACACGGATCGGAATATTTCAGAGAGAGGAACATAACAGCGGTACGGGAATCTGTATACTACCTAGTGCTTAAGGCCGATATACTGTTGTATATTGAAGGTTAGTATAAGTGAACGTTATGGATACGGGAAGTTGTCCCTGCGTCGAATTCTTAAGCCCAATTACCGTTTAATGAAAACTTGTAGCAAATCGAAACAAATTAAATGCTCAGCGATAAATTAAAACATTAAAATTAAGTTGGTACATAAATAACACAAATAATCTTGGGTTTTTAATAGCTTAATTATTTTGAATTCACAATTACTGTACAATTGATATAATTGAAAAACGTGTCCGCAGTACCAGGAAATTAATGTAAACAACAAAGTTAATTCAAGAACCATAAAAAATTACTTAATTCTAAGAAATTTCTTTCAATCAAAGTGATTACTTGCGTTAAGATTTTGTAGTGATTATAGATACGCCTGTACAAAGTAAGATGTATTGTAGGTTTCATCGTGTATAAAATATGCCCAGTCACCACGATGTGACAATGCACCTAACATTCCTCAAAAGACTGTTAACAAAGAACATACACAGCCATTTTTTTGCAAAATAAGCACTTCCATGAAGTAAGTTTTGTGACAATGCTGGAATCATCCTTACTCTGGGTAATACTAAAAAAGAGGGGCTACAACATTTTTCTTCAAGTCTACTCATTGACGGCTTTCTCGTTACAATTTATTTATTTTTGTTCAAGAGCACAAATACGATCTCGCAAAAATATTTCAGATATAGAAATACTTGCAGCTACTTTTATGACGCTGAAATTCCCTGTCAGCTCACGTTCTACAGCCTTTATACATGTTCCCTTCCACCCTATAACGTATAATATTTCATAGTGGTATTCACTATTATGGCTTTCCCAAGATTATGTTCCTATAGTTTTCATATCAAGTTATTATTACTCTATGTGACGTCACTATTGGTATAGGCATTTTAATTTTCAACATAACGTGATATCTATTAATTTAATTTAATAATATGTTTAATTTTATGTTTATGGTATAAGATAATGAGCATCCTTTTTTTCAAGTCTTAAATATGTTCAAAATGTATTATTTATTTTGGCATGTAAGTGTTGTGCAGTTTTTTATGGCTGTATTTTTATTTAAATTGGCATGTGTTTATCATCTTATGAAAATGGAACCACTGACCTACGTAGTTTTTCAATTATGCATTTTTGAACGCAGCTCCGAGTTAAGCTCTAAATCGGTCAGGTTAATTTAAATTCCCATTGATGAATGTTTTACATGATCTGGAAGAAGATATTTCTTAGATGACTGGGGTGCCACGATGGTTTTAATGGCATCAGCAGCGTTCGTGGAACAAAAGTTGAGGGCCGCAGATGATATTTAATTATAATTCGGCAAATTGCAACTATTTATTTCGGCCTACAGAAGACTTGGTACCCAGGGTTTGTACCTACATCAAGACTCCGAGCTGGTTCGAAGTGTTCCGGCTACAGACCTGGTGTTTTTACATACGTATAATAATTATTTCATTTTGCCAAGAGAGAAATCCAGTTAGTTTCGACGTGATTTTGATAATTATCAAATATTTTATAGTTATTCTCTCATGATCTCTTACAAGCTATCAAAACTTTTCTCCGTCATTTCCTTACACATCTCTCAGTGTCAAGAGTGATCATGTTCTACCGCTAAGAAACGGAGGTAACCCATTTTCTTTATTATTTCATTTTAATTCAAGTGTGAGTGAAAACATTTTTTGAAGACACTATAAAGAAAAATTAATTACTATGTAGCCAGTCTGCCATACTCTGAATTTATATTAAAGATGCACATTTTGACATAATTTTAGATATTATGAAATATTTTATAAATTGCTCTACATAATTTTGTTAATTAGTAAACATTGCTTCTACAGATGTGTAGTGTTATTATTTTTTGGAGTTTTAGCTGTAATTTGAAAATTTTTATGCAAGTGTTCAGACCATAGTGCATACAGTTACCCAATGTTTAATGTACTACTGTTATTAGCTACATTCTCACAATACACACAAACACATTTTCAGTTTCATTCCAGAGGAACCTAAAGTGTTACAATATTTAACACCTGTAGTTATAAATAGTATGTTCTGGCACCCCTGGCATCCTAGCGGGGAACCTGGATTCATGGCGACCATCTTGGATAACGTCACACCGAAACCTCCAGCTCAGTCATTCCTCTCAGCAGCAGCCATCTTGGATTTTCTTTATCCCTTAGAATTTCCCTTTCCTACCTATAGCCAACCTCCTGCTCTATCACTCCACCTCCTTTGCCCATGATCTTGCATCATGATTCTTTTAATTTATGCTCTGGCATTCGGATCTTATTTATCTCATGCTCTCTCAAACCTCCCTTTCTCTATTGCATTATATCCCTTGGTTTCGTCATATTCTTTCTGGTCTTCTTTTTTCCTCTCTTGTCTCCAACCCCTTTTCTCTCTACTGCTGTTTACATCTTCAATATTTAATTCCTGCGCCTGTCTCCAGTAGGCTTCTGTAGGTGGCCATGTTTGGTTCTAGTGCATGACCACCAGAGTGTGTGAAGTTCTGCCATTCACAGCTGGGAGAACTGGTATCGATGCGGCCACATTGTGTGCACTAGTTCACTTGTTACCTGCAGGGGTGCGCCATCATTGGAGAGTGTAGTTAAAACTGTGACTACCAGGAGTGCTCGGAATTATTTTTGGTTAGTTTTCATTTTGAAACTAAAAATGCCGGACGCATGCGGGATCGTTTCTGCACTTCTTACGTCGGCAGTCGAGTGTCTCCCCACAAGACTTCTGTGACATCTAGGAAAGGAGGATGTTTGATGACTTTTACATATATAGTTATTACCATCCATGCATTCAGATAGCCCCTCACTATATATATGCCTGTTCACACACTAGACAATAAATTTGTCATCGCAAAAATAAGGGTTTTAAATAACGAATTAACACAGAAAAAAGTACAGGACTCCCACACATGCACACGATTATTTTTATGTGTAAATGTTATATATAAAAATTAATAGCTTGGAAAAAATGCCATCATTCTGTTATTCAGAAAATAAAATTCATATACATAAAAAAATATGGGTAGGTCGCATCTCTATACAGAACCAATTGTGCAGCAACGTACATGCGCTGTGATCACACATGTGCACTTCTGTATCTCCAAATTGTCTGTGCATCCGAGCACGCTCACTTCTGCGAAGATCCCCGAACCACTCCAGGAAACTATGTGTGCCAGAACCTACCATACATAGCACTGCACAGTATCAAGTATACCTTAAGTCCTCGTATAAGCATTGTTGGCTGTAATGTCCAAATTGTTTAAGAAACAGCCACAAAATTCATAACATAGACATCACACTCACCACAACGAAAAAAGATTGCGTGGTCAAGTATGCCATATATCAAGCCCACTTATAAGCATATTTGGCCATAATTTCCTAATAGTTTAAGATACAGTCACCACATTCATGATATAGATAATCATCTCTGGCGATGGAAAGGGCCACAGGGGTAAGTATGGCTTACGCCCACTTATAAGCATAGTTGGTTATAATTTTCGAACTGTTTAAGATACAGTCAACAATTTCATTACATAGCATCGCCCTCCAAGAATAAAATGGCCTCAGGGTCATGTATGTCACAACCTAAACCTAATCATAAGCATAGTTGATTGCAATTTCGGAACTGTGTAAGATACAGCCACCAAACTCATAATATAGGCATTACCCCCCCACCGACTGAAAGGACCGCAGGGTCAAGTACGCCTTAAGACCTCTATAAGCTTAGTTGGCTGTTATTTCCGAATTGTCTAAGATAAAGCATCAAATTCATAACATAGATATCACCCCCAGTGAAGAAAAGGCAGTAGGGTCAAGCATGATCTAAACACATGTATAAGAATAGTTACCTGTCATTTCCTCCCACCGAAGCTATTGTCACAAAATTCATAACATAGTCATCATCCCCAGAGATGAAGTGAGTCGCAAGGACAAGCACACACTAGGCCGACTTATAAACATAGGTGCTCAACATTTCCCATCCACCAAAGATATAGGCACGAAATTCATACCATAATCTTCATCTCTGACAAAGAGCAAGGTCGTAGTTTCATGTAAACTTTAATGAATCTAGTAAGCATAGTCGATCTCTATTTCCAATCCACCGAAGCTATAGTCACCCAATTCATAACATACACATCGCCGCCGACAACGACCGGGTTGGTAGTATCAATTATGCTGTAAGCCCTCTTATAAGCATAGTCGTCTACCATTTCCCAATCACCAAAGCTATAGTTACCAAATTAATATCACAGACATCACCTCCAATGGCAAACAGAGTGGTAAGGTCAAGTATACTTTAAGCTCTGTTATAAGATTAGATGTCCGATATTTTCCACCCTTCGAAGCTATGGCCACCAAATTCATATCACAGGCATTGCTCCCGGCATCGAACAGGACATTGGGTCATTTATGCCTTAGGCCGATATTACATGATACCTGCACCCATACTTTGTTCTTGTACAAGCTTCTACAAGGCCTGCAGCTCGAGTCGGTATACCAGCCATTATATTAGCCACCATGAAAGATTCATATTACCCGACAGCAGTTTGCGTAATAGCATTTGGCATACTTGGTGAATGCACAGTGTGTGGTTTGTAGTAAATATGAACCCCATTCATAGAACTGCTACATGTTAGTAACTTGCATAGGCCTATAAAAATTAGCGAGCACATATTAATATTGCTATTTTACTGTTTGCATTTTAAATAAATGTATTGCTTACTAGTATAGTTTCATTCATTTTCTTGAAAATGATGTGAAATCAGTAGAGTAAGAGTGTGTTATTTTTAATTTTGATGAAAATTACTGACCAGTTGCAAAATATATTTTTTCCTTATGTACTGGGATATAATACGAATGTAAAATTGAATGACAAAAAAAATCTGGGTCTGCCGGAGTTTTGAATTCACGCCAAAACATATGCTTTAGTAGTCAATGCTGCGAATTTCCCACTGTACTACCAATTAACACAGATGACTTAATTTTATAAAATTATATATAGACAATAGTTCGAATTAATATTTTCATAGAGTAGATAATGTTTTAAGTACATATTTAGAACTGTTTTGAGCAGTAATTAAAAGTTGCCAGAACTAATATTATTCATTGTTGTGGTATTTTAAATCTATCTGTAAGAGTTTCAACCTCGTGGATGTATAATCAAGATGGAGGCGTCCTTTTCGGTTTCAAGTAGTAGCCAAGGGGAGCGCCCTACGCTCAAAAACTGTGATGTGTTTGGCCAGGTATGAGAGCCGGTATGAAACCTGCCACAAAAAATAGGACATGTTCAATTACCAAACCTAGTACGAAATCTGACCATACAAGGCGGGAATTACCATGACGGGTCCCATACTAGCCTGTATAATATCCCTATGACGGACCTTGCACAAATTTTTACTGAATCTGGCATATTTAAGAACTCTTATAAGCAAAGAGATCTGCCAATTCCTATCTGCTAAAGCAACAGTTGTAACAGTCATATCACAGGTATCACTTCTGACTGCAATCAAGGAGATAAGGACAAGTAGAACTTAGCACTGTAAGCATAGTTGGGCAGCATTTCCGAACATTTGGAGTTCGGGAACATGTGCTGTCGCGAGCCAGATCCACTGCCATCAGACTGGAGTCCCATCAGTTACATGGCAATTTGTAACATGCGGAGTCAGCGTGTGAAGTCAGGTAAGACATCATCTCTGCAAAGTTGGCCAAGCAGTTGGGCCGCTCTACACATACGAAATATAACCAACAGGTTATAACTTTCCAGAGTAAAGAAACACTGAATCATGACTGGGTAAATAAAGATTTACATTAAACTTACCAATGGCGGTACATGAAGTACACAAAGTTTTATCCAGCTCAGAACAGCTCTAGACACAGGCATGACTTAATTGCTTGATATAGAGATGACGTCACCACCCTGCTGTCGCGTACGCTACGCCTCTCATCCGAGGCACGTGGTGCGTCAGGGAAGCCTTGCAGTGAAATTTCACACTGCGCCGATGCAGCGAGAGGAGACGCCAAGTGTCGGGGCTCCCACGCACGGAGTGCATCGCCTCGCCTGTCCACGCACGCTGGCAATGTCTCATAGCTGGACTTCTGTATGTTAGCATGCCACTGTACCAAATATTTCGTCATGCAAGCAGAGATATTTTGACAGAAGGAGGTTCGTTCCTAGAATAACCATTTCAAATCCGAGGCATTGAGATGCATTTATTTAAGATCTTACACATTTTTAATAATAAACTTTTTGGTTTTTTTTTTAATAGATAAAGTAAATTTTTAGGGATATTTTAAGGTGAAAATGACCTCTTTTGGGGGGTTGAACATGCGATTTTAGGGGGAAAACAGGGAATACAAAATGGTGGTCCTTGCATTGGGTTACATAATCGATATGCTATCTTAATCGTATGCGTCTTGAAAAATCGAGTCCGGCGATATACAACACTTAATACTTCCGCCTTTAAACTTCTTAATTATAAAAATATTTTTACATTAAAAAAATATATCTTTATATTTAAAAAATTTTGAAATTAAATGGCAAAAGTCCTTAATCCTGCTCTCCTGACCCCAAGAGCAAGCCGGGTCATTGATTCCTGTCATAGAATATAATTGATAATAGACCTTTCTGGGGAGTAATTTTTTTGCAAAGTGGGAAAAATGGGAAATTTTTAGGGAAAAAAAGGGAAATTGTAAGGCATTTTCGAGGTAAAATATGCGATTTTGTGAGAAAAATTTTCAAAATGGTGGCTAAACTCGCGAACGGAATTATGAATCCTGTCCCAGTCTTCCCTATGCCCTACTATTTGTAAAATTTAATTTCCACATTATATACTCCCAGCATATAGATTTTGGCTTACATTTGTCGTATATTTCCTGAAATATAGCCATACTCGTATTTCAATAATATAGGACTTATACTACCATAATTTTAAAATATGTAATTGGATTTGAATATTAAGTTTATATAGGTTGCTTTCCGTAGTGATAATAGAGTGAAACATTTTTTTGGGAAACTGCTTTAGTAGTAATTCGTTATAGGGTATAAAATCTTAATATTTTTAATAACGCTTTCTTCCAAAGTGGTAAACAAAGGAAACTAGATATTACTGAATTTAATTCCAACGTTAGATACTTCAGTATGTAAAGTATTGTCCTTGCCAGAGATGTGATTTCGTGAGACCATACTTTAGGTTCAAATTGACCACGATGTGAAATTAAGAACTCCACACGGTTGATAAACTGTACTTTGTTCTTCCTAGCTATATTAGATTAAAAATCTCGATAAAATTACGTATCAATGGCTCAAAAAAATTTTCAGACCCACACGTAAAAGAACCTTTAGGTCTGCACGCACGCACACTTACATAAACACACCCATGAAGGTGGCCCCAAGCCTACGTTTACTCTGAAAATTGGGATAGTATAAAGAAGTGTATATTAATTATGTAGTGTAAAATCTCTGTGGGAGAATAATAGCACGTAATGAACTAAACACAAAATTTTTCTGTGAAATGAAAGACACTATGTTTTACAAATACTTTATTGACATCTATGTAATATTTGTCCACTAACAGAAAATAACATGGCGTATATACGAGCAGTTTTTTTAAACTACTCGGTCGTACATGAACGCAGCACAATGAAGAGCACCATAACTGTAAGGTTGGTAAGTGTTTATGACTTTCCCATATGCACATCATGAACGATATTATTACTATACTTTTCAAATGCGGCGAAAATGGAAGCCTTCTAGTCTCAAGA
This sequence comes from Dryococelus australis, assembly GCA_029891345.1. Lineage (NCBI taxonomy): Eukaryota > Metazoa > Arthropoda > Insecta > Phasmatodea > Phasmatidae > Dryococelus > Dryococelus australis. The sequence goes on from CM056994.1 coordinate 325,194,169, forward strand.
GGACCCTTGTACAAAAACGTGGAGACTAAACACGTTGAACACATCTTGTTTCCATTGGCACACCTTTCCATCACCCATATTACGGATCGTAATCTGAAACAGAACGAGGACACATAAACACAAAACACTTGAGCTTGACAATTATATGGCGAGGACGTACGCTGATTGTTTACAAGGACCGTGGTGGTGTAACTGGCATAGTGCTTCTCACCACCAAGGCGAACCGGGTTCGATTCCCGACAGGGTCACTCCTGGATTTTCGCACGCGGGAATCGTGCCGGACCATACCGCTGGTCAGTGGATTTTCTCGGGGACTTCCTGTTCCCCCCACCGTCGCATTCCGGCGCTGCTCCATGCTCACCTCACTTCACCATCATCAGCTTTCAAGACTTTGATGTTAAAGGCCGCCAAAATCTCTTCACTACACTCCACTGATTGGTTAGTGCCGTGACAAAAGGAAGGTGGAATGTAGAACCCATTCAGCATTTCGTATTACAAATAGTCTCTTATATAGTTCCATACAAATAACTTTCTTAGCTCAACGTATATATGTAACATTCCACTAATTAAAATTTCTGGAAAGAATAGTTTCTGGGAGTCACATCTTAAAACCATCGCTTACTATGATTATAAACAAAAAGGTATCGACTAAATTTCTTGTAACAGGGAACGACAAACACTGGCTTTGCCACACCAATTCAGAGTGAGTAATTTGCAGCCCATACAGGCTACCAAAGAATCTGAAACTTCGCCAGTTTCAGCTCATATACTGTAAAATTAGGAGTGTCGCCAGTTTATAACACTTGGGATGTTGGCACACTTCTGCAGCGTTTTAAGACATGGTAGAAGTGGTTCGCCTATATTCGCCACTGACGAGAAAACATGTTCTATTGGTAGAGACCTGCAAAATTTGATTTATTATTTGACCTGGGATTAAACTCCAAGATGCTGTATCTTCTTTTGATTGTTGATATTGGCAGACAACTTGTGTGGCTCTTTCCAAGGACACATTTACCCAATAGTAAAGGCTTACAGGTTAAACAACCAATCTCCAATAAAGCGGTTACACAAATATAGTTCCTAGTAGTCAATAAATCATGGATAGCGCTCAAATAGGTAAAGGGCAGTGATGTCTAACGTTGGTAACCAAATAATTACGCGAATTTTACACGTCTCTATCTATTGTTCTCACTTCGTTATTGGTCTGAACCACTCCAGACATTCGTTATTGGCCGTCTTACAGGCAATGAAGGGGGCCAGGTTGAATGTATTCTAATAACATGTTGTTTCATTAATAACAAGATGCACAGTCCATTGTTTTAGTTAATATAATTATAAACAAATAAATATATGGAACAGTATGACTATATTTTAACTAGTTATAATTTTTATGAGTAGAGAAATATTCATACAAGTGAAACCCGAAAAACAATCAACCACAGTCCTAAAAAGTGTCAACACTTTAAGACATGCTTTAATTTAAGGTTTCAGGTGCTGCAAACAAGAAATTGTTGATGCATTATGTAGCTAAGCCAACATAGTACTGGTTGCATTAACACAACCAGTGTGTTCGGCATGAGAAATGTGAACTATTCATAGACCAGAACATTAACGCGGTTTACGAATCAGTTAGATACAGGAGATATAATTGCGTGTTGGTCCCGGCAGTGCACAGTACCGGCCTAAAATACCCTTCCTGGGCGTTACGTATACAATTGTATTTACTACACTGCTGGACATTAAAATTGCGACACCAAGAAGGACGCACCTGAAGGATACCACACTGGAAAATGCGTAGATCAGTAAAAGGCAACGTCGTGATTCGTTCCTCAGCCGAGTGGCACAGCGCGTGCACCAATGACGACACTGACAAGCAATGTATAACTTAAGTAGAGGTCTGGGAGCCGCTGGGATAGAGTAGTATTGTGTTTTCCCACTGCTCGTGTACAAAAGTGGAGTGAGTATTACGCGCCGAAGAACACGACAACCATACGAACATCGTGGCCTATCATAATAGTGTGTTATCCTACAACGAAATCGGTCCTTGCGTTGGTAGAAATGCAACAGTGAAGCGCATGTGGGGATTAGTGGGTCGACGACGGGAGGACTACGAAACGTGCAGGAAACCAACAACTCCGTCGCACCAACGAACGCGAGTACAGACGTCTGGTGTGTGTGTGTGTGTGTGTGTAGCGATTACGAACCATGCAGCCACATCAAACACTCTCGCTCAGGAGTTCAGGCATGTGGCACGTCAGTCTGTGTCCACAAGCGCGGTGTGTCGCCGTCTGCAGTGTCAGGGCATCTTGTCCAGGCTTCCATCACTGCGGCTGTCACTTAATGTTCACCACGGGTGCATGAGGCTACAATGGTGCGTGTGGAACGTCGGGTGAATGGTATGCCATCGTCTTCTCCCTCGCGTCAAGCTTCGGCTTGCGGCGCCACGATGGTTGCATCCATGTCTGGCGGCACACTGTGGTGCACACCTAGCAGAGCTCTGCAGCATCCCCATAATACCGGTCCAGCAGCTGGAGTCATGGTATGAGATGTCATCGGATTCTCGCGCCTTGTCCGCATCGCATGTATGCTGACCAGAAATCAATTCATCGCGGAGGTATTGAAACCTGTTGTTTTCCCTTATCTTCAAAGCCAGCCTGGGCCCCCTCTGCCAACAGTACAATGAGCGACTGCTTGTGGCACACTTAGTCCGGCGGTTCGTGGATTACCAATATGTCTCAATTCTTCCTTGACCTTTGCGTTCACCGAATCTATCCCCCATCGAAAATGTGTGTTCCATGGTCGGACGACTACTGGCCTACCACAAAACACCCGCCAATACAGCGGATAAACTTTGGGCACGCATCGAAGCAGCATGTGCCGAGCTACCCCATACCACCACAGGGCCAGGTCATCCCCTGCTGGAGGGCTCCCCGTACCCGAACTGGATACAGTGAATTTCACAGCTGCTTCAAGCCGGTCGTGCCCCGCCCAATACCAAGTCCACATAAGAGTCTGCACACCCAGCTGAGTACTCTAGCAGAGAGGATCGCGTTGCCTTGACTCCGTACAAGTCAGAACCGACGGGCAACCCCGTGTCTAACCCAGCCGGGTTCTAATTCACCTGAGGTGAGATGTGGATTGAGCTGATGTAAAAATAGATTTTGCAAATTCGCAAAAATTTCTAAATTTGATTAATAGCATATTGCGCAATCGGATTAAGTAATTAAGATTTTTCATTATTCCTTAATCCGATTGCGCAAATGCAAATTAATCCGATCACGCAATATGCCGATTTGCACATTTTTTGCAAAATTGCAAAATCTATTTTTAGACCCGCTCCATCTATATGTCATTTACCTCAGGTGAATTAGAACCCGTGCGGGCCTACTACTAATGTGACCCCATAACCATTTTGCAGGCTAGACACCACTATCCCCGTGAAATGTCAAAGACACTTCTGCGTGACGGAACAAAAGGGCTCACGTGATTCTCTCGAATGTCCAGAGCCACCATAAGTGAATATTTAAACCACGGCCAGCACGAAACCGAACCTAACTAGCCCGGCTTGGGAACTGCGGCATCGCATCGCGGTTGGCCAATCCGTGCTACTCCTTTATTTTACCTGTGGGTGTCGCGGCCGATGCCAATTCCGTTACCAAGCCAAAGCTCGTTCATTGGCAGAACTCCAGTTTTGGGTCCCAACGACTGTTAAGGAGTCGATCAGTCCGCCACCAAGCTAAGCTGTTTCGACTGTCCACAAACTACGCTTCGCAAGGGAGGCGGATACCCCTTTCAACTTGGACCGGTGCCGTCTCGGGGTTGCCCCCACATCTGCTGACCCGAAGGTCACCAGCTAGTACCATGCTGATGTGAGGGTCCCCTTGACCAGTAGAGGCTATATATTCGCATAACTGGCCAATCCCGTAGCTGAGATGACTTGGCACTAGGACCTACAGTGGCCCCGGAACGTCAAGCGACCAGTCCTCTCCACTGGTGAGAACAGTGGAGTCTCAGCTACTCCGAGCAAACTTCCTCTTAAAGCCGCGTCGTGCAGCCTCAGTTATTACCGTGTATATTGAGGCCATGCATTACTGATTATCCCATTTTCTGTACAACATACCGAGCTGCAAGAGAAATCTTGTCGCCTCTTTATGATGGGTATTATATACAACGTATCTGGTTGTGATAGATCCACGTCCTTTTGATGTGAATACGTCTTTGAATTTGCGACCATAGTGGGAGGCAATCCAAAAAATCCGATGATAACATAATCGGGGGATACAGTTTGGCATTGCACCTCCGAATATATCGTCTACATTCAAAATTCAATTACACCACTCTACTGCCAAAGGATAAAATAATATTGGTTGGGAGGGTTTGGGTGGGCGCAATTTTGAGTTCGTTTCGCCGTGTCTCATAATTTCGGCATAGCATAACTTTTGACTAGGGGAAGTTACTATGCTCGTTTAGGATTCAATAGACATCTCTCGTCGAGATCAATCGATTGCGTGTATAAAGACATTTGTGTGGCGTCGTTATGGTAAACTTGTATGCGTTTAGTGTAAAAAAGAAAACTTAACACAATGCCAGCCTATACTCATCAAAAAGATAAGTCGAAATTCAGAAATCGTATACGGTTCGAAAGAGCTCCTCAAAAATAATCCAGTGATACCCATAAAACCCCATTTGATCGAGTGAAGCGGTCGTGTAGGTCCGAAACTGTTATTCTTACACATTATAAAATCCCCGAATTTCATTTGTTCTAGCTTGTGTATCAGAATATGAAACAATTTGTCTCCTTATATAAACAGGACTACTTTATTGACGTAAAACCATCGGCCAGTTCTGTTACATTTCGGTGATGACAACCGGAGGTGATAGGCTATCGATACATTCTAAAGATTGCCTCCGCGCTATTGTTGTATCACGGGTAGCAAATTCGAAACAACTGGGCCCGCGATGATGTAGTGGTTAGACTACTCGCCTCCGACATAGGCGAACAGGGTTCGATTCCCTTCGGGGTCGCTCTCGGATTTTAGCATGTGGGAATCGTGCCGGACGATGCCGCTGGTCGGCGGGTTTTTCTCGGGGATCTCCCGTTTACCTCGACCCTTCATTCCAGCGCCACTCCATGCTCACCTCAATTAACATTCACCGGCTCTCAAGACCTCAATGTTAAGAGCTGCCCAAATCTCTTCACTCACTTCACTCACTCGGAACTAACGATTAGTAAATGGCACACAATAAAATATAATATTTAATGCATGAAGGGGCTAACGGGAATATTTCTATTAGGTTTACGATACATGCAGAAAACTATGAGCAAGAAATCGATTTTGGTTTTTATGACAACAAATATATATTATGTAAAGTCTGTGATATTTCAGTGGTATATTTTAGTTCTGTAAAAATTATGTGTAATATCACTACATTGTAGGTAGCATGCGTTTTACCGCTGCAGATTTTGTGGCTGTTATGGAGGTACTATTGGTTTAATTGCGTTGTGCTTAGAGTATCAGAGTCTTCCAGAAAGGTAAATGGTCATTCTCTAAAGTCCCTTGTTTTTCGGGAAAATATTTACATCCGGCTGGACTTTAAAACGCAGCAATCTTTGTCTGTACTCTTGTTATAAACAGTTCTTTGCAAACTAGTTGCCAAGTATTTTGTTGTAAATCTACAGCTGAACTATTGTATATTTACGACATATTATTTTAGAAGACAAAAAAATATTTATATATAGCTCAACGTTAATTATAAACACGACGTATACAACACTTTCTTGTTACAATTCAACATTCGTTTAGCTACACATGCCAGTCAAAGGTTTTCTGAGATTTACTCTAATTTATTTGCGGGGTTATAAAAATATATTTGGCAACCAGAATTCTTGCACCAATACAAAAAATTATTACAGTGTATTCTACGTACACTCGTGCAACTTTCCTTTGGCGAATGGCCGTTTATCTTTGTGAGAAGGCATATCTTACTTGACTACACCAATCAGAATTATGGTACTTCGGCTGTGAACGTCAGCGATTCGCGGACAAAGAAGTAAAACGGGTAACGATTATAAATATAAATTCACTAAAGTGACTCTGAACTACACAGTAAGGTTTTGGATTACAGCTAGTAGCGGAATATTTCCACGAAAAACATGTGCCCTATTAATGTCACGTCAGAATAGTCAGTAGAGCAGGTACGTTCCAGCTATTATTTACTTGCGTTTGCTTGCGTTAAAAAATTAAACTGGAAGTAGGGGTGGTCCATGATGTGTGTGTATGTGGTTCACCTGTTGTCCACAAGATGTCTCTGTCGTCCCTACATTGTCGCAGTACGCGCGAGTATCAACACCAGACGCAACACGTGTGGGATGTTTGGACGTTTGCGGCAGAATCTCGTGCGCCGTTCTCGTGTTTACGTTGAGATTGATGTTCGTCACTTTGTGAGCAATTTGAGACAGCTGGTCTCAAACTTTCCGAAACTACGCAACTTCGGCTTCCCGACGGCCCGGTGGAACGGACACATTTGTAACCTGCGCCCTGGCGTGTTTCTGGCACGTACGCAAAATCACCGCCATCGTTTGAAAACACACATTTAGGCTCTCAGCAAGAGTAATACTACAATGGAAAATAAAGTGTGTTTTACATTACCTTATTGAAGAGTTTAACTCTGTGCTTGAACATTTGCATATGCTACACGAGAGACTGACTTTCTACAAGGTTACTGGCAAGGAAGTGGCGGCATGTCCGCTCAGCAAGCTATTGACCTGACGTCTAACATGGCCTATGCCACTTTCACACGTTTTCCTGGAATAAACGGACAAATCGAAGGTTCCACCTGTGGTGATTGGTGGATTTCTCATTGGTCAATTTATCGTTTTTTTTTTTTAATGAAAAATGCCTGTATTTAACGATCTCCGGAGGCTGCCTCAGGGCAAGTTGTCTCCTGGGATCGTGCCAGTTAAGTACAATATTTGGTAATGTAGTAATGTAGCATTAAAGCCCTTCAGGCTAATAGCTATGAAGGAAGAACCCTAAGAGGTTCATAGCATGACTTTTAAAATTCATAATTTTGTGTAGAGTGGGCATAAAATTTAAACAGCAGGTTAAGTCTTAAATTATTGTGCGTTATAACCCCAAAGGTTGACACCGGTCCGTCAATGGGATGATCCTGTACAGTACTACGTGTAAATAGTGCACACAAACAATGTCAATAGTACACGTAACCAATCCGGACATCTGTATTCGTATTAGATATGTTTACGCCCACATCTCCTGCCTTTGCGGATAACAATTCTCCAATGTCAAAACTTCCCGTGGTGTGGCCCCTGTTAATTTCATTTTTGCCTGTTTTCACTGACACATTCTGTACATATTCCTGCCATGACGATCCTGATGTAATTTTATCCCCATATTTTACTTAAATATTTTGTACTGTATAGAAGATAATAAACAACTACTTTTGTCTACTTAAAATTGTTTTTCAAACTTAATTACGGATTTTTATTTATTTTCGTACCACAAATTCAGAGGAAACGTAAATCAGATAAAACATATGTTGGTTTGGGGTTATTTAGCAATGCAGTAGCATTGTGGAGTTCTACATGTCAAAACATTGCCACAATTATACTTTTGCATTCTGACTATAGATGTCACTTTAAGGCAGTTTTGACATTGATGCGTGGATGCGAGAGAGAGAGAGAGAGAGAGAGAGAGAGAGAGAGAGAGAGAGAGAGAGAGAGAGAGAGAGCTCTCTGGGCCGATTCGAGGCACGGCCGTTGGGTAAACTGACTCTCACCGACTCGGGATACGAACCTTGGTACCTGCTGGGACGGCACTTGTCGTAGCGGTTGAGGAAGTTGGACCCGGCCATCGACTTGGAGCAGCTGTAGGCTCCGTTGTAGTGCACGGCGGCGAAGTCGTCGCAGTCAGTCACCCCGTCGTCGTTGCAATCCTGCGGCAAACACAACAAACTGATATGTTAGGAGGGTAGCATCCCTTCCATCTCGAATTTACTTCAGTTTAACCGCAAAGGCCGGTCACGTTAAAGCGAGCACTTTTGAAATCAACCTCAGAAGAAAAGTCACTGCTCCTACCTTCATTTATTTCAATGGGAGCACTGAGTGGCATGCGCCCAGTAAAGTTGGTAACGACGGAGGGAAAACAGTTCCATATGTTAACGGCGAATAAAAAGTGTTAGGTAACCATTTGTTATATCTTAATTTATTTCGTTCTTTTTCATTTTTTTAATGCATCGAATTCTAAAAGTGAGCAGATTTGTTAGATAATTACTTTTATAATAATTTCACAGTGTTGGTTGACTGACGCATGAATAAAATGATGAGGCCCGTGGCAATGCTAATTTTACATAAGGCGGAAGAATACACAGTGTACATACAAGTAGATCTTAAGCAGGACTTTCAAAAGTGCTCAGTTTACCGTGAACAGCCTATAGTCGATTTTCAATAAGAAATGTTTGAAAATGAGGGCAGCCATGACGTTGAGCATAACACTTATTTTTAAGTCCACAATATTTTGCCATTTTTTGGTTGCATCTGTGACCGCAATAAAAATTAACACATTTTATACTTTTCCAATCTTACATTAGAAAATGCAGATCCAAAACAGTCAATTCTGTTTTCAGGAATACGGTTTGAGTGAGTGAAAAATGAGTGAAGAGATTTGGGTGGCTTCTAAACATCCAGGTCTTCAGAGCGGATAAGGGTGATTGAGGTGAGTATGGAGTAGCGCCGGAATGATGGGGAGGGGGAAACGGGAGATCCCCGAGAAATCAAGAAATACTGACCTTAGACAATGCACTAGGTGCTCTGTTGTTCCTAAAAAAAAAAAAAAAAAATGATACAAAACAGTATTTCCAGAATTTTGCAAAAATTCTTTAAATCCAATATGGCGGGTGGGAATTTGCCTTAAGGTTACGACGTTCCACACAGTTCCGCATATGCATCAGATATTCCATCGTGGCTCAATTAACTAAACTATAAATACTTAACTATTGCCACTAACTAATCAATCATGTAATTACCGAGCTCCCCCAAAAGTAATAGTGAGTGAGTGAAGATATTTGGGCGGCTCTTAACATCGAGGTCTTGAGAGCCGATGACGGTGATTGAGGTGAGTATGGAGCAGCGCCGGAATGAAGGGGCGGGATAAACGGGAGATCCTCAAGAAATCCCGCCGACCAACGGCATCGTCCGGCACGATTCCCACATGCGAAAATCCGGAGTGACCCGGCCCGGGATTGAACCCGGATCGCCTTGGTGGGAGGCGAGCAGGATAACTGCTCATCCATCGTGGCCTCGCGATAGTAATACATTAATCTAAAGTAAATGTAATGTAAAACGTAATGTAACCCTTGTATATTTAACAGGTTTTAATACAATGACGTGGTAGCTTGATACAGTGTTCTTCTTCTCAGTTCGTTTCCCCCGAGTAATTTGAACAGTCCCCAAACGGCACTGTTACAATACCTTGCCGAATTGCGCCATGTAATCCTTCACTATCCGCGCGGCGCAGACGTAGCTGTTAGCGCAGTCCTGGTATGCTGAAACACGAGACGGCAGCGCGTCACAAACCGACACACGCGCACATCCTTTAACACTTCGAGGGCTGCCGACGTAATATCAGGTCATCTGAATTCAACTGCTTTGTATTGAGTTTGCCGCGATTTTTAGACATCCGCATTCTTTACAGACACGGGCGAGGAGATATTCCTTTGCCTGCACTTTACATAAGGTTCTGCGTAAACTAATATTACGTCAGCACACCCAAATTGTAAACTGCTTAAATTAATAGGATGCGTTGTACATAGGGACCTGCAAAATTCGCGTTGTTTTTTTACATCAAGCTAAAATTTATAGTACTATATATACTCGAGCCGGCTTCATTTCTCCATTGATTGCTTCATAAATGCTAAGTCACGCCCTTTCTGGGTGAACTGCACGTGACTGGGACACACAATTGTGAAATGTTAATTTATTGGAGCAGAGTTACCCGGGGCGTGTCAAGTAAAGAATGGTCCAATGGTACACGTATTGCAAAGGAAAAGTGTTTTAAGTTTATCATGTCCTCAAATTATAATGCGAATTTTGCAGGTTTCTAGTTTGTACATTATTTTACATACGAAAGAAGAATTGACAGCGTCATTTTCAACTCTGCATTATACTGACAGAGAGCCACCCAGTAATGAAAGTTGTTTAGTGCAATTATGGTCCAATAGGACATTTGTTAATTGGAGTATGGAGAACAGCAGAACTGATGGTTAGGCCTAGTGATTATCGCGAAAAAAAAAAAATATGAGTACACGGTAGACGTCAATACTACATGCACCAAACGGTAGTTTGTCTATTGTCATTGGTTGCTGTCTGTTTGACAAGGAGTTTTCATATTTGACCACGCCACTCAGAATTCGGAAACACCGGCATGGTCCCTACGTGATTCGTGTGTAGACAGTTAATACGTGTCAAAAAAGAGATTCAGGCCAATCAAGATTGATAAACGACCCTATATTGTTTTGAAATATAACTTATCTTGAAATCTTTTTGCAAAATCTCACTATCCCTACTGATGGTGATGCAGTCATGGATATAGGAGTCTCACTTCTAGCTTGTCTTGGTTGCGCTCAAAGCGTTAACTCTTTCATTCCCACATTAAGTTATGGTTTCTGGTGTTACAGATAACAAATGTTTTACTCGGTGCAGTTCTTGACCTGATAAAAAAAACTTGTTTCGTTATCATAACCAATAATAAACTGTAGGCTTTGTGTTCAGGGATCAGTTGAATGAACCAGTCACAATGAAGATCTGTAGCACATTTTACTAGTCAGTAGTTAACTGCAGGGATGATCATTGGAAACTGAGGCTGTGTCCGAATTCGCCTGAAATGCATAATTGTGCGTACCTGTCCCGGAAGTGACATCACTAGCGCTGTCCGAATTGCAATTGAAGTATGCAAACATATAAGTATATGAATCTGTATACTTCTCGTGTACTTGCAGTATAAGTGCCGCCATTTTTGGAAGCTATTTGTAGGTTACTATTGATATACGACGTCATTGTTTTATTAGAATTTAGTAGGGCTTGGGAGATTATAATTTTTAACTCAGTAAATAATACCTTAAATAATTGTCTAAACAATAAATTTGCACTGGGCCAATGTTCATAACCTACAAAAGCTACAGTAAAAATAACAAAAAAAATTGCACACTAACGTACAATCAGAAGACAATACAAGTTATGTAAATCGAATTGAAATATTATTTAACCCTACAACTTTCTGCAACTGTCTAGTTTTTTGTTGCAAATACACATTTATTAAAAGTGATCAGCTGGCTAATAGATGTTGCCGATGCCAACAAGACAGCCTGACCGAATTCATCAAGTTTGGTGCCAAGTGTAAGTAAAGTATACAAGTATTCAAGTACACAAGTATATACCTGAATCCGGACACTGCCTGAGCCTCGCAGTGTACGGTAACGGTCAAATATAACCTTCCTATGCAATACGTAGACAATTGTCTACTAAAGAATAAAAAAAAGTCAAGTCTCTCGCCTACACAGAACTTTAACTGCGTTACCAAGTGTATTACACGTTTTTCCACAAAACTATTAAACAAGCGACCAATGTGCTGATCTAGGTAAAGGACACACAACTTCAGACGAGAGATGTTGGAAGCATTTCAGACGTCACACACATTAATAGCACAGTTTTAGACTATTATAAAATGGCTAACAATGACTTTTTCAAAGCGCTTTATCTCAATATATACACTTCAGATATATACAAAAACTACTTTGTGGTCCTGCATTCAACCTCCTTACAGACTTTCGACTTGTAAATCAATATGGTCACCGCTGAAAGTCCCATTGATACACAAATCATGACAATAACACTACACGCCAGTTTAAAGCCTTAGCTTAGGGTGATGGCACACTTCATGTGCGTGGCAGTGCCGTCCTATGTCTCCCGCACTACTCCGCCTCGAGCGCGGGAAAAAAGTGTCCAGGTAGGCGAGGGCCTTAAGCACAACGAGGTATACTCTGTCCACGGTAACTTCGCAATTTATAAATAACCCCCATAATGACAAGTTTAGTTCTTTTTATTGTTTTACATTTTAATTAAGAAAATCTTTCAGTTTTATATTTTCATTCACAGTCAATATTAATTTAAAAACAGCGAGCAAAGTTTATGTTGTCAACGACTGATAATAAAAAATTATTTTCGGACGTTATTTCTTAAGCAAACATTTTTACTGTAATGTCTAGATTTTCAGGAATACAAAATAAGAGACACATTATAGTGTTAAAGCATAAAAATAGCTATTTAATCTATTATTAACCGTAAATGCGCCGTATTTAGAAACTCTATTATTTCGCGATACAATTCGACACCGAGGTAGACGGCAAACAAGTATATGCTAGTTTCACGTGCTTCATCGGACATCCACTTATCCGACGCGCCTTGCAGAACTCACAACAATCTGTCAACTTCGTTTCGTGTGGCCGGTTGGGACTGGAGGATGAGTTCTGCCCGGCCTTTGCTTGAATTTGTAGAGGTCTATGCCACAGATTACATAACCCATTTGACCTACTTTAATTCACGGTTACACGTGTTGCAAACAAAAATTTCTATGATGTGTGCTGTACTTAAGTCGACACAGCACGTGTTTCGTTGTCAGAGCCAATGAGAAGTAGGCTACATGTTAGGCTACAGTTATATGAACCAATTATTACCTAGTCACCTACATGCAGGTTATATCATTGGTCACTAAGCTTCGAAGTGTGCAGTGCAGACCAAAAATTACTTACACGTGCGCAATTTACACAGTTGGGTACACTGGGTCTGAATGGGTTAAGAATACAGAGGTTAAATGGCGGCTTGTATTGCGAACTCGAGCCACGCATGCCGCTGATGCGGCGGAACGTGTTTCACCAATCAGCTCTCGGAGCCTGACTTGCTGGACTGCAAGCCAGACCAATACGGAATACTTCAGTTGAAACCATGATGTGTATTTTAAAAACCCTTTGAAATTTGTACGAAAAAAAATACTTTAAGTTAGAATTTCAGATTTACGCCGAAAAAAAATTGTGAACGTTGTTTTTTAAACCTTTTGGTATTTTGATCAAGTTTCACTGGTATTGTATCATGAAACAAAAAAAAATCCTAGGTCTGTTTTTAAACATCCTTAAGATGGTTGCATAGTTTGAAAGCATTGGAAATTTGGTATAGGGAACTACATGTAAATGAAATTCGGTATTTTGAAGACAGATCCGGCGATATAAACTTGAAACAGAAAACCTAAGTGTGAGAAACTATAATCTCAAGCTCTGTATCAACGCACATAAAAATTTGTTTTTTAATCATTTTGAATTTAATTATTAAGTTCTTTGATCTTTTCAGGGAACAAGATATACATTAATGTCACAAAAGGCTTCGATTGCAAATAATCACTATTTTTCTGCTCAAAAAATGTTCCTGGTGGTGTATATCTGTATTTACCAGGAACGCAAAAAAAATATTAATATGTATTTCCCTATACCTAATTTTCACTACTTTCAATTAACTATAGTCTATTCGCGGTTTCCTCGCACTGTTTTAATCTAACCTTTGAAAAATCACCCCATTTATGACGTGTTCGGTTATTTCCTTAATATGGCATGTATCACAAGCGTATTATACTTCTGTCAACACAGAAGTACCTTATTTGTGGTTAAAATAAACTTTTCCTATATTTTATATATAAATTATCATATTTTATTCATTGTTAATTTGCATATAATGCAATGAAAAAAAAAACAGGTTTATTGGCAATAGCTAGTAAGAAATAGTTCTTATGCAAAATATCATTAAACTGTGTGCTCACGTATACGGTGCGTTGTCCCTTCGGTAGGAATTTTCTAGGCTCGGTTAAGGGTACTATGTACTGTACCTGTGCGTCCAAGGTCAAGAAGCGAGGGAGCGATAAGGGCGATACTAACACACACGCCTATCGCCTCATCGCTCCTACGCGCAAGGCGTGCAGTGTTTCCGTCCTAGCGCTTTACTGTGTAAATTAGATCTGTAACAGTGGGGTTTCACTATACGCGATGAAAGTCCACAGATCAAACTACTTGCGTATAACCATACTTTTCTCTTACTGCTCAAAGAAACTTCATAGGCAAGCTTTAAAAATGCGCTGTTTCACCACTTTCACGACTTTTTTTCTCCGTTAATTTACTTAATATGATCAAAGAAAAAAAGATAGCGACATAGACAATAGTTTTGTATACTTTCTGGAAAAACTTCGTATTTCCAGAACGTTTATTTACCGAGACACGCGTTTAGGCGCAAACAACGATTTCACACAAAACGTTTCAGCACATAGGACTAAGGGTCTTTGTTAGCATGAGGCGGAGGAATATCCTGGAATTAGAACTTTAGCAGGGCTTGAGAAAAGTTGGAGGGGGTAACCGGTGTGATATGGAGCATACCTTCCGGGCGCTCAGGGTCGTCCTCGGGGAAGACGATCTTGCCGGCCTCCGCCCAGTAGATGCGCGACAGCCAGAAGGGCCCGCAGTAGCCTTTGTTGCAGCCGATGGTCATGTTGCAGCTGGACGCCGCCTCGCACAGGCAGCGTATGCACGCCGAGTCCAGGTTCGCCACGAACACTCCTGCAACCAGCGTCCACACAACACGCAAACACTAGGATGGAACCATGGAGGTATTAGTCTACGGAGTGGAAGCCGAGACAACAAAGCGAAGCCGATAATGAAAGACGAGGACAGGGCTAGTAGTGGCAAAAAGGTGCGTGGTTTACATTGCTTACTATGTAATTTCGCCACTCATGATATGGCGGCTGACGTAACCAATCGGTCTGCGCATGCGCAGTTGAAAGAAAGTCGGACAAGGAATCGTCTTTCACTTGATAATAGTGGAGAAGATAGAGGCTGTTGCCTCTCCATCATATATTACCTCCATGGATGGAACTCGTCAAGACAAGACAGGGTTGCCAAATCACAATCAACAAAGAAATGTGTCGCTGTTCGTACCGATGCGAGAAATATATTCAACACATAAATATCATTACATTTTTTATATAACGAACTACACTAAAAGTGGGTTTATTTAGGCCACGTACGCTTGAAAACCTCCCGCGAGAACAAAACGCAATAAATACGTCATCGGTAATACCGATGTACGAAATGCATAATGCAAACATGTTCAACAAATTTAACTTTCAACGTAAAATTCGTTAGAAATTCAATATAATAAATTATGGTAAAACAGGGTTTCTTTAAAGTCCAAATTCATTCTAAATATTTAAAACAAGAATTTAAGAAAACGTTGTTTATAAACACACAATCTTACTGTTCTCTTCGTAATTCCTAAACGTGTGTCGAACTTTGGATGATTAATTCTGTAAAATAACTTGTCGGCCACTGATTCGTATTAATTTATTTGCTGACTTATGAAATTTAAAAAAACACTGGAGCTATTTCTTGAAACCAACAAATTTAAACTTCACAACGTAAATACTTTTTCGCTCACGCTTCGCAATGGTCACAGAAAATGGCGGACAAGAGTACACAGAAAACCCTTTTACATTGCGTCAGATACGTGTCGTCAACTCATTTCGCTGAGGAGACTCTTCTATAAAGGCATCTACGATGGATTATACTTAATGAAATACGCAAATACAACAATAATGAACTGCATATATAATATTCCGACACCATCAACAAGTAATTATCGCATATAGATAAATTATAACGGAAGAGAGCTGAATGGAAATAGCATTTCCACCGGGTGGGTGTAGACCATAGACAAGGGAGATTGGCGGAGACCTTCTATCACATAACCGTAAGTTCACATGCTCTACCGTAATATTTTTTTAATGTTTTTAAAGTCCTTACGCTGTAACTCAGAAAATTGTACATAAGTCTATGAGCGTAGTTTTAACCGTAAACGTTGTAATCGTCATTAAATTCCTACATTATAATTTTTACTGCCAAGTACTATTTTCTTCTTAAATAATAGCAAAGACCACCAACATAATAACACGCATCCTGCAACAACCATCAGCTGACTCGGTACTTAGCGAATGGGGGCGTTTTACTGTTTACATGCTGTGTAGTTGGTCACAGCGTCTGTCAAATTTTACTGAATTTATATGAAACGGACTACAGTCATGTTAACTAATACTAACTCCGGGACATGTTACTTCTATTTGAGGGTTAGAAGAAACCCAAAACCTTTTTAACGACCAAATTCCGTGTTATGATAGATGTTTTATAGGTTCAGTTAACTCCTGAATTGTGTTTTTATACGTAGGATAGGTACAATGCTAGTAGTATCTTAAGGAATAAAATTGCAATTCTATAATATTTCTCTTCAGGAAAAATTTAATAATCCTGCAAAAAAATTCTTGCAGCATGGTGTGTAGAAGTGAGGGAAAGGAAGGCGCATATATTCACAATCACAAAAAAAAAACGGGAGGGGGGTAGAATATGGGGGAACAGGGGAGATAGTCCCCTGTTCCCCCATAACTTCTTTCTATCGCATATTTGGTAAACGATAAACGAATGTAAAAGACATAGCGGAAAGACTGATGTTCCCTATTATACATTTGAATACCCAACAACGTAGTGTTCCTTTAAAGCTACATTTTTTTTAGTTATGTGCTGTTTACTACGCATCTGTGAAGATTTTTTGTACAAAGCTGCAGTTTTTGTCACAGTAAGTAAACTCATGTTTTGACCAATATTGATATTATGTATTCACTTTATTCCACGCCACATAACAGAAAACTGTGATAACAGGAAATATTTTGTAACAAATGTATGTGGGTATGTAAGGACAAAGTTATTGTTCACGTAACTTTTTTATGTAAAGAATGGTGTCCCCCCTTCCCCCTCCCCAACTGTATGAACAAATCTACGCCGCTGACAATCGCCATAATGGTAATAATAAATGTGATGACAAGCAGTAGCGGAAAATATAAAACGAAAGGTCGTAAACTAAACTAATTTCTGAGCTATAACAAAGCGAGACTTTCGAAATAAATTCCCAGGTGATAATAATAAAGCGGTATTGCAAGAATCTCCACACTAAGAAGCAAAAACGAGCAGTTGGGTATGAAAATATATTTTTAGAAGGTATGCCAGGCCTTGGGCAATGAACTACTTTAATTTTTTTTAATGCGAATAAACATAGTGCAAAATCGTAAAATTTTAGTAACAAATGTTAAATATAAAACATATATTTACTTTTTACTAACGAGTTACTTACAAGTTTAAAGTTTTTATGTTTTTATCATTTTATGCGCAATCATAATTTTAACTTCTATAAATACTATATTATCATCCATTTCTTGCTGATGTTATATTATCGTTAGTTAACTTTTGATATTATTTGTTTGTAATGTGACTGTATAATCGCAAAGAACATAAAAGTAATTTAAACATAAACTTTAATTAACGTTATCAATGATATTCAATAATGTTATTAAAATATTTCGAAATAGGAATTTATTTATCAAATTCAGTACAAACGTTTCTATCTGTTATGCAATGCTATTATTCATTCTCAATGCAAATGTTAAGCTAAAATGTAGGAAAACATACAGGCGAAAAAAAAAAAAACCCCCTACTTATCGAACATAAGCTTTCCTGTTGTAAGTGCAAGTTGATCTGTTCGAGAAACAATACTTTGCATTTGAATGGCATACTTAGATCTAGGTTACCGATATTTGAATACGTAATGTTCGTAATATTGTCTTCCTCGTCCTCAAATGTTTGCGAGCATTCTGTAAGACTAAAATGATGACGTATTTGGTAGTTAAGTATCTCATTTTTTTTGTATGCAAAGGAACTTTCTGAAAAACTAAATTACCAAATCGCAACCATTTTTTTTTAACGAATGAATATCTACGGCGTGCGAATTGAAAACTACTAAATACTAAAATCCTAAAATACCAAATGGTCGTTCGAACACTGCCTAAGTTTTCGAGAATGCGCCAAAGGGACAACGTGCGTCCACAGTGTAGTGGCATTTTGCATGGGAACTATTTCTTACTAGGCTTTACCAACATACATGTTTTCTCGCTGTTCTTATTCGTATTTAGTATAAATCAAAAGTTATAATTTATAGACGAAATGTAAATATAAGTCCTGTTTTCTTAAGAATATTATAATTTTGTGTTAAAACTAGTTTTAAATGCTTGTGATTCACGACATATTTAATAAACAACCAAAAATATCATACATGGGGTGATTTTTCAAAGGTTTAATCGAAAAAATGTGAAAAACCGCGAATAGACTGTACAACTCTTTATGGTCTGTCGGTCGTAGGAAAACGCGTGATTTGTGAATCAGACTTAGCCACTTCAACTATCGTTCCCTCCCACCACGCCCTCAACAAGTGTTCAATAAGTGTCACATTGAAGGCGATTACAGCGCTCAATCGCGAGGACATTACGATTACGAAAGTTTGTGGAGCAGTAAGAGGCCGGTGTCATACTATGCGTTTTAGCCGCAGCGGCAAAAACGCATAGTATGACTAGACCCGAGAAATTCGCGAGTTCAATTACCTGTAGGCTAGACTTCACAGTCTTATATACACTCATGCAGATGTCAACTGTTCATAGGTTGATTGTCGTAGCAATAAAACTCGGTGGCTGGGCGCACAATTTATTGCATGTTTGTTATTGGATAATTTATTTCAAGGAGATGTCAAACAACACATCGGCCAATTACAAACGTAACATGAACATACATGTGTGTGAATTCCAACTCGTCTAGAAATGAACCCGGAAATTTTCGGGTCTCTAAGGGCCGGTTGCACCAACATCTTCCCCGATCCGAGATCGAATGATCTTAGTTCCGTACCAGAATCCGGTTTGATCTTTGTTCCAATGTAAAAGTGTTGCACCAACGAAATTTAATGATTCTGGATCTCCGATTCGTCGATCTTGGTTCCAAAGTTAGAGATCGAGATTAAGTATGAGACAAATTTTGCTATTGGTTCGTAATATATGACGTCATGGAGTTGGGCGTATTTTTCGCTATAGATAGAACTATATGTGCTATGTTTTATCTGTTTTAAGTGAATTATTGTTGTACGAATTTTAATGAATAATATTCAAGTGCGTATAATGTTGTTTTAATTTCCCAAGAAAACATTCCAACGTGGTTCTATCTGCTGACGTATTTTCAAGCTACATTTGTCGACGATGGCTGCTGATCTCGGATCGAGTTTCGAACCACGCCGGTGCAACCGAACATAAGTGTGACACCGGCCTTAAGCACAATGTAGTAGCGCGTCCAAGGTCAAGAAGCGAGGGAGCGATATTGGCGACACTATTGTCCATTTCATATAAGTGGTTTCAAATTTGACAGACAATGTGACCAACCTACATACTATGTAAACAGTAAATGATCTCGCTCCTACAGTATTGTATCAGCTGATAAACTGCTGCAGGATCCGTTTTGTTAGGTTGGCCATTTTGATGATGTCTTTAAAAGAAAACAGTACTCGGAACTAAAAGTTGTAATTTCAAATCTTAGTTATACTTACAACATTTATGGTTTAAATTATGTTTCTAAAGCAATATTAAATTGTTTTGGCTGTAAGTAACAGGGCTTTAAAAACATGTTCAGCATTTATGACAGAGTATGTCGACACATACGAACGGTAAACGTTTCCAGCCAATGACTAGCCATGTTTATGTTTCCAGTTTCCAGCCCAGTGAAGGTAGTTGTGCGTGCTCTTTTCTTCTCATCGCGTTTATTATACGAATATCTTATTGGTGTTGTCGGAATATTAAATCGGTAGTTAATTATTTTTTGTTTACTTTTTCCAAACATAGTTGGTTGTAGTGCGTTTTGTTGACTGAAATGTAATGTAATAATTAGTTGTCATTAATATATTTCGAGTATAGTATATAAAAAAAAAAACAGTAAAATATCTTATTCATTTGACAGTCAAAATAAAATTTCATTTTCGTGCATCCTGGTTACAAATTTCTTGCAAGGTAAAAAAAAAAATATAAATTCATAGACTTATTACATGGGCTGTTAGTCATTTACATAACATAATTATAAACTAAATAAAATGCGATTGTTGTCAACCTTGAACTGTTTGAATAGCCCTTCACAGCTTCTAAACGTCATTTGGGAGGAGGTACATGCAGTTTGTTTGTTTACAAAAACAGGCAGTCATATGTTGCCATCCAGATGCCATTGGCACTACTTTCCTAGAACTGTCAAATTTGAGACCACTTAAATGAAATGGACACAGACGCACGGCCTAGTGCCTCGTCGCTCCTACGCGCAAGGCGTGCAGTGTTTCCGTCGTGACTGTGTACTGTGCAAATTAGATCTCTAACATATGGGTTTTATTACACGCGATGAAAGCCCACAGATTAAACTACGCCCGTATTTTTGTGCTTTTCTCTTGCCTCTTAAGGAAACTGCATAGCCAAGCATAAAAAATGCAATATTTTACCATTTTCACGAATTATTGTTTTCCCAAGAATACACTTAATATGACAAAAGTGAAAAAATAGAGGCGTACATAATTGTTTTTTATCCTTTCTGGCAAAACTTCACATTTACCAACTTTAATGGGCGCTTGTCACTCAGGACGCCCGTTAAAGTATGTACAGGTAGTCGCAGTGACTTTTTTCTAAGGTTGATTTCAAAAGTGCTCACTTTAACGTGAACAGCCTTTAAATAGGACCCTTAAAGAGACTCACCGGAGCAGACGGCCACCGCGACGGCGGTCACCAGGACGACGAGGCCACGCCACAGCATCGTCCGCCACGTCACGTCACGGCTGTGCTCCGCGCGCGACCATCACGGACACTCGCTGGAACACTGCGCGCACCTCGCGTCGTCAAGCGCTCGGCTCGGAGGGGAAGACGCCAGCCGCAGGAGAAGACGGGAGTTGCTGTCCTTCGCCGCCCGCCTGCGGATGGAACTGATGCTGGAGCGACTGGCGGGTCGGCACAACCAGACGTGTTGTAGAGGTCGGGCGAGGTGGCCGTGAAGACTTACCTCCCATTATTACTTACAGCCACCGGGAAAATCGTGCGTTCCTTCGCCTGCTCGCCGCTCTTTCCTACAAAGGTCAGGGTTAGACGACCTCCCGTTAAAATGCGTTGATAACAAGCAAATTATTTTATAAAGAAATGGGGCGTTGCTGAGAGAGAGAGAAGAGAGAGAAATAACATCTCATGCATTTAAAAACAATGTTAAAAATATACAATTCCTTTGTATATTTTTTCATATATGGTCTATTATTTGTCTTTTACATGTGTGGCACGTGGTAGCCCACGCCGTTACTTAACATTGTATTTTTATTTTTTTTTCATTTGTATAACTTTCTATCACGACTGCAACAAACAGGAAAATTTTCGACTTGCGTTCAAATCATTAAAAAAAATATTAAGTGAAAATTTGAACACAGCGTGGTAAAATTATAGAATAATTTAATTCTATAGTATCGGACAACCTTATGAGTCCTACGCACTTGGAAGTGAGTGAAGAGGTCTGGACTGCTCTTAACATAGAGGTCTTGAGAGCCGATGAGGGTGATTGAAGTGAGCGGGGAGAGGCGCCGGAATGAAGGGGCGGGGAAACGGGAGATCCCCGAGAAAACCCACCGACCAACGGCGTCGTCCGGCACGATTCCCAGTGCGAGAATCTGGAGTGACCCGGCCGGGGATTGAACCCGGATCGCCTTGGTGAGAGGCGAGCAGGCTAACCGCTCAGCAACCGCGGCCCGTACCTGGAAGTGTTTTGGCTATTCACTGCACAAAAGGAAGAGACGATAAGAGAGATACCTACCCTCGTACCTCTCGCAGGTTCTGAAATGGCGTGCAGTGTTCTCGTCGTATCGGCTGTAACCATGGGATTTTAAGCTGCGACCCTGTTATTTTATGTCTACAACGTCTGTAGAAATGTTCAATACATGTCGCTTTACTGGTTTCAAGTGTTCTCCGAACTTTACATTTTGCGATGAGGCAGTGTGAAAGGCAGTGTTTAGCTTTATGTTGGAGATCTCGGAAATAGCGTTGGCAGTGGGTGTGGTGTCTTTAAAATAGTGTTAGTACCTCGTCTCAAGTGTACTATCAGTGCATACGATGCACACAAAGTAGTTCAGCAAAAAACGGGTACTTCAATCACACTGCAGAGCAGTTCTAGGTCCGGGTACATAGTCCTAGAGGCATAGGCTGTTCACGGTAAAACGAGCACTTTTAAGGGCGTAGTTACTTCTTCCTTTCAGCCATATTTTATCCTTTAACCATCTTTTAAGATAAATATTGCCATGGAAGTAATAAACAGAGTTTGTATATTCCACTGCACTCGGGATGTTAACGTCTAAGACAAAATATAGTAAATTTATTGACTATTATTACAAATAAGAGGGCTTTCAAAAGTGCTCACTTTACCGTGAATAACCTATATTTGAAGTGTGCAAGGCTTACATAAGTAGGGGCACTAAGGGCGATCTTGATGCATTCATCGAATGCCCGATCGCCTTTACGTGCAAGGCACTGAAACTGCGGACGAAAATGAGACACACCTACAAATATCTTGGTGTGCTTTCAAGGAAGAAAATAATAATTTTCCACGGATATCGCTTAAAAGTTTGAAAACGATTTGTGGATAATACGACGATTTCATGGGAGCCTGTATTTCCTGCTGAGCCTTAAAGAGTAACTTACATATCAAAATTGATGTAAAGTTGTTGTCCTGCAGTGAACTCCCCCTGACAAACCCAGACAGTCATCAGTAGGGTGTACATAGTCACAACTTCCTGAGCTTGGCTGAGTTCGTGATGGGATGGAGGTGATAAATGAATAAAACATTTGGATTCAATTTCCTAATTGGTTTACAATTATGAAAATATAATTCGACAGACACGTTTTTAGAATATATTACAGCCGTATTGCAAAATCAGTAAGTAGTTTTAACAGTAAACCGTTACTCACTATTTTATCAACTTTATTATTAACTCCATAACACTAGTTCCCCCAGAAACATATAAATTCAAATACTCCACATCAAACAGAGTGCACACTAATTGTACAAGATAAGTCTCTCGTGATACCATCTCCTCTGCTTCATCTTGATGGACTGCAGACCACATACTGCTTGTCCAGGAGAACACTATCACTCCCTGGAGTCGCTTCGGACGCACTTTACACGACCTTAAAAGAGTCAGGATGTTTCTCAACAGGGAAGAGAATCACTGACATCCTAGAAGGAATTGCATCTCACCCAGGTAGGAACTGACAATCAAGGACGCCCATGCCAACCTCGTCACATGCCTTCTCCCTATACAGTGACATTTAGAGCTGGAATAGTCTCCTTTAGTCGCATGGCATGCCTACACTGCTGGCTGATGGATAGCCGACGTGATAGGGCACACTACTCTCTAGCAACAATATTAACGTCTTAAGTCTTCTGTCGTCCTGAAGGGAATCACTTCCTCTGGGACCTCTATAAACACCAGTCAGAAGATATGAACAAATTCAAGCTATGTCTAAGAACCCCTATGACTGATCCTAAAGACCGTGTCGTAGATCTTCTTTACTGCATGATAAGGGTCTTCCCTAAACTTCTAGAAATTAGGACAGTATCTTTTCCGTCGTTGAGAGTAGTATAGTCACAGAAGTTGCCTTTCTTCGAAACCTCAGAAATCCTATATTCATACTATGTGTTCATTCCAAGCAAAATCATATATGGCGACCAGTTTTCGGCTTAGTTCTCTTGCAATATGTCAGTGTAGCAGGATCTTCTTCCATTGACCTTCTGAACACCAAATCACTGAGAAATCACAGGTCTCTTTCAAACAGCATCCTGAATGGTGTTACCCTTGTCGCCTCATGTACTGCTGTATAATACACGAGTATAACTAACAGTACCTTGGGGTTACCAATTTTCTGGCTTTCTGCCATGAAGTTCGGCAGCTACCTAAGGTGCCCACAAATCTCCCGACAATTCCTCTATCTGACTAAGGATAAAGTGAAGGTGTGAGAATGCTCTTCACCACCAAAATTGTTGTCACCTATGAATTCAGTGTAGCTTAGAAATTTCGTACCTAGTCCGAACGGACCTTTATTGACTCTCCAAAAACCTGGAATAGACTACAGCATGAGTTTCTTGGTTTGGAATCGTGATGATCTTAGTCACTTGAATAATCCTTAGCTAAAATGAGGTATCGGTTCACCCTCTCTGTCGATTGCAGAGGACCTAACAGTTCTATTGCAATCCTCTCAGATGTGGTTGTGACATTTTATATCTGGAGGCAACATCGTCCCATAGGCCTTGGTCACATTATTACTGTACACGTCGTGTATCTCCTCCTGTTAAAGTCAATGAGCTGATTGAAGTCAATGAGCATGGGGTACAAAGATTGACTGTTTATTTGTTTTTCCTGATGGTCCTCACACTCCATTTAGACCAGGGGGCGGCTATGTCCTATACCATGCTGTGAAAACAAATGAAGCCAGTTTTTGTTGTGGAGTTAGACGGTGGTTTCCTGCCATATACAGATCGCGAGATAATTCTTCTCCCAAAACATCTTTCCAGCTGTTCTTATACGCTTGATCTGGAGTATATTATAATCGACATGAATCAACGTACAGTCCTCTGAGACCTAAACGATAATATATAAAAAAATATGCGTGTTTGTTTCAGTTAACTAAGTATAAACTTCTCTGTTAAATATGTCTAGTTATGAATTGTTTACATTTAACATGGGGATGTTCT
Organism: Dryococelus australis; assembly: GCA_029891345.1. NCBI lineage: Eukaryota > Metazoa > Arthropoda > Insecta > Phasmatodea > Phasmatidae > Dryococelus > Dryococelus australis. Next base: position 325,218,940 of record CM056994.1, read on the forward strand.
GTACGGCATTTCAGTTGATTTGCTTTCCATTTCCAATGCATTTGTCTTGAAAATATGCCAGGAAAATTATTTTCTGAGGACCATAGCAGCTTTTCAAATTTATGATAAAACTTTAACCGTAGTAAAATCGAATAAGACAACAGTTGATATAATTACTAGCGGTCTGCTACTAGTAGAAAATTCGCTGTTTATATTCTGACACAATTAGAGTGCAACTACGCGGGCATGGATTTAGCTGAAGAAACCCAGTATGACAAAATTATGTTATGTCACACTGTTCTATTCTCAGTGATGTCAGTAAAGTGGCAGTACATCTCGACCAGACGTGTAACCAAGAGAATGGTTAATTGGTTAGATTTTATTACCTAGCCCGCCATATCAGCAACTTTTTCATATTTCCAGTATTCAAGTGGCCTTTCAAAACTTTTAGATTTTACTTCACAGCATTCATTATCGTTCCAATTTTCATTGGTGAAATTAGCATAATGTTACATCAGCAATAAAAATTAAGATATAATCAATTTTGAAATTCAGCCTTTGCAATATTTTTATAACCAAAGCTATAGCTTGTGTTGGCCTACATCTTATTTTTATTAGAAACTTGTTCAACATAACATAAAACTTAGTCGCACACATCATTAGTCATACAATTTTATTTGAAAATAATTGGAACTGGTGATTTTGATTGTCTTATATGAACAGGACTGTGCCTGAAACATTGTCATAATTAATAAATCGGGTGGGCTTAGAAATTAAGTCACACTTATTGTTACATAATAGGACACATACGTGAAGTTAATTTATGTGAGGCACAGAAACATGGGAATTGTGAGGGTGACACTGCCCCATCGCTGTTACACACAGGACACTAAACAAGTATGCAATGTTTTTGTCGAGCTATATGTAGCCATGGGACACTAGCGGTGGTCCTGTCATTTTATGCGTGGATAGTCGTCAGGGCCACGTAGTAGTTTTGTAGGTGACTGATTAGTGTATTTTAAAGTATGGCCGACTGATAAAGCAATTTTAGCTATATTGCAGTGTTCCAAAATGTTATTTTCTTATGTGTCAAATGGTTTTAAATTACCCACCCAACCTCACCGCAAACAGTTTGATAGTTTCGTTAGTAAATATGTATATAAAACACACTATAATTCAGTTCAAGAACAGTGTAGGTAGGCCCCCATAATGGAAGTGAAAACAATAAACCAGTACCGTACAATTTAACCTACATTGTAATTTAATGCTCGTGTAGAAAATGTCACTTTTTTTCTGCCTTTGTTTTTATGCTGATTGGTTATGTAGTGGTCAGGAGCAAAACAACTTCAACTTAAGGGAAGAGATGGGGCATACCTCTTGGTGCCATTTACAATGTCTTAAAATTTCAAGTTTGGCCACACATTCTCTATACATTTTTAGGGTGCCATGGAGGATAATGCATAGTTGTAGGCAGTGTAGTCTGAGTAACACAGTAACTAAAATACAAAATATTTTAACAATTTTGTATACAAAATACAAACTCAGTTTACCGCTGTAAACATATACGTCGAAAAAGTCACTATCAAGTTACTACAACTCGACTTAAAATCAACTGTGCATCTGGCCAATGATCCCTTTCCCACATTTTCATTTTCCTTCAGTTACTACTCCTCTGGGCACTGGTAAAAAACAGCGAATTAAAGTATCTGTTTTTCAATACCTAAATTCGTGCATGAATATTGTGATTTTGCCATAAAGGTTATGTTGGCAAAAATCTTCTGTGTAATCTCTTGAATTCAAGTTAGGATGGTTAAGTCAGGTCAATGTAGTCTTATGGGTAATAAAAGTTTTAAAGGGAATCTTTACTTCTATAGACAAAATTGTATGGACAAGCTGCAGTGTCAGTTAACTGTTATATAGCAGGCCGAAAAAAAGTAAGTGTGTGTATATTACTGAGACATATAGCCTAACATATGGTAAATAGATATAGTATCGTAAGTGCAAAGCTCACCAAACCAAACATTTTAAAATTTATATTACTTTATTGCTGTGAAGCATCTCAATTTAACTTCATTGCACTTGGGTATTAGTGCAAAGCGGTTTAATAATCAAGTAATATTAGGATAGTTCATAGAATTGTACACAAGGTAAGCAACACGTAAAGTTTATCAACTGTGGACATTAGATAAGTGCACATTCCAAAGATGCAGTCTTCCTAGTAATTTGAAATTGAAACACAAACGATAGCTTAAGTAATTATATGCATACTGGCAAGCCTGGGGCAAAAATAAACAAGATATGTTCCATGTTCAGCCCAAAGGGAACTCCCATCTCGACATTGTCGGACGTTTGAAGGCTTATAACAAAAAATTGGGACGAATCCACCTGATTTTTGAATATACCGCTACACTACACTGTCTTGCAAATAAGTGATAGGTCCGTAATCTAACCTACACCCAGTTGAACGAAGTTTGATGTTTGAAGGCTTGTAGCTGAAAATTGGGACAAGTCCACCGGGCCCTTTTAATATTACTTTACACAACTCTGTCTTGCAAATAAAGTGTAGTAGGTTCTATTAATCTACCAAGCTTAGTTTTTATTTTATAAGACTCTGAATATACTATTTTGGAGCACTGTCATTGCCCTCTTTTCCACCTACAGGTTAAAGCTTGGAGTTTGTTGTTGTTGTAATGACCACCACAGCTGAATTAGACGTTAAGGTGCATTACAGGTTTAAAAAGTTACAATCTGAGCACCGTATTATTTACCATCCTATTAATAATGTAGCATTGCTTGTTTATATATATATCCAGGCCAATAGTATATTGTTCTGTAAATATGTGTGTGTATGTACACACAGGTAGTACGTAACAATGTATGGTCGGTTTTCGATGAAGACGGTTTTTATTCCTGGCGAGGTTGCCCTGGGTGTTTGCATGTGGGAATGATGGCGAATGTTGCAACAAGCTAGTGGATTTTCTCAGAGTTCTGCGGTTCCTCCCGCCATTACGTTTCATTGCCGCTGCATATCCACCTCACTTCACCACTAGAATCCTCAGCTGTTAAACGACTCCAAAAAGGCTCACTATCATTAACAACTGTTGCGGTTAATGGTCAACGCCTAACATAAAAACTGGAATAGAATATGTGTAATACTTTTAATATGACTTGCTCTGACTGAATACATACAGAAAATCTCACATCTCACATTAATTTAAATGTACATTTCTCGACTTATTTTCGGTTAGTTTAGAGGATAGAAAATACCAGGGTTACAGCATTATCTTTAGAGTTGAAAAATGTTGTTTTCTAATTTGTTGACTAAACTTCATAATTTAAATAATGTGAAGTTTGTAAGTCAAATTAAATTTTCACTGATACATAATGTATGGCCAAAGCGCTGATGCAGCACTGACAGTTCTGCTGCAAGCAGCGTTGCAGGTTCATCGACTAAACTGCTGCTATAGAAACAATTTTTTTGAGGGACGTTTGTTTGTCCGATTTCTGCATGGTGGTTCTGAGGTATTGAAACTGATTAATTTTTAACGTATACAGAGGAGAATTTCATGCTCAAAAATAATAATCGCACGAGGTGGTAGGTAATGCCAAATACATTTTTATCATGAGTGTGTCTGTGGAATACTTTGGCAGTGGTTAGTCCACGTGTGCTTGTAATCGACATCGTTGCAGTGCATTCACCTTTCACTCATTGCAGTTCAACAAAGAACCTTAATTTAATTAAACTACCTAAACTAACCTAAAATGCAGGTGAATAAGTTTTCGTACAGTTGAAGCTAACCTAGAATACTAGTTGAAAAATATTTTATAGTTTAACCTAGCCATGATATTAGGATTATTGCTTTATTTTCTCTAAACTTATATATATATATATATGCATTATATCCCATTGTAACCAATACTATTGTTTAAAATAAAATATGCTTTCCCTCCCCAATGTGAAATTTTGTAACAGGTTGAGCTGAATTAAAATCGTGGCTATTGGCTGACTAAGCCCTACTAATTTACACCTTTTCAGAAAGGTGAAACACGAGTTTTATTGATGTATAAAAAACAGTTATTCAGAAATGACTCCCACTCCCCGTTTTTCGCCTTGAAAAGTTGCTAAAATACTTGATTGTCCAGTGCAGACAACGAAGTAAAAAATTATTATTTTAGTGTTCTTATTGTGTACTACCATAGGTAACTTAACTTGTTCAGTATTGTAGATGCTATAAACGTAACTGTACAATGGGCCAATTAATATAAAACTATCAGAACATATAACTAATTAATGGGAAGAAAGGGAATATCTCAAATCTGATCTGAATTTATCTACCAGAAATCATTTACTATATTGACAAATATGTATACAGGAGATGAAGTCATATCAGAACCAAAAATCTTTCTGTCATTGTCAGTGATAGAAATTTAAATAAAAAGACAAGAAAATGCGTATTTGTGGTAGCTCAAGAACATGTGAACTTTGTCTTCCAAAAATTCTGATAGGCTGCTGGTCGCTTTTTTTTTTCAGCAGTATGGGCCTATTTTGTAGTACTCATTACTGATTATAAGCAACCTGCTTAACATATACTTAAACAATTATCCCCCTGTCACAGGAAACTCAACTCCAATGCTACATTTTTGTCGATTCGAACACTTTCAGGAAACATATCTTTTCTCGCATTAAAACTTAGTTGTCAACATAGGAAGATTATAATTGTTACCACCGGACGTAAACTACAATCTACTACACGACAACGGTGCCACGCTTGTTATGCTATATTTTTAAAACACGTGTTTATTGTCGCCCTTACCGAACAGAATACTGGGTGTTTGTGGTTTAACCATCAGTAGCTTGATGAGAAAATTATTAGAATACACAATTTATGCAACCCAATACTAAACTAGAGAAAGTTCACGAGTGAATTGTAATACTTATATATTGATTTCCAATCCTCTGTGTTCAACACCGGATGCCATGGAAATAACCTTTTTCGCAAAGACATACTAATTTCAACACAATGTTCTGTGCTAAGTGATGGCGGCTAGGGCGTCCATGGTAAAACCACCTATCTCCATGCGGCTTCACCCAAGTCACAACATGCCATCTCCTGTTTACTCCTACCTCCATTATGTAGACAACATGTCGCGAGAAGGACATTCTTCAATTGTAGTTCTTCATACAATCGGTGATCTCGTAATTTTTTCCCTGTAATTCACAGTGGTGGTACAGTGCTCCAAGTGACCTCCCAGACAGCGAATCCATGTGCAGTTGTCTATGAATATGCTGTATTCTAATGCCATATTCCTGAATAAGCTGTACCTATCAGGTTTATTGTACCGCTGGGTTCTTGATATTCACCAACCATTGAAGTGAGGCACATTAGTTTAATATACTCATATATTTGTGGAAAAAAAAGTAACAACAATGAATGGAAGGAAATTTATTACACAAATTACTAACATTATTACAGACAGTTACAGTTTCACAGCAATGCAGGAATGTAACTTACAAAAAAGTATTTCTTTTCAAGCGTCTACGATCTGCAGTAAGAGCTGCTACACTCCGTGGCATCGAATCAAATCGGTCTTGGATATATAGCCTACTCCTGGGGAATAGCTTGCGAGCCTGCTTCTACCTGAGTCCGCAGTTCATTGGTATTGGCTACTAGATGATAATGACAAGCCAGTTGCCGAATGACCAAGTCCCACACATGTTCAATAGGCAGAGACCTGAAAAATTCGCTAGTTCAATGACCCGCAGTCTAGACTCTACAATCGTATGTACAAATATGCCGATGTCAACAGTACATTGGTTGTCCGCTGTCACGGTGGAAGGCGACGATTGGGCTAGCGTTCTCCAAATTTCAGAAATGTTTATATGATTGAAAACATTTAAAGAACTATTGGAAAAATATAATATCAATCATTACTTTACATTTAGCGAATTGAAAGCTAGTTTTGTTGAAAGATTTAATAGAACTTTGAAAAATAAAATGTGGACGAAATTTGCTTTGAATTGCAATTACAAATGGGTAAATATATTGGATGAATTAATGAAAGAATACAACAATATAGAACATAGAACCATCAATATGAAACCAGTTGGTGTTAATAAAAAAATCTAAAAAATTTAATTCAAACATATATGGTTACTGAAACCAAATACAAAGTTGGAGACACGGTCCGTGTGAGCAAACTGAAAGAATTTTTTGAGAAGGGGTATACTGCTAATTGGACAACAGAACTGTTTACTATTTGCAAAGTTTTAGATAATGATTTGCCAACTTACAAACTGAAATATACTAAAGGAGAAGAAATTAAAGGAAGTTTTTATGAATATGAAACCATGTAAACAAACTATCCTGATGAATATTTGGCTGAAAAAGTTTTAAAAACTAAGGGAGATAAAATTTATGTAAAATGGTTGGGTTTTGATAATTCCCACAACTCTTGGATTAATAAAAGAGATGTTTTGTAAATTTGAAATAAAAATTAGATTCTTACTCAATTCGATGAAGATTATTCATATCATTAATCAATTTCTGTTCATTATAGTTTCCAACAATACTAAAATACTTGTGATAACAATCAATGCGATCATTCAATGTTTCCTTCGTTCTTTGGTATAAGTTGATAGGATTTGGAACATAATCAAACCTCAATAATATTTCACAATATGATTGTCTATCTTCTATTCTATTCAATTGTCTTTGAACATACCTTCTTTAAGTTCTAAAAACATAATAATCATCATATTCAATATCGTTTTCAAAATTGTTATCAAATAACTTTAAAAAATGAAAGTTGGATTTAAATTTTGATTTTGTGTTTGTGGTACAGCATGTGAGGTCATTTATCTTATTTCTTCATTTCTGCGAGCTATTACATCGAAAGCCATATTAACAGCCCCTCTTAAGTTTTCAATATGATCATCTTTAATTTTATTTATTTCTTTTAAATTGTTTATTTGGCCTTTCTATCAATGCATTATATCTTTTTGAATCTTATATTCACCGTGTTTTTCTAATTGAAGGAATAACATCTTCAAATATCAGTATTTTAAAAGCTTTAGAAATTTTGCAGTGCGAGCGGAAAATAAGTTCATTTAAACCAGGTTCAGATATAAAAATTGCTTTACCGTTATGGTAGCCAAGTTGGTATGCCTTTTGTATATCATCTATTTTTGATAAAGTTTTCCTATATTTTGGAAAATCTTTTTTATAAAGAGCATCTCTTTTATATCTTGATATGCTAATATTTCAGCAATATCTTTTCCTCTAAACCAAGGATTATTTTCCTCATCAATAATCATAGAAACTTGTTTACCATTTTAAATAAGTTTGTTATTGATTATTTCTAGAATTGACTCCATTTTTATATGCGAAATTATGCGCAAGTGAAATTGGTGAGTAGTAATAAGTGTTTATATATACATATTCTTTTTATAAAGAATATGAAAAACTAAAGAATATAAATTTATAAAATATCGGAGCCCATACAAATATTCAACTTTTTTCCATTTATATATTGTTATATAAAATTAAGGAATATATTTAATTTATATACAAAAAGTTTTATATTATAATAAAATCTTTAATTTTATTTATATACTTTTTTTTTTTCTACTCAAATCTATTGTAATAAAGCCATAATATTCGTCTCAACATTTTGTAGAAATTTCTTTAAATTTTTCATAAAACATATTGCCACCAACAAAATCAAACAAATGTGCTTTAAATTAGTATCATCTTGTTTAAATATACACAAAAAATTTGTATTATCTCTTCTCAATTGTTTTGGCACTTTTGAATAAGTTTGAGATAAATAAAATACATATAAATTTTAATATCTTCCTATAGTAAAATAATCACGAACAATATCTTGATTGTCTAAAATAACACAATAAAATACAATTAGAGATTCGTCTTCACAATAATCTAAAGGGACCATTTCCTCAGTATTATTTTTTTAAAAGTATGCCATTTTTTTTTAACTTTAAGCTTTTTGGATAATATATTAAAATCATTTTCTAACTCAATATATTTTGGTTGATTTAAACTTTATTAACAAACACACAATTGATTAAAATTTATCCATTCTACATTAAAAATAAAATTTATCATAATTTTTTCACAGTTGCTTGGACCTGCTATTATAGCCCTCAAATTATCAGGCAATAGATCACCATTCTTTTTAATTTTGGAATTGTCTTCATGAATGAAAACACCGACACTCCCATTTAACTTTCTTCATTTAATTACATAATTTTGGAAAAAATGGATAGTAAAATATTTAAGTTAAATAATATTTCTATACTAAAGAAGTAAATTCACTATGATATCGCACATAGTGAAAAATCAATTGCATTAATTAGTTTTCATACAAAATTGTTAACACCAAGTATAGACAATAATACTATGAATACAATTGAAAAAATGAATTCTGTGGTTGATAAAAATGTAGTTATAACTATTCCTAGAGGTCAATACAATGTAGACTCTTTGAAAGAAACTATAAATTCAATTGAACCATTTTCAACAAACAACATTGAATTATCAATAGATAGTGCGAAAAATAGAATATCTATTAAATCTAAGTTTGATATTACATTTGATGATCGGCTATCTGATATTCTTGGTTTTGAAAGAAATATAACTATTGAAAAAGGCAAAGTTTTTGTAGGTACTAAACTGCCTAATTTTAATCCAATTAAAACAATAAATGTCCACTGTAATTTGGCATATGAAATATGTATAAAGTACTACGACTCTAATCATTTATAAACTGATATAATTGCTAGTTTTCCACCAAAAACTATGTTTGGTTTTGGAGATTATGTAATTTATGAGCCTCCATATCCAATTTTTCATCAAATTAATAACGAACGATTTAACCACATTGTTTTAGAAATTAGAGACGAAAACGGTAAACTAATTGATTTCGATGGTGTTGATATCGATATTGGTTTGGAAAATAAAGATGATAAAAGATATAATACAGAAATATAATACTATTGAATATAATAATATAAAATTATTTTTTTAATATCCCCATGGTAATGTATCATATTTTTAATTCAAAATCATACATTTGTCATAGTTAAAGTTAAATTCTTTTGCCATAAATTCATTTACCAAATTTTTTATTTTCACATCTCTTGTAATCATACTGTTTTTTTTATGATCACATTTTCCTTAGTTTTTTGTACTATTTTAATAATAGATTTCATATTCATTTTAACATTTTTTACTGCTTATCTTTCGCGTGTTTATGTAATGGAAAACTTTCTATGTTTAATACTTCGCCACACTTTTTGCATTGCTTGGTTTCCATTTTGCAAGAGGGGCAACACTTTTTTTTATTTATAAGAAAAATTAATTTATTAACAGAAAAACAATTTTTTATCTTTATTAATTTTTTCCACTTATAAATAATACAAAAAATGTAATCTCTGCTCGGTAAATTAAACAATTCGTATGAATTTTCTAAACTAGGAAATTTCTAACAGAATAAATGAAATGCTGTTACAGATTTTCAAATTTGTGAATCTAAATTTGGTGAAATAAGTAATTGTATTCTATCAAGTATATATAAAATTACATTACCTGATCACTATGTAAAGATTTTTGATAAAAATGCTTTAAAACAAATAAATGAGAAATATGTTTTTATAACGCATAAAGGCTTAAGAAATGAAAAATGGTCAATTTATGCATGACATTGAATTATCCTAAATTTTATCAATTATCTCTTACCATTTGATTTTTAGCTTATTTCACTTGTTTTTAGCTTAAATTGTTTTATTTTTAAGAATATAATAAATTTTTTACATTTCTAGAAAACATGGAAAATTTGCTTAAAATCGAGGTAAATATGCTTGATTTTGGGTCTAAATTTTGCGTGTCGATGCGTGCGGCTAGACTTGAAAACAACTTTTGTTTTTGACATTTTTTTATTTTTTTATTTCTGGGCTTTTGTGAGGTTATCTGTGGGCTTGGATTTCGGGGTAAAAAGCTTGGTATTTGGGGGGGGGGGGAAGCTTGGAATTTGGGGGGGTGGGGAAGCTTGAAATTCATGGATTTTATAGCCTCAAATGTCTTGTCCTCAACCGACCCATATGCTACTCGAACGCTCAAGTGGTTTTTCGAGTGGTCTCTATCAATAGAGGACATATCGAGCGAACATGCAGGCCCGAAAAGAAGCTGTATCGGCCTTGCTTCGAAGAAGTCCTGGTCATTTTTGACAACACGTAGCCGGGTATTATCTGGTTGGAGTACGACACCAGGAGTGTGCTGAAGGAAAGGTATGACTTCAGCCTCCACAACTTTCCAAATGTAGCTATTGGTGTTGGGTGTACTCACAGTCCGCGCAGTATGGAGCTGGACAACGAATCCTGGAACTTAATGTGCTGAAGGAAAGGTATGACTTCAGCCTCCACAACTTTCCAAATGTAGATATTGGTGTTGGGTGTACTCACAGTCCGCGCAGTATGGAGCTGGACAACGAGTCCTGGAACTTAATGTGCTGAAGGAAAGGTATGACTTCAGCCTCCACAACTTTACAAATGTAGCTATTGGTGTTGGGTGTACTCACAGTCCGCGCAGTATGGAGCTGGACAACGAATCCTGGAACTTAATGTGCTGAAGGAAAGGTATGACTTCAGCCTCCACAACTTTCCAAATGTAGATATTGGTGTTGGGTGTACTCACAGTCCGCGCAGTATGGAGCTGGACAACGAATCCTGGAACTTAATGTGCTGAAGGAAAGGTATGACTTCAGCCTCCACAACTTTCCAAATGTAGATATTGGTGTTGGGTGTACTCACAGTCCGCGCAGTATGGAGCTGGACAACGAATCCTGGAACTTAATGTGCTGAAGGAAAGGTATGACTTCAGCCTCCACAACTTTACAAATGTAGCTATTGGTGTTGGGTGTACTCACAGTCCGCGCAGTATGGAGCTGGACAACGAATCCTGGAACTTAATGTGCTGAAGGAAAGGTATGACTTCAGCCTCCACAACTTTCCAAATGTAGATATTGGTGTTGGGTGTACTCACAGTCCGCGCAGTATGGAGCTGGACAACGAGTCCTGGAACTTAATGTGCTGAAGGAAAGGTATGACTTCAGCCTCCACAACTTTACAAATGTAGCTATTGGTGTTGGGTGTACTCACAGTCCGCGCAGTATGGAGCTGGACAACGAATCCTGGAACTTAATGTGCTGAAGGAAAGGTATGACTTCAGCCTCCACAACTTTCCAAATGTAGATATTGGTGTTGGGTGTACTCACAGTCCGCGCAGTATGGAGCTGGACAACGAATCCTGGAACTTAATGTGCTGAAGGAAAGGTATGACTTCAGCCTCCACAACTTTACAAATGTAGCTATTGGTGTTGGGTGTACTCACAGTCCGCGCAGTATGGAGCTGGACAACGAATCCTGGAACATGTCGGCTCACCCTCATAGAGGCTGTTCACGAAAAAGTGAGCCCTTTTGAAATAAACCTAAGGGAAAAATAACTGCTACTGTAAATCTCATATAAGATGGCAAGGTTTTGACAGTCAGTGAGTGGCAACTTGACGTATACGAAACAAACAAAGTGCCGTTTACAAAGTTGTGTATCAGCTGATGCATGAACGAACAATAGAGTTAATATTAAGTTGGCTATTCTGAGTGCACTGACTACGCACATCAGACAAGTGTAAAATGCGCGATAACAAAGAGTTCCTAGATTAATTCATATATTATATTTTACGTGGTCACAAAACAGCGGTTTTAAATGTTACAAACTAATATTCGTGCTAAAGTAGTAATGTATATAGGTGTTCAAAATGAAGTGCACAATAAGACGATTCAGAGCAGGATGAAATTCCCTCTGTCCATCCAACGTTCCATATGTGCTTGATATTGATTACAAAAGCCTACAGAAATATTGCATGATAATATTGAATTATTTTTTCAAATAATTTGACGAAATATATTTCAAATTCGTGTCGTTTCGAGACAGTATTAGGAGAAAAGTCAAGTTTTAAAAAGCAGGATCTAGAGGCGGCGGTGAACCTGCTGCTATCTGCTGGTATCGTGCGCGCCTCACACGCTTTACCATGTCGTCCGCGCCATCTGTGTACTCTTTCTCGAACCTAACCAGCTATAACGCTCAAATGAATATGTTTCGTATGTAAAATAACAAATTTACGAACAGATATCAATAGTTTTATTTTTTTCGCGAGCTCTGTATAATTTTTGAAGCAACATATATTTCGTGTACAGCGATTTTGTTTACTAGTAATTTCTATTGGACCAGTAATTGTCCGTTTATGTCCTAAATGCGCCCTTTTTTCGAAACTCATTTCCTTATTTTCGTGTAGCATCCAACTGACACACCAGCTGATGGCGAAAGGATACATTAGCTTAAAGTAAACATTAGTTGAACTGTCAAAATCTTGCCATTTCGTAACAGACAGACAGTACTAACGTCATATATTTTAACGGGCGCACTGAGTGATATGCGTCCAGTAAAGTCGGTAACGATTGATGGAAAGTAGTTCCATACTTTAACGTCGAATAAAAAGTGTTAGGCAACCATTTGCGATAACTTAAATTATCTCACTTTCTGTGGTGTGTGTGTTTTTTTTTTTTTTTTTTTTTTTTTTTTTTTTTTTCACTTGACCGACGCATGAAATAGTAATGAGACCGATGGCAGTGTTAAATTGACATAAGGTGGGAGAACACACAACGTCTATACAAGTAGATATATGAAGCAGGTCTTTCACAATTGCTCATTATACCTTGAACAGCCTATGTCACCGAACGCGTTTGCGGCCGTCATTGGTAATTCAAGTTGGAGCGGGGCTCATTCGAAAACTCAAAATGTTGCCACTCTGCACGTCTGCAGTGAGCCCATTATGACCTGAGGCGTCTGTGGTCCAGACTCGAGGGGAAACCTTCGCGGAGGAACGCATGCACGCATTCCTCCACGAAGCAGACGCCGTTGAATTGCAGAAACAGGCAACGCCAGACCTGCTGCAGTGTTCCGTCTTTCTGTCAACACTCGAGGCGAAGCTGAACGGCCTGTCACTGCAGCGCGAATGAGGCGTCTGTCATCCCGAGGTGTCGTGGTTTACTTCCCGGTTTCCGTTTCTTCCTGTCCTCTTCAATCTACTGCTTCCACACTCACCTCACCTCGTGGCGACGTGCCCCACACGAATTGCAATTCCGTCGTATGAAATCCTTCCATATAGGCTGTTCACGCTAAAATGAGCACTTTTGAAAGACCTGCTTCATATATATATACACACACACACTTGTATACACGCTGTGTATTCTTCCGCTTTATGTAAAATTAGCATTGCCATGGCCCTTATCACATTATTCATGTGTCGGTCAAATGAAACTGTGAAATTAATATTATTATTCTAGTCTCCAAAAAAAATAAAAAATATATGTATAGTACCTTAGCACACTCTTCCACCAAACTATACACATTAATTCACACAACATTAAAAAAAAAAGATTAATTAATTCAAATTAATCGGATCAATCAATCAAAATTATTTTGTCGTATTTAAATCGGATTAATTTTTTTTGATCGGATTAAGATTGGATTAATCCTTAAGCCCATCAATAAATTTGATATCAGATCGATAATCCGATTAATCAAAGTGAAGTAGGATTTGTAAATTTGGTAAAATATTTAATATTTTACAAATCTGCTCATTTTTACACTTCGCTGCATAAAAAAAGCGGAAAACGAAAGAAACAATTTTAAGTTATCACAAAGAGTTACCTGACATTTTTTATTCCATCCTTCGTTACCAACTTTACTGGGCGAATGTCACTCAGTGCGCCCGTTAAAATATATGAATTCAGGGTCAGTGACTATTTTCTAAGGTTCATTTCTACAGTTTCTCACTTTATTGTGGACAGCCTTTACAAGCCTACATTTCAACCTCACTCAAACTCCATAACGTGCTTCAAATGTGCCCTTTTGAATGCAGGCGAGGCATACTGGCTCCAGGAGGATCTTTTAAAGCTCACTTACGATGAGAAACTATACTTTTCTGCTTCCTTGACAGTCTTATATTTATACATATTTCCTCGTCAATTCAGAGCAGGCTGCTGTTGTAGTTAGGCAAGCGCAATTACTATCAAGTTGTAATCATTTCACATCGTACCCTGCTTTCTATTTGCTATGAGTTTCGTTTCATTTGATCGTTTATTTCGTGGTGATTATTTTCATACACATTGGTGTAATTTGTGTGTCGTACACAAATACACAAGCTCAGACAGCACTGTTTCGAAAACTAGTATCCAAATTCAGTTGTGAATCCAGCAAAGAATGACGAGTTTAAGTGGAAGAAGTGACCTACAAATATAATTTAATAAAATCCTGTAAATTAAAAATGTTTTATGCTTTTTTTTTTGTTAAGCGCTGTTTTGTATGTAGAGGCTATAATTTGCACCGTTTTCATAGAGTAAAACAATTTTTCAATAGCATGGTTTTTAATTTATTTACTGTTTGTTTAATTTTTAGTTTTACGCTTTTAGTAATACGCAAAATAAATACCAAATCACTAGTCCTTTTTTGTGAATTAAGTAACCTGTAATTTGTTAAATCAGGTAAAGGAAACGCTTATAAGACAGCGCAGTTTCGATATTATTTTACTAAACTGTGCAGTACGGAAACAAAGCATTCTGATTTTCAACAAATTAATGAAACATAAATTATGTTTTGAGGAAATGAATGTGTTTAATCGTCATGTATTTTAAACGTATGTATTTTTTTTTTAAATGAAGGCTTTATGAGCACACAGTCCCTGTGAATAACCCCACATTCATATGCCAAGGCCAACATAAATACGTTAGTCTTGCCTCTTTCGCCGTTATGTCAGCCACGTATCCGTTAACGGGAATGTGGATGGGGTGGCCTTATATTCTGATGCATCGTAATGATCCGTGACAATTGCTTCCGTGTAAGGAAGTCTCAGTTGGGTGGACTCACAGCATGTGGATAACATCTGACTGCATGTGAATACTAAGCCCGACCTCCGGGCTGCGTAATATTTCCATTGTACGCTATTTGCATTTGAAATGATTACTGGGTGCCATTTCTAGAAGTTGAACATGTTGCGTTAAAAGCAAAAATGGATATTATATAATTATTAATAAATCACGAACTCTCGCCATCCCACTACTAACATGCTGTGTTCATTTTAATAACAAATATATATTTTTTTGTGCACTTTGAACCACTGTTTGAAATTATACACATACTGGAAGCCCTGAATTTTTCCCTCCTTATCTCAAATAATATGATTTGCTTAAATATTTATCTACCGTTGCGGTTGACTTTAGGTTTATTGGATTTAATTTTTAAAATATATTTAGCAAGTTAATTTACGAGCTATCTTAAAGGTTTATATGTTCAGTATTATAACAACTTTATGGCTTACAAATACGTTACACTTGTCCCCACAGTGCGGCCAAGGCCGGGATTAATTGTATTTACGAAGTAGCAAATTCGTTTGATCAAGATTTCCTGCTGACGCAACAGAATTGCTCAGCTAAATCGGCTCTGACGTCAACCATTGATAAAAACGTGATGCACTTGTGCTTCAGTTGTCAGAAAGCAATGACAAGTTGTTTGCCTCTTGACTGCGACTGTTGTAATCAAACTCCGTATTCGTAGAGAGTATGGGCGTAGCAGGTAGAAAGAAAGTAGCGAGAATCAAAGGTTTGCATTGAACCGAGCTACACATTGCCTTGTTATAAATCAATTTAAACGCGTTATTGGAATTAACATTATATACTTGAAATAGCTTTTGCAATTTTTATTTTTTTCGCTTAAGTTTACATAGCAACTATACACCTCTTCGATCCAGAGTCATTGGTGGTAAAATAAAATACTGTAATTTTTATGCAATTACAGTGGGGGGAAAAAAGGAAATTTTTCGTATAAAATTTGAATGTGGTAAGCTGAAAATTAACTTTTAGTGACCATAAAATTCTTTGTTATTTATTACAGAATAGGATCTTTATTCCGTAATCAAGCAACCAAATTTTACGTTATCACTAGAGAATAATTTGAAGGGAGAATTCCGGTAAAATATTTTGTAGATAGACCTACATACCTTACGTATGTCAGTAATAACTCAGATCGCGTTTGAGCATTTCGAATTGTGTTTTGTAAAGGTATAATAATCTACCAGAGAAAAGTTCATTCCCTGGTAACGTTGGGTCATGAGCATTAAAAGCGCGACATGTTTTACACACACTAATGACATAGACTCAGTTTGTTTGATGTTTTGTACATTGATGCGTTTAGTCTTCTGTACGTTTCTGTGCATAATCACGCAACGAAAAAATTCGAATTCGTTTCAGTAAGAAATCTTCATTCTTTTTCCTTATTTCTAAGTTACAGAATTAAGCAGCAGCAACAGCGTCATTTTTTTTTATTGCACGAGGCACGGCCTTCATTAAAAGGATAAGAACGCTTACCTGGAGCTATTTTGAGCGTTAAAGGCATAGAAGGAAGCGATAAGGGCGAAAATGCCAAGCTCATCGAGTGCTCCAAGACCAGCACGTGCAAAACCCTAAATCATCGTACAGGCTTTCCATTGAGATGTGGTACGGGAATTTAAAAGCTAACCATGTAATTTTATTGGCGGAAAATTTGTAGATAAGTTTGCATGTACTCACTTAGCATATTTTTATTATATACAGCAGAGTCAAAATGCCAATTTAGTGTTGTTAGAGTGATTGGAAATAATATTTGCAATGTGCGAAATTTGTTGAAAATTTTATTCCATGTTTTTTTTAGTTTGAAGTGTGACAACTTTTCCTAGAGGACACGTGTCGTACACTTGCTACAGTTCCTTTTAAAACTGCGGGATTCCAACACTTTACCTTGGGCTGTGCTGGATTATTTGGATAATTTGAATCGAAACTGTTCAAAGAAAACATAATGTAAGTGTCTCTATGTTCCTTCAGTTATTCACTTCATCCTGTATAACGGACATAAATATGAAATGATAACACAAGAAGAAATCAACGGATTAACACTATACTTTTAAAATAATAAATTGATAGAAATAAATTAAAAAGTATTTAAATTTATTACGCCTAATCGTCATTATGATTGACAATTAAATAAAAATATTTCAAAATATGAAAAGAAATATGCATATTTAATTATCAATCATTAATGATGATTAGGCGTAATAAATTTAATTATTTTTGTAATTTATTTCTATCAATTTATTATTTATTTATGATAAATATAGTAGCGATCATTAATAGTTTTCTAAGTCTGGCAAAATTTACAGTAGTGTAAACATGTTTTCCAAATATTTAAATGCTCTTTCCTTCATTTATTTCTTTCCTTCTTTCGCTTTATTCTAAAACCCAATACTCTATTTCAAAGACCCCACAAAATTGTCAGTGACTTAATTCTCCTTCGTAATTTTCATTTTTTATTTTCTTTCTCTCCTTCTCTCTATCGTAAAGAAAGAGAGAGAGAAAAAAAAAGAGGAATATATAGATGGGGGCGGGTGGCGTCAGGTGGCGTAGCGGCGTTGTATCTGTACTATTTGTTTTCTTTCAGAAATTGCTCCTTCCACAGGAAAAGACTTTCAAAAGTATTCGCTTTACCATGCATTGCATATACGTATATTAAAGGGAAAACAGTTTTTTTTTTTTTTTTTCGATCCACTCTGCAACACTTGTGGTTCCAACGTCGCCTCTAGCAAAAAGCTTCTAGAAACTTATCGGAAGGTCGAAAACTGAAAAGTACCTTGCCTTTCCCACACGCTGGAACGAGAGAGACAAGAGAGAAAGGAAAGAGAGAGACAAAAGAGAAATAAACAAAAACTCGAGAAAAAATACATAATAGTCAACATTAGAATAGCAATATTTTCCACACCTGGAAGCTCCTTCTGAAAGGCGCCGCACAGTGCTCGACGAGATTCCTTGCTGGGCAGACACAAGAAAGGAATAACTCGAGCAGTGACAGTAACGAAAAATGTATTTAAAAAAAGGGGGGGGGGGGATTTTTCTCCCGCAGAGTAAGAGAGAGAAGTGTGTGTGTGTGTGTGTGCGAGGGAGGGTAAAAGAGAGGGAGGATAAAAGCGAGGGAGGGAGAGAAGGAGAGGGACACTCGGAATGCGGATGCGAAACCGGAAGTATAAAATATGACTCATTATAACTCATATTGAACATGGATTGCAGATCACACTTGAAATATAACGTAAATTAAATAAATCACGATTAACAAACACCATAATAAAAATAAGGAGGCAAAACTTCCTCCTGCCGTTGTCGAGCAAGTTTGTGGAGACGGCTGGTTATAGGTAACTAGACTCTGTATTTCTATGTGACGGTAATCCTGATTTGGAGCCTTAGAACTCACAATAGAAACTGTGGGTGGGGGGAGAAATATTAGAAATAATTTAAATAAATAAAAACATTGGAGATGAATGCTGGAGATTATAAGGCTGCCAATATGTCGTGCTATTTCTAAGTCCAAACTGTCACTATTAGCTTGCTGAACCATACTTATCTTCGACGTTGACGATCCCAGTCCTCGCATTTTTCCAATCAACCTCTAGGGTTGACCCACTAACCCTCTCTTTAGAAATGCCGATTTGGGCACAAGCGGCAAAAAAGCGACTCAAAAAGTCTCCCGTTTGGGAGCAGTTGCACAAAAAAGTCGTTGGGAGCAGTTTGATCAAAAAGGTTTGGGCGTTGCAAAAGGGAAAAAGTGCTGCACGCCAAAAAAAAATTGGCTCAAAAAAGTTGAATACGTAAAAAATAAAATATTGTATATAATAAATGAGCACGAATAAAAATCAACTGATGTCTAATATGATGATGACCATGGGAATGAAAAAGGCTAACGCAACTGGTAATGTTTGGAAAGAATATAAATTTAAGATAAATATTTTTGTGAAAAGAAAGAAGACGAAACCTCAAGAGGAGTATGTCAAGTGTGAAACTTGTAATCACTTTACAAACATCTCTCATAAGAAGTCGCTTGAGAAGTAAAATTCATAAGTCACACCATATTCAGTATAGAAGAAATCGAAACAGCATTTCAAAGTAGGATCAAGACTTAGCTGTAAGGAATGTGAATGCATACAAAGACCCAAATAATTTCCTAAACGATGTAAAAGAAACTGTCACGGGACTAATTAATAAACATTTAAAATCACTCAAAGTGAACATGAAACTCTTCGCTGAGTACAAAAGGGGAATTGGCGAGAATATTGAATATGCAGAAAGCTTCTTTAAAACAAAGAACGAAATTATACTGAAATCGACTAATCTGGAAGAATATTATGCCAACAGCATATCGAAAATCATAGTTTGAGATGGGGGCTTTCGAAACATAGGAATCTCAGGGGATAGTCAAGAGAATATTTAAACTAGAAGTGCGAATAAATAAATATGTACCATTCAAGGGCAGTTCTTAAGTTGATCTCCCAGAAAATATCAAAGCAAAGCAGGCGGTGATTAATGTTAAGGACAATGATCAAAAATGTTTTTTGTGGTCTGTTCTATCTGCATTGCATCAAGTACAAAGAAACTCCCAAAGAGTGAATAAATACATAGCTTACAAACATGAGTTTGATGATGTACTTAAGGGTTTGGAATTTCCAATGAAATTGGATAGCATACCAACCTTTGAGAAAAGAAGTGGAATTTCTATTAATGTATACGCATACGAAGAAAAAGGTGGTGATAAGAAATATATAATCTCCCCATTAAAAACAACAAAAATAAGACGGATAAGCACATTAACCTACTCTATATCAAAGACGAAAAGAACGACCACTACTGGTAGATAAAAATCTTTTGAGACTTATCGCATCACAAGTAAAAAATAATGGTCACAAAATAATATATGCGATAGATGTTTGCAACATTTCTACTCTGTAAGTAAGCTAAAAGATCACGAACAAGAGTGCCGAGATCACGATGGTGTTAGAGTTGAACTACCATCTAAAGGAAAAAAATGACATATTAAGATTTCAATACCAAAATCATTCTATGAGAGTTCCGTTTGTGATTATATGCTGATTTTGAATGTTTTTTCGACTAGAATTGAAACTTGCCAACCAAACCCCGACGAATCCGACACGAAACTATATAAAAAACACGAGCCTATTAGCTTCTGTTACTATACGAACGTGGATACTATAAACCACAGTAACTTATGGAGGATCTGATGCACCTACTGTATTCGTTAAAATGCTAATGGAAGAAGCAAAGTCTATTGGTGATATATACACAAATGAAAAACCAATGCTTCCACTAACTCAGAAAGAATAAATTGTTTATGATAGAGCTACGAATAGTCATATATGTGAAAAGTCTTTGGATGGTGATTCTGTGAGAGATCATGATCATCTTACGGGGAAATTTAGGGAAGCTGCACACAGAGATTGTATCTTATCGTATAGAAATCCATGTTTTATCCCGGTGTTTATACACTATCTGGTTATGACACACATTTATTCATAAGAGATCTTGGCATCGATGAAAATAAAATTGATCTAATTCCCAGCAACAAAGAAATATATATTTCTTTTACGAAACATGTATGTGAAAGTGTAAATATTAGATTAATGGACACATTTAAATTTATGGCTAGTAGTATCGATAAACTCTGTAGCAACCTTTCCAGAAGCCAATTCCGAGAAACATGTAAGCATTTTTCCAACGAACTACTTGACTTTGTTATAAGAAAAGGTGTTTATCCATATGACTACATGGATAGTGCTGAAAAATTTTGGGAGACATCACTTCCATCCAAAGATGCATTTTAGTACAAACTCAATAAATGTGACATTGCAGACGAAGATTACGAATTTGCGAGAAAGGTGTGGGGAAAATTCAAAATAAAATCTCTAAGAGAGTACACAGGACTATAAAACAAATCTGATGTATTGATATTTTCGGATTAATGGAAAATTTTAGAGATGTATGTCTCAAAACTTATAAGCTAGATCCAGCATGGTATTTCACAGCCCCAGGGTTAGCATGGAATGCTATTCTCAATCATACTAAAATAGAAATAGAATTATTAACAGATTACGACATGATTTTGATGATAGAAAAAGGTTTTCGTGGTGGAATTTCACATGTTGAAAGCGATATGCTAAAGCAAATAATAAATATATGAATACTTATGATAGTACAAAGGAAATATTTATCTTACATATCTGGACGCCAATAACTTAAATGGATGGGCTATGTGCCAGTATTTACCCTATGGTGGGTTTAAGTGGAGAAATACAAATATAGATTAACAAAAATATGAGATGATTCTAGTAAAAGGTTATATATTGGAGTTGATTTGGAATACCCACATGAACTATACGATCTCCAAAATGATCTGCCATTGGCACCAGAGAATAAAATACCAGAAGGTTCAAAAAAATCCCAAACTCTGAACTACTCTGTATGATAAAGAAAAATATGTATTACATTATGTAAATCTTAAGCAATATATATCTCTCGGAATGAAGTTGAAAAAGATTCATAGAGTTCTGGAGTTTGATCAATCATACTGGCTTAAGTCCTATATTGATCTAAACACAAATATGCGAACAAAGTCTACAAATGACTTTGAAAAATATTTCTACAAATTAATGAACAATTCTGTTTTTGGAAAAACAATGGAAAATATTAGAAACAGAGTGGATATACGGTTGTGCACAAGTTCTAAGCAAATGGATAAACTAGTGGCTAAACCAAACTTTAAAGATAGAATTATATTTACTAACTCTTTGGTTGCAGTTCATATGATTAAAACAAAACTGTGCTTTAACAAACCCATTTATGTTGGAATGAGTATACTTGATCTACCGAAAGTCTTAAGTACGATTTTTACTATCATATAATGAAATCAAAGTATGGGAAAAATATCTATCTGTGCTACCAGATACTGATTCATACATCTATTATATAAAAACATCAGACTTCTACAGTGACGAGAGAAATGGTCAATCATTTTGATGCTTCTGAATATAAAAAAGAACATCCATATGTTATATTGTCAGTTAACAAGAAGATTATTGGTAATATGAAAGATGAATTAATGGAGAAATAATGGAATAATTTATTGGATTGAAATCAAAAACTATGCAATAAATGTGGAAGGTGGTGTAAATAAAAGAGCAAAGGGTGTGAAAAACACTCTAGCCAGAAATGAGATTAGTTTTGGTGACTACAAAAAGTGTTTGTTTGGTTAAAAAAAGTGTTGTGCAAAAGTACGAATATTATTAAAAGTAAGAAACATTAACTCTATACGATTGAGATGAGAAAAAAAAGCATTCAGTTCCGAAGATGATAAAAGATTTATTCTTAAAGATGGTATTAATACACTACCATGGGGGCACTACAAAATTAAAAAAGAGTGATACTATGAAAAATTATATAACAGCAAATATTTTTATGGATAACCATCCATTAAAAATTAATAACCAAACATGTTTTCTCCTTTTGGACCTTCAGTGATTCTTTCACTTTTAACATCATAAATTACATTTCTTTGGCTTACTAGTACCACATTACAAATTGTTGTAGCCAATATTGGCTTATTAAAATTAATGTAAGTTTCAGATTAGTTCGATCTTTTACAATAGCGGATTTTCTGTAAGAACAATCAATAACATACAATGGTCTTCTCCCAATAAATGACGCAGAGTTGAAATGCAGTTCATTATTACGATAAGGGGTATCTAGTTTGGTCTTTGAATTTCTAAAATCAGTGTAAGCAATATACATCTTATCGGAAATTTTATCATCAGTGTTTAAATTCCAATTCTCTTTGGGAAACACTTCATTTCACCCATTCATAATAGAAATATTTTTGACAAAACAAGAGTCAAACATTGAACCGTGTATGAATTGTCCAGGATCTTTTCTTTTGTTTTGTTGAAAACCAAAAATGACAAAGTCTGGCATATCGAATTGGATTGAATTTAACTGATCTTTTATATCAAACTGAAATGAGTTTGCTTTAGTAGGTACTGGTTTTTAAAGCCATTGCCAATAATTAAAACCAAATGGAATTTTGGGGTATTTGTATAATTTTGCTTTAATTTCGTCTCCATAAATAGGATCATATTCAACAATTCGCCACAGAATTTCAATTTTCTCAATAACAATTTTAGCAGCATCTGGTCTATTATCTTCATCATCAGATCCATCTGCTTTCTTTGGGGGTCTTCTGTAAAAAAAAACATCATCATTAGAATTTCGGTGAATGTGATCTTGTACCCACCTTTCCAGAATATTTCATTACAATCTCTCATAAACACATTTGGAAGTATGCTGATTCTGATTCCGAACCTAGCAATGTACACATCATTGTTGAAGTGATGCCGGGGTTGTCAATACTTTCGATTATACAACATGTTTAGAGATCTCTAATATTGAGAACTGTAATGGGAAGAAATTCTCGCAAAGATCAATAGTTGAAGTTTTTTCATAATCTGTATTTGTATCTCTTTTAGTTAGCTTATACTGTTGGTATACATAAGCTTCATTCGATGTGAAAATGCATCGCCAATAGGAATATCAAACTCAATGCGCTTGTTGTATTCATTCAAATTTTTTTTTGTTTGGTCGTTCGGCGGAAACGACTAACGCTCATCACTTTCAATTTTTTGTTGATCCAATTTATTATATAGAAAAAAAATTTCTTAAACAACTACACTTTTCTTATCAACCCAAGAATTATGACTACTATCAAAACCTAACCATTTAATTAGCAGCTTATTTCCTTTTCTTTGCAAAACTTTTTCTACTAAGTAGGCTTTATCATATTTGGTCTTAAGAAGCTCTAGCTCATAAAAATACCTTTAATAAGTTCATTTTCTAAAATCTTTTATTCTATATGTTGTGGGGTTTGTGTGCAATACTACAGTGGGCCAATTTGGTGTATATACTTTTTCAAACAAATTTTTACTTTTACTTATACGAACTTTATCTCCTATTGCAAATTTGGTTTAACCATTTTGCTTTCTCCTCCATATATGTTGATTAGTATAGAACTTTCTTTCGTTGCATTTACATTGGTGGGTTTTAATCCGATTGTACTGTGATCAGTGTTATTGTATTCACTTACTAATTAGGTATTATAGCCACCCATTTATAGTTTCCCTGCACAGTAAATATCTTCCACATTTTCTCCTTCAATGTTCTATTGAATCTTTCTACAACGACTAGCTTTCTTTTCACTGTATGTTGAATAGTGTGTTATGTCGTTATTGCCATTAATGCCTTAAATGATTTATTGTAAAATTCTTTCCCTTCTTCTGTTTGTAAATGCATGGGTTTGCGATCATTCAAAATAGTTTTAAATGCCAACGTAACATTTTCACCAGTTTTATCTTTGATTGGTATTGCCCATTCATATTTGGAAAAAACATGTATCACGGTTAACATTATTAAAACCCTTTGTTAATTCTGTGTATACCTTTTAAAGATCCAGAATTCATCTCAACTAAATCAGGTTGCCAAAGATGCCAAAAGATAGAACAGTTCTTCTGGGAAGGTTTTTTCACATTGGTTTATGAATTTCACTTATAATATCGTTTTTTATACCCCGAACCAGTGAATATCGAGTATTGGTAACACGAAATCTACAAACACATTTTAATTCTTACTTTGTTATTATTTGTAAGTTCATATGAACTTAATGTATCTTTCATACATTTGAGACAGTATACATTTAAGTTATCATTGTTCATTTGATATATTTAAATAATAAATGAGACAACAAAAAATTGTAAACAATATAGAGAGAAGAAGACAGCTAATTGAAAAGTTTAAAACTTTTAGAAAATTTCGCCAAGATGAATATGATGAAAATAAAAAACAAGATCAACCATTGATAGATGCGATAGAAAATTTGGGACAAAAATTTGACATGTAACAAATGAGAATAAGAACTCTATAAAAGAACTCGTTCCATTTGCTCTTAAGAATTTAGACTGCCCACAGACACCAACAGAAACATTTTTGAAGAAAAAAAAAAGCCGTTTGGTAAAACAGACACCGATGAACGCATTGAGGATGACGATGAACGCTATGACGATGAACGTTATGACGATGAATGCTATGACGTTGGCGATAAATGCATTGACTATGACGATGAACGCTATGACGAAGCATTGGGGCGTTTGAAAACTGATATCTCACAGTTAACTAACTACAAAACAACATTTATTGATAAGAAAGTCGCCGATTTCTTAATTGACTGCAAAGACAATGTTTTTGGACTAAAGGCTGATAAGGTAGATTGTATACTGGTGATAGCGTAGTGACATTCAACAATGACAAGTTTACTGTAAAAGGCCGAACGTACACTGGAACTGATGGTTTGATGAAATTACTAACTAGTAAGAAAGTAACAGACAGTGACTACACTGCAACCGACTATGAACACTATAGTCGTAGCCTAGCAGATACAAACACAGTTTTTCAAAACAATGATCCAAACTTGGAAATGCCAAAATCGAGTAAGGGAATAAATGAAAATTAGTGTTTAACCTATTTACAATTCGATTAAAAAGAAACATCTCTCACCTAAAAAGGGGGAATGTATAAAGAAATATACAGACTATCCCAAAGAACACATATGGATGGATGATGTTAGGATGATTATTGATCAACTTCTCATTATTTATGGTGAAGAGAATGCTGGAAATGATAACTATTACAATGAAAAAGTTGGAATAATGAATATGCTCAACAGCAAGTTTAGTGACTTTGTTGTGAATAATCCAAAAGGTATACCATATCTGATAGGAATGTTAAACACAATATCACATACTTTTTGGGGGACGGAGCATGACGGAAAAGGGTTACTCAATGTCATAATAAATTTGCTACCGTTTGAGTTGCATGCACCCTGTTATCAGTACTTAGGTCCGGGTACCAGACTAAAAGAGAGAATTGAGCGTGGCGATAAACCCATTAATCCATTAGATGCGGCTGCAATGGAACATGATATATCTTATCATCATCATAAAGATCTAGCTGGAAGACATGTAGCTGACAAAGAACTAGAAAAGAAAGCGTTCAAAAGATTGTTAAGTTCAGATGCTGATCTTAATGAGAGATTGTGGGCTGGTGTTACTGGATCTGCGATGCATATTAAACGTAAGCTTGGCTGGGGAATTAAAATGAAATGATAAAATATTTGTTATAATAAATGAAAGTAAAAAACATTGTATTTCAAGTTCCTAATGAGGAGTTGAAGGGTTTGAATATTGATTCTTTCCTAATGAAAGACCAACTCGATCTTAAAAACAAGAAATGTAAGGAAGACAAAGGGATTGCTATCACAATTTCAGTTTCACAGCTTAAGAAAATGTCCAAACAAAATTAAAATTGGAAATGGTTTGACAGTTCACAAGGGTGGATTTTTACCCTTAATTTTCTCAGCATTGGGAGCTCTAAGAGCATTAGCTAGTGGTGCATCATGTATCGCTACATCAGTAATTAATGCTAAGAAGAAAAACCAAGAATTGGAAGAACAACGCAGACATAATTTATAACTCCACTCATTAACTTTGATATTGATAAAATGGTTAAAAAATTATACATAAAAAATTTTCGAGATGTATTTATGATCGATGAGTTACTTAACACACCTCTCGATAATGAATGTGGGATTGTTAATCTAGATGTTTCAACACACTCTGGTACACACTGGGTATGCAACTGTAAAAAAGCAAACAACAAATATTATTTTGATTCATTTGGTGGAAATCCACCCCGGCAATTAATAGCATATCTCGGAAGTAATATTTTTTATATTGATGGTAGAATTCAAAATTTCAATCAAGTAAGTTGTGGTCATTTGTGTGTAATTGTGCTAAATCACTTTTCACATAATTTTAAATTTCCAAAAATTATTTCACTATTAATAAACAATGGATATATGTGGAAATACATTAATGAGCCCTTTGATTGAAGATCAAATTAAAGAACACACGGACAATAATACAACTACTGAGAAGATCAATCCTAATGATTTTGTTTCCTACACACAGTTCAACGACTTTATAACCTCGCTCACAAGAAATAAAAGATCATTGGATAAAGCCTATAATACTTACTTGGAAGTAGATAATAATATAGATTTTGAACAAAAAAGACTAAGACATGTGGGAGATCCCATTGCACCGATAGATGCAGTCAATTTAGAGTACTATCAGAAAAACAGAATTAACATTATTCGTTTAGTTTGGAAATACAGTTCAAAAGAAAAAATATTTTACTTGAGTAGTAATCAAACATAATATTTGTTATGAGAGATGGAACTATAGTTGAAATAATAATAAAACCAGAAAAATATAAAAGTGTTATCAACTTATACCATCATGGAAAAAAATTAACATGTGTAAAACTTTTGAAGGATACCGTGATGATATGATATATTTTAAAATACCAAAAACCCACAATGTACCCGAAGGTACAATTGTGTTTATTGAAATAGCTATGGTATATGAATACATTTAAAAATATCCGATTATATTAGTTTTTAATGGAAACACTTCCATTAAAAACAAAACTTACTTATAATCTAAGAATAAAAAAAGTCTTTAATTTTATTATGGTACTTGCCATTATTTAACTTACGAGTCATATCTATTGTAACAAAACCATATTCTTTATTCCAACATTTTGAAAAAGTCTCCCTAAATTTCTCAAACGACATATCACTACCAACAAAATCAGTATGAATATGTTTAAGATTTTTATATTGTTGTCTGAATATGCAAATAAAATTAGCACTGTCACTTATAAGCTGCTTAGGTACTTTTGAGTATCTGTGAGCTAAATAGAAACAATCAATATCTTTGTGTATACCGCGTGTAAAGTAATCTCTTTCCATATTTTGATTTTCAAGTATGATATCATCGAAAACAACTACAGATTCTTTATGACATTCATTTACATCAACCATTTCTTTATTTGATGGAAAGATGTATTCTATCGGTTCATTAAATAATTTTGATGCTACATCTATATCTTTCTTAAATTGATATATTTTGGTTGGTCCAGACTTTTTGGACACACATAGAGAGTACCAAGTCCAACCATCCCTGAGCATATATAAATTATCTCTCATAAGTGTCGTTTTTCCACAGTTACTAGGACCCACTATCAAACCCTCTAACATTATAAGGTAATAATTCACCATGACGTTTTGACGATACAGTCTTGTCTGTATTCTTATTTTAATATCCCAGTATACGTGTTTCATGTTTTTCTTGCTCATTTATTGATAATTTTTTAAAATAATATAATAAATGAGTGAAGTATTAAAACTAATCGATAACAAATCAGTTTTGAAGAAGAGACTACATTACCCTTTAGAGATAGAAGGACACTCATTGGCTTTAGTTCAGTTCTATACTACTTATCTAACGCATAACATTATCTCTGGGAGAAATAAGCTATATTTTGTGGGTCATAATGATACGGAATCAGCAATTGATGTTCCAGTTGGTCAATATAGTTTAAAAGATCTTGAAAAAACTATAAAAGCAATTTTTTCAGTTAGTGTAGATTCAATGGGTGGGAAAGAAAATGATATATCTTTCGAGCTGGATAAAATAACAAACAGAGTGAAAGTAAAATGTACGCTTAAATTACAGTTTGGAAAACTGGGTTCAATAGGAAAACTTTTGGGTTTCGTAGAAAATAAAACTCTGAAACAAATGTGGATCATTATGGCGATACAATTCCAAAATTTGCTCCATTTGAAACAATAAATATACACTGTAATATAGTAAATTGTATGATATTAAAACATGATGAAAATAATCATAGAGAAAATAGCATAATTGCCACTTTTAAATCAAGAACAATATTTGGATTTGGTGACACGATTATTACGAACCAGCTTATCCATTATTTTTTCCAGTGCAAACAAATCAGGTTAATGAAATAATATTGAAATTAAGGATGAAAAAGGTAAGTTAATTAACTCTGATTTGTCCGAAAGAACAGTGGTATTAGAGATGAGACCATAGATATTTTTTGGGTTGGAAGTAGTCATATTCTATATATAATAACTTTAATAGTTTTTAACTATTAAAGTTTCGTGTGATAAAGATGAATAATATTTCTATATAAAGTGCAATGAAAGATTTAGAAAAAGAATTTAATGTTTCGTCTACTTTAATATGTCGAATTTGGAGATTGTATCTAAATTTTTAATTAGTTATGTTTTAGCACATTGCCGAAGTCAGAGCGATAATATGTTTTAATGATTGGATAACCATTAAAACTTTATAGAGATATGAGCACAAATAAAAATCAACTGATGTCTAATTATAAGACGACGATCATTTACTCTTCAAAAAACCGAATAGAATGCATTTGTTTAGTACCACAATCCACCATTCCATCATATGCAAAACTTATACCTCCACATTAACATCTTTTAAAACTTTTTCACTGAAATCTGAACATGTCTGTCTGGTAAGGTTACTTAAAATTTCCAGAATAATTATCCTTTGTATCCACACCGTGTATCATTTATTTCAGCATGGTTTATGAGATAGGACTGCCCAATTGTAAGTTCGGAAAGTTTCTTAAATTGTTTGGTTCCGTTTAATACATTTAGAAACTGATCCATCTTTATTATATACAATATTTTATTTCTTACATATTCAAAATTTTGAGCCACTTTTGTGCGGTTGTGACTCAACCGCAACTTTTTACGCGTATTTTTGCAGATCACTCAAACGCAAAGTTTACAGCAACTTTTTTTCTAAAGACTACGATCTAACCAAACGCAACTTTTTGAGCCACTTTTTTGCGTTTGTGCCCAAATCGGAATTTCTATATTATTATATATATATATATATATATATATATATATATATATATATATATATATATATATATATATATATAACACAAACTATACATACATACAATAATACATACAATACATACATACATACATATACATATTGTACTGCAGTAAATAACTTGTCTTCATGAATATTGATCTAATGCATGCATTTTCACACTGTTACATCCGTGATATTTTATGTATGTAAATTTTTTTTTATACGTTCATAATTTTCTTTTGTTTATATGTTATTTCAAGGATAGGAATTTTACCTTCGGATGTTTAAATGGGAAATTTTAATTAGGTTTATTTTTGTATTTAAATGTATAATTATTTTATTTTATTGTTGGTCTCCAAACTGTATCCTATTCAGGATTTTGATCATTTTGTATCTCCGTTTCGTGACCATTTATTCTTTGCTTTAGTACGTTAGGCAATTGCAGTGGCTCGTTGGGAGGTATTTAAGAGTATTTTTCCTCCGTTTGGCAGGCAGGTTTAAACCCTGCACTATGATTGGCTGGCACTGTGGACCAGTTAGTAAGCGCCAGTCAGTTGAGCTGGTTGGCTCTCTCCGCCACTAACATCCGAGCAGGCAAGACGCTAGCCCGAAGTTGGCCTAGCGCAGTGTTTTAATTAGTTGATAGGGTGTACGATACCTCCCCCCCGATTATAATTTTTAAGTGGAATGATTGGAAGCGATTAAGATGTGTTGCATTCCTAGCACCATTCGTGTGGTAGATGTAAGGAGGCAGAGCCAGTATCGGGACGATGGTGGAAGTGTGGACGATTTGGGTCCATATACTGAAACGCCCTGCCCTGATTGGTTCCCGCAGCGGGAGCATCCCGCACTTCACCCTGTTCCAGCAGAATAAAGCCGTTTACCTGCGAGAGCATCGTCCTTCGACAGATAAGGAATATTCGTGTTTGTTACACAAGGTTACGCGAGACTTATATCTTCCATTTGTTCTGGAAGGTTTACAGCGACGCCGTGTTGAAACGCCTAATATACACCGTTAACTGCGAAGATCCCAAGAGTGGTTCTCTTTGTTTTCCTGAGCGCAACTAAGAAATTCCATAACCAATTTAAAGTGCTTTTGCAGAAGAAACTGTATATTATTTTTGGAATCACAAGTTATGACTTTTTGCCAGTTATTACATACACTTAATTTAAGGGCACGTGACAAGCTAAGTACAACCACTATCCAACGGTAGTAGGTTATCTTTGTTTAGATTTTGTGGATTGCCATCAAGGATATTAAAGCTTTATTTTCTGTCGGATAAAGTGAAGTGCAACTGCAAAATAAGGATTTCATTAAATCTTCAAAGTCTGAAATTACACTTAATGGTTACGTTTTTTTTTTGTATAGTCGTTGCACCCTGTTCTACCAACACAGTATGAAAATCAAACAGTTTTTTCAATGGCTTAGTTAGAAGATGTTTCTAGCATACACAAAATTGGTGTGCACAATGGCTGATCTTCAGAAAGGTATGTAATTTGCCGGGGTGTTCAGCTGCTTCTAGGCCTGTGGAGGACCGGGCCATGGTTACCACACACGCTGCTCAGAGATCGTTACACAGGATTTGTATGATTATATTCACATACACCATTCTAAACACCTCACAAAATAATTGTAATGAGTAAGGAAGTGGCAATTTTTATATAGTAGGGACCCTGCGCAGTAATCACAGGCGCTCTACTGCACGACACGCCACTCGCAGTAACCCCAGGTATTCAAGTGTAAATAAGTATCACATGAAGATTGATTCATTCTGGTGGTCTTTTCACTCTTTCCCGCACATGATATTACACAAGGTGTTGTGATTACGTGCATGCATATGCCGAGAACTTTAAAGAGGTTTTCCCGGTACATACTCTGTCTATGTGCATTTATAAACAGCAAATACGTCGGCATATGGTAACATGCACGCACAGCAATACACAGTGCCTTCCTGTTGTCTTTTGGTTAATAAATAACCACATCATTTGGCTATCCTAACGTGGTGGTTTGTTACGCTGGTTCCACGTATATTACGATTACTCCAGCACTTCATCACAACACTACACTATATATCCGCCAAATGGCAAGTGAGAGCAAAGGATAAGACCTGCCTGTCACTCTGGCAGCATTGAAAAAAAATTGTATCTGATGTATTCTGTTCAAGTTCAAGGAATTCTTTGACAGCTGGTTGGCAAAGATATTTTTTTAACACTTCAAATAAATTTGAATAAATTTCACACAATCGTCGTGTGTAATATGTAAACCTTACGTTGAAAAAAAATTATAAACTACAATTTTGTTTCGGCTCTCAAGTGCTCGATTTTAAGAGCCGCCCAAATCTCTTCACTCACTCAATCGCTCACTCATTCCATTTTGTTATAAATATTGAGCTACATAAGCCATTTTTTTTTAAACAATGTGCGGTAAAGATACAATATTTTGGCTCTAGAGTTACGGGAAAATCTTTTTAAACTGGTTTTCAAAGAAACGTTTCTAACAAGTACAAACATTTTTTACTGTGTGGGGATTTGCAAGGTGAGAGATGGGGGGTGAAAAATAAGGATTGCGCTTAATTTTTTATAAAGGCAGCTCTTAAAATCGGGGACTTGAGAGCCGATTAGTGTGAAGCGAGAGTACGGAGTATGGCGCGGCATCGGAATGAAAGGGCGGGGGAAACGGGAGATTCCCTGAGAAAACCCACCGACCAGCGTCATCGTCCGGTACGATTTACAACTTGCGAAAATCCGGAGAGAGCCGGGCGGGGATTGAACCCGGTTCGCCTTGATGGGATGTGAACAGTTTTAACAGCTCAGCCACCGTGGCTCCTTCCTTTCTGAGGTCTGGTCGCCGTTCAGGGGCACTCAAAAAACTTCAAACATTTAAACAGGCAAAATAAATAAATTTCTCGTAAAAGCTCAAGTTTGTTGTAAACTCAATTGAAAATATTGTTGGGACACATGTATTTGACGTTTATTTTGGCAACTCCTGAGCCAATGTTGAGGATATGAGTGAAAGACGAGAAATAATTCTACCTCATATTTAATCTACGCCTACGAAGAATGGGCACAAGAAGGAACTTAGCAGGAATTCCAGAGGTCCTCAGTCAAACTCGAACAAACTTTTCGTTCTTGCAACTGTTTGAATATGGGGTGCGGTGGCTCAGTGGCTAGGGCGCTCGCCTCCCACCAGGGAGAACTGCACTCGATTCCCGGCGGGGTCGCTCCTGGATGTTAGCACGGTGCCGCTGGTAGGCGGGTTTTCTCTGGGATCTCCCGTTTCCCCTGCCTTCGCATTCTGGCGCTGCTCCATACTCACTTGGCTTCTTCCTCGTCGGCTCTCAAGACAACGAAGTTATGAACCACACAGATCTCTCCACTCGCCACTCCACTTTGGAATATAAAATGCTATCTATAAGTGACACTAAGTTGAACAGGGGGTGGGAGTGGGGTGAAGCGTGAAGAGAAAAAAAAAAAGGGAGGGGTGGCGGAAGGAAGCATTTACCACATCCTAAAGATGAGATCGAGTGATATATTCTTTTCGTGCACTTGTCCCCGACATAACCTTGGGAATTTCCAACGGAACTATTAAATCCGCAAGAGCGAACAGAACGTACCTTTGTTATATTAAAACCACATCAAAGAGAGGACCGTACTAAAATTATAAGGCACGTACAGATATGAACAAATGTGTTTACCTTGAGTCCGATCCACGTGCCTTTCCAATAGTTCTATTGGAAAACAATTTCTCAATGCAGGGACCATAGGGGTAAGATGGGGTAGAGTGCTCATGCAAGGTGCACAGTAAACTCTCTCAGTGTTACAACACTGGACTGCTTTTCTGCCAATAGCTCTATCAAAATAAATGTGGGTATTATTTGTGGATAGAACACTCTAGTTTACGTAACTAAGTATTTTGAAATATTTGTACACTTTCTGTAAACTAGTTTTAATGAAATTGCAATATACTCACGTAAGTTAAAATATTTTATTGATATAAAACGGCGAGTCAATAAAAAACGTAAATAGACAATTTAATCACAGTTGTCAAAGTGATTTTAACAGTTGTTTTGGCGGCGGGTGAGCCACTGACGGATACATGAGCATTTGTCTATGGCTGGAACCCAGTAAATGGTTATTGCGCTGCTGGCATGCGTTCTCTGCGCAATTTTCCCTCTGCGGTAATGACGTTTCATCTGTGGAACCGTGCGCCTTGAAAGAGAAAGAGTTGGCACTTCCAGATTAGTCCTCGATTATTATTCCCTGAATACGTTTAGGAGTACTAAAGCTTATATGTATTATGTTGCCAACCAATTAGCATGGCATCTGTTTCGCAATAATTTACCAAATTATTTATGACTTTTAGGATCATAGGAAACCACTTTTGCAAATAACTTATGAACTCTTTTTAATGCATTACGCATGAAGTAATTTTTCTAAGATATTTTGTTATGTTTTGCGAAATGTGACTTTTTCTTGCAGAGCGACAGTCTGCTAGTTTGGCAATTATAAAATTAAGGATGTATAAAAGTATTTATATGATAATTTTAATAGTTCACACTTAGTTTTACACTGTTGCATAAAGAATCTTATTGCTTACGTATTTTCGTACTTTTGTATTCAAATGTGAGAAAGTTTAAATTCACGACGGTTGAATGTGTAGTTTTATCAAATATAATTATGATCTCTTAAATAATCATTGTTTACCCGAAAACACCAAAAGGGCAAACATGTTAAAGTTACAGGATTTCACCAAAACAGATTATCTTCGCCAGTGTGATTTATAAACCGACTATGGTGTAACGCATCTTTTTATCAATATTATATACTAGCAGCCCGGCATCGTTTCGCTCATGTTTTATGGAGTTATTAAAATACATAGCTATATATATATTTGCGACTACCCGTGATTACCCATGACTACCTGTGACCACTTGCGACAATTCATGAATACCCGTGACTACCTGCGACTACTTGCGACAACCCTTGACTACTTGTGACTACCGGTGACTACTTTTGACTACCGGTGGCTACTTTCGACAACTTGGGACTACCTGTGACTACTTACTGCTACCTGTGACTGTTCGTGACTACTTGCGACTACCTACGAACACCTGCTACAACTTGAGACTATTTGTAACTACTTGCGAATTTATAATATTAATATAATATTAAGAACCACTGAGGCACAGCGCACTTGGTATATTTTTTATCTATTGAGCCACTACGGACCCACTTGATACAATGTAATGGCATTTACAGATTAGACACTGAGGCGAGTCTGATACCAAATAATACTGATGTCAAACCAGTGTTTAATCCAGAAGAAGATAAGTATTTATGGCATTGTAGGTTAGGCAATTCCAATCACGTCAGAATAGATTAGTTAAAATCATTATCAACAGGCATAACTGGTATTACGGATTACCCAATACCATGCGAAGTGTGTTTGCAAGGAAATCATTCAAGGTATCAGTTCAAATCAAGTACAGCAGGGCTAAGGAAATACTTGAACTCGTGCATGCTGACCTCTATTGGAAGGAACAAATATTTTCTGACAAAATCGACATGCCAAGGTACACTCATGTTTGTTTTCTAGAAAAGAAAATTAGGAAACAGACATTATTTTAGATTTCATCGCCGTTGTGTAACTACAGACAGGTACGAAAATAAAGATTGTTCGCTCTGATGGTAGCTGAGAATATATTAACAAAATCTTGAAGAAAAAAATTTGCTGAACTTGGCATTTGTCACCAATATACTGTCAAAGATACACCGCAACAGATAGATCTATAGTGGAAAGAGCTAGGAGCATGATAAAAGATGTTGGAACGCCCAAAGGTTATTGGGCAGCAGCTATCGCTACTGCAGTTCACCTCAACAACTGATCACCTACAAAAGTGGTGAAAGATTTAACACTATATGAAGTATGGAATTGAATAAAAACCTGTCTTCTCCATTGAAAGATTTTTGGCTGCCGGGCAATGGCACAAGTACCCCAAGAAAGATGTAAAAAATGGGACCCAAAATCAAAAGAATTGATTTTCTTTGGTTACTGGGAAAATATTTAAGGGTAACGTCTTATCGATCCTACGAACAACAAGTTATGTATAAGCAGAGATGCTGTATATTTTGACATACGAGAATATTCAAAACTAGAACCAAACTTTCAAAAGGATGAACAGTGTCCACCAAGTGAATGCAATTCTTTGAAGAATGAAAAAACAGCTCAACATCTATCTAATGGAGATGTATTGGCAAATGAACATCTATCTAATGGAGATGTATTGGCAAATGAACAGAATAATAATTATGTCGCTGAGAGAGAAGCCTCTGAACAAGTACATGAAAATCAACACTTGCACTAAAGCCTAAAATAATGCAATATTTCATATCATATTTTGCTGCAAGTGATGGAAATAAACCTCAGACCGTAAAAGAAGATGTTACAAGAAGGAACGCAGTCAAATGGCGACATGCTAGGGAAGAAGAAATTGATTCCTCAAAAATTAATTATACATTTGAATGGTCGGAACTGTCATCAAACAAGGAACCATTATATGCAAAATGGGTTTCCAAAATAATAAAAACTGAAGACAATTATGAGAGATTTAAAGATCGACTAGTCACCAAGAGATGTGCTCAAAAAGAAGGAATAGATTATGAGAAAACATTCTCACCTGTCATAAAATATTCTTCGTTAAGATATTTGTTGGCACTTGCAGTGAACGAAAATTTAAATATCTGCCACATCGATGTGACCACAGTATATTTGCATGGAAAGTGTGTGATGAGATTTACGCTGTTCCACCCGAAGAGATAGAATAAGAACGTAAAACAAAAAGTTGATTTGGAGGCTCAAAAAGGCAATTTACGGACTTAAACAAAGTGGTCGTTGTTGGAACAAATGTTTACATGAAGTTCTCATTGGGATAAATTTAATACATTACAATCTCGACTCTTGTAATAATTAATATCTAAGAACTGACAACGAAACGATTATTATCGTAGTCTACGTAGATTATTTGCTCATTTTCACAAATAGCGATAAATTAAGACACATTTTAAGCAAGAAATTAGAATCTGACTTTAGCATCAAAGACCAAGGGGGAAAAAAATGCTTTTTAGTGATGCATACTGAAGACGTGTCAAGAAATGTAACTATTTCTATCGGCCAATCTGCATACATCAAGAAGATTTTGAAGAGATTTTGCATG
Organism: Dryococelus australis; assembly: GCA_029891345.1. Classification (NCBI taxonomy): domain Eukaryota; kingdom Metazoa; phylum Arthropoda; class Insecta; order Phasmatodea; family Phasmatidae; genus Dryococelus; species Dryococelus australis. The sequence continues at coordinate 325,256,019 of CM056994.1, forward strand.
GACGAGAGCAAACCTCTGTCTACACCAATGGTCCCTGGGGTGAAGCTACTACCATCGCCACAGGATCAAGACCTTCCATCAGATGCACCCTACTAAGAAGCTGTAGAATGTCGACTCTATCTTAGTTAAATCAGTAGGCCAGGAATACCTTTTGCTCTTGATACTGTCAGCAGATTAAACAAGAATCTTAAAACCATATATTGGTTGGCAGTTAAACATATTTTCAGATACTTAAGGGGATTATAAATTTTAAATTGCAATTTTCTAAAGATGAAAATACGAAATTAGAGTGTTGTAGCTATTTAGATTGGGGCAATGAATTAAACAACCGACATTCTACCACTGGAAGTTGTTTTAAACTAATGAATGGACTGATTTCATGGTATAGTAAAAAACAAAGCACAGTGCCATTATATACGGTGGAATCTGAGTACAGTGCGCTCTCTTTTATGCTACAAAAGCCGTTGTAGATAAAATCACTTATCAAGGAAATTGAACGAAAATGAACCAACTACGATCTTTTGTGAAAATCTTAGGGCTACTAACCTTACAAAAAACACTGTCACTAGGCAAAATATCTAAACACATCGATATAAAGCATCATTTTTTTATATGGCACGTGGAATACAAAAACATTGCTATTGTTTACAGGCCAACTGAGAATATGCTTTCCAATTTGTTAACAAAGTCTTTGACTAAGGTAAGACACGAAAAATTCACTGAACTGTTTGGTTTATATATATATATTGGCCATAGAAATGGTAATTAAGAGAAAAAGTTTCGGAATTTTTTCAGGGGGGGGGGGGGGGTAGAATATCTTAACAAAACATTTCTGTGTGTAAAATATAGATTATTCTGACATGAGTCACGAACTTCTTTGTTCCTCTGTTTTCATCCGTAAGAAGAAAGGATGTGGAAGATACATTTTAAATCCTTTCAAGCAGCAAATATTTAGATTATTTTCCAACACCCTGGTACTATACATGTTCCCACTCAAGGTTACGTACCTTCTTCTCCAACTTCTCGCCACAACATGCAGTCATCTTACTATTATATTCTGCTGATCTTTTGCTGCATCACTGAGCATTTTTACCCGCCGTTTGGCGGTTCCCGTTTTCAACTGACGGCTTAACCTCGTGGCCTTGTAACGTTCGTGCCGGGATGTGAGCCGCACACCTATTCGTGGGATGGTCGTCTGGGAGCATGTTTCCACTGCTTGCCTGCTGCATGTGCTCGGGAGTGCTCCGAATTTAAATTTTCTCTTAATGTGAAGTAAAAATGTAAAATGCACGCACATGTTAAGGTTAAGTAAAATTTAAAATTATGCGATCGCAGATATTCAACGAAATAGTAAATGGCCACAAAAAAGTTAATCATACAACAAAAGAGTTGGCCATATTTTTCAGAGCTACCTTAAGAAAAAAAAGTGGAGATTACACGTCAGAAATTAGCTTCTAAAGCTCAGATGTAAAACAAAAAATATTTACATATTTATTACAACAAATAATTATATACATTTTTTGTTGTAGCAAAGAAAACATATATCGAATGTAATTGTTGTTATTTCTTGACTCCATTAATTACTGACAATGGATGTTATGTGCTGATGTGGAAGCAATTAGTTTGAAGTGTACCTAATATATATTTTCTTATATACCACTCTTATGTAATAAGTAAAACGGGAGCACCTCCCATGATTTATGCTTTTCGTGCTACACAGTAATCTAGATCCCACCTTCCATTTGAGTGCCATTCTTGTGTTGTAACAAAAGTACATTTGGGTGCTCATGTTCACGACACGAGGGTGTTACATAATAGCATTTTCGGTCATTGGGGTTAGTGTCAAGGTCACCAACAACCAACATTGTGATCGGAGCCACCAATGTAAATTTTTCCTGTATTATTAATTTTTGTTTTGATTGCGTTTTTTCACGATTTTTTTTAATGATTGCGAGGGGTATGGTGAAGTGTGGGGGTTATGGTTGGAGTGGTGGGGTGAGCAGGGCAAGGGTGGGTCAGTGTGGCGGAGTAGTGATATGCTAAGGGACGGCGAGTCACGAAGGGATGTTTGAATGACAGGCAGGCGATAATCCTATCAGGTTTTTAAGGTATAAAGTCATGCTGCCGCGTATTCTAAAGTGTGCCACTGTGATCAATCTATTTGCGTCTCGCACGCTCATGACCTTCGGCAAATTTAATTTCTGCATTTATCTAAAGAAACATCTGGTTAATACCATAGTTTCTCTCAGCGTGACTCGGGGTGCGGCGAATCTTCCAAATCAGAGTCCGCGATTATTTAAGCCGCGATGGGCCTCCAAGCAGGGAGTTTATGAGCCTCGGGAGTATGGGCTATTGTGCGGCGTCAAGTGATAGACGACGAGCCAGAAGTGCAACGAGTGGCACCGGAAATGACCAGCGGGAGAAAAATCTGTTACTGCCATCATCGGTGCAGTGAAGAGTGCGACTGGCAGGCTGTAATACTGGACTGAATGCGTGAGTGAAAGGCATTTCAAATTATAGCAACAGACATACTGAACATATGTAAATAATGGAAATAGTAGAATTTGGGGAAGCATCTACTCCCACTAGTGCAGCACGATCATCTGTAGATGCTACAGTACCGTCTAATTCTTCAGTTGTTACGCCTACAAAATCTTCGATGGAGCCACCAAACTTCTTCGGTCGAGGTACTTAGAACACCATGGCTGACGTTACCTGCTTCATTAGCTCAAATACCTGCAGCTCCAATAGGTTCCTTCGAATACTTTGCCTGAACCACTGGGTCTTCATCAATGTCACTTTTGTGATAAGACATATGCTTTCGGCTATGGTGTACGGCGTAATGAAAGCTTTCATTGTCGCATGTCGCATGTCATACTTGTGTGACAGGTGCGGTCAGCAGTTCAGCCGTACCGACAATTTACTTAGGCATGCAAAGACCTGTAAATCTTAGGTGCATTTATCAGCAGTACCTCGGTATCAGGTTTGCTGCAAGCAGGTCTCTTGTTACTTTCGTACTTGTCCTCATAACTGTAGTTACGTACATAACCCGCATTGCACAGTGTGTCGGTGAAATAAATGTCACGATATTTTCGGAGAAGGACATCTCAAGTGTGAACAGAGATATACATAAAACCTATAACAAAGTTGCATATATTGAGATGCATATATATCGAAGAATATCATAATACTTTTTTTTCAAGGGCATGTGCAACTGTAATATATTAATTCAATTAAAAATTTCCTATGAATAAAATTTTGTTTTATTCCATGTTTACCTTATTTAAAAAGGCACAGAAATAAAATACATGTAATTTAAAATATTGTATAAAGTACTATTGTACTGTATGTACATTTATATAATAAAATAAAAATTACTTTTAAAACTGTATAACTTAAATTTTTTAATAAAAAATATACATTCAATAAATTATGCATTTAGACAGTCCCGCATTATGCATGTAGATATACAGCTGATTGGAAACGTCTTTTTTTTTTAATAGAGTTAAAAATTTCAGGTTTTTAATGTCTATAAATATATGTGTCGCCAGTTGGCTTTGTGATGAGATAGAGAAATTAACGTCACCTATTCGTTAAAAAGAGAATACAATATGGAGGGTGCCATCAGCGCAACCTGTACATAAAAAATCATAAACAAATATGGCTGTCATCTGGTGGGTGAATTAATACACTAGCGCCACCTAGGTGATGAAACGATATGAAATCCAATATGGCAGTCGAACGAAAGTGAGAGACAAACTCCAGTAATGTATAAACAATGTATAGACATTAAATACTGCACTCTTTGAGAAATGAAAAAAGTAAAAGTGGAGATAGATAGATTAATGCTGCAAGTAATAGCTGTGTAAATAAATTAAAATCTAATTTTACTCTTTTATTTTACTAAGACCTCTATCCCTCACGAACTCACATATGTCCATCAGGCACCCATCTAACAATATTATATCAGCTATTTTTTTAATGTATACTTTTTAAAGCAATCGCCTAATTTAAAGTCGTAACTATCACTCGGGCAAAACATGTAATAACATTATATACTGTATTATTTATTACAGCTTCGCTTATATAAACTGAGTACTTATAAGTGAGCCATTATATTTTAATAAGTGTGTGTGTGTGGTCCATGAAGGAATTCAAATGATAGGTTGTTCGATCCGAAAACTAATCGAATTTCCCTTTAGTCTAGATGGAACACCAATATGGTGTTTGGAAAATATGTGCAACAGTCGCACAGGAGTGAGTTACTCAAGAGATTTGGGCAGCTCTTAACAGCGAGGTCTTGAGAGCCGATGAGGGTTATTGAATTGAATATGGAACGGCGTCTGGATGAAGGAGCGAGGGAAGCGGGAGATCCCCGAGAAAAACCGCCGACCAACGGCATCGTCCGGCACGAATGCCACTTGTGAAAATCCGGTGACCCGGCCGGGGATTGTACCCGGTCGGCCTTGACGAGAGGCGGGCGTGCTAATCGCTCAGCCACCACGGTCCCAGTCGCAAAGGAGAAAACATAATTCTTTCATTGGTTTAAGGACGGGATGAAGAAGAGTGATTGATAGATCGAGGATACAGACGTAGCGAGGTTAGCGCGTGCTGGAATGAAGCGTGTCGAGCCGCTGCTGGACGTTAAACAGCTCCAGGAACATCGGGAGCAGTGTGCCTGGAGCGCTGGGTAAGACGCTGCCAGAACCTGTTTGCTCCGGAAGACGGTCCTGCTACTGGTTCCTCCAATCGCGGTCGACGTCTCCACATCTCAGCCACACAACAGCAAGTCGAGGGAGGGGCAGCGGCCCCTTTCGGGTCGTCATATTAACTGAATCTGCCAGAAGTTCAAAGGCTGTTCACGATAATGTGAGCACTTTAGAAACGAACTTGAGAAAAAAAGTCACCGCCTCTGCATGAAGATATTTTAATGGACGCACTGAGTGGCATTCGCCCAGTAAAGTTGGTAACGATTGATGGAAAGTAGTTCCATATAACGTCGAATAAAAATTGTCAAGTAACTATTTGTGATAACTTAAAATTATTTCTTTCGCGTTGTTTTTTTTTTTTAATGCATCGAAGTTTACATTTGTAAAGTATTTACTTTCTTAATAATTTCACAGTTTCATTTGACCGGTGGATCAATAAAGTGAGGAGGCCGATAGCAATATTAATTTTACATAAGGCGGAGGAATACGCAACGTGAATACAAGTAGATCTTAATCAGAACTTTCGAAAGTGATCATTCTACCGTGAACAGCCTATAGTAGTGATTTATTAACTGGTTTTGACGTTTGTACAATAATGGCGCCTTGCTTTGCCTGCATTTTTTAAAAACCTTTTGAGGAGTATGCGCGTATATACTCGAGCAACGTTCGAAATTGCTTTGCTCTTGACAACAAATCTCACACCTCTATGGTTTTACTATTTCGCTGGACTTTACGGTAATCTAAGTAAAGAATTACAAAAAGTCACCATTTCAATTTCGTTTTAGTAAAACTGTTCATTTTAATAATTTCTCTAATGAACACGATGGATTGTGAAACATGTTGCATCAGTCACGACACATTGATTGGCACATAGTCAACAAGCAACTCCATTGGCCTATGGAATTCAACAATAAACGTAGCAAAGCACAGTAAACGTGTCTCGTGTGGCCAGGACCAATAGGAAGAAGGTAAGTAGAAATGCAGATACCAGAACAACTGATATCGTTGTAGTGGAGAATATTGGCAGCTCACTTCAACCTTGTCTTCATAGATAGTAGATCTGTGCCTTCCTAAAAGGTTGACGTATCTCGAATCACCTAGAATGAAAGAAAAGAAAGTTGTATATCTTTACCTAGTACCATCTATACATTTCAACCAGTGGCGCTGAGCGAATATGCTGTAAAGGGGGCCGTATCTGATTACAGCTGCACTCTTGGGGAATTTTTTTCCTCCGGGACGCAACCAGCGAAAAATTTCTTCGGCATCTAAAAGTCTTGCCAGAGAACCAATCTTTCCTCGTCTGACGTGTGGTAGAAGGTGCAAAGATATATATTTTTTTATCGAACTTAGTATCTCATGGGTTGACGGAATACTCAAGTCGTGTAAAGCTTACGCAAATCGCCACATCCTTTGCAAGAATACTCATTCGATCTCACTGATTCTACTTGGAGGCTGCCCATTTTACATTATCAAAGATGGGGTAAAACAGGGGCAGTTACGCCAGGAACTCAAATCTTATTGTAGAAATATCCTATGAATATTGTTTAAATTCCTAAATACTGTCCACGGTAAACTTAGCAATTTTGAGAGACCTGCTTAAATGCTACTTGTATGCACATTGTGTATTCTGCCGCCACATGTAAAACTATGAATGCACTGGGCCTGATCACTTTATTCATGCGTCGGTCAATTGAACCAGCGAGATTATGAGAAAAGCAAATATTTTACAAATTTACTGGTTTCTTATACTTATATGCATTAAAAAACAGAAAGCAAAATAAACGATTCCAGTATTTACAAATGTTAGACCTAACTCTTTTAATCAATTTTAAGATATGGAACTACTTTCCCTCCGATGTAACTAACTTAACTCAGCGCATTTCAGTCGATGTGCCCATAACATACGTGCAGGTAGGGGCAGTGACATTTTTCAAACGTTTATTTTTTCAAAAGAGCTCACTTTACCGTGAACAGCCTTTTCGCTGCGAAAATACCACATGTTTCGAAGTAACACGATCATGTGGACATGGGCAGAGAGTGCAAGAGAGTTTTGTAATTCTATTCCTGTACTTCAAACAAAGCCATCATTATGCAACATAAAAAAAGCCATGCTTTGATATATAGTCTACCTACTGCTCATATTGATGTTATATATTGCGAGTATTTTTAACGTATTTGTTGCGTGTGAAAATTTTCGTAACTGATAAAGATATTTCTCTCCAAATCACTGATGTACCGCAGCGTGACATGTCAGTAAAGGCTGTTCACGAAAAAGTGAGCACTTTTGGACGCCCTGCTTAAGATCTACTTGTACGCACGCTGTGTTTTTCTTCCACCTTATTTAAAATTAACATTTCCATGGCCCTCATCACTTTAATCATGCGTCGATCAGGTGAAACTGTGAAATTGTGAGGAAAGAACATACTTTACAAACCTGGTCATTTTTACACTTCGATGAATTAAAAAAATATGAAAGCGAAAGAAATAATTTAAGTAATCATAAATTGTTACCTACCACTTTTTATTCGACGTTAAGATATGGAACTACTTTCCATCCTTCGTTACCAACTTAACTGGGCGCATGCCACTCAGTGCGCCCGTTGAAATATATGCGAGAAGGGACAGTGACATTTCTCTAAGGTTGATTACAAAAGTTCTCATTTATAGTGAACAACCTTTAGTAAGTCGTTTTATAAGCAGTCTTAGTAGTAGCAGACTCAGTAGTAGCAGTCATGGTAGTTACAACAGGAATCGGTAGCAGTGACAGTTCAATTGTAGCAGTATCCCTGGTTCCTTTCATGCGCAGAGACTAATCAGTGACTTAATCAAACTTGATACTAACTGTGCGGAGGACGTATTCGAAGAAAACAGCCGTAATTTGCCTGTATTTTGGACAGGAAGCCAAACAAGCAGCAGACTGTCTGAATAGATCTGACGGGCTGAAACTATCAGAATGCGTGTTGGATAAAACTTCACACCACGAAACCTATTACACACTTGGTCGTCGTTGCGTGCTCTCCCCTATCCTGTTTGTCTGTTTTTTTTTTTCGTGTTTTTTTTGTGTGTTCGGAACACGAGAATTCATTTCGTTACAGCTATGGGCTGTTAAATATCAACGCGGACGAATCTTAAGGACTGCTATACTGGCACATGTAACACTTCAGACATTAATTATTGCCGACAAGGTCAACGGAATAGAGATTTTTTTTTTTATTTCACAAACATGACTCTCAAGCTGCTGCTAGGGCAAGGACGTCATTGATTGCTGTAACAATTTAGCGCCTCAAACTCAACAATAGATTGCATTAATCGAAATTAAATTAGAGATTATCCAAGTGCCTCATTCTTTAATAGGGGGTTCTCTGTTATCATTGTACAGTGCTATAGCTACGAAATTTAGCTTACTAGAGAAAATAGACCAAAAAACTTTACTGCACGGTGTATAAATTCAGCTGAATTACACGGAGTAGCATTTCACCTTTAATAACTGTCGTTCAGAGATGAAGATCATTATAGGAATAATTTCTGGGAATACGTTATTTTTTAAGTTAAAGTGTAGTTGTGTAATTTAAAATCAATATATTAAGAGAGAAATTACCTTAATTTAAGTAGATTTTTATGAAAGCGAAAATGGATTTAAAAAATAAATGTTTTATATATAGCGTGTTTGGAAAATCAGTGTCCAAGCTTCAAACATCGTTTCTTTGAACCGATAGTAACACAAAAACCCTATACACTTATATCCTGAAGCTTATTTTATATGAAATAATTGTGTTCAAATTTGCGGCGTACAGCGCCTGGTGAACAAGGCAGTGGATGTAGGCGCGCGACTCTGTGTATGTAATAATTTAATGTCGCGCGCCTACGACTTATGCAACTTAACAAACAGGCATTGTACTGTAACATCCCAATTTTCCTAACATCATGATAATGATACGAATAACAGTAATTTTATATATTTTTCGTAAGTGTTAGATGTGTGAGTTGTTTTACATAGATTTAGTATGAAAGATGTTTTATTTTGACCTTTATACTGCTTAATAGTGAGAAATTGTTAGTTTTAATGTAAACATTGTCTATGCATTTGAAAGTGTTTTGTCAGCCAAATAGCATATTTATTTTCTGTTAGTCACTATACATCAGCCACAAAACAACAAACAACCTTTTGTTTCTGTTAGGAATATTGCAGTAAAAATTAACATTCCTTACACATTCCAAATGTAGCTGCCTTGATGGTAGGAAGATATTAAAGAAGGGCTCCGAAACTAATTTAATATTGTATTTGCAAGTTCGTCGTAGGTTAATAAGTTTATACAGTCAAATACTAGAAGAATACAAGAATAATAAAAATTAACTAATGGAAGATAAGAAGGCATAAAATTTTCAAGTAAAGTAATGAGCCCGAATAGGATGATACAGTCTACAACGTCCACTTAAGTTTGACGACAGGAGATAAGCTGCAGATTCACGACACATTTAAGTACCAGAGGACGTTTCCAGCCAAAACGAAGGAAGTCTACGCTGTGCCTGAGTTTGGAGGATCGACTGCCTGCATCACAGACGTCTGGAGGGCCAGCCCGGAGTTCGACGCCATGTGTCCAGCTGAGCAGAACGACACCTTGATATGGCTGCAGCATGCTGAGTTGGATCCGACGCCGAGGTTCCTGGTTTCACGGAGAGGTGCAAGGACATCGATCGCCTGCAGGACCAGATGCAGAGGAAAGGTGGTGTTGCACTACTCTTTTCAACGACAGCTAAGTTTTTGTTCACAAAATCAGCTACTGAGAGCTTATTCCTGTCAAGAAAAACACTAGTAATTTTGTTAGTTTGGCAAATGTATAGCGGTAGTTCTCTGGCTGTGGTATCATTGCTTTCAACTTTCTTGAGTTTGAATAATCAATGTTAGTATAATTTTGAAGTCCTAGGGTTCTTATGTTTATTTTTCCTTGTGATATGTTAGTTGGTAATTTAGTTCTCAACTTTGACTGGTGTGTCATCTAAATATCCGAGATTTCGTTAATACACTTCCTATAATTTAAACCGATCTTGGTACTATTTCAATTTGTCGTAATTTAACCGGTCATGATTGATTTTTAAGATGTTTATCTAGATTTATTTATTTTAAATACTTAATTGATTCTCTTCTACAAATTTTTAACAGCAATTCTATTTCCCCCATAGCCGAGGCATAAAACACACATTCATCTATTAGACACACATATTTGGATATCTTTGCATATTCCGACTACAAAAAATAAATAAAGTGGCAGTATTGTGTGCTTTTACAGATTATTTTCTTGCTCCCATACGTGTGGTAATATTAGGTAATACCAGCCGTCGCCACATTGTGCCGCTTCATATGCATATGTAACATTTTAAAGGTGTTATAGTTCGCAGCAAATTTAACAATTATTTGACATAATAATATGTTTTCGGATAAGAGTGTTTAGGGCTTTTGTGTTACTATTGGTATACAGAAACTATGTCTGAAGTTTGGATGCTGAGCTGACGAATATTCTGTATAAACAGTAATCATTGTTTTCGTTAAAAAGAACTGCTGAAGACAGAGGGAATTGTGTTTAAAGGCTAATTTCTACAGTCAGTAGTTTAGGAAATGATCTCGTTGTTCATTACATGAATAATTCGAGAAGTACGTAGACAAAACGACTGCTAGACAAATCGATAGTCCGGAAACTCACACGATGTGCTAAGATCTTTGTGCTAAACGACTATAGACAAAACGGTTCTAATCAAAATAAATTTCAGCAAAACGAGTGTCTGCACTCGTTTTGCTAGGCGACATAATTTTAGGTGAAACGACTTCAAGACAAATGACGCAAGATCGATAATTCGCTTAAAACTTAGTTTTAATGTGTGATCAGCAAATACTTTAGTTATATCTCCACGTGCCTGAACATCTCGTGCTGCCTAGCTTTTCAAATATATTGCTCGCGTCGCTTTAAAAGAGAAATCGTGCACTCTCAGTCGCAGCCGCCTTCATAAATGTATACGCTGCTTTCGAACCCATCCCAAACCCCTCACACCAATCATGGGATGTCTTCCAGCTGAAAGGGTGCGCCGGGCCAAGCCATTTATGAACACTGGAGTCGATCATGGAGGTCCCGTCTCCATCGCCATGGTTAGACTTAGAAAGCCTCGTGTGCTGCAGGCATACGTATGACTGTTTGTGTGTTTTGCAACAAAGGCCATACATCTAGAGCTTGTTTCAGATTTATCAACAGAGGCATTTATGGCAGCCTTTAGGAGGTTCGTCGCTCGATGTGGAAAATGTGCCAACATTTACAGTGACTGTGGCACTAACTTTGTTAGAGCCAGCCATCAGCTGGAAGAAGTGCAAAAATTTCTCGCTGATAGTGACACTTGCAAGCAGATTGTAGACAGTTTAGCAGAGCATAAGATTACCTGGCACATCAACCCTCCAACAGCTCCTCACTTCGGTGGACTTTGGGAGGCAGGTATCAAATCTGTCAAGTCCATTCTTAAGAAAGTTGTGGAGACCCAGTTGCTGACATATGAAGAACTGAGCACTGTTTTAGCCCAGATTGAGGCAACACTCAATTCAAGACCTCCGCGCCCATTGTCGAGTGACCCTGATGACTTCTCTGTAATAACTCCCAGTCACTTTCTTACAATGGGTCCAGCACAGATATTGCCTGAACTGGATATGTCGTCAACTCCAGTCAACAGGATGACTAGGTGGTCACTCCTACAGCAGATCCACCAGTCGTTTTGGAAGTGGTGACATGTGGAGTATCTCTATCATCTTCAGCCCAAGGTTAAGTTGACCAGTTGAGAAGACAACATAGCTGAAGGCAACTTGGTTTTGGTAAAAGACCAAAACTTGGCCCCCATGCGGTGGAAGCTTGGTAGAATAGTAAAGATCCACCCTGGAGCAGACAGCGTTGTGCGCGTCACTGAGGTTCGTGCCCAGCAAGGCACCTTCACCAGACCAGCTGTTAAGTTGTGCTCTTCCTCTCAACTAGTGCAAGACTAATATATCCATCTGTGTATATAGAACCTGTTTGTTTAATATTGATTGTTTTGTTTAATATTTTTGTATACTGTTAACGGGATTAATTAGTGTTGAAGTGTGGACCCTTCAAGGTGGGCGGGGATGTTTGGGCCATCGGTCCGTTTTAACTAGTTTAAATTTCCGCCACATTGTGACAACACTGTCGATTGTAGCGCCATCGGCCTGGAGCGGTGCTGCCAGAATCTACAAGACCAGTTCGACTTTGTTTTCGTGTCGGTAAGTCGCAACTCGAAATGTTTTTTTCTTTAAAATATAGTCCACATTGTTCTCGAGTCCAAACATGACCAGTATACCTAATTTCCTAGATCACTATTTCAAAGTCAATTACCATAATGCATGCTTTGCACTGCACTTTTTTTAATAATTAACATGCATTTCGACAATCTCTTGAACAAATCGTTATTAAACTAGTTCGCCAACGTTTGAAAAGTTTTGGAGCATTTCGCATTTTGCTTGTAAGACTATAATGTTACTGTTGTAGCGCCACATCTCTGTCTGGTGGTTGTGATAATGCACATGTATTGCACAGCGTCTATGCGAGTATGTTGCTAATGTACACAAAGGATCAACTTAAAAATGACAATTAAAGGTGTCATTAAAGGAACCACGTAAGAATGGCCTACGTAAGAATGAAAATCTACATCAGGAAAGAAGATTTTTGTTAGTATTCAAAATGTAACATTTAAGTTGTAAATTACATGTTAAAATGTCTCATATTATGTGCATTTTTAACGAAAAAAAACCCTTTATCCCACTTGCATATTTTCTTCAGAAAAATCCTACTAATTGAGACGATTCCCACGACCTGTTACCATTAGCTATCTTGCAGACACCACGCGTAAATAGATCACGCTCACCTGCGAAGGAAACAGTGTACGACCAAGAAATAGCGCGCGGTAACGCAATGACTTTTACCTCATGGGGGGGGGGGGGGAAGCAAGGAGACGAAGCGAAATGTCAGAAGATAAGAAAAAGAAACGAACCGTGCAGAGATGATGCCGACGTCTGGACTCGGTCCGACCGAAGTGGCGTGAGAGGAGATCATGAGATGGCGAAAGAGGAAGGTGGCAAGGAGGTACTTGTGTGCTGACGAGGAGAGAAGAGGGAGGCGAAAAAGAGTGATGGCTCTTAAGAACCAAGGTCACAGGGAGCAGGTGGCCGTCGACGGGGCCGTATACAAGAGGCGAGGCCGGTGCTCGTCGTGGAGGTTTACATGTCGCGACAGCCAGAGCTGTTCGCATTCAAGGAGGATGTATATAGTTACATCATCCATGTTCGCATCCCATCCTCACATGGTCTCTTGAGAATACTACCTTGTAAAACATTATAAAGTCAATATATAGACTGTTCTCGGTAAAATGAGCACTTTTGAAAGCCCAGCTTAAGTGGGAAGAGATTTGGGCGGCTCTTAACAGCGAGGTCGTGAGAGCCGCTGAGGGTGACTGAAGTGAATATGAAGCGGTGCCGGAATGAAGGGGCGGGGGAAACGGGAGATCTCCGAGAAAACCCGCCGACCAACGGCATCGTCCGGCACGATTCCCACTTGCGAAAATCCGGTGACCCGGCCGGGGATTGAGCCCGGTTCGCCTTGGTGGGAGGCGAGCGTGTTAATGTTCAGCCACCGTGGCCCTCCATGCTTAACGATCAATTTGTATGCACGTTGCGTATTCTTCCACCTTATGTAAAAATAACATTGTAGTAGACCTCATCACTTCATTCATGTGTCGGTCAAGTGAAACGAAATTATTCGAAAAGTTTATATTTTACGAATCTGCTCATTTTTTACACTTCGCTCTATTTAAAAAAAACAGAAAGCGAAACAGATAATTCAAATTATCAGAAATTATTACATAACATTTTTAATTTGACTTTAAGGTATGGAACTACTTCCCATCCATCGTTACCAACTTCATTGGGCGCATTGCACTCAGGGCGCCCGTCAAAATATATGCAGGTGACTTATTTTAAGGTTAATTTCAAAAGTGCTCACTTTATCGTGAACAGCCTTTACCCGTATCTCAGTAAATAAAGTGGCTACAACTTGTATTCCCAGTAAATGGTAAAAATGTATTATATTGAATGTACTCAAAAATTACAAAAATAATAATAATTAGTAAATAAATATACATACATATACGTGTATATGTATACATATACATACATGTATGTGTTTTTCCTGCGCATATTACTTGATAAAAAGGAAAAAAATTACTAAGTTACGGTCTTGGCAGATCCCGCTGCAATGCTTCTTTATAACCGGGGGGCCGGGGTACTGTAGTGGCTAGACTATCGCCTTCACCAAGGCGAATCGGGTGGGCGGGTTTTCTCGGGGTTCTCCCGTTTCCCCCGCCTTTGCGTTCCAACCTCGGTGTGTTAAGAACCGCCGAAGTTGGAGAATAAATTAATTACTTTCTCTCTAGAGTTACTACTAACCAACGGTAAAAGTCTTTTACAAAAGCTTTTCACTATCTAAAATTAAATTATACACTTCTTTGTGCTCTTTAGCTTGGGTATGAAGGTTCAGTTATTTAATTATGTACACATTTCTTGTCTGTTAAATATTCCTACAGTGTCATGAAGTCATAATAAATAATAATATTCTTTACGAAGTTGTTCTGGTACCTCCGGTAACTCAGTAAGTTTCTAGTTATACATCTGCTCTGATAACCGTATCTTATAAACAATAGTAACTTGGTATTTTATTTTCAATTTATAAGAAGTATTTCTCATAGTGTATGTCAGTATACACCGTTTATTATTTGTATATCACAGTTGCATAAGTATGGTACCTTTTTATTATAACATACCCAGATAAATTAAAACAAGACAATATATAAATAAACTATTAAAACAATTCCATCCATCTCTTAAAAAAAAAAAAAACTTAACCTTATTTATTTTTTCCCTTAAAATCTTGTTGTTTTGACCATAAAATTGCTATCCAGATGGGTTTAATTTGTATTGTAATTTCATCTAGCCTAACATTTTCATTTATGATAATTATTTATGTAATTATTAACAAAGCTTAAAGTGCCGACTAACAGTACAAAACCGAAGATAGGTGGGCACATGAAACATAAAAACATAAAAAGACAATACATTACGCTGTACAGGACAACTACAAACAAACAAGACATAGACAAACAGAACAAACAAACAACAAATTATACATAGAGAACAGACAGAAACTAATGATTAACTAATTTCCACTGTGATGTGCATATAAAAATTTAATACTAAATTACAAAAGTTATCTTGTATAATGTTTATAAAAATCCTTAAAAGTAATTTTTCTAACCAAAATGGGGTCAAAACCAGAAAAATATTTGTTAACTATTGGTACATCTATTGACTAAGTCCATTTTATGTGTTACAAAGACAACATGTGAAAGGTCTTTGGGTATATACAGGAATTTTTAAACCTACTTTATACTGTACAGCTTGAAAATTGTAAAAGCTAAAAAGGAATTAATTAAAATAATAGCATCGTTAATATTACGACGTTCGTATAAAGTGAGAATATTAAATCTGGCAAGTTCAAGTTTGTAGTTAAATTCAGGTTGCATGGAAAATCTACAATGAATTAGTTTAAATACAATTTTTTTTTTTTTTCGGATGTTCTCTAATATATTCGAGTCTGCAAGAGTAATATAGTTCCAGATGACGGAAGAAAATTGTAATTAGGATCTAACTAAAGAGTAATGTAGAACTAACAGAGAATCAGGGGAATTAGCAGAGAAAGTTATAAATTTATTCAAATTTAACGCACGACTAATGCTACCAGTTTTACTATCTCCATGAATATGAAAATATAGTTTGGAGTCGAGAAAGACTCCAAGGTCTCGAACAAAACCCCATATTTTAATTATAGCAGTGTTTACAAGGTAAGTATACAGCACAGGGTTGGTCTTCCTAGTAAATTAAATACAAAAAGAAATTTTTTTATATTTAGTTTCCATTGCATTTGTAATACACCAATTACTAACGGCTATGATGTCCTCTTGTAGCAACGAGCAATCCGAGACATCTTCAATACTTATATAAATCTTATGATTATCAGCATAAAGAAGTGCATTTGAATGATCTATTATACTGACGATATCGTTCATAAAAATATTGGAGAGTAACATTGAAATGTGCTTACTTGAGGAACACCAGGAAAGACAGGACATGAACTTGAAAAGGAATCATCTAATTTAACACAAAGAGGTTTTGTTTGAAAAGTAATTGGAAAACCATTTGACATAAGAGTGATCTAGTCTTAGAATGTTCCATTTTGTAGAATAATTTCATGTTGGTAAGAATTAAAGGCTTTCTGTAAATTAAAAAAAAATATAGCATCGACTTGATTTCTAATAGTTACATGAAAATATAGGTCGTCTACAAAATTATGTAAATTGGAGGTTGTCGTTCTGCCTATCTGGAAGCCGTTCTGAACATTCTGAAATTAAATTTTTTGTAAGGAAAGAAAGATGTTTAAATATTACTTTTTCAAAAACCTTTGACAGGCTATATAGGAAAGAAATAGGCCTATAATTATTAATATCCAGATTATTTCCCTTTTTAAAGATCGGAACAACTGCGCGCTTCCAAGTATTGGGATATATACGACTAGTTATGCTAAAGTTAAATATATATATAGGGGTGAGAATGTAAGCGCAAACTTTATTTATAAAATTCGGTATATCATCATAACCAGTAGCATTACTAGTTTTTAGCTTTTTAATAGCCCATAATATAGATCCTTGCGTAATGGTAGGAGAAGCAATATTTAAGTTATTGTTGTGTACATCAGAGCTTAAATTATTGCCGGAAGGTACAAGTACAGACCCTTTTGCAATATGTTTGGCAAAAATATTTACGAGAAGACCAGAACCTTGGACTATATAATTGTCGACTGACAACTAATGGATTCTTTGTAACTTTTTTCCCTTCGCTTAACATAGTTCCAAAATTTTTTGGGTTCGCTTTTCAATTTGTTATTTATTTTTGCTTGCCAATTAGGTTTAGCAGAATTGATTTTTCCTTTAACTATTTTCCTTAGTTCTGAAAAACAAGAGTAATTAACTTGTGATTTGTTTTTTTATACCATCGATGAAAATGATAATTCTTTTTTAGTAATTTGATTATGTTTGAAGTAAACCAAACAGGATATTTATTATTAATACATTTATATTTTCGAATGTAATAATTGATTAATAGTTGTAAATTACTGGTTACAAAGTGAACCATTAAGTTAACGTCTGCCATCTGATATATGGGAGACCAATCAAAATTGTTAACAGCATAATATAAAGCCAAATAGTCGCCCTTATGATAATTCCTGAAATAGGTATTGTGGCGGACGCCAGGGGGCCGCACACAAGCTAAGGTAGCTTGCGCTATAGATTCCTTGCGAAGCCCCATGTTTTTACAACAAACTTCGATTGACCTACTTCCACCTGGCTATAAAAACTTAGCGCTCGGGTAACCCCCCCCCCCCCCCCTTCCCATCAACAGACTAGAGTGAGAGATCGAGAAGCGACGACGTGTAGTGCCGGAGCGGCACGAAGAAGGCAACTTGGTATCAGGGCCTGGAGGAGCTCTGGGCAACACTGCATCCTACCTTTCTACAGTTTATGATGAGCAAAACTTCGACTAGACGGTTAGGTGACATCCTAGATCTCGAGCCCCCGTTGGCAATCTAGTGAATGATTAACATTCTGGCAAAGGTTAGGGATTAACTTCATATTGTGCTAATCATTGTAAGGGACTGAGTGTACCGAAGTAAAGCTGTTTATGATTATTGTTCAGTATAAGGTAAAATGTGTGTTCTGTTCAAGTATAGTGGACTGTTATAATAAACATGTTTTGTATAGAGGATTCTTAATCATTGGTTTAACCATCGATAGCAACATATCCCCCCGTAGGTCTCCCAATCCTAAGTGTTATATATTAAGGCATTGAGAATAATTGGAGTCAGTAAGGGCTGAGCTACGGAGATACAGTAAAGTACTATACTAGGAATTAGGGAAAGGGAGAGCGCTACAGTATGTTTATCCTTGTTTGGCTTCTCAAAATAAACATATAATTGACAACGTAATTAATTCTGGATGATGTTTATCTTCCACTACCAATGGATCGCTGGATTTTTCTATTTTTGTGAAAAAATGTGCAAAAACTAAATCTAGAAATTGACCTTTAATTTTATTTTAGTAATAATAAATGTTTTTAGTGTGAAGTGTTTTCCAGTCAATACCAGGAATATTAAAATCCCCTAAAATAAATATTTGGTGATGCTAGTTAGTTAATTTTGATTCCAAAAACGAAAAATAATTATTGAATTCTTCAACTGATAATTGGGGGGATGATAAATATTACCAATTAGAAGTTTTCTAACATTATTAATAATGATTTAAATCCAAATAGATTCAATTGTTTCCTGCATTAGATCGAATTTTTCTTTAACATGCGAAAAATAAACTTGACTAACCGCAGTTAAAACACCACCTCCTCTATTGAGGTTTGTTAAGTTTGCATCACGATAATTTCGATAAATTAAATAATGATCAGGAAAATAATGGGATAGTATAGTGGAGTTATTAAACCACGTTTCTGTGAGACAAATACCTGAATAGTTAGTGCCATTTATATTGAGAGAAATAGTGAGGGATTTTGTTCTGAGACCCCTTATATTTTGATAGTATAAATCAAGTTACCTCAAGAGCATAATGGTCGATCCCTGGTTGCCAATACTTAATTAAGAAGTTTCAACTGCGGCTCCCCCGACCGCTTCATTATCATCTTTCACCGGAGAAGACTCAGTGGCATATATGAAAAGTTGTTCATTTTGCAGTCTGCTGTGGAAGGGGCTGCTAAGACAGCCAGAACACAGTATTGTGAATCTGATCGAAATCGGACCCAACCAGGGCAACATAAAAAGAAAGAGTAGGTATTGTATTTAATTTTTTAATGCGCAACATTTAAGTTTGTTAGTATGTTAGTAAAAATATTATTATTTTCAAAATTTTCGCTTTCGTCCATGAGTTTTATTTAGTTCACAGGCATTCTGTGGCATTATATTCTGTGACAGTGTATTCTGTGACATTATATTCTGTGACATTGTATGAGTTAGAATACAGCATGCAAAAGCGTAATAAGAGAGTTTAAAAAAAATGTTAATAATCGTAAATTTTACAAAGTAATGGGAACTTGGTAGCCGAGCGTTAAAATATGTTTTTTATACCTCTATGAATATATGTATAAGTTTAAGACTTGGAACCTGCAGCGACGGCATTGACGCTATCACCACTGTGATTTTCTTCATTGCGTATCATTCGCACGATAAGGAGGTAATAGTCGAAGCCCCTTGCTCCAAGAGGTAATTAATTTACATGATGATAATAATAACAGCGACCGCACTAGTGCATACTGTAAATATAAAACATTGTTAGATTCTGTCAGATATTTATTTGTGCAGTTGGTCCTCGATTGACTGGATGCAACCGAAAGCACAGCTTAGTTTTTCTATTCAGCCTACTGCACACCATTCTACTACAAGTAAAAATTTTCCGGCGTGTAGCTTTCTTCTTGTACGTATCCATACGCCAAGCAAGACGCACTGCCTTATCACTGTAAACTGAAATACGTAACATTGATGAAAGTTTTTCAGTGACTAGAACAAAAAATTAATCGAACTCAGATGTTATTATTTTAAAATTGCAATTTCATGATGTGTCAAGAAACTGTACTAGTTTTCCTGATTAGCTTCTAGCGCTACGGTCCTCCAGAGCTCCAATGAGAGCTTATGTTAAAATAATTTAACTTAATATCGGGATTTTTTTTCTTCAAATTCTGATTCGATAAGTGGTCGAAAACTCTTCATTAACATGCTATAGCTGTTTTAATTTATTTATCGGGGGTACCTTACAAGTAGCGGCTAAAGCGCTCGCATTTGGGGAACCGGGGTTGATTCCCGGCGGAGTCGCTCAGAGGACTATGGGATCGCTCCCAGATTTTCGCGCTTGGGTATCGTGACGAACGATACTGCTGGTCAGCGGGTTTTCTCGAGAATCTCCCGTTTCCCCTGCCCTTGCATTCCGGTGCTGCTCCGATCTCACCTCGCTTCGCCCTCATCGGCTGATATGGTCCCGATATTAAAAGCTGCCTAATCCCCACTAATTTATTTACATGTTTTTAGTGATGGGATAACCGCTTGTAAAATGATAGATTATTCGATTATTTAATAATAATAATCGATTATTATATTATTTAGTACTAATCGATAATTATATCACTTAATTGCAATCGATTTGTCGAATAATTTAAAACAATTCGATTATTCTTGATTGTAGATACCTACATTAATAAAAATATAAACATAATTTTGAAACAAAAGATTTTCGAAATAGCAGAAATTATAAAAATAAACAGAAATGTTTTGGTGAGAATATTTTATAACAAATTTATCGAAATATGTAGTATTTGCGGCAAATGTTAATGAATGTGTTAGAACAAGTCAATATATAATTTTTACTCATTATTTATCCGATCAACTATAATCGTGATCGATCCATTCGAATTACAAAACTATGCGAATATTCCATCACTAATGTCCATTGTGTCGAGCCGGCGGGATAAGGCACCCTGCCGTCCCACCGCCGCGGCGCCGCTGTTCTGCGGGGACAAGCACACGTGGCTAAGTATGTCGGTCGCTGAAGGAGGAACAACCTCATCACATTCTTGCGTTCCGAGAACGGGAAATTGACTAAGCCATTCGTGCGTTATGAATGACGAATAGCGGCGCGCCCACTAATGGCGAGTTAATTCGCAAGCTCGTTGCCGTTTCCTGATAATGTTCTTATTATTTAAAACCATCCACTAAGTATTTTAACACTTTGGGCGCTTCCGACTTAATTATACGTCGCCCGAATGTCATCCGCTTTCTTTGAAGATAAATATTACCTCGCCGACACTTTACATAAGGCTCGCTGCAACATAATATTACATCAGCAACACTCAAAACGTAAATTACTCAAAAGAACAGGATACATGATGGATTGTATATTATTCTATATAGGAAAGAACCTTTTATTGGTACTCTTTCAACTCAACTCGGTGTTATACTGGATGAATCACCTAAAACTTGCACCGCATATATTTCTTAAATGGAAGGAGCTATTGATGTGCTGGTTACACAGAACTGAAGTTCAAATAACGGCTAATAATTGTAACCCCATGCACAGTCTTTGATACTTGTTAGAACGCGTATTTCTTGAACAAAGATACGTGTTGTGAACTGTAACAATGCCAGCAGTAGCCTTATGGCGAGTCGGGGGAATGCATCATCCATCAGAGTTCGGAGTTGTCCGCCAACTTGGTAGGCGCGGCCGGCGGCCATGTTGGTCGATGCCGTCCGCCATATTGGTAGGCGTCACAGCCAGGGCTCGATGCCATGTTGGAAGTTCATTCCCTCGTAACCATAAAAATTATTTTAATAAAAAATTATAAAAATGTTCAAAATGTCGGTCCGCCAACTTGGATTTTTAATAATTATTACGGTTTGGAGTGTCGCTGCAGAACATAATTCCATTTTTCAAGAAAATTAAAGAAAATTCCAATCGGGCAATGTTACCTAGAAACGATTTTGATAAAAGTTAAAAAATAAATGTCCGCCACTTCGGTATCCAGTGCATGGGGGGATGTATTGATCACAGCTCCTCCCTCACAAAAACCTGTAACAAAAAAAAAAAAATTTTTAATTTAAAAAATTTCTAAAAATGTAATAATTTCGGCAGACGAGACCAGCTGCCACGACGCAACATAGCCGGGTGTCAGTCGTGAGTTATCCGCTACGAGCAGTGTTCGCCTTCAATCACCAATCATATCTAAAATTTCCATAACGAAGCACTGCATGCGCAGAGACTGGGTCAGGTGGTTATCGCTTCGACAAGCGTAGTGTTGCGCTGTCGTAGCGACACCACACATGCTTAGCAGCGATGCAGTGTATTACTGTTATAGGCGGTTCACGGTAGATTGAGCACTTTTGGATGCCCTCCCATTTGGAATAATAGTCATTAAATATATTTTACATTAGTCGTATACGTTAAAATTTGAATGCGGTGAAAAATACACACTTTGCTTATTACTTACATGGCAATATTTATTTAAAAACTGCGGTTAAATGATACCAAATGACTGAAAGGAAAAAGTAACTAGGACGTCAAAAGTGCTCACTTTACCGTGAACAGACTATACACTGATTTTTAATTGAGATCGGAGGTGGTTTGGGGGCTAGCATGTCCCCAGCCCCCCCCCCCCCCAATTTTTCCACGATATGCCAAAATCTCAGAAACTAGATTAACACAAATTCAAATATTTGAGGCACAAATTAGCACAAAATGAGCACAAATAAAACTACAACATTTTTTGCGATCGGAGGGTGGGTGAGCACATGTTCCTAGCCTCCCCCCCTCCATGTTATACTATTATCTGAATAACTAGATTAGCGCAATCCCAAAAACTCGCGGCACACAAATTAGCACAAACTGAGCACAGATAAACTTCAAATTTTTATTGTGATCGGATGTGGTTTGGGTGCTAGCATGTCCCCAGTCCTTCCAGCTCGATATGCCAATATCTCAGAAACTTGACTAGTACAAACTCCAATATTTGCGGCACAAACTGAGCACAAATAAACAACAAATTTGTATTGCGATCACAGGAGGTGGAAAAGGGGGGGGGGGGGC
The DNA here is from genome assembly GCA_029891345.1 of Dryococelus australis. Classification (NCBI taxonomy): domain Eukaryota; kingdom Metazoa; phylum Arthropoda; class Insecta; order Phasmatodea; family Phasmatidae; genus Dryococelus; species Dryococelus australis. Next base: position 325,278,509 of record CM056994.1, read on the forward strand.
TGGTGACATGCACCTCGAGTTGCACACAGATGTGTGAAGCGGTGGGCGAGGGACTCCCCATCCCTCTCAAACACCCTCCCCTCCTCACCCCACCATCACCACCCTCTCACCAAACCCCACCCCGTCCTCACTCCTCTCCACAGGACTACACCCCCTACAAAGTGGGAAAAAAAAAAAAAAAACAGCTTCTGGTATCGCACAGAAACCGCATTTTGCCCTTCCCCCAAACTCGTCATTGGTCCCCTTTCTCTTCTCACCCTCTACCCCCCAAATCAACAGACCAATAAAATCGTTCATTTGTATCAGTCCAAGCATGAAATACACTGAATCTCTCAACTTCTCCTCAGATCCACCGACCAATAGAATAACCCAATCTATGCGTCGAACTATTTCCTTATATTCACCTATGTACCATTTCGCCGCTAGATAGTATAATGCAGTTGATTGGCTCCCCTCCTCCCACCTAGCTCTCAACATCCAATAAAACCACCCCATGCTTGAGACGAAACAGTTCGGAGTGGGGAGGAAGACGTGTGAAGGAAATGGTCCAGCGCGAAATACGATGTTAACTCATGAAAGCTCTGCTGAATACTGATCTCGATCGAGCCAAATCATTGATTTGGTGGGGGGGGGGGGCGAGAGAGCACCGAACAGTATATAAGACCAAGCGTCCGCGGTTTGCCATCTTTCTGCATTCTGTTACCAGCATTGTTAGAAGCTTCCTGCGATCCATGGTGGTTATAGCCACAGCATCCTTCTTCGGTAGAGACAGTAAGTACTCACTCTTCTTTAACAAAGCGAGAAGACAGACAGCCGACGCTGCAATCTCTTGCTGTGCGTGGTTTTATCACATAGCCAGGTAGATTCATACGATTTGTAGCGACCAGGTAGCTAACTGGCTACGGCTGCGGTCGTGGACGCCATGCACTTCCGGATATCGACTGAGCGAAGATAATTTTGTAATGTTCTCGATGGTTTTGAATATATATTATATATATATATATATATATATAGAGAGAGAGAGAGAGAGAAGAGAGAGAGAGAGAGAGAGAGAGAGAGAGAGAAGAGAGATGGGGGGGTGTCTCGCCCAGGTTCGGGGAGACAACACAGGGTATTCATTTGAATAGAAACTGCTGTTCCATAAACATAAAAAAAAGGGGTATGCTGCCATTTTATGTTAAGTATTATGTAAAAGAAAAATATTTAATGCAACCTGCATATAGCTCGAAAGATTGTTATTATATAAAATGTAATTGTGGGGGAACTATTTTACAGAATTATAATTTTGATACTAACTATTTATTGTGATATTGGGGGAAAGCAATTGGAAATTGAATGAATACTTTATAAAGGAAAGAAATAACAGAATTTTAAACCTTTACTCTGGAACTGACCCAAATCCCTTTTTTGACAACATTGGGGGGCTCTCCGCTGTTTTCAAACTTTAACACCTACATGAAGGAAGCACTGAGACGAAGTCCTCGTCCTGTGTGTGTTGGCAAACACCGTCGCACTATATATTATAAGAAAGTTTAACGCCACATTGCATACATACGTGAGCTACAGGTTTGAATTCCATGTTATAACACAATGTCGGTTGTAGACAAGCCTTAACGGAGTTCGTATGAACAGTCCCTCAATAAACAGTGGTGCAGCGGCTCACTACTGACGTAACGCGACACGGGTATCTAGCTGGCCTGATGTGGAGAGGGGGGAGGGATGGTGGGATATGCGTCATCCACTGTACCATGCTCAAGGTCAGCTGCAGACGTACCCAGCCCAAGGCGATGCGGCCGCCGCGCCATCTAAGCATGCTGATGCAAAACAAAGTCAATTAAGCTTATGCAGGAAACGAAAGCTTATAATACATGCACACGCACTCTCACACACATAGGTACACGCAGGTGTCAAAACTCGCGGTTCTGTTGTAGACACACGCATGCACTATACTTACTTTTAAGATAGACATACAACATTCGCCCAACGTTTGATTGCAGTTGAGTAGCTAGTCCCGAAAAAAAAAAATTCAGTGACTACATGTGTTTTAAATATTAATACAGTTTTTCCTTTCTCTTAGCCAGATCGCGTGTATGTGTGCAGCCACGTACATATCACGCAGTATATGTAGTATTTTTGCTTTTCTCAGGTAAAGCCTTGAGTGTCACCTTATCTACTTTAAGAAAATTATGTGTGAGTACACCGCTTTCCGGCCAGCCTGAAGAGCTTAATTTCCTGTCCCCGTTTATGGTGCTATAAACTCTAAAAATGTACGTCAATATGATTTTTTTAACTACTACGTGAGGCATATGTGAAATCGTTTAAAATCGATATTATAACACTCGTTGTGTGGACTAGCATGAATGATGAAGTGCACTTGGTGAATTGGGCCCGGAAGAATATTGAACACTGTCGCGGTAAATAAACTTTACCAGTTCTCCTAAATTGTGACTGCAGTATAGGCAATGTTGATCGAATTGAATTTGATCGCTACTTGCCTGCACGCAAGTATTTAGGTAACTACGGATGTAAAAGGACGTTTGGTTCATGTTAAAATTGCACTCAAGAAACATGAGAATAGTAGCACTGATTTTAGAAACACTGCTTACAGCTTATTAAAAACTGTTAAGACAAGAACCTAAGCCTAATGTTAGTGAAGAGTTGTCACTACAGTGGTGTGGAAAATTACCTGAAAAACCTTGTTCAAGCTGACCCGTGCGATTCCAGCATGACGACACTCGCGTCTTGTCTTGCCTCTACCAGGCGCATGGACTGGCAGGTGCCACGCAGCCATCGCGAGGCGGTCCGGCGACCGACTCCTCGCGGCAGGAGCCGGAACTACGAAAACGTCCGGCATCTTCCACAAAATCCTTTCAGTCTCGTGCCTGCTCCCTGACATTTTGAGCTGCATTTTAGGGTGTGTATATAGGCCTAAGCATTTTCCAGGCTAGATATTCCTGTAGTCTTCCTCTGGAAGTAATACGGGCCTGCGAGTCAAGGGGGATGACGTCGAAATTGGAATCCGCAGCTAGGCGTTGTGGCGTTAGACGCCGTAAATTTGAAAATAGAAAGTAAAATAATTTTATAACAGTGTTGTTTTGCACGTTGCTCTTCTAATAAGTAGATTAGACTTACATAGTTGAGTAGGGTGTACGTGCCGATTTCAAAACACTAAGCTAAGAACGATGTCCTGGACAATCTTGAAACGATAACCCCAATAATAAAATCGTACTAACGACAGAATGTAGCAGGCTCTCCAGCCTCCTGTATGGCTATTAACTATGAGCTCACTAAGCAAGGATACAAGTACTCTAGAATGTGTTATGAACGGGCACAGCATTGCCCAGCGCTCGAGAGTGTGTCGGGGCGGCAACCCTTTCTTCCCCCAAGGGATTTTATACTCGATGTCTGACCCCTCGCCAACCCCAACCCCTTCCACACACCGGCACTCGAGAGGGTACCGGGAAAGCAGAGCGGCAACACTTCTTCTCCCTTAGGGTTTGCTATACTACTCGTCAAACCAAACGTCACCCCACACCCCACCACACAGTAGTAGAGACGTCTATGTTCTAGGCCACTTTTGATTAATTGGATCATCAATTAGATTGATACATTTAATTAGGCAAATTAAATTGATTGGATTAATCCGATCAAATAATAGGATTTAGATAATATTAATCCCATAAAATTAATCGGCTGAAATTTGATTGTTTAATTAATTACAAAAATAATTTTAAAATTTCTGTGGTTGTATTATTGGTATGTGCAGGAGTGTCATTGGGACATTTTTTTTTTGGGGAACAGCAGCAACATCGATGTTCACCCTTTGATATCTGGCATGCGGATGAGGTGTGAGGTGTGGGGGTAGGGGTATATGTAGTATGTGATATTGATATATTTTTTATGGTTAAATGTGGTATTGAGGAGGGGTAGGAGGGAGAAAGCAGGGCATAGGAGTTCCTTCCCATTTGCCTTTGTTGGACCAACTGAGGAGGTTGAGGGGGAGCAATAATACATGTCTGCCTTGGGTAGTGTCAGACAGTATAGTAAACTTTAGATACACATAACAGCTGAGTTCAGAAATGCGTAATTCCAAATAACTGTTTAAAATAACGAAATATAGTATTTCGACGAAATGAAATTACTAGTAAATACACAATTTCCATTGAAAGGCGACATATTTTATTGAAAATCAATTAAACGCAACAAGAGATGAATACGATTTACCATGAATTAAACATCACAAATACAGATTGAATCTCGCACAAGGACATTACGAACATGTTCAAAATATTAATAAAGCATTAGTTTATTACCCTGCTATGTTTCCTAGCACTATAATGTATGACAAACAACAGAAAAAATTACACGAAACTCTACAATGCACACTTAAAATTCCAAATATGGACCATACGAATAAAATACTAATCACAATCACTCATCGAATCCATTAAATAGGAAGGAGTTAGTACTAAACACATTTCAAATGCTGCAAATGGGACATATTTAATCATAAATCAATTAACCACAAAGAGATATGAATACGATTTACCATGAATTATACTTGACAGAATTATGCACATAACTAATCATGGTTAGACTGTCTCCTTATTAAACAAGGATCGTCAGAGTTGAAAGTAATAAAGACATAACATTTATTGACACTATGTACATGATATCTCAATTTGTTTACAAGATCTCCATTGTTGCTTCCGAATCGACTTCATCGATCTTGGAATCGTCCATTGGTAAGTCGGCAGGGTTATTACTGACAAGTTCCATTACTTGCTCCCCCACCTCCGCATCACACAATCTCTCCTCAAATGAAATATATTTGGATTGTTAAAGAAAGTGGGAGTGCCGTTCGGGCAATCGTCACACGGGAGGTATAAAATTATTTCTTCATCCGCCCTTTGTTCTTCCGAAAGAAAAAGGTACACACACTGAATTTCATGTAACGCAAAGGCAATTATAAATCTTCAATGTCCAGACATAACAAAGTTTTGGCTCGCCCATACGCTAAAATTGTGTTGTACACTTGCACACATTCTTGGTCGCAATCATCGTAGTAGTGCCCGTCGAGCATATTACCTGGTTCTGCTGTCGACCACAGATGTACGTCTCGGTGATGCTGAAGCCTGTTATACATCTCGTTGATGACTTATGCAATCCAAACCTCTCTATGATGACTTACGTAATACACAACTCGTGGTGATGCACTACTGACACGATATACAATCTGACCTTGACGACTGCTGACTTTACACTGAGAAAAAATAATTTATTCCCTTATCATGTAGTATTCGAATCCAAAATGATAGTCGTTTTCCTTGGAATTTACCTAAAATACGGTCTTTTCGGAAATTTTGTTGAAATATCATTAAATTAGCCCTTTTATAAATCCTATTGTTTTAATATCAGGCTGGAAACATGGTATGCCGTCTTTATTTCTTTAATATACCGCCAAAACATAGCATTTCAAAATAGAATAGGTGTATATTTGTATAATTATACACATATCTGGTATATATAATAATCGATACATCCAAAAACCTGTGTGGAAACATTTAAGAGTTAAGTATGTTTGTAAAGGAATTTATTACAGCCATAATTTTTTATTATATGATTTAAAGCCATGTACACGGAATTTGTGCTATAACAAAATATATTTCAACTTTTATTCTCGTAGAGAACTCTAGAAGGATGGCAAAAACATATTTTATTTTCTCAATTATAAAATTATATTTTGAAATCTAAATATCTATGCATGTTTGTAAAGCATACTTTGAAACTAATGTCATCATATTAGTAGTGTTTCGCAAATATACGATTTAGGTAACAAAATGTTTTAAATGAGACTTTAATGGTTGCACCATGTGAAAACAGTATGTAACGCTGCATGCTCTGGTGGTTGGAAAGCAGTTTTTGTATAATACTTTTTAATGCTTACAGTAACTAAACATTTGAAATAGCTGAAACATACTTGAGTGTTCATTAATTTTAAAATATAATGTGTAGGTCTAGGTAGCAGGTCGCATAACATTTTAAAAAAATTTGCCTTGTGTGAGATTAGTCGTATTCATTGATTTAATTTCCTGGTTTTAAATTGAGTTAGGACATAATTCATCATGTTTAGGAGATATTTTTATACTTTTTCAGTGTGATTTCTTGTGTATTTATTTGTTAAATTTTATTTACTAGGAAGGAGTGTTCAAACACAGTTGAAATGCGAGGTTCAAAAATTATCAAATGGTTCCCCACCACAAAGGACTGGAGGCAGCCATGCCACCAGCATCCTGCTCCAGGGCTGGAGAGCCACACAAAGAAACTGCATGGGTTGGGAGGGTGGAGGTGCTCAACAGTTTCTCGCACGCACACAGGCAGGCAGATAACGCTGCTCTTCCAGTACTGTGGCAGCTCTTGGATTGAGTGGACGCTGAGCAGAGCTCCGGAGAGCTATCATACTTAACCTTTCCTTCGTACCATACAGTTCACAAACATGTAACAAATTCGATTTGTTAATTTTCTTATAAAATAAGTAATATTGGGAAACGTGAGTGTGAACTACGTTTCTGAGGTAAATCTACATCTGGATAAAGTACTGCGATTTTTCGTATGCCACATTATAAGAGACTCGGTAAGCTTGATGCGCTAGGCTTTAACAGAAGTTGTGTTAAAAGTGAAATATTTTTTTATACGTTTCTCATGCTTCGTTTTTAATAAGAGTGGATATAAACTACTTTTAAAAATTAATTTTTTCTAGGGAAGGCATGGAAATGGGGTAAGTTGTTCATTTTGTGTGCGATTAGGTGAACTGAGTTGTTTGCATGATTGATTTTCTAGCTGATATTATATTTCTTTTTATATGGAAATTTGTATTATCTCTTACCAATTGTTTAGGTATTTTTGAATATGTATGGGCTAAATAAAATACATATAAATTGTTATGTCTTCCTCTAGTGAAATAATCGCGAATTTTATCTTGAATGTTAAAAATAACATAGTCAAATATAACTAGAGAATCATTTTCACATTGATCTAAAGGAGTCATTTCATAATTATTATTTAAAAAGTATTGCATTTTTTTTTACCTTTAAGCTTTTTGGATAATATATTTAATTAATTTTGTAACTCAATATGTTTTGGTTGATTTAAACTTTTTGAACAAACATGCAATTTATTAAAATTTATCCATCCTACATTATAAATAAAAATTTACAAATTAGTTTTCCCACTATTGCTTGGGCCTACTATTATAGCCCTCATATTATCAGGCAACAATTCAGCATTATTTTTAATTTCGGAATTATCTTAATGAATAAAAACACAGACAACCCATTTAACTTTCACCATTTAATAAGATAATTAATTTTATAAATGGATAATAAAGTATTTAAATTAACAAATAATAAATCTATTTTAAAGAAAAAAATTCATTATATCATCCATAGTAAAAATGGATTCCTTTTGTTAGTTTTCATATAAAAATTTTATAACAAAATATAAAAAACAATATGATAATGACATTTGAACACATGAGTCCTAATTTTGAAAAAAGTGATGTTACAATTATTCCTAGAGGTCAATCTGATATTGAATCATTAAAAGAAACTATAAAATTAATTGACCCATTTTCAACAAATAACATTGAATTTAAATCAGATAATGAAAAAAATAGAATATATATTAAATATAAGTTCGATATTAAATTTGATAATCATTTATCTGATATCCTTGGTTTTGAAATAAACATGCTTACTGAAAAAGACAAAATTGTTGTAGGTACTATATTACCTAATTTTGGCCTTTTTAAAACAATAGATGTTCACTGTAATTTGTATATGGTAGGTTTATCAAATCTGATGCACCAAACCATTTAGAAACAGCTATAATAGCCGGTTTTCCAACAAAACCAATGTATGAATTTAGAGATTATATTATTTATGAGTCCGCATATCCAATTTGTTATGAAATTAATAATGAACATTTTAATCATCTTGTTTTTAGTTTAGAGATTAAAGTGGTAAACTGATTGATTTCGATGTTGCTGATATCTATATTCCTTTCGAAAAAAGTTTAAAGTTGTCCCCTGAATACCTTTAATATCTCGAAAATATATAATATAATAATATAATGATATAAAAATTATTCATTTTGACATCCACGTGGTAATGTGGATATTTATTTTCTAGTATAATTATTTTGTTATCACAAGGAATTTATGCAATTTTATTAACATCGATTGTATATATTTGATGCTATTTGTTTCTTATTAGATTCATTGTTCTATGTTGTATTTTATCTTTAAACAAACAGTTGTTATAGTTCGCAAATGTTATCGTTTGTTAACAACACATTTCTTTACTCCTTTCGAATTTTTATTTTCTTAATCGCCCACCTTATAAGCATACATTTTTTATGTAAACCAACAAATTCATTCATTATTTTACCATTACATTCATCTTTCATTTTTCCTAAAACATTTTTATTTATTAGAAGCATGTTATGAATATTCTGTTTTTATGTTATAAATGTACAAATCTGTATCTTGGTAACATAAGTCAATGTTATTACCATATTTTGGTTTTATTATGTTATAATGAAGATCATACATATATTCTTTCGCTATGTCTAAAATTGACATACTCACATAAATTGGCTTATTAAATTTTACATTGGTTTTATTCATATGTAAGGCCGCAAGATTCTCATTAAATATAGTACCTCTTACGAAATTTGGTTTTGCTACTAAGTTTTCACATTGTTTCTAATATTTTCCATAGTTTTACCAAACCCTACAATTATTCATCAGCTTATAAAAGTATTTTTCAAAGTCATTTTTAGCATTAGTTCTCATCTCTGTATTCAAATCTATATATTTTTTTTTAGCCAATCAGACTGATCAAACATCAATATTCTATGTATTATAGTAAGTTTTAAACCATTTTTTAAAACATAGTTATAAATTACAATTGTGAATTACATACTTTATTATGTAAAGTTGTTAATAATTTAGATTGCTTTGTTCCTGGGACAACCTTATTTTCCAGGCAAATTGAAGTATTTTATGTAACTTATGCAGACCTTGTGGATATTCTAAATCAACTTCTAATATATAACCATACTCAGAATCATCCTCCAAATCTAGTATCTTTTCCCTCCAGTAATCTAAATAATTTATTGTGTAATAAACCCAGTCATAACTTCCATATGGTAAATATTGTGACATTGCCCAAACATAAATTATTAGCATCGAGATATGCTAAATAGTTGGACTCTTGATTTGGACTAAAATCTTCTAAATATCTGTTATTGGCTTTAACATATTGCTTACAACATTGTGATATTCCACCTCTAATTCCTTTTACAATCATTAAAATCATATCATAGTTATGTAATAATTCTAGCAGGTGATTTTTAACATTGCATCCCAAGATAATCCCGGTGCAGTAAAATACTACGTAGGATCTAAATCATATGCATTTATACAAATATTTCTGAAATTTTTAAATATATCTGCTCATAGTAATATGTCACTTTTTAAATATTAATCACATTATTCACCAAGATATTTAATTCTAAATTGGTTCCATACACGTTTTTCCTGCTCAAACTCAGCGTCAGTTATGCCACAATCGTTTAATTTATTGTAAAATTCACTTTTTGGTAGAAGTTAGGTTTCTTCGAATTTCTTCCAACTATCCATATAATCATATGGGTTGACCCCTTTTTTAATAACTAAATCTATTTGTTCTTCTGGGAAATGCTTTTGTGTATGTTTCATTTGGTCTTTGGTTAAATTTGATTATCATTTAGCTACACTACTGGCCATATATTTTAATGTGTCTTTAAATTTCATTTTTAAATTATCTGTGTTTTTCCCAAAAGTGATAAACTTTTCTTCATTATTTGCAATTAAATCAATATATTTGTCATCATTGCCTAACTCATTTTAATTAATAAATGTACATCATATCCAGCAAAATTGTGGAAATAAATTGGTACAATGTTGGGTAATTTTTGTAGATCACAATCATTACATACTGGATTAATGAGTTTTCCACTTATATGATTATGATAATGTCCTTTTTTATTGTTCTCCATATATATTGATTGTATAAAACTATATGTGGATTTGGGCTTCGGTATACTACTGGGGGTTTAAAATCACCATAATTAGATACAATATAATAGCAAAAACCAGATGCTTTGTGCAATCGATATTTCATAGTATATGATTCGTCGTTTAGCTTTAAATGCTATTTATTTGTTCATTAATAAGATTATATCTTTCTTTAAGTATCTCCTTATAAACACCATTATCGATATCATCCTCTGTTAAAATTGGATATTTTTTAATAATGTTAAATTGACTTATTCTCTTTGATTTGGCTTAACTGTTGATATTTTCTTTGAAATTGATTAAAAATCGGCATCTATTGTGAAAGGGACCTTTATTGTATGTTTGTAATTTTTTTTTTTATTTGCTCTCTTTTCGAAAGCGAAATGATTATTACTTCTTGGTTTATAGAGCAGTCTTCAGTATGTTTATTTAAATTCTCTTGAGAATAAAAGAATTGAAGTCATGATAACTGTCATGATAATTTTTTGTGCAGAAAGCAGTTCCTATAAATCTTTTATCCAACAATAATGCGAATTTTTATCATCTTTGAAATAAAGAAAATTTATATGTTATTCCTTTTTCTTTTTTTCTTTTTTTTTTTGTAAATATTTAGTGGATAAAGCATAGACTCATCTTCAATAGAAATTCAGATAATTGTGTAAGTAATTCCTCTGTTACGATTTTATATATCTTTGTAATATTCTATGATTGAGATGTAAATAATTCTACTTGATTATTTTCCTGTTTGTGACACTTGGTATATAATTTAATGCTGGTTTTCATCCTTCTAAATGTTTTAACGTTATTGTGTATTATCTCAAATACCTTATTTTCTAACTGATCTTATAAAGTGATTAGGCTCTACTGAATTAAAGTTATTTTCAATGTTATACCTTTAAAAGCTTTATTAATTTTGTCGTTTTTATTGTTTTTTTTTATTATAGAATGGAAATATTTCTGTTAATTATTTTTTATCTTTGAGATACAATTCATTGATATTTGCATCAGCAAAAGGTAAATTTGTTTCTAATGTGTTTTTTCAAATATATTATTGGAGAATGGGAATGTTTATTTTAAATATTTTTTATCTTGTTTTGCAAATAGATTATTAGAAAATTTAAATGTTTCTTAAATTGCTTGTTTTTCAATTTAAAATGCTTGTTTTTTTTTAAACAAAAAATTGCTGAGTCTAGCAATATCAGCTTAAATATGCTTGGTTTTTAAGAATTTTTTTCACTATATCTTAGTTTTTCAGTTTTTGATATTTTCCTGTACTATCATTACAAATAGCAAGAAATGTTTGATGCTATTTTTTGTTGTATTTTTGGTTAAAATTATAATAAATTCATGCTGTGCCAGGGCCCGCATTATAGATCTACTAAATTAGTCTCCTTTGACATGTTTACTGTGAAAAATTGTAGATGGCATCACAAGTCACTCAGAAAAAATATTTGAAGTCTAGATTATGCTTCTTAGGTTTAATAATACAGTGCAGCAATAGTTGCTTACTATACAAAAAAAAGTGCGATTATTTGCTTGTCTTTCGAAATTAGATAGCCGGCAAATCTATGTTGTTGGAAAAAAATTTATCAGGTAACACAAGATAACAGCAATTCTTTTTTACACATTATCGTATGCTCACATTTGTAGTTACTGTTCATCGGTCGGTACTCCGAGCGAAACGGACTCTGAAAGCGAAGTGGTGATGAAATTCCATCTGAAAGCAGCAGCTCAAGTTCGGAGGACAACGCAGATCAGCAGATTGCATCGACCTAACAGTGGTGTAGTGTAAGTGTTGCATCTACACCACAAGCACCTCCACGACATGACTTTACTGGTACAAGCGGCATGCATTTCGACACAGATCACGAGCACAGCATTTTAGATTTTTTACCTGTATGTTGTTTGATCTCACTCTTATGCAACTAAACACTTACAAGACCAACAAGTATGCTAAACAATGAAAATAAGGAAAGTGAGAAAAAAACAAGCATAAATGAATTTTATATTCTTTGCTGTCGCCATTCTGCAGAGCATTGTATGAAAGCCTAATGTAGAGCTATATTGGTTCTCAAATACCCTTCTGACAACACCAATTTTCCCAAAAATCACGACCTACAAACGTTTTTGTTTGCTGAAATGTTTTTGCACTTTTTTTGATAATGTAAGTTTTGACAACACACATCCATGTCCAAAGCTGCGAAAAATTTGGCCTGTGTTTTTGGATTTGAATGAAAAATTCAAAAAGTTATACACACCTGAAAGAGACATTGTTGGCGACGAGTTTCTGTTACTGTTCAAAGGGAAACTACAGTGAAAGCAGTGCATTCCTTCGAAAAGGGCATTTTTCTACATTAAAAAAGTCTAGAACACAGTAATCTACACAGGGAAAAACACACAATTTGATCCAGCATATCAGGATCTCCCGAAATCTTTCCACATTGTCATGATGTTGATAAAGCCTTTACTTAATAAAGGTTATTCTGTAACACTGGATAATTTTTATTCATCTCCTGCACTTGCTGATTTACTGATTGCTAATAACACTGATACCTACGGCAGAGCATGCTTTTCAAGGAAAGACATGCCTTATTCACTTCAGAAGAAGAAGAAAAAGTTGAAGAAAGGCGAGATAATACCATACCAGAGAGGTTCAGTCACAGCAGTGTTGACAAGAAAGTTTCTCCAGCTAAAACTTTTACGTCTGCACTGAACACAGTCTAGCGAACATTTTAAAAATTTAATTTTACATACAAGCACACAAATTACAAGGGTTCCTGTTCAAGATACAACACGATGATGTCTGAAGAAGAAGTAGACAAACACAACATTATATATACATATATATTTGTGTGTGTATATAAACTAGTTTTTAAATAAAAAAAATTAAACTCAAGTTATGTAATAAAAACCAATATATTTTTACTTAAATTTGCAAGAGTGTGACCTACCTTCATCTCTAGTGATAGCCACGATTTTCGTTAAGCGATATCATTTGCTCTGGGGTGCACACCTCGTTCACAGTATTCGTAAACTACAGTGTGAAATATATTTTTTTTGATTTGTCGGAAAAAATAAATTTTTGTGTGTTAACTTTTTTTTCAGATCGATATACTGTGTGTGTGATAAGTAATTGATTTATGTGTTCAGTAGATGAAAATACTGTTTGTGTTAACAAGTGTGCTCTATTAACAGAAATTTGTAGTATTTTCGTTATTTTAAAAATAATTTTCTCTTCGAGGAAGTTTATGCTTTTTTCCCTTATATATAAAGTGATGTGGGATTACACTGTACTCAAGTTGGTTATTTTGAAACAAATCATTGGGGGTAAGATTTTGTATCTGATTATATATATAACTTATCTTAATAGACACATACTAATGTGCTGGATTTCGTTTAAAGACAGTAATTGTTCGTTATGCTTGTCTCTCGTGTTAATCATTGATACGTAGAACTCGTTAAAGACTCTGCCTTGTGTAATTTCATACTGACTAGTTGGATTTTGTTTAGTGAGTTTGCACTTTTGACATCAGATGTTATTCATGTAGTTAAAATTCATGCTCATGTGGATTATATTTCTAAGCTCGAGATTCACATTACGTTTAAGTCTCGCATAATTCCACATATTATTCACATAGTCGTTTGAAATTTCCGATTCAATGTGTGTAATTTACTCATGTAGAACACTCTGAAATTCTCTAACACTTAATTGCATTCTGAAAACAGATAGTTTAACATGTAAATCGCATCTTTCAAAGTCACCTATCTACCATCTGCAAGCAATATCCACCAGAAAACATAACATTTACACTTAGGCCACTCTTAGAAATCGTTTAAACACTCTGAATTCTTTTCGTGTGTTAAATATATTAATGAAAATCGTCTATCTACCACCAACGTCCCTACAATGAGCCTTAGCCCTTTCTTTCACTAAACTCTACTCCTAGATAGGACATTGCAAGCCACCACTCTGGTCAGTCACCGTGAGGACACCACTTCGTCAACATCGTTCGATTTAATAACCCCCTTTCGAATTAATTAACCCTTTCAATTTTTGATTAACACTTTCAATAAATTTAATTGACCCTTTGATATCAAGTTGACCCTTTCAATTAATCAAAAGTGAAGTAGTACCCGCCCGCCCCTACTACTCACGTACAAGTAGAAAAATGTTTTTGACAAAAATATAATAATTATTTTTTTATTATCAGACGTCCTTAAAGCTCGCACGTTCTGATAACTGGGACGCGCAAAATAACTGCAGGTAGGCGGAGTCCTTACAGGACGCGAGGATGCGGCGATGTCCCCCGGACGGCTGACCAACGCGGAGAGAACCAGTGAGGCGGGATATTTCTATATCTGGGCGCTGCGGGTGGGAGCTCACCTTCACTAGAGGCGACGGGCCGCCTGCAGAGGCGTGGTCCAAGACGACAACCAGACGTCAGAAATATCCCACCCGCACGCACACCCACCACGGAGAGCGAAATTCCGCGTCCTGACTGAACCATAAGTCATGTCTCAAGGCTTAGCTTAAGCCGGTCTTGATCAAGACCATCTTATATCTCAAGACAGTGTTATTTCTTCACCATGTTTCATAAGTAGGGGTAGTGAAATTTCGCGAAAATATTTCAAGACACGTTATACTTCAAAACACTGTAGCGACGTATGCCTGTCTTGAATGGCTGAATTTTTATTTGACACATTTTAACTCTCTGCACACGAATAACGCAGGAGCCGTGCCGATGTTGCCGATTTCTAAGTGGCCTAGTCAAATATGAAAATGCCTTCTCAAGCAGACAGCAACCAATGGCAATAGACAAACTTCTGTTGGATACTTACAGTATTGAAGTCTACTGAGCACTCATATTTTTTTTCGCGAAAAATCACTAGCTCTACTCTTAAGGCGCTTACGAAAAGTCAACCCGGTTAACTCGATTAAGTTAAACATTTTACTCGGGCGCGGTTTCACAATGTCTGTTTAAAACTTCTGGTTATCTAATCAATTGATTAATTTAAACAGAACTATAAAAATTCTGATTAGTATTGAAATGTTTCTCATCATAATTTGATCTGGTTGTTAGGTAACCTTGGGTTAAGGTAAACGTTGCAACCATGCCATGACGTCTCGGCCCGTGATTGGCCGCAATGAGAGCTTCGTTTGTTTTGTTACCGGTCATGGTTGTGTTTAACATAGATGAAAATAAGCGGCCGCGTGGAGAGACGTTTTTTTCCCCTCGGACACTGAAGTCCTTATTCCTCTTGCAGAGAAATAGTCTGGTATTATTGGATGCAAAAGAACAGATGCTGTTACCTGGGAACAGAAAGAATGGAGAAAGAGTTCAACTAGAATTCAATTCAGCTTGTGGCGTGTTTCCGCGGAGCTTAGCGGAGTACGATAATATTAAACGTTCTGTGCAGGAACAAACATACGCAAATGATGGAAAACATTTACGTATTTTGAAACTACAGAAAATACTTTTTGGCATTTTTCCAGTTGTAGTGAACCAAATTTGCTTGTGGCTCCGCATCAAATTGTAAACAGGGCTTTAAAAAACTTACAAAAATATAGGTACAGCATTACCTACAAATGCATATAAAAATCCAGCTAAGAAATAGCGCTGCAACCACACACACCGAAGTGAAAATATTTCTACACAAGTAAGTGATGTGACAGCCTACAAAGGCGCGTAACGTAAGACATAACATTTTATGACATAACCTTGTACATCTGTTACAGTCTGTAAGGAACTTGCAGGTGCACTTCAATTTTTCTCTAGAAGTGCTAGGACAGTGAATTTATTCAGACGAAACCTCGTAAAAAAATTCTTTGCCATTCATGTGCAAGTGATTCGGGTTATCCCGAAATAATCTTGGCCTATTTATGAAATCTACTATTTATTCAATGCCATCTTCCAACGAATAATTCAGATCATCTGTCATCATAACAGCAAGGAAAAAAAAATCCTGGATTATTTAGCAAATGTATTGTCACTGTTTGCAAACTGATGCGCCTATTTGTTTATACTGTTAAATTTTAGTTGTATTTTCTACCGTGAAAATACTCATTAAACCTGCAAAAACATTACAGAATTAAATACGATGCTCAGATGACTGATATACAAACACATTCGACTTCGTAAATAATTTTTTTGACATCACATAGGATTAGATGTACCCACATAACCTCAAATGTTTGTTATGAATGTTCAGATTAGCCCGCTAATCGGAACCTCTTCTTGTGTTTAAAGTAACTATTGGTTACAGTCAGATAATCGACCGATTGATATTAACCGTTTATTGGGAAACAGAGAATGGTCCTAACGAGACTATAACCAGACAATAACCATAAGAAAACCAGACATTGTGAAACCGGCCCTCGGTGCGTTCGAAAAGTGATCGGGTTAAAGTCAACTGGCGTTCGGAAAGTAGCCCGGCTTAACTCGATCCTCGACTCGATCAACTCTGGGCTAACCCTGCTCGACAGCAGGGTAGCTTGGTTCTAGCAGACGACACGCGTGAAATGGCGCGTAAATATGTAAACATTGCAGCAACAAAAATAAGCAAGTTTACGACAAGCTATTATAATTAACGTGCGGTGTTTAAGGAAAAGGAGAATAGAACTGGATGTTGTATTTCTGTTGGACGAACAGACAGGAGGCGTGTTTTAAATAACAATGACAGAAGTTTAACATATTGCTTTAGAAAGATGTATCTAATAATTATAGCACAGTATTTAATGACTGCACTAAATATTGAGACTTAGTTTTATTTCGAGTTCCCGCAATCTCAAAACACCACAGTTACTATAACCGTTCAAAGCAGCCTGGTTAACTGCACGGGATCGGATAAACCTAGTCCCGTGACCGAGTTAACCCAGTTGACTTTACCAGGTGACTTTTCGTAAGCGCCTGTAGGCTACAAACAACACGAACTTCGTGAAGGTGTAGTATGCCTGCATATTTTATCACTTACGTCAAGTACGAGCTTAAGGCGTGCAAATATGGCCCGAATTAAAACGAAACATGGCGGCTATCACACGAAATAGAAATAAATGCGCATTTTTTTTGTCACCACGGCAATATTATATGCATATTATCTGCAAATTGATAAATTAAGTATTTCAAATTTTTTCATTGGGTCTAAGTATTGCAAATACATATAAACAATGTTAAAGCGAATGGAGGCGTTAATGTAGTGAAAAATAACTAAATTGCTTTTCTCGCTTAGTAAAATGTCGCGAAAGATTGAAAAAAAGAGATCGTAAATGAAAATGTATGAATAATGTGATTTGTTTACACGAGCAGGCAGAAAATAACTCAGCATTTTATCGGGAGCATCACTTTTGAGCGGAAATAATCAAAAACTAATATAGGACCAAGACATTTTATATAACCTTTTGATTACAAAACTGCCGTGTATAATATATTTATATTTACAAAACTTCTACTTTAATTTTCAATTCAACACACAATGTAATAGATTTTTTTTTTTTTACGCATAGGAACGCTTATTGTAAAGTACTATTAATTTTGAAAAGGAAAAACTTTTTTTGAAAATAAGTTCTGCTGTGTTTAGCGATATCTAGTTACTACTTTGTCATTAGTGGATTCTAAATTCTACTATGTGAATCACATTAAAAAAATTAATGATATATGTACAATTACAGTCCTATAAAAGCTTTCTCAGAGCAGAACAATTTAGATTCTCGTCCAGATGTGCAATTAAATCATTAATCTCAACCTAACGCAGGTTTTGCTATCACCATTTTACAGAAATCTCTGTTAGTTCGACGTATGAAGTTATCCAATCAGCGTCCGCCATTTAAAAAAAGCACGGTGTTAAGTCACCTCTACAGTTGACTAGGCGAAGTCGAGTTTATTTGCCATCTTAAGCACGGTCTCGATGACTATGAAATGTGGTTCGAAATCGGGATCTTGAGCAGCGACTATGAATCAGAAATATTCAGTCTTAAGGCGCACAAAAATAAGACACACTCCACGAAGACCGCCTTGTTTGCCTGTGCTTGAGACAAGCTTAAACAATGTTCATGAAATGTAATTACGCACTTCAGACACCAAATAAGATTGTCTTGACGAAGCTAGAGCTGAAGATATGTTTATGAATACCGCCCTAAGCGACACTGATTTGTTTGTATTCAGTAAGTAATAAAATGGATTGTTGCAAATTACGCAAAATAAATTCTTAAGTGTGTAAAATCTTCTGATTTGTATTCTGTTAGAACCTACTTGGAGAATAAACTTTGTTCTTCGCACTAGAGTGGAAATTTAACGAAATATGTCCAAACGTGAAATGTATTGTGACAGAAACTGAATTTGGCAAAAACGTCGGATTATACAATTACTTTATTTAAATGTGACAACAGGATAATTTATATGATAGTTATTTATGTTTCTCCCTGAAATTTGTAAAATGTTTTCATTAAAATATGTCTGTTTACGAAAGCTCAAAGACAAACGAAATTGAATTTTTTGCGTTTACGTTTATAAATTCCAATGTAAATACAATTGTAAACTCCATTGGAAGACGTGTAATCTATATATAGTATAAAACTAAGTAGCCCGGCCGTATGTGTCTGTGTATTCGGCTAAGGTTTCTAAACAACTTGGTGGATTTTGATGCGGTTTTCACCATAATTTAGAGAATTTCTTGAGAAAAATTAGGGTATGCAAACCATTAAAATTTAATGCAAGGACAGTAGAGAAATGTCGACAATTTCTAATCAAGGCGGAAAAAGCCGCTTTTTCCGGGAGCTTGCATGGCTTGCGCTGACTAAACCATAAGAGATAAACCAAATTAATGAACTAAAGAATTGTACATTTCTAAAAGGTCTACAAAGAAGTCCGTGACCGCATATGTTAATCTTTTAAGGATGACCCACAGTAACCATATTTGCTTTTTGAATGCTCACTTACGAAGGTTTTTTTGAACAACGCAGTATTAATCCTATGTCAGTTACCTTACGCATTTACTGTATATACTTGCTGTAAAGCTAAACAACGCCATATTAGTAAAGCGCACCCGAGCGAGGTCGGGTCGGGTCGCTAGTTTGTTTACAGATAGTTGATATTCTCTATTTTGACAAGGGCAAACACGAATTAGGACAGATATAGGCTGTTCACGGTAAAATGAGCACTTTTGAAAGCCCTGCTTAAGATCTACTTGTATACACGTTGCGGGTTATTCCACATTATGTAAAATTAACATCGCCATGGGCCTCAACGCTTTATCCATGCGTCGGTCAAGTGAAACTGTGAAATTATTAGGAAAGTAAATATTGTATAAATCCGCTCATTTTTACACTTCGATGCATTACTAAATACAGAAAGCGAGATAAATAATTTAAGTTATTACAAATGGTTACCTAACACTTTTTGTTCTACGTTAATATGTGGAACTACTTTCCCCGCCATCGTTACCAACTTTACTGGACTGGAGTCACTCAGTGCGCCCGTTAAAACATATGCAGGTAGGGGCAGTGAATTTTTACTAAAATTGATTTCAAAAGTGCTCACTTTACCATGAACAGCTTTTACAAACTTGTACACACAAATAAAACTAATTTCCCCAATGATCGCCAGCTCAAAAGCGACATTTTTAAACGGCAGCTCACGTTGCGGTGTAAATATTCCCTGCGCCGAACTCTCCCGTAAAGAGTCTCGTTTTTCTTCCCAACCTAAGCTTTTCTCGAAGTAAAGACTGTTCACGATAACGTGAGCATTTTTGAAATCGACTTTAGAAAAAAGTCACTGCCCATCGCTGCATATATTTTAACGGGCGATGTGAATGACATGCGCCCAGTGAAGTTGGCAATGATGGACGTAAAGTAGTTCCAATTCTTAACGTCGAATTACCTAAATTATTTATTTCGATTTCTGTTTTTTTTTTTTTTTTATGCATCGGATCGTAAAAATGACCAGAGTTGTAACAGCATTCCTTTTCTAATAATCATTGTACAATTGCACCTATTCGACGCATGAATAAAGTGATGAGGCCCATGCAATGTTAATTTTGCCTAAGCCGGAAGGATACACAAAGTGCATAAAGGTAGATCTTAAGCAGGGCTTTCAAGAGTACTCATTTTACCGTTAACTGCCTATACGTTCCTTTACAGACTGTTCGCTGTAAACTGAGCACTTTTGAAAGCCCTGCTAAAGATCTACCTGTATGTGCGTCGTGTATTCCTGCGCCTTATGTAAAATTAACACTCCCATGCGCCTCATCACTTTAGCCATGCGTCGGTTAAGTGAAACTATGAAATTATTAGCAAAATAAATATTTTACGAATCTAGCTGATTCTCACAATTAGATGCGTTGATTAAAAATAAAGCAAATTAATGATATAAGTTTTGACAAATCTTTAACTAACCCTGTTAATTCGTCGCTAAGCCATGGTATTACTTTCCCTCAATCAGTACCAACCTCACCGGGCGCATGTCACTCAGTGCGCCTGTTAAAATATACGCAGGTAGGAGCCGTGACTTTTTTCTAAGGTTGATTTCAAAAGTGCTGACATCATCGTGAAGAATCTTTGCAGTATCTCAGCCCGTCGTGTGTTTTCCCGCCACGTTCAGAAATTAACATTGCCACAGACAGAAACTACTCTCATCTACGCCGACCAGGTGCAAAGGAAGTATCGCGAATTCGTTACTCTCGCCTTAATTCTCGCTGTAATGAGGGTAGGACCAAAATGCCCGACTTCGTTGGAAACCAATTTGAAAACTACACTTAAAACACGACGACGGATACTACGTGGAACAATGTTTTATTGTCTGGTAGCGATACTGATACAAGTAATGCGATACGTGTTCGTATTAAAAAGTGTTGTTCGCACGGACCAAATTTGAGACAGGCCGATTTTCGTGGTCTGCGCGAGTTTGCCGCATCGGCTCGCTCATCGTATATAGAGCTGTCAACATCACGAAGGCAATTTATATAACCTTCGTTAATAGAATTTTCTGTGTGTAACTTATTTATATTTTCAAAACCTTTTCCCTGTAGCTTCGATTGAGTAGGCTACATTCGATAATTTGTTAAATTGTTTTCCGTTTAATGATATACGTTTGTTATAAATAGTAGTATTTACAGTTAGAAACATGTAACATATATATTTTTTTTAAAAATAAGTAGTATTACATTTAGTGGTAATTCCAGACCTGTAAATACTTTCTCGGGGCAGAATATTGTAAATTTTCGCCCACGTGCATAATTAAATCATTAATCTCAACTTAACAAGCTTCGCTGTCTGGGTCCATCGTTAAAAAAAAAAATATTCTCAAGTCACCTCTACAGTGAACTAGGCGAAGTCTTGAGAGTAGGTAAGGGTGAAGTGAGGTGAGTATGGAGCAGCGCCGGACTGCAAGGGCGGGGAGGGGGGGTGAACGGGAGATTCCCCGAGAAAACCCACCGACGAACGGCATCGTCTAGCATGATTCCCACATGCAAAAATCCGGGAGCGATCGAACCTGGTTCTCCTGGGTGGGAGGTGAGTAGTCTAACCACTACATACGTTTTGGACTTATGCGCATTATTTTCTTATTTCGTTTTCACTCCACCCCATGTGTTTGCCTGTTTTTTTTTTTTCAAAGGCTTATCCACGTCAAAACATGGAACAACTTCGGGCAGGTGGGGGTCGCGGTGGCTGAGTGGTTAGCCTGCTCGCCACCCACCAAGGTGAATCGGGTTCAATCCCCGGCCGGGCCACTCCCGGATTTTGCGCAATTGGGAATCGTGCCGGATGATGCCGCTGGTTGGCGGGTTGTTTTCGGGGATGTACTGTTTCCCCGCCCTTTCATTCCGGCGCTGCTCCATACTCCCCTCAGTCATCCCTCATCGGTTCTCGAGATGTCACTGTTAAGAGCCGCCCAAACCTCGTCACTCACTCACTTCGGGCAAATGTCGGGCTGATGCCTCGCCTGTCTGCGATTCTTCAAGTGACCAATCCGACGAGCATGAGATAAATGTCAACGACGTATGCGTAGGCACAGTCCATTAGTGAAAGATTGTACGACTTTCAAAGATGGCGTTTTTGGCTGGCATCATTCTCGAAATTAATTTTCGACCATAGTTATAATCTATCCAAACTGGTGGAAATTATAACAAGCAACTCACAAACACTAATCAGTAGCAGTTTAAACTGGAAGTTCTTCGCTGCTGGAGGTCACTAGTTCGCTCCCGATGTCTTCCCTAATCACGTTCACGGACCTGGCTACGCGCTCGTACATTCTGTAATATACCACTCAAGTCTCGAGGCTGGCGACCTAGAATTGCAATATCTATCGTGTATGAAGGGCGAACAGACTTGTCTCAACTCGAAAGTATGCTCACTCTCACTCGCCTCTCTCACTCTGGTACGCTCTTGCTCACTCTGGCAAATTGAGAGGTGTGCCATCTGTAAGCCTTCGGCATTATTTCTCTAACAGCCAAGGTAATGAAAAAAGAAAATATATATTGCTAGCATTTCACTTTCCTAGAATAAATATACAATATTTTAAGAAATAGTAACTTTTTTTAATGTGTTACATTTTCGCATGAGTAAAAACATAATTGTAAAGTTCAAATCACAGTATTTAATAATATGCACACAATTAACCTAAATGAAACGTAAAAATAATACCATAATTTTTTTATATTCCAAATCAAACAGAATATCGTTGTTATTCCCCATTGCACAAAAGCAATAACAATTAAGTTAAGTCGATAAAATATTCCTAACGTTGCTTTAGAAACAATGAAATACATGTATGGATATTGAGGTTAGACTTGAAAACAACATGGCTGCCAGAGAGGGCGCGAGAGTGTGCACCGAGTGTACATCGTCGTTCACACCCCCTCTCACGCACTCTCTGCGGGGCTGGGACAGCAGAGAAGACTCTGTGACGTCAAGAATCAGCGAGAGCATACTCTCTCGGCGAATTGGGACACGGCATTAGATCATATTTTCTTCCTACACCGTCTTCACCTCCCGGCAGTCTGCTATTCCATGAACGGGACTCGAACCAAAATCCTACCGGTCGGGGCCGCGGTGGCTGAGCGATTAGCACGCTCGCTTCCCGGTAACCATGGCTGTAATAGATGACGGAGTGGCAACAGCCTATCTTCTCCACATTTATCAAGTGAAGCCGATGCCTTGTCTGCTTCTTTTAACTGCGCATGCGCAAATCTATTGCTTATGTCAGGCGCCATATTATGGGTGGCAAAAGTTACATAGTAAGCAATGTAAACCACGCACCTTTTTGCCACTACTAGCCCTGTCCTTGTCTTTCATTGTCGGCTCCACTTTGTTGTCTCGGCTCCCACTCCATAGACTAACGCCTCCATGGCGGTAACGCACGTAATCAACCCTTGAAATAAGTGACATGTTTAGGAAAGAACCAGACGCCTTTCTTTCCCTTCTGTCGACTCTTGCTTGCCACTCCCTGCTCGGCGACAGGATAAAGCGCTCGTCTGCGGGTGTCAGGTGTCATAGTGACTGTAATCTTGTGTCACGATGTTTACCAATTCGAGTTCCCGTGTCGATGCTTCCGGGTGGGCTGGTGTCTGTAGAAGTTGCTAGAATTCCTGCCGACAGGTGTACACGCCCTCGGGCAAACAGCTGGTATTGAATTTCCTGTACTCGCTGTTGGTCTGCCTCTCTTAACAGCTATGCCAGCGCCATAATCTTGCCCCTCCATGGCTGCAAACTTGGCTTGGTCGAGTAGTAGGCCCCTAATAGAACAGAATATATATATATATATATATATATATATATATATATATATATATATATTCATTCGTTGTTTCCTCTTTAAAGCTGGTTCCACTATACAGCGATGCGTTGCGATGCAATGCCCTGCGGCGAGCTATACTTGCAGTTTCAAAATTGAACGATGATCTGTCGGAGTCGGACGCCGTCTGAGATGGCGCTGCTATCTATTTCAAGGGTGAAAATTACATTTTCAGAACTCACAAGCGTAACAAAAGGCACGCGGAAAACATGGCCACTATATTTTAAGTGGGTAGAAAAGAAATGAGGCAGTATGGACGCGTTGTGAGATGAAAACTAGCGAGCACGAGAGACATAATAAGACGGAGGAAAATTATTGTTTTTGTTAATAAACGATTTTTGTGACTTTTACCATATGTATAAGAAGCCTTGTCTTCTATTTATTACATCCATGCAGTACCAAACAAAATATAACTACAGGGATGCCGGCGTAAACACAATCGTCGTTTTCAAAACGTAAACAAATATATTTTTTTTATTATCCTTAACGATTCTTCTTCTTCATCGCAGGCTATCGCCGACAATTTCAACGCAAGAAATTTCGCGCAACGCACTCGACAGCCGACGCGCTGCGACGGAATCTGCTTCATTCTGATTGGCTACAGCTCATCGCAAAGCAAAGCATCGCATCGCAACGCGTCGCTTTATTTTGTAACCAGCTTTAGGCGTATTTCAGTAAATAAACAACCTGGAAACCCGACTTTCTGCCAGAAGATAATAAAAGTCAACTTGCGGAAGTACAGCCGTATGGATGTACTTTGATCTGTGGGATTTCATTGCGTGTAATGAAGTACCATTGTTACAGGTCTAATTTATGTGCTGCGTATGTGGAGCTAATATCAGAATTTATTGGACTAATAAGCATTGGGATATCTTCAAAGCGCTTGTGGTTACGCTGCTAATAAGTTAGCAGAACAAAAAAATCGGATCATCTAATCACAGAAGGATGAACTAGCTAGACTGTCATCGACATTATGTTGGCTCATAATATTTTCTCGAGTTTCTAGTGTATATGGCAATAGTAAACACTTTAACCTATTAATGATAGCGTTAAGTCTCCATATCAATGCACGTGGTATAGGAGAAACCGATCAGTAAATAGGCTTTCACTTTAAAATATGCATATTTTTAACAGATGTAAGATATGTCTAAATGTCAAAACTTCGTCACAAAAAATTAAGACTTTTATTATCATTTCTTTTGGGCGAGTAGAACATAAATTGATATTTAGAAATCCTAAACTCCACTTAGCCACCGGCCATACAAGGTTTCTCATTCTCTTTTCTTTATTTGTATTGCTAATTGTATACAGGAACATTCTCCTTTTAGGAGATAATGATCCGCGAATACAGGGAATTTTCAACCACTACCAGCTCGAGTCCAACCTCATCCTGCATTGGTCGGACCGGCGAATGACGACTCCGAGTTCAGCCTGTGGCGAAAGCCAATAAACAAGTGACCTCTGCTCCAGTACGTAGAGGACTTCATTTAACATAAAATTACACTATTTTCTATTAAATTGTATTTGTATTTATATTATATTTATAAATTATAATATTTCATTTGTAATTAATGTGAATGATTACAGGGAGAAAACAAATGTGTTGGTAATGCCTAGTAAGAAATAGTTCTTTGATGTCATTTTCTAGACTCGGTTAAGCATTGTTTGCATGAGGCGGAGGAATATCCTGGAAGTAGAACTTTAGCAGGGCTTTAGAAAAGTGTGAAATATTCATTAATGACTGATAAAAAGAGCAGTTTTTGAGGCAGTCTCGTCAGACATAATAACCAATAAATAAACTTTGGGTTCTGAGTATTGTGAAATGTGTACACTGTGTTTATTACTCACGTAACAGTGTTTAAATTAACAAGTGGCGGAAGGATATACACTGGATAAAAAAAAAAGTAACCAGAGCTCCGAAATGTCTCGCTTTGCCATGAACACGCTATATCACGCAGTATCGCACATATTATGCCTCCTTGAACGTGTTCATGTTCGCCAAGCCGATCTTGGGCCGCGGTTACACGGGATGCAGAACTACTTCACTTAAGTTCAGCTATTGAAGAGGTTACATTACCTTCGAACGAGTTCCGATCCCAGTTGTTTCTCGTTCAAAGCGAACAGTTTTCATAAGTAGTTTCGAACGACTTCTCTTCTCTGCTGCGCTCCTATTGGCTGCTTCCAAGTAAACACGAAGTGTATGAAATATTGCTGAATTTGGAGGGAATTCCTGCACTTGTTGAATTAACTTAAGTAACTTAAGTTTAAGGTTGAATGCACTAATGCCCACCCATAATACCGTTACAGTAAAAATGTAGGTTTCATAACAATCAAAAAGATCAATAGAGATAAATTTTAGAGGCTATTATAATTAAATACCATACATTTTAAGTTCATTTTTGTTGAGGTTAGAATTTCCATTGATATCAATCTCCTTTGTGCGTGTGACCGCGAAAACACGTTCTGTTTTTAAACTTGTTCAGACATGGCTACCGAATATTTTTAGCTGAATGTGTTTAACAGCACTCGTGTAGCCACGGTCCTACAGGCAATAAAGGCTGTTCACGATGAAGTGAGCACTTAAGAAATGAACCTTAGGAAAAAGTCACCGCCCCTGCACGCATATATTTTAAAAGGGTGCACTAAGTGACACTCACCCAGTAAAGTTGGTAACGATAGCTGGAAAGTAGTTCCATATCTTAACGTCTAATAAAAAGTTGCAGGTAACCATTTGTGATAACATAAAATTATTTCTTTCGCTTTATGTTTTTTTTTTAATGCATCGAAGTGTAAAAACAAGCAGATTTGCAAAGTATTTATTTTTTAATAATTTCTCAGTTTCAATGACCGACGCATGAATAAAGTGCCAATGGCAATGATAATTTTACATAAGGCGGAGGAATATACAATGTGCATACAAGTAGATCGTAAGCAGGGCTTACAAAAGTGCTCATTTAACCGTGAACAGCCTATAGCAGCGCGCGCCCATACAAACACGCTGTGTAAAACTGGAAAGTGACTCAGAGCTGCGGGGAAGAAATCATAACTTTTCCTGCGCCACGATGCGGAAGTTGCAGGCCAGCCGACACCCCGGGTCGCGATATGGATGCCCAAAGGAAGTAAGTTCATCCCCCCCCCCCCTTTTATCTTATCTGCAGTTACTGCCGGCGCCCATAGTGCATCGCGACCTCGTCCTTGATATTGGCAGGACGGACGGACACCACAAACATCCTCATCCATCTTGGTACGAACCATAGAGTAAAGATGAGGTAGACCAATCTCGCTGGCTGCCCACAACCAATCTCCATGTCCCAACATTGAACACTTCTTCTGCCTAGACGTCTAGCAAAAATGGCGTGGATTGGGTTTGAGGTTAGAACACTGTTTAGTAAACAAGAGCTTTGTAATGTTTGTATACTTGCTCTAGCCAATTCGTAATGGGGTTTGATTAAGTTTCAACTGGTAGAAGTATTTACTTAATATAATAATGGTTGTTACTTAGAAATTAATATATAAACAAACACGTTCATCACTGTTGCCCATGTGACTTTGACAGTTGTGTTCCTTTGGGGTAGGTCAATGTTGGGACATGCGCAGAAGACGAATAAGCGGTCTACCTCATCTGTAGTGCAAACAGGAAGGAATACACCGCATGCCTGAACGTCACTGTGAAAGAAAAAACTATTCTAAAAGCTGTTCACGGTAAAGGGGGTACTTTTGAAATCAACATTTGAAAGAAATCACCAGCCGTTATTGCATAGATGCCATCGTACACACAGGCACGCACGCTCCAGTTAAGTTGGCAACTAACTAATGAAAATGGTTCCAATTATTCGAGTTTCATGGCGTGTGTAATGTTTAAATTTATAAGAAAAGCCAAGTTAATTCCTCTCTGTTTCATACACGTTAAGAGCACGAAATTGTACCTTAGAAAAACGTTTAGGTTCCTAACAAGTTCACTTTCGTACTTTCCCGGTGCATAAGTTAAGTGATTAGACACATCGCAATGTTAATTTTATATATGGTGAAAGGTTGCAAAATCAAGAGAGAAGTAGATCTTTGACACGTATTTCAAAAGGGCTCAGTTTACCGTGAACATCCTATGACATTTTCCTGAGCAAATTTAGCAGAGCTACCAGGGATGCTCCGGAAACTACCATTCGCGCGCGCGTTCTCGCTGTATATATATATATATATATATATATATATATATATATATATATATATATATATATATATATATATATATATATATATATATATATATATATGATATATATATGATATATAAGATTTTTTTCTTATTTTTCGATATTGGCCTATCTACTACATCCATATATATATATATATATATATATATATATATATATATATTCCATATATATATATATATATATATATATATATATGGATGTAGTAGATAGGCCCATATCGAAAAATAAGAAAAAAATCTTTATATTCTACTTATGGTCTAAAGTGAATCCCAAGGTATGGTACACTGGTTTATTTGTAACGGGACAAAGATCTGTAAACATAACAAGATCTATCTGTCATGAAATTATTTCATGGAGATAATGACGTTTACTACCCTCATTCCGACTTAATCTCCATGACGTCGCATACTTGAGATTTAAAAGATGGATTATTATTATTAATCAGCATGTCACGATTAACTTCACACGTTATCCAGTTACTCCAGTGATCCATTTCCAGCAGTTGTAATAAAATAGTTCTCCAGGTCCAACTTCAAATATATGTACCGCCTTTAGGGTTCACTTTAGACCACAGGTCGCATTTGTGTTTTCATATTCTTTTTTCGTGATTAACCTGCAGCTGACCTTTGTCGGTCTAATTTAACATCGTGTATTTGAAAATAATTTCTCGAGGTGCAAAATGCAAAAATTGAACTTGAAGGTAAGCAAAACATTTTCCAAATCAAACGCTTAGGTTATAAAAAAAAAAAAAAAACCTTGTGATTGGAAAGTTAAAAGCCATATTGCCGCTATTTCGGAGAGTTTAAATGAAATGTTTACGTCCAAGTGTGAGAATTAACCATATGAACCAGCACTGGAATGAGCGCAACTCGTAAAATAGTAGAGATGGGTCGGACGAACACGTTCAGAAAAATATAGAGAGTTAAATAACTGAGGCGTCCAGCGCCAATTTGTGTGTGTGAAGCAGGTTTTACGGTCCGAAGGCTGGCACTTCAACTGTATTCCAGTGAGTAAGACAGTGCATGCTCTCTCCTCTTCTTACGTCGTGCCTTGTGCCTTCTTTCTTGAGTTCTTAGACGGCTTTCTGCCGGTTTTCTCAGTAAAGCCTGTCCTCCACGCCATTCGGTAGTCCTCCGACTTTATACTTTAATGCCTTTACCCGAGTACTCGTTCATGGATCATCCGAATGCTCGAACTGCAACTAGCCAAACTATACAAGCCTTTTTCCTAACTTTTGTTGCAAAGTTGTTCCATAGCCTATGTAACTCCTCTTCTACCTTTACATTATGCAATTCCAGTTGAAGTCCCTTGTGATCGATCAGTCACCCCCTGAAGCTATGCTCTTTATGTCTTCAAACTTTATACATGCCATCAATACATGTCGTACTGTCTCGTAGACACCACAAGCTTCGCATAAAGGGGAAGGGACTAATCCAAGGATGTACAATTTTGCCTTAGAATTGCCGTGACCAGTGTACAGCTGAGCACTATTGTGGTGCACAGTTATTCACCTTCGTTTGATTCTATCTTCCACTCTTGGAATCAGTTCATAAGTGATTCTTACTCTTGTGGAATTTTCCCGTCTTGTAGGGTGCCCTGCCTGTGCGTGTGAAGCAGTACGAGTATGTATCAGCTTAAAAAATGCAATCGTGGAGAAGACGGAATTACCGCGAGGAAAACCGCGTGCAGCGGCAACGTCCGCCACGTTTTCACCAAGCGGAAGTCCGAGCTGATCCCCGCCGGGAGGCGAGGTTAGTCCACTGTAGTGAGAGGCTGTGGTCTTATAGGCTATTCACGGTAAAGTGAGCACTTTTTAAGGCCCTTCTACATTTTTTCCTTTCATACAATTTCCATCTTCCTGCTGGTTTCTAATATAAACATTGCAATGTGACCAATAATCACGGTGTATATATTTCCTTGATCTCAAAATGTAATGCATGAAGATGCAATAAGGTATATTTATTATTGGTTAATACCTGTTGGGAGGGCCTTAAAAAGTGCTCACTTTACCGTGAACAGCCTGCACTACACCAGCGCATCGCCCGCACAGACTTAGGTTGGCACGGCTGTCTACACCTCGTATGCTGAAATGCTTCGCTTCCATGTCGTAATTTTAGTTTCGGAGTAGTTATTAAAATTTTCTGACTATAGAAAATTCAAATTTTACGATTTGTGTAATATTTTTGTACTTAATTTTATGACGTGTCATTTGTTAGAATTTATACGTCAGGAACGTATTGCTATATTAAATTCTATATTATGACATTTGTATCAAAATCTTACCTAGGTAGTTCGGCTTTCATTCCTGTACTTCACAGGTAGGTATAGGTTGTTCACGGTAAAGTGAACACTTTTTAAGGCGTTTCCATTAGACATTGGCGACTAACAAGTGTATTTTATTCCAAACTCATACAATAACTTTTGAGAGTGGTGAAAGTATGCGCCATATGTATGAGTCACGTGGCAATGCTGATGTTAAAAAGTGGCGGAAAGATAACAATTGACTAAAAGGAAAATTTTGGAAGGGCCTTAAAAAAGCGCTCACGTTACCGTGAATAGTCTATAGTAAGGAAAACAGGTATACTTATACCGTATCAGAGGGGGCCGCGGTGGTGTAGTGGTTAGACTACTCGCCTCCCACCAGAGCGAGCCGGATTCGATACCCGGCGGTGTCGTTTCCAGATTTTCGCATGTGGTAATCGTGCAGGACGACGCCGCTGGTCGACGAGTTTTCTCGGGGATCTCCCATTTCTCCCGCCCTTACATTCTGGCACTGATCCATACTTACCTCATTTCACGACCATTGGCTCTCAAGACCTCGACGTTAAAAGCCGCCCCAAATCTCTTCTCCCTTCCCTCCCCTCCCAGCTACTGTTTCATTATTTAAACTTTCACCTCACGCCAACTCTAATCAGCAGGAAATTAAAGAATCGATATAGTGAGCGATGCCAAGCTTTGTGATGATATGGACACATTCGACTTACGGAGTGTTAGTAATGAGAGAAGATAAGAAGGATGGAAATGCGATGGAAAGACGAGCTCTTTCCGAAGACGACTGCATGGGAGAGACGAATGTAGACATCCAGAACATGCAACTACCCGAAAACAAAATCCCTACAGGAGTAAATTAAGTGAGAAACTAATTGTCGTAGCTTATATCTATAGTTAAATTGGTATTGAGTTATAAGATATAGTTCCAAATCTTAACCCATTCTAAAGATTTAGCCACTCGAAGTAGCTTATTTTGTTTTGTACACGTTACGGTATGAATTGACACAACATAAATATATTAAAATTGTTCTCAATTTTACTGTCACCTAATCGTCCCCGTTTAGTCCAGCAGCAATTTTTAATTTATGGCGCAATAAATCACAGTTGTTAGGAAGAAGGTAGTTAATGTTTTCAGAAATGCCCAATCAACCGTTCGTATTTCATTTTAGAACAGGTTGGGAAAGCAGCCGTTAATTTTATGGGTTGATTTAAGAAATGAAGGCCTAAAAATAAAAGATAAATGTATTCCTGAAAAACAGGTACTGCAATGTGACTAAACAATAGACAAAACACGCTACGAAATTTATTTTCCCTAGTATTTTGTCTGGGGGGTCTCTGTACATGGAATCAACGAAAATTGTAATAATTTCTACCAATCTCAAAAACATCCAAACTGAAATGCGTGATTTGCTGTGGTTTCTCGTGTAAAACAAAGCAAATGGCTTATTATGGTATAAGGTTTAAAACTTGGAAATTTTTTTCGCATTGCTTTAAGACTTTCACAAGAGAGTTCCGCTCGGCTCTCAAGACCTCGATGTTAAGAGCCGCCCAAATCTCTTCACTCGCTCACTCCCTCCAAGAGAGTATGATGCGAACCATATGTGCTGTGTCCCCCTGCACTGTTGATTGCGTTCTCGAACGGGTATGGGTGTTGACGTCGCACGTTTGTGCACGAGATCACAGGGGATTATAAGCCCTCGTGGTTACAGCGGGCAACGATGGCTTCTGAGATGTGAGTATGATTGCAAAGGAGTGTATAGGGGCCGGTTACTTGCTTAGTGCCTCCCCCCCCCCCCCCCTTCCTCACACATACACCCTAAATCTGAATAAGTGAGAAATCCACTTTTTAAATCAATTAACAGTGCCTGTCTTATTCGACAGTCGCTTCAGTATACTTAACTGACAAATCAGTAAGAAAAATTTCAGCCTTCCTTCGCGTATTGATTCAGTGATATTTCTCACTAATTCATTAAATATTCCATTTTCCATTTTTCGGCGACTTGCCTTTTGACTGACGGATCAGCTTAACATGGTGTAACAAATGAAACACAACACAGGAACTAATAAAATCCATCAAATATACATTTTAAAATATAGTTTTTGTCTTTCATAATACCATTTTACCAGGTCATATGAAGATCAGTCTTTCATTTCGTTTTCACTTCTCCATCGGTTTAGAGGTTTAAACCGCATGAAATGTGGTGAAGCGAGTATAATCATACTTAATACGTGTATTAAGAACCCTAATGTTAGTAAGTGAACTATAAAAGGAAATGTAGGTAGTTGGGCTTGACGTCTCGTCGACAGCGAGGTCATTAGGGACGGCGCGGGTTGCGTAGGGAAGAGGGATTGGGAAGGAACGTCCAGATCCTTTGTTAGGGACCGATCCCAGCAATCGCCTGGAGTGATCTCGGAAAATCACGGAAGGCCGGAATCAGGATGGCCGGACAGGGAATCGAACCAGGGTCTTCCCGAATGCGAGTCCAGTGAGTTACCACTGCACCACCTCGCTCGGTTATTAAAGAAAAGAAACTGTATAGCATTTACAGTTGCATATTTCGATGTAGGCAATGAATATTTACCTTTAAATGGTTTTCATCGACTTGGTATGTCATTTGGCAAGGTAACGGATTGGAGATGGGGAACGGTAGGTTCAAATTGTAGGCAATTGAGTATTATTTACTGTGTTTTTCAATTACGGTAATTTGCTTATTATCAACAGTGACTATCGGAAATACGTTTATTTCTCGTAATAATTTTAATAAATTCAATGAAAACAATTTTTAAAACTTATTACAGAACAGTGAAATTGTTTCTCAGAAACAACCAGTGGTTTTCCACTGTGCCAAGTGGAGTGGTTGCATTCGACTGCTAAAACAGTGGTTTTTCACCGATGCCAAGTGGAGTGGTTGCATTCGACTGCTAAAACAGTGGTTTTCCACTGATGCCAAGTGGAGTGGTTGCATTCGACTGCTAAAACAGTGGTTTTCCACCGATGCCAAGTGGAGTGGTTGCATTCGACTGCTAAAACAGTGGTTTTTCACCGATGCCAAGTGGAGTGGTTGCATTCGACTGCTAAAACAGTGGTTTTCCACTGATTCTAATTGAAAGTGCATCCACGTTCCAGATAACTGCATGAGCAGTTCCTAAACATTGCACCTATAATCTATTCGCAGTTTCTTCACACTTTTTGGATCAAACCTTTGAGACATCACCCCATGTATGACGTGTTTCTTGGTTTGTTTCCTGAACATGTTATGTGTCGCAAGCATTTTATACTTCTGTTAACATAAAGTAGGCCTATATCATCTTTCGGTAAATTAATATTTTACATAACTTTTATTTATACATAAGAAAGTTTGGTTTCTAATAAATACGAATAAAAAACGGCGAGAACAATGATAATTTGGTAATGCCTAGTAAGAAGTAGTTCCCATGCAAAACATAATTGAAATGAGTGTGCAAGGATACGGTGCGTTGTCCCTTTTGCGTAATTTCATAAACGTGGTTAAGCTTTGTTCACGCAAGGCGAAGGAATATCCCGAAACCAGGACTTTGGCAGCGCTTCAGGAAAGTTTGAATTGACCGCGAATGGGCAATACCTTATTCCTCTGCAATTATATCAGCAGCGTGTGTAGACCATCGTTCGAATGATGAGCTAGAGCGAAGCATTGGAACACGAGCACTACGACTTCTGAACACTGAATCAATCGCCCATATCAACAACAACTCTCTAAGTCGCAATCATGAAGCTTAGTTTTTCAACATACCCGTCCTTTAATGGGATTAAAATATTTTTTAAAGGTCAGGGGGAACGGGAGATCACCGAGAAAATCCGCCTACCAGTGGCATTCTCCGGCACTGACCGCGCCGGGAATCGAACCCGTTCCGCGTACGTGGGATGCGAGCAGTTTAACCACTAAACCTTAAAAAATACCACCCCATGTATCAATTGTTTGTTTGTTCCTTATATATATAAATTGCAATATATCGCTTCTAATTAAAAACAGGACGAACACTGGCGTGTTGTGCTAATGCCTAGTAACAAATGGTTCTAATAGAAAGTATTGTTAAAGTGAATGCACACAATTGCTGTGCGCTGTCCAATCGGTGAAATTTTCTAGACTTCAATCAAGAGGTCAAAGAATATACTGAAGTAGACCTTCAGCAAGGCTTCAAAAGAGTCGCAAATATTCGTAAATCTCTATTGCAGGGTAGAGTGTTTTCTAACCTTAGATGCTATCCCTTTTGTAATAGTGATAGCAGTTCAATGTTGGACCACGGAATGTAATAACTCCGGAACTGCCACACACATATTGCTTATACGGTGGATCAAACTCCCACCAGGAAAATGTTGTAGTGTATTCTCGGTTGCTTCCGAA
This sequence comes from Dryococelus australis, assembly GCA_029891345.1. Taxonomy (NCBI): domain Eukaryota; kingdom Metazoa; phylum Arthropoda; class Insecta; order Phasmatodea; family Phasmatidae; genus Dryococelus; species Dryococelus australis. The sequence goes on from CM056994.1 coordinate 325,313,280, forward strand.
TTTCCTGAAGCCTTGGTAGCGTTATTATTTCAGGCCATCCCTGCGCCTCGTGCTGGCAAAGCTTAAATCAATCTAGATAATTAAGCCGATGTGACAACGTACATTTGTGCGAACTGACTTTGATAATATTTTGCATAAGAACTACTTCTTGCAAAGGCTATCCACGGTAAAATGAGCACTTTCGAAAGCCCTGCTTAAGATCTACTTGCATGTACGTGGTGTATTCTTCCGCCTTATGTAAGATTGAAGTTGCCATGAACCTCATAACTTAATTCATGCGCGTCGTCGGTCAAGTGAAAAACGTAAAATTACTATAAAAGTAAATGTTTTAGAAATCTGGTAATTTTTACCCTTCGATCTGTAAAAAAAAAAAAAAAATAATAACGAAAATAATTCAGTTGTCAGAAATAGTTAAAATATATGCAGGTAGGAACAGTGACTATTTTCTAAAGTTGAAATATAAAGTGCTCACTTTATCGTGAACAGCCTTTAGGCATTATCAACGCCGTGTTTTCTCTCTGTTATTACTTGTAATAAAAATTGAATATAATGATTTATGTGTAAAATATAGGGAAAATTTCACTTTAACAAAAAAAAAAAAAAAAAAAAAAAGATACTTTTATGTGGACAGAAGTATAAAACGCTTGTGGTACATCGCATATTTAGGAAAAAGTAATATAGGCCTACGTCTACAATTTTTTTTTTTTTTTTTTTTTTTTCTCCAAGGAAAAAGTGTGAGAAAATTGCGAATAGACTACTACACCTAGTACTTCAGTTGGAGCCACAAGATTTTGAAAGCCAGCTTACAGAAAAAAATCCCTGCAAACATTTTGCTATATTTAAGCATGTCATCTGACGCTGCAATGGCACGTAAAAATTTCTGGTAGAAAAAAAAAAATCTCGGCAGAAACATTATGGTAAGTTATTTGCTCACGAAGTTAGTGGAAACAATTACGTGGCATTGATCTTTCTTCGTTTTTAGCCTACTTTCCGAAGTAAAGAAACGCTTATGAGATCACTTTCCTATCTGTGTGTTTGTGAGTATGCGTATGTGTGTGTGTGGAATGTAGGTCCCTTTGTGTGTTCATGTACGTGTGTGTCCCCACATTTCAATTTTTGAACGCTTCAACAGAATTTCACCAAACTTCGTACACACATAATACTAAGTAAGGACACCTGACTTTTACAATTTTCGACTATATCGGGTACTTACTTTCAAAATGGCGGATATTAACAATGTTGGGAACCATATAACCAATTTAAACCAAACTTTGTATGGTGACAGACCATTGTGTAAGAATTGCATTTTGAAACAGATTTTGCTGTTGGTTAGCCATTTTTGAAAATAGCACCAATTAAAAAAATAAATAGTGTACATCTCATTTCGAAAGCTATTCAACCACTTGTCACCCTATTTGACATGTAGCTAATACTATGATAGGTCTTGTAAACCAAAGTGACTAAACTTGATTAGTTACTTATTTTCAAAATGGCGGCCAATCAATATGTTAAGTTTATTTAGTATCTGTGTTATACCATTTAACCAATTTCGATCCAATTTTGTATACTGAAAGTATTTATTACACGCTTCATACACACACTAAGAAATAACTAATTTTGTTGGCCATTTTGTAAGACAGCGCTATAAGAATCAATGAAGTGATTGTCATAACTCGGTAAATAATTAAACGATTCCTACCAAATTTGGCAAACAATTGGTAGGTACCGATGCAGATGATGTTAAGGGATATATTTTAAGCATTTCAGACACTTGTTTTCAAAATGGCGACCATAAATCTGTTTTAGCTTAGAATACTATATCGTCGTAACTATGTAATCAATTTCAACATAACTTTGTATGCTGGCAGTAGACATTACAACTATCAACTGTGTGTACTAGAGCATTTTTCCCCCTCCGTTTTGTAATATAGCGCCATTCGAGTAAATAAAGTTTTTTTTGTCGTATTTCGGGTAACAGTTCGAATCAGTGTAAAACCCTGATTCGCAGTGAAATTCAAATACTCGAATCAGTAAAAATGGCTCCACTAGAACCAGTGGAAAATTACAGATTGTTTCAGTGGAAAAATTTTAACTGATTGAATTAGTGACCTGAAACAATTTCTCTAATTGAATAACTGACTGCCAACTGCAGTGGCGAATTAAAAGTTGTTTTTATTGAGTTTAGCCAAATAATTACGAAAAATAAATATATTTACGATAGTTTACTCAATATATTGCGCAATTTACCGTAACTTAACAGACTAACAAAACTGTCGGAGGGGGCCGGGATTGAGCTAACCAAGTTAAGTTGATAAGAAAGAGAATAATATATGTCTCATACTCCCTCATTGAAAACGCGTAGTTGTAAGTTGTATGCCTTGGTTTTTTTTTTGGTTTTTTATTGGTACCGTTAGGATTGTTAAAACGAATCGTACTTACGAGTGCACTCCATTCACCACATTGCATTGTGCAGCTTGAACCTTCAAACAGAGCGATGTGATGATTACATTAAAACGAAAGAAAGGGTGAATGCTCATTTTACCTCACAGATGTTTTGAATACTTTTTAGAAGGTATTTTTTGTTGGTTTTATTAGCTTGTTCGTTGCTATTTTAACTCGATACTCGTTGTTTGACGGCCATTTTATACACGCTAAACAAACCACTGGAAACGAGTGCAAAAATGACTGATAAATCAGTGGAAAATATCACTGAATAAGTGCAGGAAAACTGGCATGTTTTCACTGATTCATCAGTTAAATCCGTTGAAGTGACTGTTGAATCAGTCAGATACTGTTAACTGATTGAAACGGCGAAATTCTTACTGATTCAGATTTGGAGTGTAGAGGTTAGACTGCGCGCCTCTGACCTCGGTGAACAGGGTTCGATTCCTTGCCGGGTCGCTCTCGTATTTTCGCGTGTGGGAACCGTGCCGGACGATGCCGCTAGTCGGCGGGTTTTCTCAAGGATCTCCCGTTTACCCCGCCCTTGCAATCCGGCGCTGCACCGTGCTCACCTCACTTACCCTCATCGGCTCTCAAGACCTCCATGTTAAGAGCCACCCAAATCTCTTCACTCTCTCACTGACATACAACATGGTTATTTTGAAACCTGCCGACTGGAAGCGCTCTCGTACATAAGTGAATTATTTAAAATTAAAAGAACAAGTAAAACCTTTACTTGACATGAAAATAATATGCAGCACTGGTTTCACCACAGGATTTTTAATCAAATTTTTTGCCTGACTTGACGAGCATTTAATTCGGCTACCTGGTATTAATTAACGATCAAACCCAGGCAATGGTAGATTATGCTCCAATTCCAAACGAACAAGGGAAAGGTGACGTTGGACCGACGCAAATCAAATTCCGATTTTCCGATTTTTTTCTTGGTTATTTCTTCACTCACTCTCAAAACAACCTCGTGCATGGACATGTAACTTAAAAACGGACTATTACTTTGAACGCACCCTAACAAAGAAGGCGAAAATCAACCAAATTCATTAGTCTCGCTAGCAAAATTTTTGGTCGCTGCAAATAAATTCTTTGTTCAAAATATATAGCACGTATCTAAACATACTTTTTGACGAATTGTAACGATATGTTTTCTGAAACTAAATATTTCTTAAACGGTCTGGAACAACGAATTATTTGTTTGGCGTAATGTAAACAACATTATTTTAAATAAATTATTTGGCCTTGTGAACAAATTCCATTCACTTGGTGGAACGGAGTCTTGGTTTATGTACAAAAAAATTATCTTTTAGCTGAAACAAACCATACACAAACAAATGTGTTTGGTGTACTTACACAATTATTTTTTCTCAGTGCACATATTCAGCTGTCCAGTAGTGGATTTATAAGAAGGGCAGCAAAATCACAAAAGTGGAATAGTTAAGGAAAATATCCTAGAAAAATCGGTAACATTATTCACCTCCAAGTTATTCTGCAAACGAAACTGTTTTGCGTAACATTTACTCCACCTTTGGGGCGGATGAGCAAAACCCGTATGGGTAACACATTGCTATGAGGTTGTGTCATGCTCGGATATAACGTTGTAGCAAAAATGCTTGGCAACCGAATGCAAAATATTCTTTTAAAAAATTGCCACGACAAGTGATATTTATAATAACACCCCCCCCCCCCTTCCCCAAAAATTTAAGTCGGTACTTGCTGGTGTAGAGAGCTGGCATCTATTTAAATTTTGAAATGAAACCCAGTACACAATAATTAGAATTTAGTGAAACATTATTTTTTTCGTATGGCTAGAGTGAATTGTGATTAATACATGAAATTTGTGTCTGGTGTTTAGTCAGTAATATACACAAGGTCGGGCAGGTTTGTGGGGGGGGGGGGGGTGTCGAGACTGCGATCACTAGCGCTGTAGGTGTCTGAGGTGATTGTTAATGGGAGGTTGCGGCCAAGTCCATGTAGCTTACCATTTAGCAGCCTCTACTGCTCTCTCGGCCTGGCATGATCCGTGTAGGCTCGTGTGAAGCCGGTCTTAACCCAGTACCTTGAGGAACTGTCGGCTCGTGAGTCGCTCACTGATCTAATCGTGATCCCTCCCCCCCCCCCCAAAAAAAAAAACCTTCCGCTAACCACACACTACTAGAAAGACTGAACTGTTCCGGTTTGTTTGCACTGCGCGACGTAGACGGCAGAGACAGTGATGGCACAACTCCAGTCTGCGGTTCTATCTGGCTTCGAGCTTGGAGAAGTAGTGTATATAAAGGCTGTTCACGATAAAGTAAGCACTTATGAAATCAACCTTAGAAAAAAAATCACTGCCCCTGCCTGCATATATTTCAACGGGCGCACTGGGCGCCGTGAGCCCAGTAGAGTTGGTGACGCTGGATGGAAAAAAAAGTAGTTCCATATCTCAACGTCGAATAAAAAGTGTTAGGTGTCCATTTGTGATAACTTGAATTATTATTTTTTTCGCTTTCTGATTTTTTAAAGCACCCGGAGTGTGTAAATTAGGAGATTTGTAAAATATTAACTTTTCTAATAATTTCACGGTTTCACCTGACCGACGCATGAATAAAGTGACGAGGTCCATGGCAATGTTAATTTTACATAATGCGGAAGAACACATAACGTGCATACAAGTAAATCTTAGGCATGGCTTGCAAAACTGCTCATTTTACCGTGAACAGCCAATAGTTTATTCTTGGTTTCTTCACACTTTTCGAAACAAACCTTCGAAAAATCATCTTATTAATGACGTGATTGGTTATTTCCTAAACATGTTACGTATTGCAAGCGTTTTACACTTGTCTTAAAATAAAAGTACCTTACTTTTACTCAAATTTAACTTTTACTTATATTCTGTCTACAGATTATAATATTTAATTTGTAATTGCATACGAATGAAAACAGCGGGCAAATTAGGCATGTTGGTAATAACTAGTAAGGACTAGTTTTCTAGCAAAATAACATTATATTGCGTGCGCACGAATCTGGTGCGTTTACTTTTTGGTGTAATTTTCTACACGTGGTTAAGCGCCGTTTGCGCGAGGCGGAGGGATATCCTGGAAGTAGAACTTTAGTAGGGCTTCAGAAAAGTTTTAAGTAACCGCGAATTGAGTATGGACTGTTCAAAATAAGCTGAGCTCAGCACTGCACTACTCACTTCATATCACCCTACCTTATTCACAAAATGGCTATCTTCGCCAACTAACAACTTACCGTACTTTCTCGCGTCCTAATCCAGTTAAAGGTATATAAATGTTCATCCTCCGCGACGGTCGCACAGATTTTACCATGGCCCTCTCTCCTTTGCATTGGTCGCTGTGCCCTTCCATCTCGTCCCTTCTTCTTTCGGGGCGTGACCATTGCTGCAATTGATACCCTGCTGTAGCTGCGATGGATGCGCCCCTTTTTAACGTAATAAAACTGACCTAAGTCATATATGAGTAGTAGGAGAGGATCGGATCTGAAACAAAGGGGATTCCTTTGTATTAATCGGATTAACACTTTGATATCAAAATTATATTATAAGGGATAAAACCCTCATAGGATTATAATCCCATCAAAATTGTTAATTCAATTTTAATCAAATTATTTTTTATTAATCCTTAATCCGATCTTAATCCGAACGATTTTATTATTATTCTTTGTATTTTCATTGGATAAAATGGTATGAAACTTTGATTGATTCATCCAATTAATTAAATTTAATTAATCAATCGAAAATAGTTGTGTGATAGGTGTACAGTTGTAATTTATTTATTTTGTTACTTTTTGGGTGGGGTTCGGCAACAGCTATAGTAGTGAGGTGTGGCGTGTTGGGGACAGGTTATACATGTGGCGAGTTTTGTGGAAGAGTGGCATAAGTATTTTTTTGGAGGTGATATTGCTCGTAGACGGTAGATAGGCGATTTTTTGTTACTTAAACAGAAAGAGACGTATAGTTAACACACGAGAGAAATAATTTCAGAGTGTTTAAACGAGTTATACTCATGAATAAAATACACGAAAGACTCATCGAATGCAAATTTCAAACGATCACAACTACGTGAATAACCTGGTCTGATAAAGGAACAAGTGCAATTACATGCGTCTTCAGGTGTCCTAAATAAATTATTATGTAATGAAAACCAATTAAATGTAAAGAGATGAATATTTCTACAACGCGATTTTACTACCCTGAGCTGTATGTTTGAAATATAATTTACATGAGAGAAGTATAACGAACGAACACAACTACGTGACTAACATCTGGTGTCGACAAGTGCTAAACGATCACAATTACGTGACTCTCCAGTATGGAATTAATTAACAATCTACAACAAATCAAAAAAATATTCCTATAAATTAAATGGCTAACAAACACAATAACAAGATATATGAAAAAATCACAGTACTTGACGCCTCTCGCACATACCTGACAATATTTTAAAACACATCCATCTGCCTGTGAGACTGGTGAGGAACTTCTGAAACCGATTTCACATGTTAAAATAAATAAATTGATTAACATGTGTAAAAAAGAATACGTATAATTTAGGTCCATTCGGTAGGGAGGTCGCTGCAATACTGATTTGGATAAAGGACTTACACAACTTGTAACGTACGTTTGATTATAGACTGAGGCGAAAAACTTGGAAATTTTAATGAAAATACAAAACAGTTAATGAACACAAACACATGAAAATGACTAAACATGTAATGAAATCGCTCAAGGAACTCACCCAAAACAAATCTGTCTGCCTTGGAGGATGGTGAATCAATGAAAAAAAATTACATTTAGAGCCTGATTATATACACGTGGAGTGTAGTCAGAGGTTGACAAGCGACTAAGGTTAACACTACTCGGAAATAGATGTGAATACGATTTACATGACAAATGGATAAAAATTATGTTTATGATGCATTTACTAATATATACATTAGACTAGTTGAGTTAAGAATGAATAAAATAACATGTAATGGAATCGCACCTCTTCCATAACACATCCATCAGCCTCGGAGGTCAGTAATGAATAACTGGATTGTATTATGTGTGCCAGCTTATACGTTGTTATATATGTGGAGCACGGCTAAGATGAAATTTATGACTGACAGAACCTATTTCCCTACCAAGATACTATTAACGACTTGGATACACTATTTGTCCTACAACAGACAACAAAACCATAAATAAATAACGAAAGTTTCACTATTGTAAGAATAATTCACTTTTGAACACAAATTATTTCCGCCGAAGCATTGGGACACTCAGATGACATGAAGAAGTATTTAATCCCTTTTAACCCTACAATGCATAATAGTGCAACACTTTATAGAAACATACTGTATATATTTTTTAATTAACAGACGTACTACAAATTGTTTCCCCGTTAAGTCTGTGGAATTCATGGCACTAGTTGCCAAAACGACGGTTGAGAATCATCCCAAGTTTCGTCGAACGAACACAGAAATGTAGATTACACGAAAATTATTTTATTCCCAATATATTAGTTTTTTTGAATATCAAAAAAGAGAATCGCGGCTATCACTCTCCGAGGCTTGATGGCTACCATGCCCTGTGATGTTCACTGTTGTGTCACAAAGCCCGCTGACTGCCGCACCCTTTAAAGTCGAGAGAGTTAGTGTATATGTGTATTCTGACCAAGTGTTGTCGTGAAACTAACATGACGGCAGACAGCTAGAACTGTTCACATTGGTGCACACTGCACCCCTCCCCCTTCCCTTATCCAGAAGATGAATTTGTGCAAAAAGACAGTTTCTATCCAAGGTCACAGAACAACACTCCAGAGCGCATCTTCGGCGATCTGTTCCCCTCCCCTCCAATGCAGACTTCATTTTTGGAGGGGTGCTTTGTCCAAGCCTATGCATACCCACCCTTCACCACCACCCCACAGGCCGGTCCACGCACCCCGCCTTTGCTGAAGATTCAAGGCCATGAACCACCACCTTCCCCCCTTCACCGCGAGCACAGATCGCATCTTTTGTCCAGCAACAACAACTTCAGAGACTCTCCACAAGTCAGACACGCCTCAAAACACCAAGTTCGACTCTTCCAAAGTGTTTATTTGTTTGCAAAACTATGTTTTACCCATGAATTGTGGACTCTCCCGAAAGTCTGCCCTGTTCAGTTCTGTGAGAGGAGTACTTCCCCCCCCCCCCCCATGCCCCTTTCCTTGACTCGCCATACCTAGAGCTTGTCAACAGCCTTCAATCCTTTGTGATAGGAAATGTTAAAAAAATTCTCGCATTTATACTCTCAAGTGTCTGAACGTTTGCTGCAAACGAATATTTTTTAACAACGCCAGCTACTTAATTATTGCACATAATTTGTGAGAAAATGTACATATACTACCTAATCGCGAGCTAGGCAATCGACTCGAAGGAATAATCCATACACTTTTGTCACTATTTTACTCCCTGCATCTTCGTCACAGAAAAATGATGAAATATATACTAAGTTACTTAACACAAACACTGTTTATCGATCCGAAATAATTTTAACAAAATCTCAGTCGAGAATGTATTGCAGAGAAAGTTTAAAAAAAATTCTCATAGCGAACACAAGTAAACTAATTTCGGAAATCCACATTTGCTAATCCTAGCCGAATAACGCATGGATTATATAAAAAATAATATATGTGCAAACTTTAAAATAACGGAAAATATTTCTACACTATATAAGCTATCGCAATAAAATGTTAGCGAATCCCGTAGTTAACACTAGTAGAGAAACTAAATGCAAAAATTAATCAAAAATTATTAAAAAAGAAATAACTTTATTAACATGCATACAAATATTCTAACTCCTATCGTATTTTATGTTACAAAGGATAAATACGCAAAAAATTGGAAATATTTCGAAAAATACTGCTATGAAGACTGTGAGCGAGGTGTGGACCTTGAACAGAGAGTACATGATATCACCTAACAAGCATTGTGGTTTGGGGTCAAGCTATACGAAACATAGGGTCGGTGCGAATACATAATCAGGATGGGTCACCACTGTATGTTGGCGCTACTTTTTCCATCTTTTTCTATCTTGTAACAGACCGCTAGCAAATGAGGGACGACCTAGCTCCTTTGTCAGGGGAATGCAACACCCTAGCAAACCGCCTTCACGCAAAGTGTCAAAACCCAAAATTAACTGATTTACACAATAAAGGCAGATATTGAGTTAATGCCATTCTGATGTGTTTTAAATATATCATGAAAATAGTCAGTGTTTATTAATACCCATCATCTGCATTTTACATTTGTATTTAAAACTCGTATACTATAAGTAAATTATTTATTTTGTCTTGTTTTCTGTTAAGACACATAATCCTTTACTCGTTGTGAATCTCCATAGTCTTTACTGTGTTAAATATTAACAATTTCGCAATTTTTAGGTGATATCCATGCAAACTAATTTCGCAATGAGACAGTATTGTTCGCTGTTATGGAAAGCTCTCAGAAAACCTGATTCGCCAGTTGTTGCGAACAAACACACACTCGTTAAACCAAGTGAATTGAAGATTACATATTGTGTTTGTTGTGATTACTATATATATATATATATATATATATATGTGTGTGTGTGTGTGTGTGTGTGTGTGTGTGTGTGTGTGTGTGCGTGTATGTAAAAAAGGTAACACCCATGAATAAATCAATTTTTTCACACAAACAAACTGCAAAGCAATGACCCCTGGTGGATAAAGTAATAAAATATATTTAATTTGTATGTTAACTGTGACTCACTCATTTCTCTAAGATAAATGTTTATAAAAATTCTAGATCTACAAACTGTTTGGAGGTAAATAATAAAAAATGATACACACATTCACTTTGAAATACACTTTTAATATATCCTATTTTTCCAACAAACACAACATTTATTTACATGTACAAAAATCAAACTCTTCTTAAAAATATTTATTCATATATAGAACAAACACTCAATCTTGTTTTCTTGGAATGAGATTGGTAACATTTGGTAGCTATTGCAGGAAGCTTAACTCGTTACTCTCAAATCTGTGAGAAGTTGTTATTCACAATGGATGCTAGATGAGGTGTTGATTCACTAACTGTTAGGATGGCACACTGGCTGTTAGAATTTCAGATAATTTATTTTAAGACACTATCTATCAGTTAATTGCTTCACTCTTGATATGGCTGACAGTTAAATTGACTAGTAGATACTATTACATCATTTAACTACCTCATTGGCAGTATTGCATATAGCAGAGCTGAATTTATTATGGTATTGTGTGTAGTGTTGCGGAAAAAATGTAAACAGGAATTTTATAATATCACAACCGGATACACCAGCCGACTGAATGAAGCATTGAATGAAGCGCTGAATAAAGTGCTGAAATACAAGAAGTGTAAAGTTTGCAGAGGAAATTTTATATACCCATCGTACTGACATGAGGCAAGGCTCACAGTTCAGATGCTCTACACATATTCTGGGTTTCGTGGAACATGAAAAATTTGCAGATTTCTAATTGTATTAAAACCTTTTAGCAAAAATTGTTATCTATACATCGGAGCGAGTGAAGATTGTTTGGCAGTTCTCGAAACTGGGGTCTTTAGAGCTGATGAGGGGGAAGCGAGGGGATTAATGAAGCAGCATCATATTACAAGTTTTATTATGGCTAGTAAACTTGGATTATTTACCACCAGTGGTGAACGGTCAGTATTGGGAGATATGTACACCCATTTTTCATATCAGTTGTAAAATCCACTTACTTCAATGAGCACTAAATTGTTCAAGTCTGGTTATTAAGTAAGGTACTATGTTACTGCCATAAATTTCACCATCAGATGAGTGTAGGACAGGGAGGGAAAAACTTTGGTTTGGTTAACGTCTTCCTCCGCCGTGAGGGATTTAAAATACATATACGTTACTGTTATACTAAATCACATAGGTCAGGGTGATGTTTTAGTTAAATCTATCAAAGTAATTCTGCACCTCTGGAAAAAATAGAAAAGTCTAAGCCACTGTTAAACCTATTGTTAACTATCTGCGCACCAGTTAGCTTGCTGGCGAATGAGCTAGTCAGTATCTCGTATCTGAGATTTGTTGATGAACTTTTCAGTGAAGCTTGAGAGTCGGAAATCAAATTACTTTTCATCTCTGAATCATCATATCGAAATTTTGGAGGTAATTCAGTGGGTGGAGCTGGAAATGTTAACTGTGAGGCTAACTGTGTTGCTGCCTTAAGATGAGGAGCAGATTGTGAAGTAGATTGTGTAGCTAACTGAGGAGCTGCCTGAGGAGTAGATTGTGGAGGTGGAGAAACAGTGTTGCAAGTTTTACAATGTCTATTTAAAGCATTACTCCAAGAAAATTGTTTCTGTCAGAAATCACACTGAAACTGCTTTCTTGAATTTTTCATTCCACAGCTTATTTTTTCATTTTGTCATAAGTTCCACAGAACTGTAAGTTCTTTACCGCAAAAGTGACACAACAAGGACATAATTTCTTTCATTCTATTCGAAGGTTTGTATGAAACTGTAAGGCGTACACCTTTTATAGTTTTTTATAGGCAATACCAGGAAGCAATTCGATTACCTTATTCATTTTAAACACAATACCTCTAAACATAGGAATGTCACAAAGATAGTAAAACTATCTCTTTCTGAAACAAAGTCAAAATGGTTTGCTCCAATGTGCAAATAACTTCCTGATATTTACTTTACATATTTTACAAACATGCGATTTCATTCTCTTGATCCATCTTTATGAATTAGCAGATTACTTCGTCCAGATACTTTTTATATTAAATTTAAATTGTTATATCTCTCATCCCAAATAATGCCATATCATAGAATAATATCCACTGGTGGTTCAGGAGGAGAAACATCATAGTCTGTTTCACCCAGTGTCAGATATCATTGCCCAAGTTAACATTAATTTGAGTTTTCTTCAGCAGAGAAGAATGTCGAATTAGATCCATATATTTTACATAATAGTTTCAACAAGGGGCAATTGCTTTATTTTTGAATATATATTACTTTCCCATTATACACACTTTCTAAAATGTGTTTTTGCTCAATTCCACCTACATATATTTCACAATTATTTAGGTAATGTTTGCAAATATCTTCAATATTCTCATACTCTATACACAAACTCTCCCACTCTAGACCATAGCGATGGTAAGTAACACATCTATTAGTTTCCTTGTATTTGGGAGTTAGATATTTCCAGTCAAATGGTGATTTGAAGCTTAATACAATTGTATATACTTCCATTTTAGTAATAGCTAATTCTGTAATAATATATTTTTTCTGCAGATTGAAATCCTTGTACATTGCAAAGCATCTCATCATAGCTATGGTTCATCGCCTACTCACTCAATTCATTATCTTAACCAGCTTAACTCTTGCATTGTAACTTGCTAATCTATCGTGATTATCATATTGTAAACTTGTGTATTTGTAATAATTTCAATGCGTGAATCAATCACGCTATTTGTAATTGTGTTATCTTGATTGCTTACATCAAACACAAATAACACTCCTCTACTTTTAAATATTTTGGGATCTAGGATTGCTGAACTGCTTTTCTTATATATGTTCCTGAAACTTTGTATACATATTGTAGGAAATAAGGAATTCCCCATTTTCAAAGTTCATATTTAAATCTACATAGGGGTAAGCTTGATTGTTGGATACAGTTTCATATTTTTCATATCACAATTATCGAATACTGATCTAACAGATTTTAAATTATTTTGTTTATTTGTTTGAAAACAAATGACAGCATATCAGTTTTTCGGACAAAAAACTTGATTTCACACTCCACATTATTTTTTGAGCCAATGGTAGAGTTGGAGAAACCTCTAAACCCCACAATCTGAATGCAATGTCTAAATTATTCCGTTTTTCGATACATTATAAAAACTTTACATGTTCACGAGTATTCATTTCAATATGTGGCATCAACTGTTCCACACTGTTTAATTATAATGTTACACCTTCCTTGTTATTAGCTGTATCATATATGGCATTCAACTGTTTATTGCTGAATAGAATAACTAATTCTCGTTTATCATTTAATATGAGTTGTTTGTAGTCCTTTGCAAAGCCCAAAACCATACTGAATGGTATTATAAAATTAATATTTTCCACCTGTGTTTTTTGTAGTGAGTAATCACTAGCATTGCTTCTCCCATTCCTGCTTGGAATGGTTCATACACATGTATTACCATGTTGGTGATAGTATTTTAATAACTGATTGGTTCTTCAACATTAAGTTTGTCTTTCATTACTATTAACTGTATATCCTAATTCTATTAAATACAATTTGTTGCCTTGTGTTAATATCACATGAAACTTACTTGAAGTGAGCACTTTATGATTGTGTTTACGTCTACTAATACTTCATTTCTTCAAAATATGTTCCTTAGTGGCATAGTTATTTAAATAAACACCTACTTTATGTCCAAATTTACTATCATATACAATACCCATTATGATGCAATGCACAATGAAATGGAACTGTTTATATAGCTTTTTTTAAACAATCTAAAAACATGGTAATTTCTTCATTTCTAAAATTAATAAGTTTACCATCTTGATCGACAATTGCAACAACTATTTTATCAATATGATTCACTATTATTGGAAGATATACCAAAGTTTTCGGTTTTTCAATTATTTTATACCCTGGAGCCACAGTACATGTGAATTCATGTATTGTATTTGTCTGTTTTCAATTCAAATATGAACTACCTACAATATTATAATTTATACGACAAATATTAATGATAATATATTAACCTATTTGGATGATTCATGCAATTGATTACCTGGGTATACTCTCTGTTTGTAACCTAACATATTTGCAATTGAATTCTCTTTCAAGAAATCGATATCGACATTACTATACATCACACTACTTAACATATTTGGATTTCAACATAATTGGAAATATGCTTCTTCAGGTAATGCCGCTTTAATCAATGTTTCTATGTCATTTAACTCATTATATCATACCAGTATCACAATCTTGTAGATTTTTTTCACCAATATTAGCCATAAATGATTGGTTGAACATAGCAATGTTTGGTATGCTGTTGTAAGTAATTAATTCGATTAGACTTATTTGCCATTCTCCATCTAACTCCAATGCAGGAAAATATGCCGCACATAATTGTGATGAATTTCCACTTAATATCAATGTAATTGACATATTAATATTATGTTTTAATATTACACTTATATATCCTATTTATAGTCAAAAACATAAACATCAATGTCCACAACTGATTGAATTTGTAATTGTTCTATTTTGACATTGTTCCTTAAATGTGTGTATTAAATAATTAGTATTTCAATTGGGGGATGTAAGTTCGCTGAAACCATTGTAATACAGTGATTGATTTACGTTCTTAAGTAATGCAACACTATGTGTTCCTTCGCTTTGTATAGAATCGAAATTAACTATCATACATTCACAAAGATTTGGTTTCTTTGGTAAATCGTCTCTCATATCACACACCAGAAATAGGGAATATCCAGTTTCTTTATAAATACATTAATATATTTGTTTGAAAGTGCATGTTTTGGAAGACTATTTCGGAGTTTTTTTGGTCCTTGTCCAAATTTAAATGGTTTCAAATACATTCATTTACCTTTGGATTTAACTGCTCTACTAATTGCCGAAAACCCTCGAGGAATGATCCAAGTTCGGTTAATGCTGGAAATAGCAATGGAGTGATCCTCCTTTCTTTGTTTTCTTTTAGTTTTATGTTTTTAGACCATGCTTCTCTTCACCTTTGTGCTCATAACTTTATCCACAACCAAAGCTCCAAGCTTCTACCTGTAGATGTAGATGGATTCTTCCTTATATTTGCAGCTTTATCAGCTAGAATTGTATCTGCTACATGTCTTTCTTTCAAATTGTTTGTTCGATAATAAACTATATTATGTTCTTTACAGTGTTATCGAAAAAGTTTATTCCTTGATCATTCCATGCCAAACATTTAGCAAGTTTAGTACCTTGTCCGCAATAATTGTAATTTTGGTAAATGCTATTCAATGATAATTTATTAATCAATGTATTTAATATACCACATCCTTTTTTGATATGTTTAGTACAAGGCATTGTTTTTAACTGAACATGACCCTATATATAGACTTCAATTATAGTTTTAAGTTGGTACATTACATTAATAAATATGTTAGTGTGTTACAATACATTACAATATGTTACATTAGTACATTATGATACATTGCATTAGTATGTTATGATATGCTACATTACATTACAATATATTACACTACATTATGTTATTATGTTACAATACAACTATACTGTCTAATTGTGTAGAAATGAAGGTTATAAAACCAAATGTACATCTGTTAGTAATTGTAAATACAAAAGAACACACAATTGAATATAAAACATGGCATTCTTTTACAATCAAATATATGTTGTATAATAAGCAATCCTTCTTCATGTGGAGAAACTTATGTTATTATGTCGCTGTAGGAACATCCAAATGGACTAAAATTTGAATGTATATGTGTTTTCTGAAAACAATACAAGAGAAATATCAAGATTAGCTACCATTTTGTTGTTAATATGATAGAATGCAATTTTTTCCTTTTACAAAAACAGAAGATATAGTGCCTCCAAATCACACATTACCGAATTCTGTATTTACTTTTGACGATGTTTGGTGTGAACTGGAGGGTTAAATACAATAATATTTTAGTTTTGGTTGACATTCAAATGTTGATTGTTTTTATCTATAACAAAGTTATGCATTTATACCAAAACATAAATTGCACAATAATTAAAATATGGTAATTGTGTTTAAAATGGATAATATGAATCTACAACATATTTACAATGGCCATGTTTCAGGTGATATGCCCTTTACAAAGGTTAAGTATGTGATTTTACTGTTGGAAAAACAATTATGGTTTTTAGTAGTTACACCAATGCTTTACCTATATAAAGACAGATATAGGTCTGCTTTTGGCAATGTTTTACTTCCAGGCGAAGAACCGTGAATATTTCAAAGTTTGACTAAGCTGTATAAAACATAATCATTACAATAGCTGTTTAACCAAAAATCGTGGTGGGAATTGTGAGTAGAATGGACATATATTATGTAATATAGGTATGGCTGTGAAAGATAGTGTTGTGGTAAATAAACATGATGTGGAAGACTTAAACACAATTATGCTAAATGTATTTAAATCTCAATCAAACTATATTCAAGATAAATTATTTTCAGTTAGTGGATTTGAATGATTGTTTATATAATAACAAGTATATTTACAAACATTTTAACCAATATTACCAATGATTTGCAGAATAATGAATTCAGAATAGAAGAATGTTTAAATGGATTTAGTAAAGACTTTAATGATATGACAAACATAGTTTTTACAACACATTTTGCAGAAATGCAAGAAAATTTAAGAGTTGTAATTAATGAAGTGGTAAGCGATACTATTACAAAACAACTTCAACATGAATGGAAAAATAACACAATATATAAACAATGAATTCATTAATAAAAAATTTTGGTTTAGTTATGCAAACAGATTTGAGAAAACAAAATAA
Source organism: Dryococelus australis (assembly GCA_029891345.1). Lineage (NCBI taxonomy): Eukaryota > Metazoa > Arthropoda > Insecta > Phasmatodea > Phasmatidae > Dryococelus > Dryococelus australis. The sequence continues at coordinate 325,330,318 of CM056994.1, forward strand.
TGATTTGGAAACACAAATATATTATTTTATTAATGATTTGAAAGTTAAAACTATAGCTAAATTGGATGCTGTTTTAAGAATAGTAGATAAGATTAAGAAAGCCCAAACTATTCGACCTACTGCAGCAGTTCATTAATTCATATATAAATAGTTTGTATTCAATGTAATATAATCAAATATGTCTGCCTCTGTTTCATGAGTTACATAATCTTATATCGGCTGTGAAGGAGAAATATTTGCAAGTAAAACGAGCCCATATGGAACAGGATGTTTTAATCAAAGAAATATTTAATCCTGTTATGAGTAGAATGGATGCATTGCATTCTGTGTTGAATAAACACAATGAAACAGCTTTGGAATTTAAATCAGAAGAAGAAACCTTAACAAAGAAAATGCAAACTCTTTCTCATTTAACACGACATTATTAATCTTTACAACATTCCTCACCTCTGCACGATACGAAATTTATGTTTATGACATACAAATCTGGTTCCTGGGAGATACCGTGACTGGAGTTTTTTGACTGACAATAAAATTAAAATTCATAACTGATGTGAGTCAATGATTATTTGAATTATTGTTTAAAATCTTTCCAAATGGATATTGCGATGCTGATTTACATATATATATATATATAACTTATATGTCGAACGAATGCTAAAATTCATTCAGGTAGATGAAAACCATCCGAAAATACATTTAAAAAGGAGATATAGTCGAAGTGGAATATATAAAGATGAAGTTGGTGACAATTTTTCACCTGTATATTGGAATAATCCTACTGAATTGGTTGATAGATTAAAACTTCTCATCACTTCAGAGATTCTGGGAATAATTCGCATACAAACGAAATTGATTCTATTATTGAAGAGTTAAAAGAAGATGGTTATATTACAAATGAAGTTTAGTAATATTTCTAAAGAGCTTTATGCTCCTGCAAGGATAAAATATCATAGAAGAAGAGTTATAACCCATGTTTTAAATGATCTTTTCAAGCTGATTGTATGAAATGACATTGCTTTCCACATACAATAAGGGATACAAGTATATTTTAACCATAATAGTTGTTTATTCAAAATATGGTTGGGGTATACCTCTGAAAAACAAAACTGGGAAACAGGTTACCAACACAATGAAGATCGTTTTGAAAGATAGAAAGCCAAATTCGCTCCAAACTGATAGAGGAATCAAATTTTTTCTACACCTTTCTGGAATCTAATGACTGAATATGGTATTATTCACTAAGCAATTTATTCGGAGCTTAAAGACAGTGTTGTGGAACATTTCAACAAATCGATTAATATATAAATATTTCACATCAAGGGTACTTACAAATGGGTTGATGTTTTGCCCGAAATAGTTAAATTTTATAATTCCAGATATCATAGAACTATTAATATGGTGCCCAAAGAAGTTAAGGATATTAGTTTAATGAAAACTATTTATAATAATTTTAAAGTCATCGACAAAAGAAAACCAAAGTAAAAGTTGGCGAATTTATAGGTATCTCGAAGCATAAAGGAATCTTTGGAAAAAAAATTATGTATAATTGGTCTTATGAAAGATTTAAAACTGTTTGAATAAGACAAACACATCCCAGAGTGTATTACCTAGAAATCTATGATAGAGAACCAATAAAAGATGGATTTTATGAACATAAACTGAAAATAGTCAGTTCTCCAAATGCATATTTGGTTGATAAAATCATTAAAAGGAAGAAAGATATGTCTTTGGTTCGTTGGTGGGGTTTCTCAAAAGCACACTATTCCTATGTTAAGAATCAAGATCTTAAAAGATTGTAAAACATGTTTGTAAAAAGTTCTGATAGTAAATAAAATAATTTAAGTTAAATTTTATGTGTTATTTTATTTAATAAACCTCTGAACAGTGTTTGGTTGTAGTATTCAGCTCATTTATTTCCTTTTATTTATGACTTAATTCTCATTTAGTTGATAATCCATTAGATTTATATGTAATTCAATTGGTATCTGTTATAGATTCGTTTAATTGGTAAATCGCATCTAGGTATCAAACAGGTGATTTTGGTATGTATTGTAATTCATCATGTTTGGGTGTTAAATAGTTAAATTTGATTTGTTATTCATTTGAAATTTGTATCTTGTGTCCTTTAATTTCTTTTAATGTTACATTTCTTCGAAATGGGATAGGATTTCGTGGAAATTTACAGCTTAATGACATTTAGGACGTGATTAGTTTAATTTGTTGTTGTAATTTCCTAGAATTGAATTATTTTTTTCGTGGTATTTTCAAGTTAGAAACATTCGGGATGAGATTCCATTTTAATGTTATTTATAATGTGTTTGTTACATGATATATTATATTTCTTGGAATTTGGATCTTGTTTCCCGGAGTTTGTTTCTCAGATTAGATTTATATGGTATTTCGTATTATTTATTTAATTGAAATGTAAATGATTGTTTTAATTCATTAATGTATGAGTGATGGTTAATTTACTCATAATACATTTCTGAGTTTCATAATTATTTGTGCTAGGTTATATTTCTTTGCATGTAACAATATAGTTCTTGGAAATTGGTAAGTTTCTTAAGAGAGGAAAATAGTATTCCCCATGCTAAAAATGTTTTATACAAAAATCATTATTAAATTTTTTTTAGTTTTAAAATTTTATAAAAAATAGTTTTGATGCTGTAAAAAATTGTATGGTGTAAAAAATTCATAAATTTTTTTGATGGTGTACCCAAGTTTGATGGTGTAAGATTTAATATAAAAAAAAGGGGGTTTTAAGTAGAAAAGTATTTGCTATTCAAAACTGGGGTTAAAATTCAATTCAACGTTGTGTTGTAAACACAGCCCGTTTGCTCCAAACGTGTAGCTGGGAAAGATAGTCTAGGCAAGGCTGGTCCTGGGCTACAGTGAATTGTATAGTGGCTAGAGCTATGCGGACTAAAGTCGACGGAGTGGCATGGCCGGAGAAGAAGTAATGACTCTCCCTCCCGCTGTTGCGCATGCATGCAGGTGCATGTAAGGTCTGCATGCGGAGCACTAGCAGGGGGAAGGGAAGGTTGTTGGGCAGGGCAGGGAAAGGGGAGCGTGCTTGAACGATGGGGCACCACACGGGTAGTGGTGCTTTTCTGAACTATTTTTCTTTCTCTGTTCTGTGCAGCGCCCTCCTTGGAAAGGCCAGTCACCCGAAAATGCTTTCTGGCCTTGAGGGGGGTAGGTTTTGCGAAGCATGGCCTTGGAAGGGGCCAGTCCTCCAGAAACGATCTCTGGGACGGTGTAGGCAGAGGGGTGGTTATGGCTAAACAAGTTTTACAGTGTTGGATCGATGAAAGGGTGCGGTGCCTTCGAAAGGGCAGCTCTCCGAAAACGAACTCTACTTTGTAGAGGTGGGGGCAGATTGGCGAAGTCACTCCCTTGCTTATTGTTCTGTGACTCAGGATAGAAGCTGCCTTTTCGCACAAAGTCATCTTCAGTACATGAGGAGGGGAGAGAAGGTGCAGCGAGAACCGATGTGAACAGTTCTAGCTGTCTCCCGCCATGTTAGTTTCACGACAACACTTGGCCAGAATACACATATACACCAGCTCTCTCGACTTCACCAGGCGCGGCAGTCAGCGGGCTTCGTAATGCGACATTAAACATCACAGGGTACAGTGGCCATCAGGCTTTGGAGAGCGACAGCCGCGATTCTCTTTTTTAATATAAAACAATTTTAATATGTTGGGAATAAAATAATTTTAGTGTAATCTACATTTCTGTGTTTGTTCGACGAAACTTGGAATGATTTTCAACTGTCTTTTCGGTAACTAGTGACGTGAATTCCACAGACTTAACGGGAAAAAAATTTGAAGTACATCCATTATTTAAAAATGTATATAGTATGTTTCTATAAAGTGTTGCACGATTATGCATTGCGGGATTAAATACTTCTTCACATCATCTGAGTGTCCCTAGCTTGTTAGGGTAATAGGTTCTGCCAGTCGTAAATATCACCATCTCAGCCATGCTCCACGTATATAACAATGTATAAGCTGGCGCACATCATATATTCCAGTCATTCATTGACTGACCTCCGAGGCAGACGGATGTGTTATGGGAGAGGTGCGATTTCATTGAGTGTTTTTTTAATTCGTTGTTAACTCAATTAGTCTAATTTATATTAGTATGCACATTGTAAACATAATTTTTTATCCTTTTGTCATGTAAATCATATTCTCATCTATTTCCGAGTAGCTATAACCTTAGTCGCTTGTCAGCCTCCGACCGCACTCCACATATATATAGTCAGGCTCTAGACATAAGCTCGAGTCATTGATTTACCAGCCTCCGACATAGACAGATGTGTTTTGGAGGAGCTCCTTGTGCGATTTCATTACGTGTTTAGTCATTTTCATGTACTTGTGTTCGTTATCTGTTTTGAATTTTCATTAAAATAAGTTTTTCACCTCAGTCTATAATCAAACGTACTTTACAAGTTGGTGTAAGTCCTTTATTAAAATCAGTATTGCAGCGACCTCCCTACCGAATGGACCTAAATTATACGTATTCTTTTTTACACATGTTAATCTATTTATTTATTTTAACATGTGAAATCGGTTTCAGAAGTTCCTCACCAGTCTCACAGGCAGATGGATGTGTTTTAAAATATTGTCAGGTATGTGCGAGAGGTGTCAAGTACTGTCATTTTTTCATATATCTTGATGTTGTGTTTGTTAGCCATTTAATTTATAGGAATATTTTTTTGATTTGTTGTAGATTGTTAATTAATTCCATACTGGAGAGTCACGTAATTGTGATCGTTTAGCACTTGTCGACACCAGATGTTATTCACGTAGTTGTGTTCGTTCGTTATACTTCTCTCATGTAAATTATATTTCAAACGTACAGCTCGGGGTAGTAAAATCGCGTTGTAGAAATATTCATCTCTTAAAATTTAATTGGTTTTCATTATGTAATAATTTTTTAGGACACCTGAAGACTCACGTAATTGCACTTGTTTCTTTATGAGACCAGGTTATTCATGTAGTTGTGATCATTTGAAATTTGCGATTCGATGAGTCTTTCGTGTAATTTATTCATGAGTATAACTTGTTTAAACACACTGAAATTATTTATCTCGTGTGTTAACTATACGTCTCTTTCTGTTTAAGTAACAAAAAATCGCCTATCTACCGTCTACGAGCAATATCCCCTCCAAAAATATTTATGCCACTCTTGCACAGTACTCACCACATATATATACCTTGTCCCCAACATGTCACACCTCATAGAGTGCGAGAGCTCCAAGGGTGAGGACGTGCCCACCCCCCAACCAAAAGAGAAAGAAAATTAATAAAGTACAACTATACACTTATCACACAACTATTTTTGATTGATTAATTCAATTAAATTAATTAAATGATTCAATCAAAGTTTCGTACCATTTGATCCTATGTAAATACAAAAAACCGATCTGATTAAGGATTAATCCAAAAAATCCATCGGATTAAAATCGGATTAACAACTTTTGATAGGATTAAAATCGGACTAAGTATCAACCCTTTTAGTATCAATTTGATATCAAAGGGTTAATTCGATTAATAAAATCGGCATCCCCTTTGTTTCAGATCCGGCCCTTCTTATAGGGCGTGCCGTATGACGCATCCCATTCTCCAATCGCCTTAGTTACTAACATGGATGCCGGAGGGCTCCCAGCACTAGAAAGGAGCTCACGCTGGCGTAGCGGGATTTGGGAGCTCAAAAGTAAAAAAATTGGAACTGAAACTTACAAAATACCTGCCTACGGTCTACTTATCGAATTACATCGTGTCTTTCCACCATATGTAAGTTTAATTTTACAATGGGCCTGATCATTTCATTCATGTGTCGGTCACGTAAAACTGTGAGCTTATTAGAGATGTAAATGCCTTACAAATAATCTTTATCTTACACTTAATACAGATTTTAGTATAGAGAAAGATAATTAAATATTGCAGTACCAATAAGTGTTTTGCATACTAAAGGCTGTTTACGATAAAGTGAGCACTTTATAAATGAACCTTATAAAAAAAGTCACTGCTCCTGCATGCATGTATTTTAACGGGCGCACTGAGTGACATTTGCCCAGTAAAGTTGCTAACGATGGATGGAAAGTATCAATTTCTGAATGTCGAATAAACAGTCTTAGGTAACCATCTGTGACAACTTAAAATTATTTATTTCGCTTTCTGATATTTTTAACACATCGAAGGGTAAAAATGAACAAATTTGTAACATATTTACTTTTATAATAAGTTCACAATTTTACTCCACCGATGTATGAAAGAATTGATGTGGCCCATGTCAATGCCAATTTTACGTAACGTGGAGGAATCCACGACGTGTATACAAGTAGATCTTAAAGCAGGGATTACGAAAGTGCTCATTTTACCGTGAACAATATATATATATATATATATATATATATATATATATATATATATATATATATATTCATAATTGCAGTCATGTCTTTTTTTTACCATTCTTTAATTCTATTTCAACTTACTAATATTTTCTGGATTTATAAAATCCTTTTTTGACCATTCTTTAATTCTATCTCAGCTTACTAATATTTTCTGGATTTATAAAATCCTTTTTGACCATTCTTTAATTCTATTTCAGCTTACTAATATTTTCTGGATTTATTATATATATATATATATATATATATATATATATATATATATATATATATATATATATATATATAAAGCCTGTTTACGGTTACTTCCAACTTTTCTGAAGACCTGCTAAAAGATCTACTTTCCTTTCCCTCGCGTAAACAAAGCTGAACCAGATGATCTAGAAAATTACACCGAGATGATTAGCACCGCATTTATGCGGACTCACTTCAACCCTTTATGTCCATATTGTAGACAATCGTCAACGTGTTGCACAAGAGGCTTATATTTGACCCCGGCACTGTACTCTGCGAGGTTCAGTGAGCAATGATTTCCCCCCTGCAGGTAACTGATTCGTAAACCACGCTACTACGCTACGTTATTACGTATCCACGTCACTGCTCGCTAAACACAATGACTACAGCTTTTTGGCTGTTTCAACGAAACGAGTTCTTTGTCAGATAAATACAGCACGCGTCAAAAAATTTCTAATTGGCACGAAAGTGTTAAAAATATTTTGTATGGAAACTATTTCCTAGTAGGTATTAGGTATTGCCAAAGTACGCTTTTACTCTGCGATTTTACTCATTAATTATAAGTGAAATATTATAATTAATGCATGACATAAGTAAAAGTTCAATGTAAGAAAAAAATAACATAATTTTATCGTTATGTAAAGAGAAATGTAAAAGGCTTGTGATACATAAAATATTTAGGAACAACCAAACATGACATATATTGGGTGACTTTTCGAAGATTGGATTCACAAGGTGTGAAGATGTTACACGCGGTTTGTCTGAAAGCTTGGTAACTGTCGGAACCATCGTTGCATAACAGCAGCGATAAGCGGTGCGTAACTCTTGTGCTCGAATATATACTTACGCATCTCTGTAACTCGTTGATTTCAGCTCCCTTCGACCCTCTTGCTTTCGCCTTTCGTAGTCTTGCGACGTGACCCTAGCTTGCATATGTCCAGTGGCGTAGGGACGAAGATAGATGAGCAAGGGGCCGTGGTGGCTGAGTGGTTAGCCTGCTCGCCACCCACCATGGCCAACCGGGTTCCATCCCCTGGCCGGGTCACTTACGAATTTCTCGCACGTGGGAATCGCGCCGATCGATTTCGGGGATCTGCCGTTTCCTCCGCTCTTTCGTTCCGGTGCTGCTCCATGCTCACCTCAATCACCCTCATCGGCTCTCAAGACCTCGCTGTTAAGAGCTGCTAAAATCTTTTCCCCTCCTCTCCTCAAGATGAGCATTTCTTTAACAGCAAACTGACTCTGGCGACGCTTAGAGCGTATAGATGAACAGTATTTGTTGGTGTTGGAAATGGTTGGATCGTGGGAAAGGGGTGGTGGGGGTAGCGGGGGAACTCTAGAGGACGAAATATGTTTAGCGGAACTTTGTTACAACGATTTGCTATGCTTTCTCAAGGAAGAGGATACGAGGAACCTTGAAGGGCATGAGTCCGCAAAGGCCTTAAGTTTTTCGGGTAAACTTTGAACCCCTCTGGCGGACAACGGAAGTATTTTCAGGCATGCTTAAGAAGTGAATCTTCTAGCCGTTTGGAAAGAAACTTCCGCAAAAAATTTTAGGCCCGATGTAAACAAAATGGTTTCAGTATTCCACCCCAAATGTCCAGTACCCCTCTCCCTGAAATGCACTCTGTCGAAAGTAAAAAATGGCTGGAAGGGACATTTCCCGGACAAAATGTAGGTGTAACAATTCCGGTGGGGAAAAAAGTGCGTTGAGAGACAGTTATGTAGAGCACAGAGTTGTTAATATCTTTTTACCATAGATTATAGGGACACCGCTTAAATCCTCATTTTTGCAGATTACACGATTAAAAGAATGCACGCAACTATCAACTTCCACCGAGGTCGGTGTAGGCTTTGCTAATCGCAGTATTCAATGCGTCCATCATACAAAAAAGTAGAGCTACGTGTTGGAGGGAGACTTAAGGGTGCAAGATACCGACACATTAATTGCGTGTGATAATATTTTCGTCGAATAATAAAAAAATTTTCCTTTTATATTTTTTAAATAATTTGATGTCAAATCTGAAATGTTTCTGTTTTGCTACACCCACAATAATAACAACACTATAGGCTGTCCACGGTAAAGTGAGCACTTTTGAGGTCATAGTTACTTTTTTTCCAGGCATTTTTTTATCCTTCCGCCGCATTTTTTTTAAACAAACATTGCCATGCATCTAAGTAATAAACACAGTGTGTATATTCCACCGCACTCAGATGTTAACATCTATAACTAAATTCAAATATATTTATGGACTATTATTTCAAATGTGAGAGATTTCGAAATTGCTCTCTTTGCCTTGAACAGCGTATAACTAAGAGGAACAAATGAAAAAAAAAAAAAAAATACAACGTAAATTAATGTAGGGGGCTACCTTTTGTCAGGTAATCACGGAACGACAGTAACAAATGTTACAAATATGCTGAATAGCTCACTGAAGAAAAAAAAAAAATGGTAACTACAAAAATGTCGTGTTCACCACGAAAAGGTTTAGCAGGATGAATTACCCCCCCCCCCCCCCAAAAAAAAACACTCTGTTACTGTCACAAAATACTTTTTTTTTTTTCCCCCACTGAGGCTTCTTGAGTTGCAATAATCAGGAAACGACAAAACAGCTAACAGATAAAGAAGTTGTTGTGTGCCTTATGAATGGTCTATTCACGGTAACGTGAACACTTTTGAAAGCTGTCTGATTTGGAATAATATTCGATAAATTGAGTTCGTTTTAACCTTAGACGTTAACTTCCGAATGCAGTGGAATATACACAGTGCGTTTAGTACTTGCATGGCAATATTTATGTAAAAAGGTGGTTAAAGGAGGAAAAAAAAAATTACTCAAATAAAATGTAACTAGTGCTTTAGAAGTGCTCACTTTACCATGAACAGCCTATACAAGAAATTGCGGCCTTGGTGGTTCAAACGTAACGGTAAACTCTATTCATGAGATAGATGACTTCCAAGAACTCCGTACCTTATTTAGACTTCCAAAGCTCGCAGTTAACATGTTTGGCTTTTTTTTAGGTTGGTAAAGGATGGCGAGCGTGTGGTTGGGGGGGGGGGGACGCTGAGAAATAGTTAACGCAAAGCTAACTGCTACGCGTTGTATTCCGAAGGTTATATTCTTATTTTGTAGCCTAAAAAAAAAAAATGAGTATTTTTACAACTGAGTGTAATGAGCATCTCCAACAAGCACTTCACTGCGTTAATTCCTTTTACTTGAGTATGCATTTCCATTTCCATTGTAGGTACAAGCCCTGGATGACTTTGCGTGAAGCCTCCATCACTGCATATACATACCTATTCTCGAAGTACTTCTTAGCAATTACTTGCGAAATTTCTGCGCCAAAATTGAGCTGTCAAAGTTGAACTAACGTTAAAAAAGATCCCCAGGAATTTTGTTACAATGCGCAAATAAAACTTTCTTTGCTAGAACTACGTTGTAGAAAATATATTTACGATCTGCATATTTAGAAAAAAAAATGGCAAACGTTGAGAAGACTCCGTAGAATGGTTTGGAAGTGTACTTTCGCATTTCTAGCATTACCGCAAAAATTGGGTTCAGCTGTGTCGGGGACACGGCCGTTTGTTCTGCGTGAATACGTCTACGTTGACGCACTCGGACGCCTTGATGCTTTTTTTTTTAAAGTTCCCGGCACCGCTTCATTCAATCATACGGGGTTTCATGGGTATCGTTGGATTTCTTTTAGTATGCTCTTTCCAACTGCATACGATTTCTGTATTTCGACTTGGCTTTTTGACGAGTATAGGCCGAAATTGTGATAAATTTCTTAATTATTTTTTTTCATTAAACGCATATATTTTCACCATAACCACGCCACACAAATGTTTTTATACACGCAATCGATTGATCTTGATGAGAGCTGTTGGTTGAAACCCAAACGAGTGTCGCAGCTTCTTCCAGTCAAAATTTATACTGCGCGGAATTTATGAGACGCGGCGAAACGAACTCAAAATTGCCCCCTCCCCCCTCCGCTCGATGCTTCACAGTCCTCACTCAACGTAACATATTCTTTGATCCTTTGGAAATCGAGTGGTGTGATGGAATTTTGAATGTAGAAGATAGATTCGGAGCTGCAATGCCAAACTGTATCCCCCAATTTTGTTATTATCGGATTTCCTGGATTGCCTCCTACTAAGGCTGTAAAATTAAAGAGGTATTCAAGTCAAAATGTTCACAATTATTGAATCATTTTGGCCAACTCAACTTAAGCCAGCAAACTCAATCCACGTGAATCACGTATACAAACATGTCTGCGCCCCTCCTGTTTCCGGTTTATACCATTAGGCTGACTGTGGGGCGTATTAAGAGACTAATATGAACTGAAGCCTGTAATTTTCCCTCGATTAGAACTTCAAACCTCGCGGTCCGACCTTGGCCACGGCTGACGGAGGTCAATAAGTCGTGGTTTGTAAGTTCCATTGTTGCACTCTCCGACGACAAAGCATCATAGTTTACCGATGTACGCATAGACAAAGTATATGCTCGTTCGAATATCGCCCTAAAAGCACTTCCGAATGGGGCTCATATTCATTAATTACCTCAAGATATAGGTTGTTCGCGGTAAAATGAGTACTTTTGAAAGCCCTGCTTAAGATCTACTTGTATGCACATTGTGTGTTCATCCGCTTTATGTAAAATTAACATTGTCATCAGCCTCATCACTTTATCCGTGCGTCGGTCAAATAAAACTGTGAAATTATTAGTAAAGTAGATGTTTTACAAATCTGCTCATTTTTACACTTCGATGCATAAAAAAAAAACAGAAAGCGAAAGAAATAGTTGAAGTTGTCAAAAGGGTTATCTAACACTTTTTATTCGACGTTAAGATATGGAACTTTTTCCATCCATCTTTGCAACTTTTTCACTCAGTGCGCCCGTCAAAATATATGCAGGTAGGGGTAGGTTGATTTCAAAAGTGCTCACGTTATCGCGAACTGCCGTCTAGGTAGCACCTCTTACTTTTCTTAATAATTTTAAAGCTACAGAAGGAATAGTCTGTAAAGTACCAACCTAACTTTGCTTATCGTAAACATGCCGCCGCTGCTACATTGCTGTACAGTGATAGGTGTTAGGGACAGGTGCTTTTCCGAAAAAAAAAATTACGGTCATGCTATACTTCAAAATCCAACGTCCACAACCACGACCTCCTTTGGTTATTGGCCGCGTGGGAAAACATGTTCTTATTTGACTGGGCCACTCGTTATAAAGTACTGCGATACTGAACGTGCATGATTCGTGGCCAGACACTCGAGGCACCTGGCATCTAAAATCATCCAGCCACGAAAGTGCATTTGAATAATAGTGTTTTTTGAGTACAACTGGTATTGAAATCTTTTCGCGGAAAACATCTGTACCTAGTGACATACGATATGAGAAAAAAAACTCTGAAGGCGAGAATTAAATTGTTGGACTGATTTTCTGCCAACAGCCTAACTAAACCAACGTGGAAAGGATTTAGGACTACAACTATAATTCTTTAAGATGTTTGTATTATTTTTTTCTAACCTAGGGCGTGTTTGATTTGAACGTCTAGAAGCCCTTACCTGGTTTCGTGCCCTTGAAAAGTGCATCTCGGAAGTGACGTCACATTGTCGTTGTCCGAATTCACAGCAAGGGCACATTATCCACCCTAGAATGCCCCCTTTCAGACGAGGGCACGAACAACTTGCCCGTCTCGATCCCTAGATAGTTTTCGAATCGCAACTGTTTGAAATGCTTAATTTGTTTTTGGTTTGTTTCATCTTTGCAACTCTGCACGGCCGCGGAAAATAATTGCAAACGTCACAAAAAAAAAAAAAAAAAAATGAAACTCCTATATAGCGAAATTAGACATTATAAAACTCGAGGTAGATACGAACACAAGTGTTCGGATTCATCAACGAATATTTCTCATGAAGGGAACAAGGATTCGTGAAACGGGGAGGGATCGAGAGTAAATGATCAAGATCATGTTTGCACTGAAATCGAACGCAGCTCTAGTTTTATGTAATTGGGGTCCTTGCAAAGGATTTGAATACGAAAGATGTTGTCCTGGTAGGGACAAAAACTAATAAACTTTGTCTTCAGTTTCACGCTGATCATAACTTCCTGGTACGGCCCAGTTATGAAAATAAGCGAGAACCAAATCAGCACCACATTTTAGAAGGTAATTAAAACCGGTGACTCACACAAGCTCGTTTCGAATGTTTAAAATGCTGTTAAGTTTTGTTTCATCTTTTTTGCAAATTCACGGGAGGTGCGTTTAAGGTCACCGCTAGTTTGAGGGGATTTTGCACGTGTGCGACTTAAAAGTTTGAGAGCCCTAGGGGGCGACCGAGACATGCTCATCAACCCTCGCATCGCCTCTGCGAGCAATGCACTGAACTGGCGCGCAGTCCTGCCTCTGTGAGACTTTCAGCGGAGACCCTACCATTTCGTGACGTAATGATTAAAACCAAAGGTTTCGATGCGCGTCCCTATTCCTTTTTCAATCTTTTGTATCGGAATGTTCATACCTGATCATGACCGTGCACACGCCCGTTTGAGCCATTTCCACTGTCACGAAAGCCTGCCTTAGAGAGACACGGAGGAACTGAAAAACGTTTACAGACTCGTAACGGTTCTCAAATGATATTCGTAAGCAGACATCACGCAGACACGTTGGACGGGTTTTGTAATGAAACGTTTTCTGCTGGAGCTCTGCACAACGTTTGGCGGCCTACCTAGGTGGCCATCTTTCGCGTGCGCGCGGCCCCCGAATTGCAACTATGGACTGTTCACGGTAAACTGAGCACTTTTAAAATCAACCTTTGAAAAATGTCAGTGCCCCTACTTTCATGTATTTTAATATGCACGTTAACTGGCGTGCATCCAGTTAAGTTGGTAACGGCGTAGAGAATGTAGTTTAATGTCTTAAAGTCGATTAAAAAATGTTAGGCAAATATATGTGAATACCGAAATGTGTTTGTTTGTTTGCTTCCAATTTTTTTAGTGCACATAAGTGTAAGAAACCGCAACTTTGTAAGATATGTATTTTTCTAATAATCTCAGTTCCACTTGTCGGACGCATGAATAAAGATATCAGACTCGTGGCAAAGTTAATTTTAGATAAGGTGGAAAAATACACAATGTGCATACAAGTAGATCTTAATCAGGGCTCATTTTACCATGAACAACCTATACCTATAATGTTTTCAATTTAGTGTAAGGATACAAGTTGAAATGAACGTAAGTTTTTTTCTTACGGCTACAGACCCCTGCCCAGATTTTAAATTTATTTATGTCTGGATGTAAATGAATCTGAAACAATTTGTTATTTATATTAGTTAGTTGCATACGTAGAACAGGAAAAAATATTAATATACTGTTTAATTTCACATAGCAGAGTAACGACCAAGAGCGCTACAGTATATTTTTAATCAGGTGTGTTAAAATTATTTTCTTTCATCCCTGACGATGCTAGGAGCAAGGCAAGTGATTATTATATTGTGAAAGTTGGAAATACTCTTTAAAATAAGTCAAACCTGTCGTTATGTACGAATAGAAATTTTGCAGTACGAAAGGGAAATGAAATGATTATCCATTGTGTGTGCTGGTAAAATATTTAATTTGTAAACCAGTAACTTGTCTTGGTTTTTAGTATGGGTCAACTTAATCTGGAAATGTTGATATTAACACATGGAACAAATGGTATATGTGAATATTAATAGGCCATAGCAAAAAGCCTTATATGTCGCATTAGAAGATCAAGATATATATTCTATGAACAACACAATGGGAATGTAAAAAGTTTTTATATGCATGAACTGAGCACATGTTATCATCAAACGAAATGGCAATTCCCGTGTTACTTTGATAAGCTCTGAAAATAGATTGCCAGTAGATACCGAGAACATAAAGAGTCTTAAAGGTCGTGCACCTTAATGAAGGGAATTATGGTAGCTAATCACCCAACTAACAGTTTGGTCAGATATTAATAGTGCTTCATTTCCTGAAATACTATTTTAGTTGGTACATTTATATAGTTATTATGTTTTCACCGTTTATGTGCTAAAGTAGTACCTGGTTTAATCGCTGTTTTGAGTGATTTGTGTGTGTATTAGGGATAATATCAAGGAAATTAAATATTCTTATTTCTTAATAGACTGAAACATTAGATTCCCATAGTGTTGACTTTGTGATATAGTGTCCGAGATTTCTGAATGATAAGGAGATAATAATATTTAATATAGTTCTAGAGTTTGACTCAGATATTTGATTAATTAGTAATTTTCTTTATTAATTTAAATGTTAGAAATTAAAATGCAAACTAACACGTTTAATCGTTGTTATTTGAAAGCCGCATTAACGACGGGAAAGTCGACGTAGGGGGAATGGCATAGGCGCTCTCAAGGGGGGGGGGGGGAAGGAAGAAGAGGGGAGCAGAGGTAACAGCTGCACCCCAATTCTATCATGTAAACAGGATAATAATGAAGAATTTTAGCAATTTCTTATTTTTACTTGAAAGTTTGCACGTTTGAAACGACGACTAAATTAAAAAAAGATTTACTGTAATGCAGACTATTTGCGATGACTATGTTTAAATAATTCTTATATGTTGCAAAAGTGGGTTTTCATTTCGCAGTTCGCACCCTCCATTACCTAACCCTGCGCACGCCTATGGGGAAATGGCGCGAGGATAAAACAAACAAAACTTTCGCAACTCACGTGGGTGTACCTACGATCCATCGCGCTGGAACCCCCCCCCCCCCCCCGGGCTCTTTCGCTAATCGGCCGCGGACGAGAATGTGTAACAACTCGCCGAGCGGGCGAGCTGAGCGTTGCAGCGGCGAGCACCAGAACTAGCGCCTCCACCATAGTGCCCCCCCCCCCCCCTCCTGGGCGCGCGAGCTATCACGCACGCTGGCACACGGGACGGTGTACTCGTCGCGCGCCTCAGTTCTGCCTCCGTTTCCGTTCCAGCCGGTACCGATATTAGGGCACTCGCGGGACTGGCCGACAAGACTTCCTACAGTCGACAGCGCCGTCAACCAACCGCCATCTATCTCTCTCTCTCTCTCTCTTCTGCCCGACCAGGATGTTCGGTTTCCGGCCGACCAGCTGTGTGCACGCATTGCTGCTGGTAAGATTTTACCTCTTTTTTTATTTCCTGTATCCGCTCTGTCTGTGACAGTTTTTTTCTTTCGAACATCGGAATTGCGCGTGTTAGTTCGTTATCTCCTTGCATTTTTCCTTTAACGTGGGACTTTCATAACCTCTTATACGATGTACATTTCCTTAATGCTCTCGTTTTTTTTTATCACAAAAAGTTTAAGCGAGCCTTGCCAACCCCAAGATAATTATCATTTCATTCCCATAAAAAAAAAGAAGTTAATTTTGAACGTATGACAGAAAAAACAATAGCACGTAATTGTAACAATGTTCTCAAAAATATTCCAGTGATATTTTACTAGCCTCTGTGTGCTAACAGGTTTTCTGTTTTGCTCCGCAAACATTTTATTAGCGTCGCTTTGTCGTGTGGTGGTTGTTTGTAATGTCTTATCGTCACAAGTGTAAACATCCGCTTATTCACGGGGCGATAATTTGTCTTCCCGCGTGTTTTCGTTCCGTTGGCAGGCTTGGAACAAAAAAAAAATAACTGGAAAAGAGGTTTAGATTTGTCCTTTGTGATTTATAACGTTGGTGGCCGTGCATCTCTAGTATAAGTACGTGTGGATTTGTAGAGCTAGTTGAGTTGACAGTAGTAAAAGTCAACCAGATGTGAGAACGCTTTAATGCAGCTTTGTGAAATTCCAGCCGCTGTTTTTCAAGGAAGACTGTTACGAGTAAGTCTTGAACGTTTCCTAACTGGCCATCTGTCATGTGATATGTAAACGGTTGTTTGACGTAACGTTGTTTACCGCGAATTTCAATTATTTGCATTCAAACTTTTTGACGTATGGAGTAGGCCCCTATATGAAAACCTACCATTCAAATACTAGTAGTTTATAACTTCTAACATAAAGATAATAAATTACAGTGGCTATACAAATTTAAAAAATATTTAAATTTCGGGGGTTTATGCGCGCTTAGTTAGAAAAGAAATGGGAAGCGTTTACAGCTGATGCAATAGTCAGTTTCCTTGTATTTTATTTTCTAGTTCCGTACTCGTTTTGGTTTGGTGAAAGTTGCAAGAATTTAACTGACCTTTAAAGACAATAGAGACAGCTTTTTTCATTCGTTTCGTGTGACGAATCATGTTCAGAGGGTTTCATCATGCAGATAGATCCGAATTATTATGAACAAAAAAACTTGTGAATAATATTTTTGCAGTAGGTCTATATTTACTGCTAAAGGCTGTTCACAATAACATGAGCTCTTTAGAAATGAACCTTAGAAAAAAGTCACTTGCTATGCATACATAAAAGGTGGTAACGATGGGTGGAAAGTAGTTCCATATCTTAACATCGAATTAAAAGTTATAGGTAACCATTTGTGATATCTTAAAGTTGTTTCTTTCGCTTTCTGTTATTTTTAATGCATCGATTATTTTTAATGCAGATTTGTAAAGCATTTACTTTCTTAATAAGTTCACAGTTTCATTTGTCCGATGCATGAATAAGGCGATGAGGCCCATTGCAATGTTAATTTAACATAGGGCGGAGGAATACACAACGAGTTTGCAAGTAGATCTTAAGTAGGGCTTTCAAAAGTGTTCATTTTACACTGAACAGCATATACTAGCTTTTTCGCCATGCGGCATTGTTTTTCTTCTCCCAAGCCTAAATACAATAAATTACAAATTTTTGTTGTTAAATATGTTAGTTCTTGCTGGAAAACCATTTTGCGCCAAAAAAAATCTGGTAACTTGCATACTTTTACACTGTTTACTACGGAATTTTTTTTATTACATTCTCGGACATTTTTGAATGATTCCCTTTTCGTTTATTAATCTCACTGAGTTTTTTTTTTCCCCCGAATCGCAGTGTATTTAATTGATAGGTTGGGTTATTGATGGAATCCGACTTGTCGCCAGGAAAGGGATGGAATTACAATCGTCTGTATTCGTAACCGAAATATCGTATGGCAGTCTAGTTGAGAGCCAACCGCTGTTACCCGATCAAGTGGTTTCTTCAAGCGAACGAAGTCAGGTCAGTTTTTAAATCCCGTGTGGAAAGAACGTTGGTTCGTGGGAACCGTGTTGCATTCTGGGTTATCAATGATATCGTCGACGTAACCTACACACATTTTATCCAAGGCTGTTGCCATGTTCGATCCTTACCGCGCGCCTTTTTTTTTTTTTTTTTTTTTTTGCGTTACGCATAGCCTTGCGTCAATATTGTAAACATTCTGTTTTTTTATTATTATTATTATTTTAAAGCTGCCTAATTTTTCAAGGATATCGCCATCTTTTCACGACATCTAACGGAATATTTTTGTTAGGGTTTCTAGCCGTCCAACTGTTGTGTGAAAAGTACGTTTAAGTGAACTTACCGCGTAGGGCCGGATCCCATAAAACTTGGGTACAACTTAAGCTGAGTCCTTAAAATGTCGAATTAAGAGTGAAGTATATTTCTGTTTTGGTAATTTAATTTTCCTACCTTCTCGGTCCCTTACTACGGCCTGAATAAGTGTTCAGTTTTTGAATTTTGGAAAAAGTATTACATTGACTAGCGTGCACGATTTTTATCGTGATTGTAGACGTTGGGGCTTCTAAAGGTGGAACTATGACTTTATTGGTGTAAAGCTTGCGCCGAAATTTAATGCATCCCTCTACTACTCATCTGCGGATCTTTTGCAGATCTTGTAGAGAATTAGTAGTATGAAAATGCAATCTTTAGCTATATTGGAGGGCTGTGAAACAGCATTTTATTGATACTGGTGTCTTAAAAAGTACCCATCTTAGCTCGTCTGTGGGGTGTGTTTATTTTTGTATTTCACTAAACTAGGAACTAATTTGATGGTTTGGCATAAACATGCGGGTTTCAAACACTGCAACGCACCTGCGTGTCGCCGCTGGGCCACGAATTTTCAGCCCTTCACCTAGGACTGATTATGTTAGCCAGCTTCTAGGATACTCTTGATTCACATGTATAAGCAAATTTTTCTGCACTACCATTTTGATGTTTGGTTACAAGTTGTTCATGACCGCGCTGTTCCGTTCGTCAATTTTAATGCCAAGATTCCAAAATCAGTGATGGACGGTCATGTTTCTGTTCTATTAGATTTATTCCACTGTCTTACATATTTTCATCAAGTGACTTTCAAGACACTAATTCTATTTTTTACAGCAAAAAATAATGTACCCTTTAGCGCTACCTATCGGTTAATTTGCAAACTATATTTATTTAATACGAATGTTGAATAAAATTAGTGTTTAAGTTCACGTACTTAATTATAAATGCATACATTGTAACTATGCCATACTATTGGGCAATACACGCTGATTACTCAAGATATTAGTGATATAAAATATGTGAACCAACTCATTGGCATGCACAGGGTCAGATAATTTTTGATGGGGGGAGGGCGAGGCCCTCAAAATTGTAAGTAAGAACGTAACCTTTTTAAACTGATATATTCATGTATTCATTACAAGTCTACACTACATTAAAACTGCGTGGCTCGTGCGGAAAACGAGAACGCTTTCTGATTGGCTGTTCTGGTTTTCCGCTCTTGTAGGTTTGGCGTGATGGGCTCAGAGACTACATGTGAACCGGACATACGCAAAATTCATCCCCCGCGTTTTACTTCCAGGAATCAGTTAATTACACAAAGAACGTTAACAAACATTCTGAGGGGCACATGTTTTCCGTGAAAATATTTCAAGACCAGTTTAGTTGTTTCCCGGAACGCTTGAGCACTGCCGCGGCTCTTAACATCGAGATCTTGAGAGCCGATGAGGGTGAAGTGAGGTGTGAATGAAGGATTGGGCAAACGGGATATCCCCGAGAGTACCCGTCGACTAGTGGCATTCGTCGGACACTATTCCCACTGGCAAAAATCTGTGTTGAACCGGCCGTGGATTTAATCCGTTTCGCCTTGGTGGGAGGCGAGCAATCTAACCGCTCAGCCACCGTGGCCCCGGCACTGTCGTGATTGGATCATTTTAGTCGTCACTTGCCTTAGATGTTTGCCCGGGAATTACGTACGTTCGATATCAGGGTAACTTTATTTTGATTGGCCCTGTCAGGTAGAATATGCCTTCTCTGATAGCCACCGAATTTTGGCAGAATTAATATAGTGACGTAATTATGAATTTGTAGTTGAGTTGTCATGTCTGCATACTGTGTGAGGTCGAGAGCTTGAGGGTATAGTCGTACTTTTGGAATTATATTTATTTTTAATAAAATTGTATTGTAAAGGGCTTATTAACGTCTCCCGGTGCTATGCTTGGAAGCTTAGCAGGGGACGGCTTACAGAATAACTTATAATCCAACTTGAATTAACATCCATGCGTTTACCCGGGATTCGAACCCAGGGCCTCCCGCATCCCAGATCGGTGGCGCACCAACCGACTGCGCCACGGGAGGTCGGCTGCAAAAATAAAAGGAATTTTAAAAACCAATGATGCAGTATGGCGGTATAAGTGTTTAAGGTTCCCCTTAAATCGTTTAACTGGCACAGCCACCCCCCTCGCCCCTTCGTTTTCTGTTTCCGGCTCACCTTTAAAAATTCCAGTGGGCGCGCCTATGTTGTGTGTTATGTACGCGCGTATTTGTCGTACGTATGCATTCTAAAGGCCAACCGGTGACAGATTGAGCACGTGAGCACTGTGAGCGGGATTTTCCTCCGTACCCGTTTGTGAAGAGCCGAAGGCCGAGCGAATACCTTCAAGCTTCGCTCTGACGAGAAAATACGTGGCAAAGGTTTTTACCATAACATTGGGTTACGTTTCAGTGGTTCCAGTTTCGACTAATCTGCTACATTTGAATAGGGTTAGGCCTATATGTGTAATAATAATAATAATTAAATAAAGTTGTTTGATACCCAGAAAACCGTTTAGCTCATGTTAGTGGTTATGGCCATGTGGCTTTGACTACAGAGGAAATTTAATGCTGCAGTTACCTTAAAACGAACTGGACGCAATATAAATTTGAGAAAAGGGAAGTGATCAAAAAAGAAAAAAAAATTAATTGCGTTTATTGTTGCGGTTTTCTCATGACATCGATCTTTAACCAAGAAATAAAATTTATCAGTTTTTTTATGAAAAAGTAATAGTAAAATTGCTACCTTTATATACATGCGTACGTAGGTGTCGTGGGCGCATTTTACTTGTATTAATAACACTGTCGTTTAACCAAGAAGCAGTCAATAAAAAAAAATTTTGAAGTAGAGCCTATATTATTTTTAATATTATATTTAGGTATATTTTAGGCAGGATAATTTACGATTACGTACAATTTTTGCTAATCAAAGTGTTAAGTATTTTTTTTCTTTTTAAAATTGTTTAATAATTCCCACGAGATTTGGCGTACTAGCGCGACTACTTGTGTGTTCAAACGTACGCTTAATACACACTGTACGCGATGAAATTGATTTATAAAAGTACGCAATT
Organism: Dryococelus australis; assembly: GCA_029891345.1. NCBI lineage: Eukaryota > Metazoa > Arthropoda > Insecta > Phasmatodea > Phasmatidae > Dryococelus > Dryococelus australis. The sequence continues at coordinate 325,351,514 of CM056994.1, forward strand.
AGTCGAGACCCCGAAAATTTCGCGGATTTATTTGCAAGAAACTAGACTCCACTATCGTTTGTGTACGCTAGCCCCAGTTAGTTTTCATTGGCTGTTGCTCGTCGTGTACTCGAGCTCAGGTGGCACAGAATTCAACCACTCTTTTCCTTGCGTGTTGTTATGTTGGTTCAAACACGCCCAGGTCGTGGCTTACAGACAGCAGTCCAATCAAAACTGAAGTCAAATGTGTATGTATGTTTGAAGTGTAGCTCGTCCTCAAATGGATTCCGGAAATGTCTGTGACTCTTAGCAATTATTATTGCCTGCTCGCCTCCTACCAAGGCGATCCGGGTTCAATCTCCGGCCGGGTCACTCCGGATATTCGCTTGTAAGGGTCGTGCCGGACGATGCCGTTGGTCTGCGGGCTCACCTCAATCACCCTCATCGGCTCTCAACACCTCTATGTTAAGAGCCGTCCAAAACTCTTCACTCGCCCAATATTATTCATTAGGTACACAAATGTTAACGTAAATCGTAACTTTGCATCAGAGTAAATAAAACAGAGAAGTTGACCTTCGCATGTAATAAAAGATAAACTTAGAAATAAGTTTCCATAAATATGGATTGTTATGTCTTTGGTTACGACGAGGTTTCGCGAACGACGATGGCTATAGTTCATTCGCGGTTTCTTCGGCCTTTTTGAATCAAACCTTTGAAAAATCTCCCCTTATATTACGTGCTTGGTTGTTTCCTAAATACGCCTTGTATGACAAGAGTTTTATACTTGTGTCCCAAAAAAGTTACTTTATTTTCTGTTAAGTTGAAATGTTATTCATATTTTATCTATAAATTATAATGCTTCATAATAAATAATTTGAATTAAAAAACAGCGAGAACATAGGTATGTTGGTAGCGCCTAGTAAGAAATAGTTCTTATACAAAATACTGTTCCAACAGAGTGCGCACGAATCCGGTGCGTTGTCCCTCTGGTGTAATCTTCCAGACTTATTTAATCTTTGTTTGCACTAGGCGGAGGAATATCCTGGAAGTATAAGTTTAGCAGGGCTTCAGAAAAGGCCGAAGTAACCGTGAATCAACTATATCCCTCGTTCCACAACATTTATACCGTGCGTGGTTTTCCCGGAGAAAGGGTTTGTTGACGTCAGGAGACGTAAATAACGCAATTTAAAGCTGCCAGGACGTGTGCGGCTGCGTAGAATCTTCTCCCTCTCCCGATCATCCTTGTTCTCCGACGTGCAGACATTCCTCCAGACCAGTAGTGGGTTTGGAGGGAGGGGAGGGGGGGGGGGTTAGGTTAATTAGTGAGAATGACCAAGGTGAGCCCCTGGCTCCGCGCGGAACTAGCGACAAGACACGAACGAAGTGATAGGATTTCGTGGAACACGACGTAGCACCAAAGAGGATCTCTTGCCCGTCTGTCCTTCACTTTTGTTTCTCTTTCTTCGTATCTGCTCTGATTGCCATTTATTCCAAGTTCGTGCCCGGGCAGCATTTTTCCATCGTTAATTGTTTACGTTCACTGTGTTTATTCTCTGGATTGTTTTGCTTCTAACTTTTCGCTTTCCGGTTGCTCGATTCCTGTCATTTACGCCTTGCCGGGCATGTTTAAGATCTATTTGAGAAATTCCGACAAAAAACAATGTTTCGTGAAAAGTACGCGGCTTCTAAAGGGGCTTACGCAATTGAAAACGTAAACAAAAATCTAGTAGAATTTGGCAATGAGGACTAACCGAACAAAAATTAGGTATGCAGTGGAAACGCATCTTTAAAGTGCGTTGTTTAAAATTAAAATGGAAATAAGCGTTCAGTTATTTGCATTTTTGTGTTCTTTGGATGAATAGTGCAATGGGGGTGAATGATTAGGTGGAGATTCTTAGGCATTCGATATTGCGATGCATATGCCTGCGATGGAAAAACAGGACAGAGCACGAAAAAAAAAAAAAAAAAAAAAAAAATTCTTAAATAGGACAAGACGAGAAATATGTATACAACACTGGAAAATCCCAAGAGGGAATAGAGTCAAAAAACAGAGCAGGTTTTTAGTCTGTGTCGTTTTTGTGTGTTATCTGTTGGTCGTGCTTATAAACATTTTTTTTTTGTACTCGTCCATAAGTAACTTGACTTATTTAAGTATTTTTTTCGTGCTCAGTCCTGTTTTTCCATGACAGACATCTGCATCGCAATGGCAAACGGCAAAAAAAAAAAAAGCTCCATCTAGTTATTTAGATTTTTTGTTTACACAATCGTAATTTTCGTGTGCTTACTGCCCACTGTCAAATCCAACTGCTCACTGCTTGAATTTCCAGTTGTGCAAACCTCTTAAAACGCGTGTGTGCCTCTGATGAAGTAAGTTTAACTGCGTATAAAAAAGAAAAGAAATGTTTTTTTGGCAACACTGCCGAGCACGTTCCGAGCGCCTGCTTACGTCACGCGCGCAAAATAGCGTACGTGATTCATTCACTTTCTCTCTCCGGATGAATTTTTCGCGCGGATGGAAAAAAAAAAACACCCGACAACTTTCTCTCCGTGTAAGCAAACTCTCTTAGCCTGCTCCGTCTTCTTGTTTATGCAACGCCAACTTTCGCACAAACATGGTATCACTTATTCGCCGTTGTTGACGCATTGAACTATTATTTTTTTTTTGTATTCAAACGGTCGAAATTTAAAAGGATATTGCTAGACACGTGTTAACTTCCCCCTCCCTTTATGCTATTCAGTGTAATTTACGTTTTATATTCGTGATAATTACTTGCATTGATTCCGACTATACTTACACAGGCGTAAAATAAACTATCATACACGAATGCAGTTTACGTACAATTTGTTCTAATAAGTATCAGAATTAGTACGTACATAATAAAAATCACATTGTGGACTTCAATTGCATAGTAACTATGTAATGAAATAATAACACACTCCTCGGAACTGTTTCTTAGTTTATAAAATATCAATTGACGATGATACATTACAGAAGTTGAAAGAAACCTTGAACGTAAATAAATAAAAAAAGTTACCAAAGACGAAACCGCGTCGCGTGACCAATTTGTTAACAAGTGCCAACTGGCACGCAGCCCAAGTTCCAGGCGATGGTAACGATGGATGGACGGCGTAAGTGAGCCGTGGCAAGAAAACGCAAGTGTTTTATTACGGGAGTTGGCGACGTCATTGACGGCAACATCTTGCCAAGGTTGTTTTTGATTTGGGGGGGGGGGAGGGGGAGGACATCGTGCTGGTACTGCAGGTCTACAGGCTATTTACGGTAAAGTGAGCAATTTTTAAGGACCTAAATTTTTCTTTTCGGGCTATTTCTGTATTTCCGCCACTTTTCAATATACACATTACATGTGACTTATAAACACAGGGTATACATTTCACTTCTCTAAAAATGTAACATCTACGTTTGCAATAAAATATATTTATTATTGGTTAATGACTGTTGGGAGGGTCTTAAAAGTGCTCACTTCATCTTAACGTCGAATAAAAAGTGCTAGGTAACAATCTGTGATAACTTAGATTACTTCTTTCGCTTTGTTTTTTTTTTTAATTCATCGGAGTGTAAAAATGAGCAGATTTGTAAAATATTTACTTTTCTAGTAATTCCGCAATTTCACTTGACCGACGCATGAATAAAGTGATGAGGCGCAATGCAATGTTAATCTTACATAAGGTGGAAGCATCTACAACCTCCATGCAAATAGATCTTAAGCAGGGTTTCAAAAATGCTCAGTTTACCGTGAACAGCCTGTACCTAGATATCACTGATGAGCAGGGACAAGTGTTTTTCGCGAAAAGATTTGAAGACCAGTTTTATTCCAAAACACTTTTGTTGATATTGCACGTTCGCGGTTGGATGATTTAAGATGTCACGTGTCTCAAGAGTGTCTGGCCGCGAATCATGGATGTTCAGTATCGGAGTACTTTATTACAATTGGCTGAGTCAAATAGGAACGTGTCTTCTCACGTAGACACGCGGCCAATAACAGAAGGAAGTTGTGGTTGTATTCGTAGGATATTGAAGTCTAGCATGACCATAAATATTTTCGCGAAATACAGCTGTCCGTACTGATAAGGGCGTGTACGTAGGATATTGAAGTCTTGCATGGCCATAAATATTTTCGCAAAATACACCTGTCCCTACTGATAAGGGCGTGTACGTAGGATATTGAAGTCTAGCATGACCATAAATATTTTCGCGAAATACAGCTGTCCGTACTGATAAGGGCGTGTACGTAGGATATTGAAGTCTTGCATGGCCATAAATATTTTCGCAAAATACACCTGTCCCTACTGATAAGGGCGTGTACGTAGGATATTGAAGTCTAGCATGACCATAAATATTTTCGCGAAATACAGCTGTCCCTACTGATAAGGGCGTGTACGTAGGATATTGAAGTCTAGCATGGCCATAAATATTTTTCGCGAAATACACCTGTCCTACTGATAAGGGCGTGTACGTAGGATATTGAAGTCTAGCATGGCCATAAATATTTTCGCGAAATACACCTGTCCCTACTGATAAGGGCGTGTACGTAGGATATTGAAGTCTTGCATGGCCATAAATATTTTCGCGAAATACAGCTGTCCCTACTGATAAGGGCTTAGAGTGCAGCACCGCATATTTTAGATTATATTGTTACGCTCTGCGGCTCGTGCCGGCCGCGAGTACCCGTTATGCGTGATCCGGCTGAGTTGAGATTTACAAAAATTTCTGGGCGATGGCCTACGACCCTATAAATAATGCATCGGTCCAAAGGCCGGCAGTCTTTTACGGTGGCCACCTGGGGGAGTGCGGGGGGCGAAGTCGAGTACAGACCAACGAGCATACAAGCACCAGAGACGTCACTCAAGGCAAATAGCGCCCAGTGCGAATGTTCCAAAAAAAAAAAGTGTTCACGGGTTGGCCACGTGGCCAGTTTTCTGTATAATATTTCAATCGTTTAATTCCGCCCATTCTAATAAAAATATGTTCAATATTCTCATTAAAAATATGCAGAATTACATCCAAAAATAAACGGCCACTGTGAGCTTTCAAGTGTCGGTCCACAACGCCAAATCGTTGTTAAAACACTATCTCACATCGACGAGAATGCGCGGCCATTCGACAACGTAATGCTCACATCACCACCAACATCGTAAACAGAAATGTGGGATTTATATAAATCATTGTACTTCAGTCGCTACAATTGAATCGACATAACAATATTTTTATTTGCTATTACGTTGGAAAATATTCATAAAACGATAAGCAGTTTATTTACATTATATCAATCGATTCGAATCATTTTCTGTTTTTATATTGCCGATATTGCACTGGGAAAACAAACAAAATCGTATCGGAAATAAAATAAGCGTTGTATTCACTCCTATCCAGTGTGTAGGGGTTGGTACAGACGACGACGGGAGATTGCGGACGAGGTGTTCGTGGTGTGAATGGACGAGAGGGCGTGATACCCGACGAGTGAGGGCTACTTGCTGTGCATGAAGGCGCTCGGAGAACTGTAGTAGAACATTGCGGACTGGTGGGACATGGACTAAACTGAGGTGGCGCTGAATAACATGTGATACGGGCTCTATTTTAAATATTGGAACTGTCAGATATGGACATACAGTTTGTAAAATAACTCATTAGGTTTTGGTACGCTGTCTGTTGAGACTGATTTTTAATCATTTAACTTCGTTAATTTCTTTGAGATAATTGTGGATTGCATTGATTGAAGTGATTAATTGTAAACAGCAAGTGATATCATGTTATTGTGTGATGTTAAAGTCGAGATAATTTTGTTTCTGGTTATTGTAAATATCATTAGTACGAAATTATAATTAAAATTCGTACTTAATTAACACCTCCATCTCTTAACGAACTTCGTTTTGCCCACTGACAGAGAAAAACGTGTAACAATATTTTAGGGATCAACCAGGCATATGGCATTGTTTTACACATGTCATAAAACATGCATCTCTTTATTACGGTTGCTAATAATACTTTTGTGAACACTGTCAGAAAGTAATTATTTATTTCTTCCCCTGCAGTCAGAATTAAAAAATTAACAGGTCAATATAGCTGTAATAATTTGATAAAGCTTGAGAAGCTATTAGTAGGGACATCCGAATTTCGTGAAAAGATTTCCGCGCATGCTATATTTCAATACCCTAAGGGCGTGCCAGAAGTTCTCCTTTTCTTATTGGCCACGTGCGACTGTGGGAAGACATTTTCCCACTTGGCTGGCCAATCAGAATTCGGTTACTCCGATACTGCACGCTTGTGATTCGCGGGCAGACACCTGAGACGCGTAACACCTAGATCTTCCAATCACGATGGTGGATCTGCGCTAACATCTTACGTAGTGCAACTGGTGGTGAGATGTTTTCGCGAAATGCGATTGTCCCTAGCTATTAGTCATGCTGGGTCATGCAAAAAATGTTATTAAACGTTCTTAGCTGGAACGTATGTAAAGAAAAATTTATAAATATCAAGCTGGCAGCGACTGACATAATGCTACAGTGAACATATAAAAATCGGCTAAATACAGAAATCCACGGTTAGAAAATGAAGATGTAGCACTCTTATAGCTACCGCAACTCTGATGGCGAGTCTGTATAAAAATATATCGCACTAAGAATGCAGTTTTAAGGCGCCTTTGGTGATGGATATTTTATTATCGCTACGATCCTGATTCATCTAATGTCGCACTGTGGTCGTTCACGATTTATTGCTGCATTTTTCGTTATCTCGCAACTACGATGTTAAAAGACTGTGGCATTCTCAGCTATCTACAAAATGCCACCACTGGGATTAAGTAAGATTATGACACGCTGCTGTTCAGTGACGCACTTTTGCTAGCGAACAGAATTCCACCACTATCAAATCAAAAATGACGGTAGTGTCCTGTCATAAACGCAAGACGGCAAAGAATTTATAAAACTTATTTGACACAAGTAATTTTCGTGGTAGACGGTTCTGATCTTACCTGTTATGGTCTTATTTTCTGTTTCATACAACTTTTTTTTTTTTTTTTTTTTTAAATCAAACCTTTGAAAAATCATTACTCGTATGACATGACGTGTTTGGTTGTTTCCTATATACGTCACGTAAGACAGCCGTGTTATGCTTACGTTAACATAGTAGTACCTTATTTTTGGTTAAATTGCACCTCTACTTATATTTTGTTTATACATTATATTATTTCATTCGTAATTAGTAGAGAGCCGAGAATTTCGTGGGTTCATTTCTAGGCAAGTTGGAATTCACACACTTGTACGTTCATGTAACGTTTGTAATTGGTCGACGTGTTGTTTGACACCTCCTGGAGATAAATGAGCCAATAACAAACATGCAATAAATTGTACGCCCAGCCACCGCTTTGTACTACCACAACAATCAACCTATGATCAGTTGATATCTGTATGAGCGTATAAAGATTGTGAAGTCTAGCCTACAGGTCACTGAACTCGCGAATTTCTCGGGTTTCTAATAATTTGTATGAATAAAGTACATTGAGAAAACAGGTGTGTTGATAACGCCTAGTAAGAAATAGTTCTTATGTAAAATATTATTACACTGATCGCGCACGAATGCGGTGCGCTGTCCCTTTGGTGTAATTTTCTAGACTCGGTAATGCTTTGTTGAAATAAGGCGGAGGAATATCCTGGAAGCAGAAGTTTAGCAGCGCTTCAGAAAAGTCGGAAATAACAAGTGAATGGACTATACATTATTACTAGGGATGATGGAAAATCTCGAATTTTTTTTTTTTTTTTAGTCGGCATATCTTTGTTAACACTATAGCTGGTTTATACTTTTATGATTGGATAACCAAGGTTTTGACACGGCAAAGTTCTTTGCAGGCCAACCACAAACATTTTGCTTTAAGTATCAGGATCCTCATTGGCCGAGTTAAATTGGATAGTAGCTTTATACATCCATGACGGCCAATAAGAAAATAAAACTGTCGGAAGTATGTAGAGTTCGTTGAACCGTAGCAAACAGTGAACTTTTCCCGTGATAAACCACCATCTCTAATTATTACGTTAAAAAGCATCTTACATATGTCCTAACTATAAAATAATATAAGACCGCGATAGAGCACAAAAACGATAGTGAAAAATAATTTTATTATGGCCTTTTGTTTCTGGCAGCTCAAGTTTTACTGTGTACTCTTCGCGGTACTTAAATAGTTCTCTGGTGTTTCTGGACATAGGTACATTTAGCGGAAAGAAGTACTTTCTTAACTATTTCTTTCCGTACTAGGTATCCTTCCGCCGCGGCAATGTAGCAGTCTCCCTGAGCACCCCACATGATAAGTTATATTCTCCAATGTACACTATAAAAAAATTTTCTGGTAAACTTCCTAAACTGAATTGGACGTTTCTAACTCATACATCGTACGGAAATAATACCACACATCTGGCTACGAATATAGAACGTTTAGCGTCGCTACCATACAAAGTTGGCAGTTTCCTACGCATTTGACTGTTTCCTGCGCAAATGTGTAGTAAGCTAGCATAAACGTGTGGGAAATAAGTTTAACCATTCGCGCTTTCTCGCTCTACGTATACATACATATAGTAAATTTGCAAATAATTCCTTAGAGTGTAGGCGCGTCTGCCGCGCGACCCAGACATCTTCGTAGGCTTCGTCATCTCGTCACTTGTCGGACCTCCCGGCCTTTTGAGAATCTCTGTCGTAACGAGGCCTTCCCACATTCGTGTCTCTTCCCGTTCAGCACATCTACATCGAAATAATGTCTGATGGATGTCTTTATCTGACGTTCAGGATGTTCAGGGACATCCAGGAATAGCAAAGTTACATCCAAAATACTGCCAAAACATATCCAAAAAATAATGGATATCCTGTTGGTAGAGACCTGAAATATTCGCGAGTTCAGTTACCTGCAGGCTAAGCTCTACAGTCGTGTGTACAAATATGCCTACATCAACTGCACATTGGTTGTCTGTTGTCACAGTGGAAGAAGACTATTGGGCCAGCGTTCTCCATGAGATGTCAAACACCACGTGGGGCAATGGATAAAGTTATATATATATATGTGTATATATATATGCGCGTGTGTGTGTGTATATAATATATACATACACATTCACACACACGTTATTTGAATCCTAGCTTGTCCTGAAATGAATACGTGAATTATTCAGGTCTCTACCTATAGACATTTTTAGATTTAGTCGCCATAAGCAATGGCCATGGGTAGTTTTGTAACATCTAATGGATATCCAGTAAGTGGTACAAACTGACATTTACTACTATATATCCGAAGGATATCCATAAGAGATTCACTTCAGGATTTACATGACTCTAAGATACTGTGGATGTAATTAGGATATCCGGTGGAAATCAAGTGCTATGTAGGTCCAATCTGGTGGTTTGTCAAAGATAACCTGTTTCAGCGATCAGGTTACTTTCAATATGCCGTCTGCATCTCTTTAAGTTTGCACATAAACTAAAACACTTTGCCGTACGTCAAGAAATAATGTGCTGAATATGAAACATAACACGTTCAAAAATGCACAGTCTTTATTATTTAATGCAGTTATAATTCTGGTGGGTACCTCCCCCCCCCCCCCCCAAATTTCCACTGTACGTCACGTGACTTTCGAATGAATTTTTTTAAAACTTTTGTCAGGCATTGTTGTCTGCATAGTGGACGCTGCACAGGAAAGGTCTTCAGTTGTCTGTACTGTCTACCCGGTAACTATGGGGTCGATAAGCAATGCCACGTACGGGAATCACCGTGCGGAATGCAACGGCCGCGTGTGCCGCGTTTTCGAGCCGCACACGCCAGCAAAATGGCGTCGCGGGCGAGTAAAATGTAACGTCGTTCGCCATTCAGCCTCCAGCCGGCATCACATCCAACAAGGAACCTTCCGCCGAACACAGTGGCCAGTCAGACGCAAGACCCGTTCCCCGGAGCCTCGCGAAGCCAATCACAGAACGGGTACACCCATTTTAAAGGAACCGCCACGCCTGTTCGTCTCTGTGTAGTGATCTACTCTGCGGTTTTTAATAATAGTTGTATTTAAAACCAGTCTATAGTGCTGCATTCACAGTTACTTTCATCTTCTCTGAACCCCTACTAAAGTTCTACTTCCACGATATTCCTCCACTTCATACAAACAAAGCTCAACCCTTTTACATCTACTTAAATTTACGGTTTCAGGTGTTGCAAACAAAAACGTTTATGATGCGTGCTGTACTTAGATTAACACAACACTTGTTTCGTTGCCAGAGCCAATGAGCTGTAGGCTATATGTTCGGCTACAGTTATATTAACCAATATTACCTAGCCATTTCCCCACAGGTTATGTCATTGGTCATTGAGCTTTTCAGTGTGCAGGACAGGCCAAAAAATACCTGCATGTGCATAATGTACCACAAAGTTGTGTACACTGCGTATGCATGGGTTCACCACGTCTAAAAGATTACACCAAAGGAGGGGCCACGGTGGCTGAGTGGTTAGACCGCACGCCTCCCAGCAAAGCGGGTTCAGTCCCCGGCCGCGTCGCTCCGGATTTTCGCAAGTGGGAATCGTGCCGGACGATGCCGCTGGTCGGCGGGTTTTCTCGGGGATCTCCCGTTACCCCCGATATCTCATTCCGGCACTGCTCCATCCTCTACCCAATCACCGTCATCGGTAGAGCCCCGAGTATTTCGCGAATTCCTTCTGTGACGAAGTAGACTTGCAACACTTGTTATTTTCTCCTGTTACTGCGATTGGACAGCAGTCGTTTGTGCACGCCCAGTTTAACTGCGAGCCAGTAATAAGCAGGGAGGATAAGTGTGAGTGAGCTTTGAACAGTCCCGTACGAAGACCTCACTTGATCGCAGCAACCAATAAGCAGGCGACAGTGTCTCGAGTGCACAGAGGGCAGTAGAGCCCAGCCTGTTGCCACATCAATTCGCGAAATACTCGGGGCTTTACTCATCGGCTGTGCAGACCTCGCCGCTAAGAGCCGGCCAAATCTCTTCACACGTTCACTCTTCACGGCAGCAGCCAATGCGCACGGCACACGACAGAATGCAGGGGCTCTCGGCGAACTGACGCGGTAACCGGAGTCTACGACGAGGAGAAACTGCAGCCGACGAACACGGGCTAGTGCACAGAGCGATACGTGCTGACAGGCGCGTAAGCACTCCTGCTCCGTCTCATTCTCTCTTCATCTTCGTCTGAACACGTCGCTCTGTAGCCTCACGTATGCCAGCGGTCCCGTCGCGAGCATCACATATCGCAACATTCAGGTCGCTGTGAAGCGATTTGGTCGGTGCATAGCACGCGCTCGGGAGCGAACTGATTATGAACGTCTTTTGTTTCGTTATTGCGCGTTATTATTTGGTAAAGGCTGTTCACGATAAAGTGAACACTTTTGAAATGAACCTTTGAAAAAAATCACTGCCCCTGTCTGCATATATTTTAATGGGCGCACTGAATGACATGCGGCCAGTACAGTTGGTAACGATGGATGGAAAGTAGTTCCATATCTTAACGTCGAATAAAATTATTTCTTTCGCTTTTTTTTTTATGCACTGAAGTGTAAAAACGAGCAGATTTGTATAATATTTGCTTTCCTAGTAATTTCACAGTTATTTTTGAACAACGCATGAAAAAAGTGCCGAGGCCCATACCAATGCGCGTACAAGTAGATCTTAAGCAGGGTTTTCAAAAGTGCTCATTTTACCGTGAACGGCATATAACAAGTTATACTTCACTGTTCCCTACCTGCTTGAGAGCAGTTCGTGATTTCATTGGCTACTGGCAAACATACGTCATTTGCCCGCGTGTGACCGCTTTACTGGAGATTGGTCGCTCTACCGTCGAAGCTTTACTATAAGCTAAATACGTCCTTGGGGGCGTGCCACACGAGTTGTTAGCCAATGTCAGAAGCCGCGCGAGCCTACTACATCTGGGAGTTTAGTCTGCACCTACTAAATAACGCGAATTGTGCAGGTCCCTAGTTATTGCACCGCGAATGTCGGAGTTTGATGACGTCGCTGCGGTGAAAATCCGCAAGAAATAGGTACACTGTTTAAAAAATATTTCCTTAATTTTACGGAAAAGTGCTGGTAGTAAAACTTTATCTAGAAGTGTCCGTAAACTCTCCGTAAAATTACGGACACGTTGATTTTCAGATGCGGACTTTTCGTAAATTTCACGGAACATCTGCGTTAATTTTGAAATTAGTTTTTTGTACCTTCCGTTTAAAATAAAAAGAGATAATGAAAAGTCTGTAATTTTCGTTATATGGGTATTCTACCGTGTATAAAAAAATTATATTAAAAAAGTTAAAATAATTTGTACTTAAGCGAGGTTTGAACCCATCAAAATGTTACCATCTCACGACAATAGCCACTTTTTTTATTATTATTATTATATTTTACTACATTTGTCAAGTTTTTTTTGTACTCTACGTCCAAGTAAATTTACTCTGCATATTAGTAAAGTAAAATATGCTTTGTTCCACTAACTTTACATAGAATGGTGTAAAATTACTATTAATATGTAGCAAAAAATAAACTGTAACATTCGTGTATTTGCTCTCCACGGCACGTAAATTTGCACAGACAACGCAATTGTAATTTCACCACTGTGAATGTGACTTTTTCTCACTAACAGAAAAGTAAAATCGCTAAATCACTGTAATTGTAATTACACAATTTATGTACATTTTTGACTAAGCAATTTAACCGTCAGCGTACTTTTACAACTGCGTCATGTTAATTTACGTACTTTGCATGTGTATTTTTATCAGTTCATATTATTTTACTCCATTTTATAAGTCTAGTTTATCAGAGGTACAAAAAGTTATCTCCGAAGTGTGCGTCACAATCGACTTCAGATATAGAATAGGTTGTTATCTACAATCAGCATGTTCCATCAGTGGAGTTAAGATTTCCTTTTATACACACAAAAGGAGATTAAAGTAGTTCTACTCCCTATCGCTAGATCGCATGTTTTAAACAAATACCTGTAGATATTTGTATTCACAAGATAATTAGTGTAAAATTACAAATACTATGCTCGTTTTAGCAAATTACACATAAAAATGTAAAATATCCGAAAATTTGTATGTGTAAGTATACGCTCACGTATGCTCCAGAGAATTTAATGTTAGTTTACATACAAACGGTCATTGTAAAATTACACAATTGAAGATGTACAGCTATAAACACATTGGGTGTTCATACGACTATGTAGGAGTAAAAATACATAACTTAAGGTTTTAATACAATGAGTGGGTGTATCTTTACACGTACCTCAAAATGTGAACATTAACACCAACATTGTGTTTATTAAACCATACATTAATATATTTTTACCAAAGATATGTAGTACTGCCTGGATTATTAAGCATATTTGTGTAAAATTACACGCACAGTAGTTGTTTTTACAAATTACACATACAAAATGTATAGTTACCAAAAATTTGTATGCGTAAATTTACTCTAATTTTTTTACATTGTATCGTGTACTCATATATTTTCGCGAAAAATCTCTAAATGTAGCTATTCATCACGAGTATGATTGTCCGTGGAGAAATGGAAATAAACTGTGCACTTACATCTGTAGGGCCTACACCTGTAGTGCACTTGTGAGTGTGGATTCCACGACTGGCCTACTCTCCGTTATTGAGAATAGCCAAATATACGCAAGAGATTGGGATGGTTAGTGCCTTTTCTTTGCTTTCTTTCGCTAAATGATTCTTTGCTCGAACTAGACGTCAGCGTTTTGCGTGCGAGCTTACATATCTCATTTGGTTATTGACCACGTTTCTGTGAGAGAAGACATCTCCTACCCGACTGGACCAATCAGAATATAGTCACCCTGACACTGAACGTCCGTAATTGGCTGGCAAGCGTGCACGAGTGAAAGTCGTCCAAACGCGATACTGGTTCTGAACTAACATGTTTTGGAGTGCGGCTAGTCGTAGAACAGGTGGCCCCCAGGCATGGCGGATCCTTTGATGATGTTGCACACATCCCATTCCCGGATTGGTAGAGACCTGAAGAATTCGCAGATTCATTTAGGGACAATCTAGAATTGAAAACACGTGCGATGATATTATTTTAGCCACTGGCCCATACTTTGTTTGGCACCTCCTGGAGAACGGCGCCCAATTGTCGCCTCCCATTGTGGCGGCAGACAATCAATGTGCATTTTATGCCGGCATATTTGTACATAAAACTGTAGAGTCTAGCCTTCAGGTCATTGAACTCACACATTTTCAGGTCTCTACTGATTGGCTGTGAGCGACGCTCTGGAAAATGGGCCTTCTGTCTGAGTTCAAACACTTTGAAACACAGTTCAAGCCAGCTAGGTGGCGACCTTAAGGGGAATAGTGCATGAAAGCAGCATATTTACCCGATTTTTGATATATGTCGTTTTCCAAAGGGTTTATCCAAATTTTTGGCTCGACAAGGCGTAAATAATAATATTCGGCATCTTTTTACGTTGTTAGATATTCACTGACTTCATTATTCTCGGAGAAATGAATGAAGAAAAGAAATTTCTTTTCCTTATCTTCGATCAGTGCTCCGAGAATGACGAATACAGTGAATTTGTAACTTTGTAAGAATGTGTTCCAAATTGTTATTTACGTCTTGTCGAGCCAAAATTTTTGAAAAATCCTCTGTAAAAAGTTGTGACAAAAATTATAAAAATATACGGTTGTCGTGCACCGTTTCCCTTAAGTACTGCGTAGTAATATTACGTTGGCAGCACTGAAAGTGTTAATTATGTTCGGAGTCGGCAGTAGTTAGTCTGAAAAGGAGCTTGGTGAGAAGAAAGACTGAAGGATTCATCACGGATGTGAAATTGCCTACTTGGGCGACGCGAAGCATGACAGGATTTACAACCCTTCGCATCCGCCCGTCCGTAATCCGTCCGTCAATCACGTGACCAACACCCAATCAGAGGTGGTCATTAATTGTGTCCGTCCGTCAAAACCCTGGCAAGCTTTAACTTTTGACGGACGGACGGATGAAATTACAGCCTTCTTATCTTGCACGTTTTGTTACCCGCTCAGTCCGAATAATTTAAAAGGCTGTGTAGTGACTGCAGTATTTGGTTTTGGCCGTCTTTTGTTTTTACATGTTTGTTTATGTAAGTAGTTGCAAAATATAATTACGTTACATTTTCCCTGAACATTTAATAATAATTACGTTTGCAAACACGAGTTCTTTCTCTGGAGTAGTAAAAGTAATAAAATAATGCTTTAAATGCTATTTAAAGAGTTTTTTTAACATCAATTAATGTTTGTTATGTACGTGTATGTGCATTTTGGATACATACTAACACAGTATCGCCAAAAATATTCATGTTTTGAAGAATTCCTTTCCTATTTATAAACAGTTTTGTTTGCATTAGTTTTCAGCAATGAACTGATGATGGACGTACGGAGACTGGTTGTAAACATAGACTAATGATTGGGTAGACCGCTTATTAGTCTTCTGCGCATGTACCCAATATTGACCTACCCAAGTCATACACAGCTGTCAAAGTCACATGGTCAACAGTGATGAACGTTTTATTTACATCTTAATTTTTAAATGACAGGCACTATTATATTAATTAAATACTTTTACCAATTCGAATTTAGTCAAAATGCCGTACAAATTGGTTATAGGAAGTATACAAACATCTCTTAGCACTTGTTTACAAATCAGTTTTCTAACCTAAAATCCGAACCATGCCGTTTCCGCTAGACGTGTTGGCAGTGTTGCAGTTCAATGTTGGTACACGGAGATTGGTCGTGCGCAGCCAGCGAGATCAGGCTACCTGATATTTAGTCTATGGTTGGAAGTCGCTCGGCTGGAAGACGGACGAACGGACGGACGCGACGGGCCTGCCTATAAGGGCCAGTTAGCATGGCTCGAGGTGGGGCAAGTGACCACAGGGGCGAAACAGTTTCTTATACCGCGAAACCCAACTGCACACGCCACAAAATGTTGTATCGCTGTTCGCCTATCAGCGACTGGTAACTTCCTCGCCAGTCTACAACCCATTCAGACACAACGCCCTCTCCCCGAACATCGCGCAAACAATCAGAGAATTGGGCAAATCCACGTCAAATGAACCACCCTGCCATTTCGTCCCTGGGGGAGGGGGGGGGGATGGCGTACTGGTCAGAATACTCTACTTTCCACCTATAAGAGAACCGGGTTCGATTCCCGGCGGGGTCGCTCCCGGATTTTCTCGTTTGGCGAACGTGCCGGAAGATGCCGCTGGTCGACGGGTTTTCTCGGGGATCTCCCGTTTCCCCGCCCTTGCATTCAGGCACTGCTCCATTATCACCTCTGTTCAACCTCATCGGCTCTCAAGATCGCGACGTCTTTGTGTACTTATCCATAGGGACACCTGATTTTTATGTAAAGTGTTCCAAGCAGGCTAAGACTTCAGTCTATGTGAACACATGCGGTATTGTCCACTTGTCATCGCAAGAAAACGCCTAGTTTTTTTGACTGGCCAACCAGAATTAGTTTACAATGTTCAGTACGAACGTCTGTGACGCGTATTAACCAAAAACCATCCAATCGCCACGTTTGAGATGGTTTCGAAATGAGACTGGGCAGAAATGATCGTCACGAATATCGGGTTGCCGTACTGATCTACTGTGTGGCGATGCGGTGTTGAGTAGCGTGAGGGGTCAGTTAGCGGGGCGTGAGTTGGGGCAGTTTTGTCTCGGCACGTGACTGTACCGCGAGGAAGAGGTATACATTGGCAGGGGGAGCCCCCCCACCCCTCTCCAAACGACAGGCAGTCGACATGGCCCGTGACCCCGAGTCATTGAAGCCAGTTGAAGCAATTTGTCGCGACCCCGATGTCGCCCCTCCCGGAGGTCTTCCCCGCCCCACTTGCGCCCGCCAGCTTCACCCACTGTGTTCGGGTCGGCGGATTAATTACAGGCGAACCTTGAATGACGCTCTGGCTTCCGGGTCGCCGCCGCGCCCCTGCACGAAGCTGTTCGCTCGTTGTTCGCGTCGCCTCCGCGTAGCACTGGTTTACACTCGCGTGCCCCTCGTGCGTCTCGCACACAGAGCAGGTACGTATACATATGTGGAATGGCGTGCTGGCTTCTTGTAGTCGCAAGTATTCGCAGGTATATGATGTTCACTGTAAAGTGAGCACTTTTTAAGGCCCTGCTAACAAATTTCCTTTCAACAAATTTCTAACTTTCCACCACTTGTTAATATAAACATTGCAATATGACTAATAAGCATAGTGTATACATTTTACCACTCTCAAAAGTTAACGTCTGAGGCTGCACTAAAAATATTTTTATTAGGGGTTAATGCATTTTGAAAGGGCCTTAAAAGTGCTCACTTTACCGTGAACGGCCTATAGTCACAAGTAGTCACGGGTATTCGCAGGTAGTCGCATATAGTAACGGGTAGTCGCAGGTAATCGCAAGTAGTCGCAGGTAGTCACGGTTAGTCGCAAGTAGTCGCAGGTAGTCACGGTTAGTCGCAAGTAGTCGCAGTTAGCCACGGGTAGTCACAGGTAGTCGCAAATATATAGGCATGTATTAATAACTCCATAAAACCTGAGCGAAGCGATGCCGGACTGCTAATTATTTATAAAATGTAACAATTTTGAGCCTTGAGTGTTTGTATATGGCTTATGTTATTGTTTACTTGTTCAGTGTTATTATGTCTAGCTTTAATTAAGGGTTCTATGCAATTGTTAATTTCGCCGTACTAACACGTTTGCTCGCCTACCTTGAGTTCTAAGGAATTTACTCGGAATTTGCTTAGTGGTCGTGGTGATTGTTTCGTGTTGGGACAATTACTAGCTTGTTTTGGCATTCTCGCTTCTAGCTGCCTGGCTAAGACTTATATTCTTCACTGGATTATCTACTTTTGAACATTTTCTATGCTGATTACAAGTTGGCGCAATTAAATATGCATATAAGCAACTATATAATTTTGAAATTCGAGAATTTGTAAATGAAATTGAAGCTTACCGTAGCCTATATATGAGTTTCGCTACTGGCTGGCAGTCATCCAGTGATCTGGCAAGTGATCTGTCAAAGTTCCAATGAAACGTTCTTTCCCATGTAACATGGTGCACGATCCCTTGTGGTTATTTAAATAGTCCACACGTTGAGTGATGCCAACGTGTTGTTACACAGCAGTGAACATCAGAGAAAACTGCTGGCTGGGCAATAGTACGTCGAAATTATCGCCAGAGAATTCAAACTCCGTTACGTTACGGCAGACTACGCCCAACTCTATTGAATTCAGGGGCCACGGTGGCTGAGCGATTAGTCTGCTCGCCTCTCGCCACGGCGAACCGGGCTCAATCCCCGGCCGGGTCACCGGATTCTCGCAAGTGGGAATCGTGCTGGACGATGCCGTTGTTGGGCGGGTCTTCTCGGGTATATCTCGTTGATCTGGGAGAAAAAAAAATTGTTTTTATTCGCATATCGACTAAGTATAGGTAAGGGTGTCTAGGGTTTCAATTGGTCCTTTTACTGTGGCAGGATTGAAGAACTTCTATAAATAGCAAATATAGGCGCAGGCTAGGCTTGAATTCATTTCCTTACCCTCGTAGGCTCTCAAGACCTCGGTGTTAAGAGCCGCCCAAGCCGTTTCATCCATTCACTCTCTTGAATTCAGGCTACCTAATGTTACGTAGCCAGTACCCAATAGTGTTAATGCAGGCGTCCCCATTCGTCGAATCCCTGGAATTGGCCATTGTGTCTGATTGGCTATTGCGTGCTTGAAAGTTCCACCAATTGGCTGCGCCGCCGCTTGGCATGCACGTTAATAGATGCTGATTGGCGAACGGAGCTCCGAAGCGTTATGAGCAAGTGACGCCATTTTGCTGGCGTGTGCAGCTGTATTTCGTTGAACAAGTGGCTTTATTCTTAGGTATATTCTGTTCACGGTAAAGTGAGCACTTTTGAGGCCCTAGTTACTTTTTCCTTTCAGTCATTTTTTTTGTCCTTTAACTACCGTTTTAAATCATTATCGCCATGTAAGTAATAAACACAGCGTGTATGCCCACCCCAAATGAGAGGGCTTTCAAAAGTGCTCACTTTACCGTGAATATCATATACTCTGTGATCCGGCACTGCAAGTTCCCTCAGCGTTATTCAAGGCAAGGTGTTACATAATAAATTACGGTTGGTTTTATGGGGCTCTAATGGGCTTGGTTGTGTCTGCGCTAATGAGAAGCGACAAAGAGATCGGCCTTCACAGATCTCACATATAGCGCTTTCGCTGTTATGCCCGCTACACAGAAGTTCAAGTTTTCCTATTTCTACATGATTTCATTGTTCGTCCACGGAGACTGTTGTTACAAAATTCTGATGAAACCGTAATTCAGTATTCTGAATTTCTAAAATAATCATGCAAACGTGGTGCATATATTTTTCATAATTAGTATACAGAATACGAGTGAAACCAATAAGCTGTTATTGCTTCACCGTTACGGAAACAATATTACATTACGACGCGTGCATCTCTTCAGCAGTGTCTCAACAGCTAAGCGGAGGGGACGGGCCGAAGAAACAGCCCTTTAACACACTAATATTCACTCATGCTGTCATGTTATCGACGTGGTGTAATCGGCCCTACCCTCGTAGCTCAGGGGCAGGGTGACCCAATCATAGTCGGAGGGTCGCGGGTTCGCGCTCCGGTGCCTCCGACCCGGCAGACCTTCAGTTTGCCTGTCACACTGGGAATTTGTCAGCAAGTCAGTCTCACTAGAGTTTCGTCAACGGCAGATGTCACAATAAGGTCAAATGAAGGAATACGGGGGGGGGGGGGACCGGATAGCGCATCGGCCTACCGTTGGAATGTAAACAGACATGTGTTATATTATATCAATTTTGTAATTAACTTTATTTACTTCAGTTTCAGCCGTAAATGTTTGTGACAAATGGGCGCACATAAAAATAATTATAAAAATCATTTTCTACATTATTATTACAATCTTCTTACACACAATCATAGTAAACATGAGGATATTCCATTACGAAGATTTTCTTGCAAATTCTGTTTTCTGAAGCATCTAGAATGGAAATATACTTAAATTTTTTTTTTAAATACAGACTATTTTTATCGATTAGTTATTTTTTTGGATTTAAAACGCATATTTCAGTAAAATATTTTACAGTGTTTGCAAAATATATACATTCTTCTTTCATATACAGCATAGATCGCACTTTTCTGACAATTTTCATGGTGTCCTTACTACATTTGTTATGAGTTCTTCACACTGTATAGTCGGGTGCAGTGCTCCATAGGCAGTTGGTTTACTTCAACCTTAAAGTGGGTGCTCACAAATACGGTGCGTTGCCATTCTGGTGTAGGTAATTTTCTAGACGTAGTTAAGCTTTGCTTTAATGAGGCGGGGGAATATCCCGACAAAAGAACTGTGCTAGGGCTTCAGAAAAAATTTCATGTAACCACGCATGAACTATAGCTGAAGTGCTGAGTAAGGAACGGAACTGCGGGTATGACCCGTTCGCGGTAAACTGAGAACTTTTTCAAGCCCGGCTGAACATCTATTTTATGCACATCGTATATGCTTACACCGTATGAGAGAGACATTAACATTGCTATGGGCCTTAGCCAACACCAACAAGCCGGTGTTGCCTCAGCTGTTTGTTTATGCGCCGGTCAAGTGAAGCTGTGAAATCGTTACTATAAACCAAAAATATTTGACATATATTCTAATTCTTACATTAATATAATTTTAAAAAATCGGAAAGCAAAGTTAATATTTTCGTTACTCACAAATACTTACCTAACACTTTTAATTCGCAGAGCTCCAGCAGAAAAAACCGTCCATGTCTGAGTGAGGTCTGCTTACGTTTTTCAGTTCCTCCATTTCTCTCCGAAGCATGTTTCGAGATTGTGAAAATGGGCGAAACGGGTGTTTTCACGGTCATTTTTGGGTATGAACGTCCCGGCACAAAACATTAAAAAAGGAATAGGGACGTACAGAAAACCTTTATTTTTATTATTACGTCTTAAAATGGTAGGGTCTCCGCTGAAAGTTTAATAGAGGCGCGTTATCGATGGCAAGAGTGCACGCCAGTTCAGTGCTTTGCGCTCAGAGGCTATGAGAGAGTTGATGCGCATGTCTCAGTCGCCCCTAGCGCTTCAACCAGGCGGACACCTTAAGACATGGAACTACTTTTCCCGCCATTTCACGGTGTGCATGCTAGCCGGCGGGCCCGTCAAAATGCGCGCAGGTTAGGAGCAGTGACATTTTTCAAATCTTGTTTTCAAATGTGCTGACACAGCCGTGAACAGGCTGTAGGCGACCGTAGGTGACAAGTATGGACACCCGAATTCCGCGAAAAAAAAATTTTGCGTACGCTAGATTTCAATGCCCTACGGACGTACCAGCAGTTTTATTTCGCTTATTGGTGGCATGTGTCTGTGAGCAGACATTTTTATTACTTGACTGGCCAATCAGAATTAGGTTACTCCGATACTGTACGTCTGTGATTCGCCGGCAAACCCATGAAACCCGAAACACATAGATCTTCCAGTCACTGATGTGGATCCGAGCTGGTCAACACAACTGGTCGTGAAATCTGGTGTCGCTATCCATAATACAGATATTCACAAGAACAAATAAACTGAAGAAACAACACTTAACACTATACAACTTACTCAGACAACATTACAATGGCACCAACACAACACCGACAGACATCAAACACACGACGGACACCTCACAAAACAATAACAAACGTCGGCCCCTCTGTTTCCGGAGAGGATGATGGGGCGAGGGTTCAAAGGTGGAGGCAGAGGAATTTTAACTTTTGACGTTTTTAAATTATAACGTAACTTTTTTTCTTTTAAACTTTAAAAAAATATTTTTAAGCCTCTGTTTTAAAATTCTATTTGTTTGTAAATGTTATACTGCGACAAATTTTATGTTTTGAATATTTTATAAATTAATTTTAAATTCAAGTAACTGAGACCCGTTATGGCCTTCGGCTGGGTACTGGCGCCGTTTTTACTATGTTTTGTTTCTGTAGGTGAGCGGGCTGTGGCGTGAGCGACGCCAGGCCTCGTGTTACGACGTCTGGCGAGGAGGCTGTGGTATGCTGGAGGCGAGGCTGGTCGACCGCGGCTAAAAATACCGCGACGTAAACGCGTGCACCTGCACCCAAGGTCTTGCATCAGGCCGCCCGCCTCGTCTCTACAGTGCTCGCACGTGCACCGTGTCCACCTGTTCCTCCTCCCGGGGGGGAAACACCGCCGCCGATCTCCCATACCCAACCCCCCCCCCCCCTCCGGCCAGAGGCCGCATTGTCACGAGGCCACGAACCGAAGTTCCCATAACTCGTGTGGTGGGTTTGCAACAAAATGCAGCCCCGACAGACTCTTGGGTCAAATCATTGAGCCGGCGGCGGACTGTTGCAGTGTATATGTTTTAGCTGGGCAACGGATCTGTGTTTACAGCTGTTTAACAATTGTTGCTATAGGCTTGTCACGGTTAAATGAGCACTTTTGAAAGCCCTGCTTAAGATCTACATGTATACACGTTGTGTGTTCTTCCGCCTTACGTAAATTTAACATTGCCATTGGCCCCATCACTTTATTCATGCTTCGGTCAAGTGAAACTGTGAAATTATTTAAAAAGTTAATATTTTTCATATCTGTTCATTTTTACACTTCGATACATTAAAAAATACAGAAAGCAAGAGAAATAATTTAAGTTATCATAAATGGTTACCTAATACTTTTCGTTCGACGTTAATATATGGAACTAGTTTCCCGTCCACCATTTCCAACTTTACAGGACACATGTCACTTATTGCGCACGTTAAAATATATGCAGGTAGGGGCAGTGACTTTTTTCTAAGGTTGATCTCAAAAGTGCTCACTTTATCGTGAACAGCCCTTATATTAATAGTTTTACTAGTAGTTGGGTGTATCGGCGAGGGAGTGAAGCTCCCCACCAGTCTCCTGACTGGCGTGTTTGCAGTGTCGCGTTGTCTGTAGAACATATTGTAGTTTCGTTTTCGAGTTGCTAGTTTAACTCATGTGTAGTGTGTCGGTGAGTCCCTACAACCCGAGTCGCTGCTCATCGACAACCTTGCTTGGGATATCTATCAGGCCTTGCGGCACTGAAAAGTCAGGCTCCGGCCTCGCTCTTATTCTCCGGTCGTTTCATCGCGTGGAATTTGTGAAAAAGTTGCATGTTGTTAGTACACTTTTCTGGCACCCCAATGTACCAAAGGTGTTGCCAGCCCTAGTCAAAACAGGGGTTTACCAGTGTAGTTGATCTAACTTCATCAGCCTCCCGAAGGGCATCAGTGTCAGAAATGTCCTTACAAACTAGAAAACCGGCCTTAGAACCAAATACGCCGACATGCCGATAAAGCGAAGAGATTTGGGCGGCTCTTGACAGCGAGGTCTTGAGAGTCGATGAGGGTTATTGAAGTGAGTATGCTAATCGCTCAGCCACCGTGGCCCCTCTCATAAAGTATGTGCATGATAAAGTGAGCACTTTTGAAAATGAACCTTGGAAAAAAGCCACTGCCCCTAGCTGCATATATTTTAACGGACATCCTGAGTGACATGTGCCCGGAAAAGTCGGTAACGATAGATGGGAAGTAGTTCCGTATCTTAACGTCGAATAAAAGGTGTTAGGTAATAATTTGTCATGACTTAAATGATTTCTTTCGCTTTCTGTTTTTTTCTTTTAATTCATCGAATTGTAAAAAATGAGCAAATTTGTCACCCTTTTAAACATTTAACTTTTCTAATAATTTCACAGTTTCACTTGACCGACGTATGAATAAAGTGATGAGGCCCATGACAATGTTAATCTTACACAAGGCGGAAGAATACGCAACGTGCACACAAGTAGATCGTAAGCAAGGGTTTCAAAAGTGCTCATTTTACAGCGAATAGCCTATACGGGTCTCGTACCGTGCAGGCCTTCTTCTCAGCAATTCGTCGTGGCGTTGATCCCATGAGTGGACGAAACACCCTTGGAGAGATGTTGTCCCGTGCCATCGGGATAACTACCCACAGCTTCCTGCTATTTGTATAGCATATTCGCGGTTTCTTCGCACTTTTTTAATTAGACCTTTGTAAAAATCACCCCACGAATGACGTGTTTTGGTTGTTTTCCAGATATACAATGTATCAAAAGGGTTTTATACTGTGTGGACATAAAAGTTCCGTATTTTTGGTTAAATTAAAATTTACATATATTTCGTCTTTAAATTATAATATTAAATTTATAAGCAGGGACAAATTAGGGATGTTGATAACGCTTATAAATCATTCACGTAAAGTGAGCACTTTTGAAAGCCCTCTCATTCGGAAAACCAGTCAATAAATATATATTGTTTTAGTCGTAGATGTTAACTTTCGGGTGAGATTGAATATACACAATGTATTTATTACGTACATGGCAATATTAAAGAAAATTGTCAAAAGGATAAAAAATGGCTAATAAGAAAAAAGTAACCAAGGCCTCTAGTGTGCTCACATTACCGTGAACAGCCTATAGTAAGAAGTATTTCTTATGCAAAATATTAGGCCTATCACACTGTGTGTGCACGAATGTGGTGTGCTGTTCCTTTGGTATAATTCTCTAGACGCCTTCAAGCTTTGTTTGCATGAGGCGGAGGAATATCCTGGAAGTAGGACTTCTGCACAGCTTCAGAAAAATTGGAAGTAACGGCGAATGGAGTTTATCAGGCATGTCCGTTTTTACGGGTTTTGAACACTAAAAAATGCAAACTTTTTTTTATAGCACTTTGCTCAAAGTGGCTATTCTTGCAACGGAGGTGAATAATTAAGCGATATATTTTGGAAATACGCCGTTACTTCAATAGTGTAGGTCCAAAATATTTTGCTTAATTATTCACTGGCACGGGTATAGTCACCAAAAATTTCTGTTCCTGGCTGTATGATCGCTACATGCAAAAGCCAAGGCCATTATTGAAAAGAACATTTGCCGCCAATTGCCGTTTTTATGCATGGAATCAGAATCCGCTGACTGTTTTGCGTTTGGCAGTGTTATCACAGTGGCGAGGAAACGGAAATTATCGCCGATTCGGTCGTTGTATAAACAAAAGTATAAGTGTGAGTGAAGAAGAGAATTACTTTGTTTTGTACATTCCAAACCAAAATAACTACATTAAATATGTAAACGTTTTTCATATCCAGTTTTTTTCTGTAATTTGCCATTTTTTTATTCCAAGGATTTTACAGGATATGACCCATGATTCCAGGATTTTACAGGATATTTATGTAGAGGAACCCGGATTTCAGCTTCAGGGCTGGTGGCAGCCCTGGATTATATCGATATGTATCGCAGCGAGCGGTCGCACCAGATGCAGGAGACCAGACCCGTCCCCTTCTATCTGGACGTTGAGATAATCCCAGAAGTGCAGCTCCGCTCGATCCTAGCAGCCGCTGTGATAGCCAGGGGACGTGAGAGGGAAGTTGGACGAGCAGCCAAGTCTACTCTCCGTTTCATATAAGTTGGAGAGATTTTAACAGTTCAACGAATGTTTACTTTTAGTTTATGTATCATTTCATCAGCTGCTGTGTCAATTGGAGGCTACACGAAGACAAGGAAATGGGTTTCCGGGGAAAAAATCATGGCGTGTTTACGACATAGACGGACAATTACTGGCCCAATAGAAATTTACTAGTAATCAAAATCGCTGTATATGAAATATGTTACTTTAAAAATTACGCAGAGCTCGCGGAAAAATAAACCTCTCGGTATCTGTTCGTAAATTTGTTCTTTTACATACGAAACCTATTCATTTGATCTTCATAGCTGGTTAGGTTCGAGAAAGAGCACACAGATGGCGCGCACGACATGGTAAAGCGTGTGAGGCGCGCACGATACCAGCAGATAGCAGCAGGTTCGCCGCTACCACTAGATCCTGCTTTTTAAAACTTGTCTTTTTTTCCTATTACTGTCTCGAAACGACACGAATTTGAAATATATTTCGTCAAATTATTTGGAAAAATAAATCAATATTACCATGCAATATTTATGTAGGCTTTTGGAATTAATATGAAGCACATATGGAAAGCATGGATGGACAGTGGGAATACGACATGAAAAATTCTAAGGTTTGAAGTCGCGTTTCATTCGGCTATGAATCGTCTTATTGTCCATTTCAGTTTGAACACCTATATACATAACTATTTTAGCACGAATATTAGTTTGTAACACTTACAATCGCTGATTTGTGACCACGTAAAATCAAATATATTAATTCATTAATCTAGGAACTCTTTGCTATCGCATATTTTGTATTTGTCTGCTGTGTGTCGCCAGTGCACTCATAATAGCTAACTTAATATTAACTTTTGTTCGTTCGTGCATCAGCTGATACACGATTTTGTAACCGCCACTTTGTTTGTTTCGTATACGCCAAGTTGCCACTCACTGACTGTCAAAGTCTCGCCACCTTATATGAGAGATAACACACGAGTACGGCCACGTGATAGACAAGTACACAAAAGCCGCGGCTGTATAGCGGTTGGACTACTCGCCTCCGACCTTGGTGAACCGGGTTCGATTCCCGGCGGGGACGATTCGGCGGGTTTCCTCGGGAATTAGTATTTCTAACGTGCGTAATGTTTTTGTAGTGTGTTATTTGTACCTCGCAGGAGTTTTTCTATCCGTATATACGTATAGTAAGAACACGTTAAAGGGTTTAATTTAAAAAAACGTGTATTTCGAATAATTTGCAGAGCAAATAAAGCCACAGGTATGTAGTGCTATTATTTTATCTGCTTTAGTGTTTTCGTAAATGAAAGTGTTAAACGGACAAAGGTGGGGAAGAAAAGCAGTAACGATTAATGAACTCATAAATTCTCGTGTTAGTATGTAAAATTTTTTCCGGCAGATAGGTACCGTTATTACTGTTTTTTTTAGTACGCTTTTACTACAATTTCATCACTCACAGCGCCCTCCACTCCATTTCCGAGTATCTGAAAGGTTGTCAGGATAGCGACTTTGCTACGTGACTCACAGACTGATTTGCAACCTGCCTTTACCTAAACGGTCTTGAGGCGGAAGTGGGAAGTTTCTCCCTAAGTAGGGAATCGAACCAACACCACCTGGCTAATGGCCGGACTCTGTACACATACTGCACAGGCCAGTCCGTCAATCAGTGTCTTTTAATTTTACTAGTATTTTAAAATTAAATAATTTATTCGTGAAAACTCCTTATCGCGCCTGCACATCTGGCGATTGAATTTTTTAAATTATAGTTTTAATGCTGAAACACTAAACGTATTCACATAAAAAAAAACTGACAATTCTGACGACTTAGCAAAATATTTTCAAAACCGCACATTTCTTAGAAAAATAGTTTTGGAGCCTTCTAACATGTTTGAAAACCGATTTTATGTGTGGTGTCTGAAAATATACTAACAGGGTATACACGAAACTGAGATTAGTGAAATGCTCTAACATTTGTTTCATACTTTTCTATCAGTCTACATTTTCATAATTATGCACATCACAGTGCCTTGAGTGTAAAGGCGACATTTAATTAGCTGCACCGGCCGGTGTTGTTCTTATCGGTGCATTATATTTATTTTCCATAACTTGCACATTAAACTGCCAGGTATCCGCAGCCCTTAAATGTGTGCTGGATTTTGAAGAAGGCTAAGCACAAAAAAGTTCTGCGGGAAATCTCTGTCACGTGACGCATACCTTATCTAGATGAACATGCCGTGCATGTGCGGATTACCGCGTCAAATCATACGTCACATGTAACTTGTGCTGAGACCCCACGTGAATGTCGCGTGCTGCTTACAAAAGCGAGAGCTCATGTGTTAAAACTGTGGAGTTCAACTTTTATTGTTCCTTTCCACTCACGCCAGGCGTGACGAATTTACACTTCTCTCCACATTTCTTCTGAGCACTGCTACGTTTGTGGCGGCTGTATGGGGCGCAGTTCCCTCAGAATATCATTTGGGGGGGAAGGGTCGTGGTTTTTGGGTTTTTGCCTGTCAAATTCAAGAAAATACTTTTTTTTTTTTTTTTTTTTCGCGTTCGACAGAAATACTAAGCGATGAGTATTTGACCTACGTGCATGGCGATCTAGCTCCTAGCTGGAAAGAATTTGCGACATTCAGACGAAAAAATTTCAATGTGAGTTGCGGAACTTTTACTAATGTAGTCAGCCAATTATTTTTATCAGCTAATGGCTTAAAACAAAATTCTGTCCTTCGTTTCTTGCTCCACACCGTTGTTCACTTGATTTGGATAGTAGGAAATCTTCACTTGCCCTGGAAAGAAATAAACAAAGCATACAAGAAAACTGTAAGTATTTATTTCATGTAGGCGAGTTAACGTGCCTTGCAGGAAGACTATGCTTAAAAGGGAAATGTAAATTACGTAGCTGCAGTGATGCGAAAGATCTGCTGTTGATGGTGGAGAACGCCAAATGGTGTATGTTTGGCGAGACGTTAGGTATTCAAGTGAAGTGAATTTCGAACGTATACCCTGGGGGCTTATTCTAAGTAATTCGTTAATTATTCGTTTTCGTTATGTTTCGAAAGCTCTCGAAACGAATAATGTCTTCGAGAAAGGCAATTTGGTATTCTAAGTCATAATTCGTTACAGTCCACCGAGACTTCGGCAATGTTCGGGTCTTCGTTAGCGAATTCAGGATGGCAACACGACGCACATGAACTTTAACTGTTTTACGAGACTTTATTTATACATTATAAATAATTAATCTTGAAAACATGAGTAAACCAAAGCAGCAAAGCTCTTAAAATACTTTGTTGGCTTTCGACGTGCTTTATACATTAGTAAAGCATATATTTAGGAAAAAAGGATATTTAGTTCGTAAAATGTGTCAAATTTGCTGACGAAATCGTACTATTTTTCTATCTTGAGTAGACGTGTGATGTATTGCATGTAAATATGTTTTAATTTCGTATGCTATGAGTGGAAATAGACTCGTATGTACGCCGATAAGAGTGAGAGAGTAGAAAGAACTTTGGTTGTTACATGCCGGAACAATTTTCTCAAAGACTATTTTGCTGTTTGATTGCAAGCTATTTGCGAACAAGCAGTTTCCTCTGTTTTTTTTTGTATCAAGATTATAAAATAAGCGATGGACAACACACTAGACGCTGGCGCGTTTCTTGTGAATTGTATATTATGAATTTTCACTCAATTATTTTCAACAGAAAGTAACTGTATTGTAAACCATCAAGAACTATTTACAGTTTAGTGCTACCTATCTTTTGATTGACGAACTACATTGTTCAAATTG
This sequence comes from Dryococelus australis, assembly GCA_029891345.1. NCBI lineage: Eukaryota > Metazoa > Arthropoda > Insecta > Phasmatodea > Phasmatidae > Dryococelus > Dryococelus australis. Next base: position 325,380,776 of record CM056994.1, read on the forward strand.
ATTTTTTAAAATTAAAAATCAGTGTTTATGTTCTTATATTTCATTATAAACAATTGTAATAATCCCTCGCAATAGCCAGCCTACAGCGCTGCTTACATAGTTCACAAATTAAAAGGGAAAGGTTAATTGGTGCTTTTAAAATATTTTTTCTTAAATATATTTTTATGTTCCTGTAATGCCTGAAGGAACATTAATTCACGATTCACTTCTTCCACAGTCCCAAAAAAAAAAAAAACAATCTGTTACACACACGAGCAAGTTTTTATAACAAAACTCGGTAACGAAGGCCCGAAGGACTTCGTTTTCGCTTCGAGTATCTTAACCGACATAGTGACGTCAAACGAACACTAGGAAGCGCTTAGAATAGCTCCTTTCGTTAGTTAACGAAAATTGGCGTAATCACGAATATTTTTGTCGAGAGGAAACGAAACGAATGACTTAGAATAAGCCTCCTTGTCCCTTTCTCCCGCTGGCATTTTTCCTGATGTGTTTGCTGCCATGCGCCTATGCGAATGCGCCATTGCAATGCGCTCTTGTTTGTTTATGTACTCCTGTGAACTGAGAAGCCAATACGTCTTTGAAATATCGGTGCAAGTTACCGAATATTGGCCTATTCTAACGTAGGATTTTCGAGTTCCGGTTGAACATTTTTGACTAATATAAACAAAAAATCGTAGTAACAAAATGTTTGGAAATGTCATCTAGAATTTTTAATTTTAAGTTCAAGTTGGTAAAACAGCACCGGTAGACCGCAACTACACGTATAGGCTGTTCACGGTAAAATGAACACTTTTGAAACCTCTGCTTAAGATCTATTTGTATACACGTTGTGTGTTCTTCCGCCTTATATAAAATTAACATTGCCATGGGCCTAATCACTTTATTCACGCGTCGGTCAAGTGAAACTGTGAAATTATTATAAAAGTAAATATTGTACAAAAGTGCTTATTTTTACACTTCGTTGTGTTAAAAAAATACAGAAAGCGAGAGAAATTATTTAAATTATCACAAATGGTTACCTAACACTTTTTTTCGACGTTAATATATGGAACTACTTTCCCCTCTATCGTTACCAACTTTACTGGACACACGTCACTCATTGCTCCCGTTAAAATATATGCAAGTAGGGGCAGTGACTTTTTCCTAAGGTTGATTTCAAAAGTGCTCACTTTATCGTGAACAGCCTGTACTTGCGAGCACCACAAGTTGCATATGACGAAGGCGAACGTATTGCTCTCCTCCACGCGGAGAACGCCGGGACATACGAGGACAAAAAAAACTCAAGGTACGTGGGCGCTGCAGGTGGTTAAATGTTAAAGGCTGTTCACGATAAATTAACCACTATTGAAATGAACCTCAGAAAAAAGTCACCGCCCCTACCTGCATATAAAGTTCGTAATGCCCAGTAAAGTTCGCAATGATAAATGGTAAGTAGTTGCATATCTTAACGTCGAATAAAAAGTATTAGTTAACCATTTGTGATAACTTAAATTATTTATTCCGCTATTTTTAATGCATCGAAGTGTGAGATTGAGCAGATTTGTAAAATATTTACTTTCCTGATAATTTCATAGATGCACTAGGCTGACGTATAAATAAAGTGCTGAGGCCCATGGCAATTGGCAATTGAGTAACGGCTGCCAGAAGTGTTGGCAGTTTATTTCTCGCATGACGCGCCAATTCCGTTCGCCTTCGTGTCATGCAACTTGTTGAGCAAGCAGGTACGCAAGGCTGCGGACTACCTGCGTTGTTTTGCCTGACTTTAACTTAAATTTAAAAATACTAGATTGATGACCTTTCCAAAAATGTTGTTACTAGGATTTTTGTATGGCCTGTCCACATAGATGCTATGTTATGTATTTCGACATGTTATTCAAAAACAAATTGTGTTTGTATGCATATGTATATATATATATAATTTTTTGACGTATTTTAGATTAATTTAATGTGACTGAGTTAAGGTTAGGCAACTGAACATAGTTTGATTGTATTTTGTAGAAGACGATTTCGACTTCTTGTGTTACTAGCGCTTCTGTAGTCATTCTCAGAAGGTAGTCATGAATCAATTCCCATTTATCCCACGTGATAAAAAAATAGTGGGACTTCATTGAAATTACAGTTATTCAATAATCTGGAGAACTATATATTATACTTTATTAAAGAAGAAAGTTCAATAATGGCTGTAGAATACGTTTTATTGCTCAAAAACTGACAACACCACACTGAGAAAAAGGTTTTGTTGAATCAAACAAGATTTGTTTGGTGCAACGAAATTATGTGTTTGTATTGGGGCAATGAAATATTTTTTCGCTGAAATCAAATAAATTTGTTCTTCTCATTTGGTTGCCCCAAACTGTAAGAAGATTTGGTTGGTGCAACTAAGTATTTGTTTTGCTGTACGTACATTGAACAGTTTGGGCCGATGTAAAACAATTTTGACAAGTTTGGCCGAGGAACCTAGATCACTGGCGTCCGAGCGCTAAATCTTAGTAATCTTATCTAATGTGACAATTGAACAAGCCGGAAAGTTTTTAAATTTATATGATGCAAATATTGGGCAACGTGTGCAAACAAATATTTCAAGTTTTACAGCTTTGCTTGTCAGTTTCTTGTTGCATTGTTTTATTAATTTATTTATTCGATTGTTAACCATCAGTAGATGAACTAACAAACACGGTTACTATCCTAATTGTCACAAGAAATACAAACAAGCTCTCGACCTGTATTTTGGAACGAAGGCAGTCAAATGAGAGGCCAAACAAATATGTACAGGTGATTCAAGGCGGACAAAAGTAATGTTGTTGCTTTTCAAATGTTGTTTTCCCAACGATATTTTGTTCGATTTTCTCTCAGTGCTTGATGTATTCGAATTTTCTCCTTTTTAGCGGTCCGCTCACCTGGAGTGTTTTCCGCGTTTTGAGGCCGAGAAGCGTGGGGGCGATAAGGACTACAATGTTAGGCACATCAAGTGAGCCGTCGCAACTAAGCGCAAGGTTATGAACTGACGCGCAGTGATCGTACCTATCGGACTTTATTCGCCGAGCTTATAATTTTATTGGTGGAAACTACGTGGGAGTGTTCAGTGCAGGGTCCATCATTATGTTCTTACGCATTTGGCGCGTGCACGTTCATTTGGGCATTATTATTATTGTTATTATTATTACTAAACGAAGGAGTACTCTGTCATTGTGTTTATAGTATTCGTGATGTTTTGAAACTCTGAAGGGGCCTCGTCGGAAGTGCGTGATAAACACATTACCCGCACGTTTAATAATTTAGTGGGGAAGAAAAAACTTGTATTCCAAACACTGTGAAACGCAGTTTAAGAGTGCCATATAGCTGCGTGTCCAAGGTCAAGAAGCGAGGGAGCGTTACGGGCGACAGTAACACGCACCCCTAGTGCCTCATCGCTCCTACGCGTAATGCGTGCAGTGTTTCCGTCCTAACGCTTTACTGTGTTAATTAGATCTGTAACAGTGTAATGTTATTGCACGCGATGGAAGTACACAGATCAAACTACGTGCGTATAGTCGTACTTTTCTCTTCTTACCGCGTAAAGAAACTGTATTGGCAAGCTTTAAAAATGCTATATTAAACCACTTTTACGGTTTTTTCTCCATTAATGCACATGATATGATTAACGTATAGAAATGGGGACATAGGCAATAGTTTTTTTAATCCTTTCTGTCAAAACTTCGTATTTCCGGATCATTTATTTACCGAGATACACGTTTACGCGCAAACAACGATTTCACAGAAAACATTTCAGTACATAGCATCCTTAAGGGCGCCGCCTACCTGGCGGTGGAAACGCGTTGCAGAGTGTTTGAAATCGGCGTTTTTTTTACGAAACCATTAAACGTGTCCCCATGATATCAATGTACGAAAAGAAACACATTTCGGGCGAGGTACTTATAATACTCTCAATACAACATGTACGTTATAAATACTATCCCCGAGCCCTCCGACATAGCTGTAGCTATTACTATACTGTTTGGAAACATGTGAAACTATTATAAGGACCTGCAATGATCCTTGCTACACACTTTCCGCCAATAAAATGATAGGGTCGCTGCTTAAAGTCCCACAGGTACACGCTGCACAGCGGAAACACTGCACGCCAGTTCAGCGCCTAGCGCGTAGAAGCGAAGGGGCATCAGCCGCGCGTGTCAATGTCGTCCTTATCGCTCTCGCGCTTCCCTTCCTCAAACGCGCTAAAAACACTCAAATAGGCGGCGCCCTTAAGGGTCGACTTCTCTTAACATGCAGAACTTCTTCGCCTTCGTGTCATAATTTCACTTTCAGAAATATTATTGGAAATGTTTATTATTATAGAAAATTTAAAATTTACTAGTTTTATCTCATTTTCACTGTGTGTTATTTACTGCCTGCAAAAAGGCAGACACTTATTGATATAATAATATAAATATGCTCCTGGCTGACATTTTACAACTAGTAAGGTAACACGCAATTCAAATTAAGCACAAAACTATTAAACAACTCTTAAAATGTAAATTTTCTATAATTGCACACTGTCAGTAATTACTCAAAACCCGAAATTATGAGATGAAAACGAAAGCCTCGAAGCGGACAGTAAGCGGTCCCTTAAGGCGATATTGCACGGTACCAGATTCCGTAAAAACTTGTGCAAGGTCTGCCATAGCGGCCGGTATACGGGCTAGTGTGGCACCTGTCATGGCATTTACCGCCTTGTACGGCCAGATTTCGTACCAGGTTTGGTGATTGGACACGTCCTATTTTTCGTCGCGGGTTCCATGCCTGGTTTCGTACCTGGCCAGTCACATCGTAGTTTCAGAGCGTAGGGCTCTCTTCGGCGTTACTACTTGAAACGAGTTGATTAAGAAACCGGAAAGGACGCCTCCATCTTGATTATACATCCGTGAAGTTGAAACGCGTTCAAATAGATTTAAAATACCACCACGACGAATAATATTGCCGATGACAACTTTGGTTACTATTTAAAACCGTTCTAAATACACCACACATTACCTACTCTATGAAAATATTAATACCATCTATTTATTAATAAACTCAGTACTTGGTCTGTGAATTGGTAGTACAGTGTTAAAGTCGTGGCATACTATACTAACGTGTAACTTTTGGGCGTGATTTCTATACTCCGTCGGTCCCAATTTTTTCTAGCATTAAATTCTACATGTGGACAATATCCCGGTACGTAAAGAAAATAACTATATTTTGCAACCGGTCAGTTCATTTTCGTCAAAATTAAATAATAACACACTCGCAGTCTAGTGACTTCACGTCGTTTTCAAGAAAATGGATTAAACTATACTAGCAAGCAATCAATTTATGTAATAGGCGTACACCAATATAGCAATATTATGATGTGCTAGCTAGTTTTTTTTTTCATACGCCTACCCAAATTACTAACTGGCAGCAGCTCTACGAATGGGGTTCATATTTACTACAAACCACACACTGCGCACCCACCGAGGGTGCCAAATGCTAGTACGCGAACTGCTGCCGTGTAATATGAATCTTCCTTGGCGGCTCATATAGCGGCTGGTATACCGGCTCGTGCACCAGGGCTTGTAGAAGCTTGTACAGGAACCAAGTACGGCTGCAGGTATCGTGTAATACCGGCTTTAGCGTGCATGGCAGCGGGCCTAACTAAGCTGCGGGTGTAACGCCTGCGTTTGTGTTCGCGCGCGCTCACGCCATAAATGGAGGTCAAAAGAAAAGAATAATGCAAGTTTTATCACCCTAATTTACGCTACCAAGCGGCAAGTGACTTCGAGCCATCAGCTGACAACATTTCTGTGCATCTCCAGTACCCTAAAGGTTGTTCACGATAAAGTGAGCACTTTTGAAGTCAACCCTTGCAAAATCTCACTGTCCCTAACTGCGTTGAATTAAAAGTGTTGGGTAAATATTTGTCAATAATTCGTGATTTATTTTTGACGTGAATAAGTTACTTCTTTGAATTTGCAACCATAGTGGGAGGCAATTCAGAAAATCCGATTATAACAAAATTGGAGGATACAGTTTGGCATCGCAGCTCCGAATTTATCGTCTACATTCAAAATTCAATTACACTACTCGATTGCCAAAGGATCAAAGAATATTTTTTACGTTGAGTGAGGACTGAGAAGCATCGTTTTGGGGGGGGGGGGGTGCCGCTATTTTGAGTTCGTTTCGCCGCGTCTCATAACTGCGGCGTAGTATAACTTTTTACTAGGAGAAGCTATGGCGCTCGTTTAAGCTTCAATCTACAGCTCTCGTTAAGATCAATCGATTTCGTGTATAAAGACATTTGTGTGGCGAGTGGTTATGATAAAATTGTATGAGTTTAATGGAAAAAATTAAGAAAACATAATACATTTTCGGCCTATGCTCGTCAGAAAGCCAAGTCGAAAGAGCATCTCAAAAGTAATCCAGTGATACCCATAAAACCCCATGTGATCGATTGAAGCGGTGCCGGGAGAACGTAAAATAAACATCAAAGCGTTCGAGTGTGTCAATGTAGACGTATTCACGCAAAACAAACGGCTGTGTCCCCAACACAGCCACACCCCATGTTTTCTTTCTGATCTTATTAATGCATAATATAAGAGTATACAATAATTTTACAGTTTCCCTTTACTGGCGCATGAATAAAGTTATCAGGCCCACGGCAATTTTGAATTTTCACAAGGTGTAAAGATACGCAATGTGCCTACAAGCAGATCCTAAGGAGGACTTTCAAAAGTGCTCTCTTTATCGTGAACAGCCTATAGAAGTGTTTTCAGTGCGCTCGTTCTCGAATGATTACTCGAAATTTTAGCGTGGTGACGATGGACGACAAAGCGACAGATCTTCTTATCAATAACGGAAGATTAGTCCTATTAGAACGGAAAGGAGATTTGTGTACAATGCTTATCTTTCAAACCATTTCAAAAAGTTCGGAAAACGGCATTTCCAATGGCTATTATATAGATTTATCTATTAATTTTCAAACTATGTTGAACACTAAGACCCTTCAGTAACAGTTTAAAGGACTGTTCACGATAATGTGAGCACTTTTGAAATCAACCTTAGAAAAATGTCACTGACCTTGCCAGCGTGTATTTTAACGAGCGCACTGAGTGACATTCGCTCGGTAAAGTTGGTAACGATGGATGGAAAGTAGTTCCATATGTTAACGTCGAATAATAAGTTCCTAAGTTTTTTTTTTCTCCTTGGTGTGTAAAATTTAGCAGGTTTATGAAATGTTTACTTTTTCTAATAATCTCACCGTTTCTCTTGACCGACGCATGGAGAAAGTGATGAGGCCCATGGAAATGTTAATATTACATAAGGTGGAAGAACACACAACGTGCATGCAAGTAGATCATAAGTATGGCTTTAAAAAGTGCTTCATCTTACCGCTAACAGCCTATAAGGCTGAATTCGGACAACGATCTCTCAGTCGTTTTTTGTGATAGTATTCTCAACTAAAGTTTTTTGTTAGAGATTGAACTCATATAAATTTGTAAATTTTTAAATTTCAAATGTACTTTTTAATTATTTATAAAATTCCGACATTTTAAAAATGATCAAAAAGTGCATTTAAAATTTAAAAATTGAATGTTTTACAAATGTAGATGCGTTCAATCTAATAAATAAATAAATAAATATGTATGTGTGTATGTATTATATATATATGTATGTTTATAGTATATATATATATATATATATATATATATATATATATATATATATTATATATATATATATATATATATATATATATATATATATATATATATATATATATATAATTTATATATATAAACCCTTAGTTGGAAATACTATCACAGAAAAATGACAGATATTTGTCCGAATTTAGCCTTTGATTCCCTATACGCCCATGCATCCTGAAGCCTGGCCTTAACCTAGGCTTTACGTACGAATAAGAGGTTTAGATAAGTTTGCCTATCACGTTGGTATCCTTGCCTCTGCAGGCCGAAGCAGGTGTCACGCCCGAGGTTTCCCGTTTCATGATGACCCTGAATATGGCGTTACCCGAACCATCTTGCGGTCAGGAGACGTCGTTCGCATTTCCGGAGCTTGTAAACCGAGGTGATACTACTTCTATTTTTTCTTCTTCCTATGTTCGGGAAGGGCGAGTAACGGAGACACCGCGCAGGCGAGAAGATAGCGCACTGCGGGTTTCAGGTTGGCCGCCTCTTCCCTTCCTTTTTAGCTAGATCTGATTTCCTTTCCGGTACTGCACGGTCCATAAACACGTATCCTCCAACTCAAGTCTGCAAAAGAAAGGTGATCGTCTGTATAAACACTCAGTTGTTGCTTAACGGCTGTTCGCGATTAAAGGAGCACTTGCGAAATCAAACTTAGAAAAAAAAAATAGTCACTGCTCCTACTTGCGTGTATTTTAACGGGCACACTGAGTGAAAGGCGCCCAGTCAGTTTAATTAAATTTTTAAGTAAAAAAAAAACATCAAATAAAGCAAGATTTTAAATTATATAGCCTGTGTAGTTTTCGAATAAATAGTTGTTGACTGTTTTTGAATAAATACGTAGGTATAGGAACCACACAATTAGTACACATGCAATAATAATCGTTCTTGTGTGTGTGTGTGTGTATATGTATATATATATATATATATATATATATATATATATATATATATATATATATATATATATATATATGAAAGTTATAAAATATTACTATGCAAAATTTATAAGAAAATTAACAAAATATAAGCCCTACTTGTTTTTAACTGTGTTTCGTCTTCTTTTATGCTCCTTTTGAACTATTTTAATAAGAAAGGCATATTTTCTTTCAGGTATGTAAATCATGGTATTACAAGAGTTTAGATAATATGATCGTGTTAATTTTGAGACAATTATTTTGGTTTGTGCGCAAAGATATTATTTCAGCGTGCTAACTCAGAACTTAATTTCGTTGCGGGAATATATAATTTTCACTGACCATGCGGCTTGCAGGGCTTCCTTCATTCGAGTACGAACTTAGCCTCGTGGTAAGTGAATTACCCAACAGCAGATACAAGTGTCTGTAGCGTTACTCGGGTATATATTACTTACTCGTCGCGATGAGTACTTTGATCAGTCATGTTGCCCTGGTGTTACTGCGATAGTGATTAAATGTCACTAGGCGACAGTGACTCAGTTATTGGTATTACTCCTATGTCTTTATGAGCGCAAAGCCTTTTTCTTCAAATTGTTGAAAGTACATTTCTACAGTCCGAATGTGCAATATATATATATATATCGTTACTCACAAGTAAAGAGTATTAAACTGCGCATAAAATAAATTTTGGTGAGTTTTGCACATTCGACTGTAGAAATGTACTTTCAACAATTTGAAGAAAAGGCTTTGCGCTCATAAAGACATAGGAGTAATACCAATAACTGAGTCACTGTCGCCTAGTGACATTTAATCACTATCGCAGTAATTTAATCACTATCGCAATAATCGCACTAATCGCATTTAATCACTATCGCAGTATATATATATATATATATATACACACACACACACACACACACACACACAGTCTCCGGTTGGGCGTGTGAAACATTTTTCTTTGAAACCTAACGTCAGACTGAAAGAAGATGTATATCTAAGTCAATTCGCTGTTTCTTCGCGCTTTTTGAACTTTTTGAAACGAACCTTTGAAAAATCACCATTTGTATGACGTTTTTGGTTGTTCCCTAAATGGGCCCTATGCCAAGTATCACAAGCGTGTTGCACTTTTTGTTATACGTTTTTGTTTAATTTATTTTTCATAAAATTGAACTTAAACGTATATTTTATCTATAAATTATAATATTTCGTTCGTAAATAATAACGATAAAAACGTGGGGGAAATAGGTGTGTTGGTAACACGTGGTAAGAAACAATTCTTATGCAAACTATTATTACTCTGCACTGAGAGAAAATCGAACTAAAGATTTGTTTGTTTTGGACCAAATATATATATTTAGTTACCCTAACAAAATATATTGTTGAACAAACAAAATTTGAAAAGCAACAAAATTACTTTTGTTCGTCTAACAAAATATATGTTTGAATAAACAAAATCTCTGTGGAAAAAAAAAAAAAAAAAAAAAAAAAACTGTCTCAGCAACGAAATATTTGATTGCCCCTACCAAACAATTGATTTGGTTGCACCAAACAAATCTTGTTTGATTCAGCAAAACCTTTTTCTCAGTATGAGTGGGTGTATTGCCTCTTTGGTGTAATTCTCTAGACTCGGTTAATCCTTTGCTCTCACGAGGCAGGGGGAATTTCCTTGAAATAGAACATTAGCAGAGCTTCAGAAAAGTTAGACGTAACCGTGAATGGGCTATATAGCAACGCATTCCCATTTGCGTACACTGTTAAAATTTTCCGTATATTTACGGAATGTTCTACGGAAATGTACCGTGTATACACGGAAAGGCAATTCGTAATGACGAAAAACGGAGTTAAGTCCGTAAATACAGAATACGGAAAGTCTCCGGATTCCCTATGGCTTGGAGTTACGGGGACGAACAATGCCGATTCTACCCGAAGCTTTCTTCGCCACAGTAACAAGAAAATAATAGTTTCTGCGGCAGTTAAGGTTATCCACGCGACTATGGCCTATTCTTTCAAACATCAAAAAATAGTATCAGGCGTCTGTAACATTAGGCAACACTAAAAATACACTGAATATAATATAAACTGAATTTTCGCTTTTGTCTTTTGAATGCAAATATAAAAGTTATACCACAATTCTCATGTGAGAGTTGTAGGCGAATGTGTGGACTGGTGATTTTTTGACTTGGGTTCAAACCTCGCTTAAGTACAAAATATTTTTACTTTTTAAATATAATTTTTATACACTGTAGAACACCCACAAAACGAAAATTAAAGACATTTTCATTATCTCTTTTTATTTTAAACGGAAAGTACAGAAAACTAACTTGGTAATTAACGGAGAGGTCCCGTAAAATTTACGGAAAGTCCGTTTCTGAAAATATCAATGTGTCCGTAATTTTACGGAGAGTTTACGGACACTTCTGGATAAATTTTTACGAGCACTTTTCCGTAAACTGAAGGGGTTTTTTTTTTTTTAACAGTGTAGTAAAGATCGCCACATGTGCTGTCGCGTCGGTTCGGATGCCATGAAACAGCAGAACATAATCGGAAACGTGTGATTGTAACCATCCGATTCCGAATAACTCGCAGGTCGGATCGGATTCTGGCAATTACCGGCTCGTTGAGGCCACGGTGGCTGAGCGGTTAGCCTGCTCGCCTCCCGCCAAGTCGATCCGGTTTCAATCCCAGGGCCGGGTTACTCCGGATTTTCGCTTGTGGTAATCGTGCCGGACGATGCCGTTGGTCGGCGGGGATCTACCGTTTCCCCCGCCCTTTCATTCTGGCGCTGCTTCATACATCAATCACCCTCATTGGCTCTCAAGACTTCGATGTTAAGAACCGTCCAAATTTCTTCACTCCCAATCACCACCATCTCTGTCACGGCTCCTCTGATGAATGCCACCGCCATTATTTCAAAGTGCAGCCGTGCTAAATAAAACAGCATGTTTCGTAACCGGATACCAATCACTTCGACTACAGAAACGTGATTTTTTATTTTGTAGATGACATAGCAGCCGAGACAATCGAAAACCACGGATGAAGGACACTCCGGTAATTAATTAGAAGAGCAGGCATTTTTTATTTCCTTGGTTCGCTGCTGTCACTCGTGCATGGCATGCCCTCAAGGACAGAAGATTGAACTGGATATTGTCTACTTATCTGAGTCGCAGTAGGAATGAGTGACATTCTGGGTGGCCGACGTATCTGCCTTCGAGTTTAAGTTATGCGCGCACTGCTAATTGCAGCCAAGCGCAATGCGCTCATCGTTCGTTCGTTCATATCATCTGCAGCACGGTTTGCTCTTCCCGGGTTTACTATCAACCATAGCCGCTAGACATCTTCTCACGTTTCCCTCCTGGATATTTGTTCTAGCATGGTTTGGTGCGACATAGATTGGACATTTTTCCCCTCACGGAGGCTGAAAAGATCCATTTAAAGCCAGGAATACATTTAAAGTTCTACGCCACAATTTGTGGCACCTCCCGTCTGTGTAGTCCTTTCGTTCCTATTTAATTCCTTTCTCGGGCGTTTAATTATTCGTTTGAAGCGTGTTGTATTTTTAGTCTGACAAATACTTATAAATTCATAACTCTGACTGACAGAAATGAACTAACGTTGTTCGATTGCGCTAACAGCAGTCGTGTTGAACGACTGTTGATGCCACGCAGTAGCACGCACCAAAGACTGTCAAATTTCTAAACCACTTGCAACACGGACATAATTATTCTTATACTTTGTATAATCCCTCCCTACTAAACGAATGATGTTTTGATATTTTATGTTAAGTATTTATAATAATGTAACAAAAGCTAAGACAATGCAAAACTAATAACTGAAAAAAAATTATAGTTGTTATAAGCAAATAAGCATAATTATCTATAAGCCTCAATAATGTATTCTACACTCTAAATTCGAATCAGTGGAAGACCACTGATTCGCAGTGAAACTCAACTACTCGAATAAGTCAAGGCTTCACTTAGAATCAATGGAAAACCACTGATTATTTCAGTGAAAAAATTTCACTGTATTAAATAAGCCTAGTGACGCGATTAAGCTAAGTGACCGCCACGCAGCAGCGAATTAAGTATTGTTTTTTTTTTTTAATTTAGCCGTATAATAACGAGAAATAAACATTTGCGATCGTTTACTATTTATATTAAATAATTAAAAATAAAAGTATAAAAACTTCCGCAGGTGACCGAAATTTAACTCATACACACTTTCCACCTCTATTTTAGGCTATTACCTTACCATCTTTTTTATATATAAATTTATTATCACAAACAATAAACAGAGGCGTTTACCCTTAACCTATTATACAGTACACATTTAATACACAATATAAACAACAAAATACTCAATAAAATAACTATACAATTCTTACATGGTGGCACAAAACGATATGAACATCTGGTGAACTGGTTTTACTGACAAAGTATATGAACACATAAAAATTTATTTAACGTGAGGGGCAGCGCACGGCGTACACCCCGACACGGGGACACTGACCTATAAAAAAAAATTGCCGTACCACTGGACGCATGTGCCACGCCGCGCCATGTTCCACCTAATCTTGACGAAGAAGCTGGACAAAGTCTTGAACTGTCACCGGTGTCGAACGGTCCACCAAAAAACCGATCGCATGAAGTACAAACCAGGCCGCAGCTCTTCGTAGAACTGAGGGGAAGGTGAAGAAATCGCAATGAAGCATGTGCGTGTCGCTGACATCTCCACGTTCATCGCAAATTATTTTTCGTACTCGTACGCGACACCACTGCCAGATGGGAGCTGCATAAACACTGGAAATTACCCTATGAAGGGTCGTGTCGGTGTTGCCACACAGCGGGCATACAGGGTCAGCTGTCAGGTGAAAGCTGTATTTACGCTGCTGGTTGTCACGATATTATTGTAGAAGCCGAATGCTGCAGCTCGAAGATCCTAGGAAAGGTTAGGATCGGCAAGTATTTTCCATGGGCGCCCTCCAACGGATGGTTGGAGTGCGATTCACAACAGATGGTATGACTGCCGACGTTTTGGAAGCCCGAATGTACAAATATCTCGCCGATGCGACTGCCCTTCCGGTAAGTGTTCTACTAGAGTTGCGAGTGCTTCCTTTGCCTGACGGTATTGAAGGGCTGCGTCTCACTTCAGACCACATCATTTTCTGTAATGCTGCGTAAATGTCCTCTGGGCGCAAAATTGTTGCAATTGCTGAAGACTGATATAAGGCCTCACACTTCAAAACGTGATTAATACGACTCAGGCCTCCGTCTTGGAAGGAAAGATAAAGTTGCGGCCTAGAAATTTAAATATATAAGATTTCCATAACAGCGGCCAACAATCTGTAGTATTTGTGCACTTTGTTGACGTGGTAGTGGGAATATATGTGACACATACCACAGCTTCGCAAGTAAGAATACATTTATTAAAGTAACCCTCTGTATAATATTTGTACGACGATAATTCATTTCTATTTGACGAGCATGGAATTTATTTATTGTCATGTTCCAATTATAATGCAACATAAGAGTGGCGTCTGCGTAGAAGTATATGCCCAATATTTTCACAGTTTCGGCCCTCCGAAAGGGAAAAAACGTCGTCAAATGGCTCGCTGGTCGCGCTGAGCTCCAGTACGGCAGTTGTTGTTAGCATTCGCTCGCAGATTAGGGACACTGCAAAAAAGGTTCAGGCATTCTGCCGTCTCTGTAATTTCCCGCTCTGAAGGAACGACACATGTGATGTCATCAGCATAGGCATTTAATTAAAAAGACAGGTTCGCTACAGGGAATCCTTGCAAGCGGGCACTGAGCATTCTGCACAGAGGTTCAATGGCCGATAGTAAATAAAATCATGGATAGATTTTAAAATCATTGGGTAAAATCTGTAAAATGCGAATTGGACAGCATAACATGAAGGTATAAAAAAACTTAAATTATGATCGACTCTATCGAATGCCTTATCCATATCAATACTCAAGGTGGCCATTTTAATGTGTTGTATTGACGAAAGTAATTGAGTGTCCCTTAGGGCAAGCACGCCTTGTAAAATGGAACGTCCTGGAACAGTACATGTCTGGCCGGGACCGATAATATCTGACAATCCTTGGTTAATCGGGTCGCACAAAACCGAGCAATTATTTTATAATCGGCCATAAATGCGTAATTGGCCTATAATCCGCGGTTTAAGTGGACGGGAGTATCTTGGTATAAAAAATTATCCCTTCTTTATGAGACTTGCATAACTCCCCTCTTTCAAGCACATCGCGAACAACTTCGCAGAGTCGGCACCAATAATATCCCACTAAGTTTGTAAAATTCGTATGGAATACCGTCAATACCAGGAGATTTTTTTGATGGCAATTGCTGCTATTATTGTATTAACTTCCGCATTGAACATGGCGCCTCCAATGCCCGTCTTGCTGTCACAGCTAACTCTGTTTTCACAACCTGCAAAACCGATGGAAGCAGATCATCGTCCGTGTCTTGTTTCGAGTATAAATTTGCAAAGTAACTGAAAAAGGATTGCACTATTTCGGCCGGTCCCGAACAATATGCCATCATGTCAGTAAGCTGGTTGATAACCTTGCGTCTGTATTTGCTGTTGTTCCTTAGTGATACTAAACATGCTAAATTTCTCTTCTGCGAATAGACTTTTATCATTTATCATAATATGACGATTTTTTAAACTGTTCACTCAATAAATGCATAAGCTTCTGTTTCGTGTCTCTAATACGTGGAGTTACGTGTGCACCAGTTGTTTGCCTGCAGGTGAAGTTCGTGTAGCATACGTTCGTAGAATGCACGTGTTCCCCTACGCTTTTCTGCCGGTCGGTACGTATTCCTTTTAAAGGGTCCTCATGACGTTCGGTTTTACACACACATCCCACACATCACCACAGAGTGGAACTGGTATTTCTTGCTATGCCAACGTACCCAATTAGCTAGGAAGTCCTATTTTACTTCTGAGCTGTCTAATAAAGACGCCAAACCGTGTTTGATTCGCAAATTTTTCATACGTAAATATCATTGCAGAGTGATCGTCTGAAAGCTACCGGAAGAACGTCATATCGATGCACCTTATGTATGTGCTGTTTTTTCAGTAGAATCGGTCAATCCTAGACCGACTCTGTGAAGTCACATAGGTGTAATGAATTCCTTGGAAATTAGATGCAACATCACACAAGTCTAAGCGAGTTATTAAAGTAGATAGGGCAGCGTTAGTAGGATAAATACCACCCTGATGATCATGAACTATGCAGTTGAAATCTCCACCTAGTATGAACTGATTACAGGGTGATGGAAAAACGGAATCAAATCCACGGAAAAAACTGATTTCTTTCATATCTCGCTTGGGAGCCGGAGGGAGTATAAACATTGACTAGCGACACATCGTTTATTCGGCCTGACGGGTGGTAGCGCAGATCTTCAAGTTCCAGCCCCGCACGTGTAATAATCGCTGTCCCCCGTTCCCGATCATCAACGTTTGTATACACATTGAAGGTATGAAACCCTACAAAACTTGAATCGCTACTTCTTGCAAGAATGCTTGTGGTTCGAATCAGTGTCTCTAGCGCCGCCAATGCGCACTGGCCGAGACTGCACAAATATTTAAAGTTAAAATTGTCAATAACTCTATCATGTGTACTCAAAAAATGTGGTATCAGAGAGAAGGAAATGGAAAGGTGGACAAAAAGGAAAAGTGGACAAAGAAAAATGGGGGCCGGTAATAGGGCATACAGGTGGGGATGCACACATGTGCCGGTCGCATTGTTAGTCAGTTGGGTTATCAGGACGTCCTTAGCTAGAGGCACACATTTTTTTATAACGCCTTTGCTAGTTCCAAAGATTCCTTCCTGCCTGTAGCTGTGATTGTTCACTCTGCGATAACACCTACGCTTTGCGAACAGGACTTACTCTTGTGGCCCGGGCGTCGCGTTCGTGAGGTCGCTTTTCTCTTACGGACATATTTTCATCCGCAGTTGTTACATGCTCCCGTCGTGTGGTTGCATTGATTACGCTCTCCACGTCCATGCTGTCCACCCATGAAGCAGGAGACAATGGAATGTGTAGCGGCGAGACATCATGTGTGTGTGGTGGTAGCCCTGCGCGAGTAGTAACAGTATTTTGAGCCGCCTCCACGTGTAGCTGGCGTGGCGAGGACACTAAGGTGTTGAGGTTGACGTCATGCTCAGCAGATGAGTCACCAACAGGTGTTTGTACTGGAACCTGTTGCTAGCGTCTGCGTAGTGGAGGGTAATCCGCTCGGGGAGAGTGCCAGGCAGGGGTGGACACTGTAAGCGTGTCAGCTGCGAGGTTTTACGTTGCCCTATCCATCCCCAGCGGCGTATTGCACGTGCGTCCTTTTCTTACAAACTAGGACACGCAATTCGTTCATGAGTAGGAGACTGCCAGTAACTGCACGTTCATGGTTGTCCGGGATATATCATTACAGCCCGAAAGCCGTCAACTGAAACGTAAGATGGAATGTCTTTTTTTTATTTCCATCTTTGCCATACGTACTCCCGTTTTTACTTGGAATTTGTATTTATGATTCCATACTTCATCTTGTAATGTAACAAGTCGACCATACTCCACTAACTCCGTCTGAATTTCTTGGCTGTCTATTTCTATAGGTAAATTCAGAATTCTTGCCAGTTTTAAGTTGTCGAAAGCTTGTTCGATGGTGACGTTGAACCTTTCCTGGTCTGCGGTGACTAAAGTTCACTGGCCGTTGGTGCGACGCAGTATCGCTTCACAAGGTCCAGAGGAAACAAGTTTTAAAAACAAACATTTCCGGTGCCCATCCAGTTGAATAGCTTCAATTTGATCTTCTGTTGCAGTTAAAACCGTATCAATCCATTCATGTATTTCCATGGCCGAAGGTCACTGGCAAAACGATCGCAAGTATTCACGCGCACATGAGACATGTTGGACAAACCTAGGCGTGACTGACACTAATATGGAACTATTACTACTCGCGTCGGAACAGAGCCTCGTTTAAAAGCGCGTGGCGACAGAACTCCGTACACCGGACGCGATGTTAACTCCGCCGCTGCTCGACCACGACTCCGTCCATCTGAGCTACCAAGTAAAGTTGATGAAGAAGAGGAAAATATATGTCATAGGTCTTCATCGAAAGCTCGTTTAAATTGTTTGCCCTTTCTTTTTGTTTTTGGTTTGACTAGTATTGCAGTTTAAACCTTCAAACAGAGCGCTGTGATGATTGCATGAGAACGAAATGAAAGACATAAAAACGGAATAAAAGACGGAATGAATGTTCATGTTACCTCGTAAAATGGTGTTTTGGAAAGACGAAACATTTTAGAAAGTATTTTGTATTGATTTTATTCGTTTATCCGTTGCTTGACGGTCAAATTTTACACGTTGTTTGACGGCCATTTTTACACGTTCTTTGACTGATCCATCAGTCAAAAAACAAATCACTGAAAAACAGTGGCTGATAAATCAGTGGAAAATGTCTCTGAATTAATCAGTGAAGTAAAACTGGCACTTTTTTTCACTGATTCATCAGTTAAATTCACTGAAGTGAATATTGATTCAGTCAGGTACTGTTATCTCATTGAAACAGTGAAATTCTCACTGATTCAGATTTAGAGTATAAAAATGCAAGAAATATCTTCTGTTTCGAGCAGTGCGTTATACGATGCGGGGCACCTTATTTAGTTCGCCATTTACATTTTCTTTTCACTGTTAAGAAATCAGAACATACTTATTGAGTGCTTTCCCAGCGATGTCAGTACACGTGAAATGCCAAACTCACTCTTTACATTTGACATTCATACACAGAACTAGGAAACAGCTATTTAAAAAATATTATATTTCCTCCCATTCACAATGTAAATGCATCTACAAATCAGAGCGAAGCCCTCATTCGTTTCTCCGTACTCTGGAAAGGTAAACTACACATCTTTCTACAGAGTTGTCAATTTTTTGTGTTTAATGTAATTTAAAATTAAAGTACCCTATAAATGGTTTCTTTATTCTTATTTAGAGCGGGCTCACGTCTCCTACAGAATAACAAATGTGCAGAATATTAACTGCGCACTGATCAGTTGTCTTTGTCCCGTGTAATGACATTATACACTTGCACATAAGCTATTCACGGTAAAGTGAGCACTTTTGAAAGACTTCTCATTTGGAATAATGGACAATACATTAATTTAATTCTAGCCTTAGACGTTAACTTCCGAATGCGGTGGAATATACATACTGTGTTTATTGCTTACATGGCAATATTTATTTTAAAAGGTGGTTAAAGGATAATAAATGGCCGAAAGTAAAAAGTAACTAGAGCCTCAAAAGTGCTCACTTTACCGTGAACAGCCTATACTAGAGTGTGAGATTATCTCAGGCGCAAGTATGTGGGGGCTGCATTTTTAAGTTCTCTCAAATGTTTGCGTTAAGATGCTTGTGAACTGATTCTGGAAGAAAAAGTGATGCTGATAAGCATTCTAAGAAATTAGTTGTAAATTTATCATATTAGTGTGTACGTACAGTGACAAAGCGCGAAAAGTAAAATATTTCCCCATACATGCATGGTAACGTTCCTACAGTTGCTCAGGAAAGAGTCAAATGCATAGCGAAGATCCCAACTTTGTATAGTAGCAATGCTAAACATTCCCATTTTTTTCAACCTGACACGTAGTACTATTTCCGTACAGTGTATAGGTTAAAAACTTCCATTACAGTTTAGGAAGTTGACCAGAAACTATTTTACAGTAAGGTGGCGTGGTTGTAACACTCTGTCCTGTGGTGTTCCAGGTCGCTGGCGTGTGCAGAATGAAGGTCGCCCTCCTCGCTTGCGTGCCGCTGATGCTCTCGATGGCGAGCGGTCACGAGATACGGCGCCTCCTGGACGACGTCGCTGTGGACAGGCTGCGAGGCAACGACGTGGAGGCGCACCCTGACTTCCTCAAGGACGTCGCCGTGGACGTGGACGACGAGCGCTTCCTGCAGATCACGCACCTGCGCGTGTCCAACGCGCGGCTCGAGGGCGACTTCCAGATGGTGAGCAACGCCGTGACGCAGGACTTCCGCGGCGGCGGCCACTTCTCGGCGCCCGACGCCGTCGTCTCGCTCTTCAAGAACCTCGGCTCGGCGCTCGTCTCCGCCGTCAGGTTCTTCTCCGGCTCGAGGTTGTCGCCCGGGGCGACGCAGCGGCTCGACGGCTACCTCAAGAGGAACGGCGTGGACCCGTTGGACGTCGAGGCGAGCCTGGCCGGGAACCGCAGCGACTCGGAGCTGCTCGCGTCGCAGATGTACGAGCGGCTGATGAGCGAGGACCTCGACGAGATCGTAGACTTCCTGCTGGACGTGGTGAGGAGGAAGATACGGGAGGCGGGAAAAGACGAGCTGGAGATACCGGACCAGGACTGCCTGCGGAAGAGGCGGCACCACCGCTCGCGGAAGGTTTTCTACGCGGCTGGCGGCACGGTGAAGGGCGTCTCGCGGTTGACCCGCGCCGGCCCGACGACGGTCCGTCGCGAAGGCAGCGTCATCGTGGTGACCTGCCCGCTGCGGCTGGACCGGCTGGACGTGCTCTACGAGGCGTACGGCCTGCAGCTGTCGCGGCTCAAGGTCGCGAGCGGCGGCGTGAAGGGCGGCGTGCGCGCCTCGCCCGTCGAGGTGAGCGTCGACGTGGGGCTGGCCGACGACGGCTGCTGCAGCGCCGCGGTGCGCCGGCTGCAGTTGTCGGCGGGCGAGGTGCGGCTGCGGCTGTCCGGGCTGTCCGCCTCGCACCCTACGGTCGACTCGTGTCAAAGACTGCTTCGCCGACCGCTTCCGCCACACTGTCGCTCCGCGCGTCGAGCGAGTGCTCTTGGACGTCGTCACGAACACCCTGCACGAGTTCCGCTGCCCGCACTGATCCTCCAGCCCTTCACACGCATCTCAGTTACCCTCCCGACGACTGCACGGCCGTCCTGGGCCTTGGTAGTCATCCTCCACGGAGCATCAACAAGACAATTGTTGATGTGCGGCAGCTCGTTTACCTCGATGTAGCTACACTTCTCAGTATTTAGACATGTTGGCAATTTCTTTTCTTAGGAACTTATAAATCATTGACGCTATCAAATGAGAAGTCCGAAATTGTGACGTATCTTTCACAATGTGTATATGAATGTGAATATTTTTGATATTAATGAATTGTGAACTTTGGAATCGATGTTGTTCAGAAAGACAACTGGCAAATGTTTTGAAAGGATTTTGTTGTAATATTATGAAAAGATGTGCTATTATTTTGTGTGGGGTTGTGAACTGAAACGTATGTGTCATAAACAGATATTTCAAAACCAAGTAATTTAAACTTGACATAATTTTTTTGTTCTTTTTACTCTATTTAACATTTCAGCAGGTAATTGTTTTCAATACGCTAAGGTAACTGCATTGGCCTGGCGTTACTTCTGTAATGAGCACATCTACGATTCTGTAAACAGATTTCAGTCAGGTGTATCATAAAAATTGTCCTTGAAGTAATTTTTTCTAATTTATATGTAGTTTATTTTCGTAATTTTAAGAGAACTCGCATGTGTACAGTTGTTAACTATTGACATCAGTGTTTTATTAGTACAATTATTGTAATTATTTTTGAAGACGCGAGATCAGAGTAGAATGTTTACTCAGTATTAGAATGAAAATTTTCATAGTTACTATCGAAGTATTAGCGTCTTATGTGTGATACATTGTAGTTGATTGTAGTGTTTCCATTCATAATCACTGATAGTGTAGTGTATAGTGTGTGTTCAGTATTTAATGTTTATTACGGTCTTTTCCCCTCCCCCTACGAAACAAATGGAAATTTTGAGTGTTTTTTAACGCCTCTAAACATTCGTCCACTGCGCTGTAAAGTTGTGGAAAAGCTGTATTATGCGAACTATAGGCTGATTTAATGTAAGTTGCGTGGTAAACGTTAGAAATCATTTTCGCATCTGAGCGTTGTCTAACCACACCTATAAATATCAAGTTGAGACGTAGCCCGAACTGCAGTGATAGGCGGATCGCAAAGGTTATTAACTGTGGCGGTCTAGTACATGGAATGTTACTCTAAGGTTGTAGTTCTTTTAACTGCAGCTTCATATTTGCTGGGTTCAAGAATTGTTGTTCCTGGGGGAATTCATGTTTAGTTTTATTTTTCTTACATTATTAATTTAATTTTTAAATATTTTATTTCATTATAAGCATTCGAGAGATGAACGAGCAGAAGAAAATAGCTGTAGAAATGGGCAATTGTGTTACGCATTAAAATTATAGTAACCACGTTATTTAATTCACATTCTTCGCGTTGTTGCAAATACTGAGACGTTGGCAGCAGTGTTAATAAGATACTCTTTCCTCAAACACCTTGCACACATTTAAGGCAGAAGTTTCCTGTTTTCAAAATTACTTTCAGTTACATAGTGTGAAAACTAACACGTAACAGTACTATCAAATTTTCTCCCATCCTTTTATAACTGAGGAGTCTATAAAAGCGCCATTGCGTACAAGATGCCATAGAGCGTTTTTCAGAAATGTGAAAAAAATAACGTCTTTGCCGCAAACGATTAATGCTTAGTTTTTTGTAATCGCAGGGTTACATACAAAAAGCCCACATTACTAACAACTGGATTATCAAATTTTGAGTCATTGGCGTGTATGGAATTATTTAACATTTGCCTAGCAACGAAACGCACCGCTGAACTGACTAAGTACAGTTTTAAGACGACGGTAAATACGACTCTGAAGGAATGATTTTGTTGAAAGTTCTACGATATTTGTGCGATAAAACCAAAGTTTTTTTCCTTCTAAAATGAAACAAGAAGAAGCAGGCACTGAAGTTGCTGCATTCTTATTTTTCATGGCTTTTTCTAAGGACTTGTCGATTCCACTCCCCCCCCCCCCCTCCCCAACGCAACACACTTAAACAGAACTTAAACCGCGAGTCACTTGCACAACATAATTGCAGGTATGAAACGTCCGTCGGAGAAGAATTTCAAATAATTACGTTCTCATGACTTCGCAACATTTTACAAGGCCGACATCGCGCGGGTTGATTCAGAAGCTGCGTGCCTTTCCGAAGCTATTGTTTCACGCGAACAATGCCGTCATTAAAAGGGCCGAAAAGTTTTTTTCTAAAGACGAAGTAAATGAAGCCAGCATACCCCATCTAGTGTAAGGAACGCGGAGACAATGGGACAAAGCACTTCAGGTCAAGTCGACTTCAGGTGGAATCCCGCGAAGGTACGAGTAGTTCTACGCTTCGCACAGACTACGTAAGTTCGTTCTCAGTTCAGTTACGACGTGAAACTCTTGCACTAGTGTAAGCAGACCCAGATAACATTTTTACCGAACGGGTATTTTAAAACATGTTCTTGGCACGTTCCCGTAAGTACTTCCAGTGGCAGAACTTCGTGAGAATTATTTTACGGTAGTAACTTCAGAAACATGTTCTTGGCACGTTCCCGTACGTACTTCCAGTGGCAGAACTTCGTGAGAATTATTTTACGGTAGTAACTTCAGAAACATGTTCTTGGCACGTTCTCGTAAGTACTTCCAGTGGCAGAACTTCGTGAGAGTTATTTTACGGTAGTAACTTCAGAAACATGTTCTTGGCACGTTCCGTAAGTACTTCCAGTGGCAGAACTTCGTGAGAGTTATTTTACGGTAGTAACTTCAGAAACATGTTCTTGCACGTTCCCGTAAGTACTTCCAGTGGCAGAACTTCGTGAGAATTATTTTACGGTAGTAACTTCAGAAACATGTTCTTGGCACGTTCCCATAAGTACTTCCAGTGGCAGAACTTCGTGAGAGTTATTTTACGGTAGTAACTTCAGAAACATGTTCTTGGCACGTTCCCATAAGTACTTCCGGTGGCAGAACTTCGTGAGAGTTATTTTACGGTAGTAACTTCAGAAACATGTTCTTGGCACGTTCCCGTAAGTACTTCCAGTGGCAGAACTTCGTGAGAGTTATTTTACGGTAGTAACTTCAGAAACATGTTCTTGGCACGTTCCCGTAAGTACTTCCAGTGGCAGAACTTCGTGAGAGTTATTTTACGGTAGTAACTTCAGAAACATGTGTTTCATCACGTCATGATTCTGCTAACGTAGGGAAGCTTTCTTAGTTACCGAGCAATATTTTCAAGAATTAAAATACGTAATTTGTGCGTCTGAAACTAAAATAAAAATGTCAAACTGTAGAATGATTCATTTTTTTAAAGCGTCATATATTAAATTCAACGGCGTTCCAAAATTAGATATCCTTCCAACCAGAAAAAAAGTCTTGCTGCTCTCCAGTTCATCAAATATTCCCCCCCCCCCCCCCAACCCCGACCCTACAACAAGAGACTTAATAACGGGGGTTACTGGGGATGATCAAACACCCTCCTTCCCCATCCACACACACACACACACACCTTACAGGCCAGTGTCTGTGGGCCACATCAGCAGCACTTACTGATGACTACCGGTGGGAAATAATTACATTGTCTCTTACGGAAATATTTCCCTCAATGTGCGATTCCTATTCCATCAGTAAATGGTTTTAAATTCATCGTTTGGAGGTTAGGTTTTAAACATTTTCCGGCGAGGGAGGGGGGGGGGGAGAACCCCGAACATCACTCCCGCTTGGGAGGTGTTACTTAACCCCCCTCCCCCCACATCCACCAATAGAATAAATTCCCTCCCCCTCCCCAAAAACACTGCTACCAACGTATTTATTTGCTGAAGATGTTCAGGAACAGTAAAGTTTTTGTGCCAAACTAGAAATAAAACGATGTGCTTATATCGTGCTACGTTCCCGTGTCAGTTTTCAATAGCGTGTTTTTCTTCGTCCGTGTTTACATTGCTAAGAAAAGCTATTTATTTTTTTGTGGCTATCATGCTCCTTTAAAATTATCGTATAAAATATTTATGTTTAAATTTCCTCTTGTTGTTATTTCGCTTTCAGATTAGTGCAAGAGATCGAATATAACGAATACTCTCCTTATTTTTAGTACACTAAAATAATTTTCATTAAAAATAATAAACATTAATGAAATTATGATACTTTGCTTTAGAAAATGGATTTTAAATGTAAAGAAAAAGTGGCATTAAGGGACAGGTTCTCTAGTAGCATCGAAATGTTGTGACCTGATACAGCCCAATAAATATACCCTTTCTTTAAAACTTAATGGTTGCGATAAAAATTTGATGACAAAGTTTGATGAAATTACTATAGAATTTTAAGCAATTAGTCTAACATGGTTGTGTTGATAAATTTCCTCAGAGCTAATACATTTGTAATTTTAGGTTTGTTGATGTCGTCATAAAGAGGCGACACTAGTAAGATAGGCTAATTCACGAAGTCAGGATGTGATGGAAAAAGTGGTAGTATGCATTTGGCGCAGCTGTCTCTGCTTAACAAACGCAGGAAATTAATGTTACCTACCTTTTTTTTTTTTTTAATTTTACTTGGTGTCAGAATAACACAGTGTGTGCGAACCGAAAAGAAAAATCTCGAGTGATTTGTTTCATATCTCTATCCAGTATTTAGAAAATGTAAGGGCTACGATTAGAAATTTATTGCTTGATTTATATAAAATTGAATCCAAATTTTACAAGCCCCGTTTGCAATGAAGTTTTTCATACACGCTTTTATTGGGCATAAACGTACCTAACTGCAAACTAATTTTAAAACTTCGAGGTGCAAAAGAATTAGCCTTTTTTGAAAAACATTGATAACACAAACAGGAACAATAAAACCAGTGTCAGATATTGTTGTAAATCAGCATCTGTACATTTGTTTTCATTCAAAAGCGAAATTAATTAATTAATTCCAGATTCTCTGAGCTTTTTTATGGATATAAATTATATATATGCATATATATATAATATATATATATATATATATATATATATATATATATATATATATATATATATATATATATATATATATATATATATAACACAAAACAATCGCAAACGTGTTATATATATATATATATATATATATATATATATAAACACGTTTGCGATAGTTTTGTTTATTGAATAAAATTGTTTTGTGATGTAACTAAGCTCAGGTAATTTTCACTGAATATATTTTAATTTTCGTCATTTCGTTAATGCAACGATCTTTCTGCTAGCTTTGATTTTTTCGTAGTAGCGGAATTTACAATGCATTCACTGTGAAATATTAACACAAGAAGAAAAATCTTTTTCGTTCCTGACTTGTAACGTATTTAACCATCGTTACCAAGAGTATACAAGATTCTGAATATGTTTATAGTTTATTACCAAATGCGACCAGAAAAATGAAGTGTTTTTATGTGTTCCGGATATTTTGCAAAAAAAAAAAAAATATTCTGATACTTATGCAAAATGGGGTTCCGTTGACGCCTTACCTATGGACTGTGAATTGTTTTAGTTTACGTTTAGAAAATTATTATTATATTATGATTTTCTGCCAGTAGAATGTGTTAGTTCTGTTCTGCCATTACTTTATAGTAGTACATACAAATTATATTAGTGTTCTATATGGCAACTGAAGTATCTCGAATTGCAGTGTCTGTTGTAATGAATTTTTTTGAGACACTGATATTTGTGAATGTGAAGTAGTTTGTGTACATTTGGATTCGTTGTAATAAAATTTATTTGTTACAGTTTTGTATAGAAATATATTTTTATAGTCTATCGTGGAATAAAATTTAATTACATACTGAAAATAAAACACGATTATTTTCTCAATGGCATGCTTTACTCTTTACTCAGTATTAAAAGTTAGTCAAGGGCGCAGAAATTATTGCACCCCCCCAACCCCTTTTGTCATTGAGAACAAGGTGTAAAACATGTCTTAAAATATATGTTTCCACTAGAAAATATATAAATTATATAAATATATATTTATATAAAATATATAAATTTCCACTAGAACTGTATTCCATATTGATCACTGTGCCAACCTCATGGATGTATTATTTTCAGAACATCTTGATCATCATGAAAAGCATAATGGTAGAAGAAATCTATAATTTTTAATTGATAAATAATGAAAACGATAATAAAATGCCTCTATGCAATACTTACATCGTTGCAAGGATTATGGAATTTTGTCATAACCCACCCTGAGATTAAGACTATTCTGCGCCCTGGCTTGAGTGTCGTAAACAAAAAAATAATAATATTAAGTATTGTAAGTTGTTTTTCTAAACTTGGCACGCAAGGGCTGGATTACTGACATTGACACAAACTTCTAATTGAATGTATGTCATTGAAGATGGGAACAACTTGGCAGTTATACCTCGACTAGCAGTTACTTCGGGGAAGGGACCTCGTCCTACAGACAGTATGCAGGTTTCTTTCCCGGGCAAATCCGACTTTGGGCCACGTTCTCCTCGTAGTTCGACAACTTACCCCAGTTTTGTTATATAAATGTATAAACACTGTCACTGTAAACATAACTGTCATTTGGAACAGCTACACAACTCTTGGGAAATAATGGAAATATCATCAGTAGTTAACTAATTACAAATATTAAAGAAACTTCCATTTTTTTTTTTTTTTTTATACTTCCAGGGCCGCTTACTAAATGGTACCCGGGGCACAAGTCCCTCCTCTTCATCAGGGCAGGCCTGTTCGTGTTTTGGTGGTTAGGTTAAAATTCGAAATCACTATGGCCGGACTGGGTTTTTCCGTGGTTTCCCTAAATCACCCCAAGAGAATAAGCGAATGCTGGGATGTCTCCTTACTAGTGGCTATGGTGGATTCCTTCCCCGTTTCTGCGTTTCTGAGCAACTTGTTCCGTCTGTAATGACCTCGTTGTGGACTAGACTTTAAGGAGAATCCGTAGTAGAAACTTCTTTTATTTAAACTCAAGGTCGCTCCTGATTCTAAGGAAGCATGGCGGCGAACCCTCCCAATAATATATGCATCTCCAGGAAGCTGAATTTCTCGCAACTTTACACAGATGTTGCAGAATTGCATGTCAATACTTCGGGGGAACATTCTTCACATTTGGAGGATGAAAAAAATGTTATATGAACATAGGTCCACAAACTCTTTGTTTCTTTACTGCAGCTCGTAATACACAAGGCGCAGTGTATGGCCCGCGGGCTGGATCATGTCGCTGTGGAACGCCATCGCAGCATTCGTTTGCATGACACCCAACACCTCAAACCGCGACACTACACCTAGAACAGTAAGACCGGCACAGGAGTTAGTTACACGTGTCTGACAGCTTATTGCAGGCATTACAGGAAAGGTTCGAAATGCTCTCCATCAGCAGGAACACATCGTGGACACCATGGTGCGTTGATGAATCCCTGGAGTGTTTCTGTGTTTCACAGCCCACCACAATACGGCTACGAAGGATGGCCACATCATCCACTTCCGTTCTGGTTGCATACACAAGTGCCTTTAAATGTCCCTAAAAATAAAAGTTTAGTGGATTCATATCAGGGCTCCTCGGAGGCTGGTATTGGGCTGCCAATTACACCTGCGATGGCATTCCACAGTAACATGATCCAGCCAGTGGGTCATACACTGTATATTATGTATTACGAGCTGTAGTAAAGAAACGAAGAGTTTGCAGACCTATGCTCATAACTTATGATGCATGTTTCCCCGAAGTATTGAAATACAATTTTGCAACATTCTGTATACCTGACAGTAGGATATTATTACACACGATGTCAGCCAATGGATTAACAACCCTTCTAGGCACGGTGGTCTATATACTGGTGGAATGGAGAGATTTTCTCGCTCTTAACATCGAGTTCTTGAGAACCGATGCGAGTGAAGCGAGGTATGGAGCAACGGGAGATCCCTGAGAAAACCCGCCGACCAGCGGCATCGTCCGGCACGATTCCCACATACGGAAATCTGGGAGCGACCCCGCCGGGAATCGAACTCGATTCGTTAAGGTGAGAGGCGAGAAGTCTAACCACTACATCACCGCGGCGCCTTGAAAAAGTGAGGCGTTGTTCTGGTAGGGAGAAATCTATATCGACTTTGTCTTCAGTAATGAACACAAATTTCTGATATAGCCTATTTATATAATTATTCAAGGGACAAAAAAATAGCATCATTTTTATAAGATGCTTAAAATAGAGTTTTGTACAGTTTGTATATCATTTTTAAAATGCTGTTTAGTTTTCTTTTATTTCTTGCAGCGTCATGATAGACGGTTTAACATTAAATACCCTCCATACGAACGGCCCTGGTTTATTAGGTTCAGGTTTATGAATGGTTCATGACACTGCCTCTTAGGCACCTATCACAAAATTCAATGGTTTCGAGAATTAAATATATAGTAGTACAGTACTTCCCAAAATATTACTCGATAGCAACAGTTGGGACCGTAAGTTAATACAGGACTGAAAGGCTCAACGTCTCGTCGAGAGCGAGGTCATTAGAGACGGACCAAGTTGCTCACAGAAGCAAGAGCGGGGAAGGAATCTGAACATTCGCCTGGAGTTATTCGTAAAACCATGAAAACTGAAATCAGGATGGCCGAACAGCGAACAAAACTTAGATCCGGCAGGGGAGTCGTAAGGGTAAAATATTTTGACCATTTTTTTTTTTTTTTTTTTTTTTTTTTTCCAGTTCGTTGTTATAAATTCGGATATGTTTGATGTAAGTAGAATAATATTGTTGGTTCTGGCTAACGAGCTTGGGGCTAGGAATTCAGTATTATCAACCGCCA
This sequence comes from Dryococelus australis, assembly GCA_029891345.1. Classification (NCBI taxonomy): domain Eukaryota; kingdom Metazoa; phylum Arthropoda; class Insecta; order Phasmatodea; family Phasmatidae; genus Dryococelus; species Dryococelus australis. The sequence continues at coordinate 325,410,068 of CM056994.1, forward strand.
TCTTTGCTGACATCACTTTTCCTCATTTTTCCTATTTTCCCCTTGAAATTTCCCCTTTTCTCTCCGATTTGCTCCTTTTCCCGCCGGAATTCCCCATTTTCCCCTCGGAATTTCCCTATTTCCCTCGGACGACTTCATTCTATTACATCCCGACCAATTTCCGCCGATGACTCCACAATGTGGCAATTGACTTAAGGAGGAGGAGGAGGATGTGGGATTTTACCACAGAACTTCATGTTCTTGCCTTCTGGTCGGTTTTCTCTATGTGCTCCCAACCGACATTATGGTTTTCTGTCCTACCGAAAGTGAGCATTTCCCACACACACATTATACATGGAGGGGGAGACTCCATCCGAAGATCCCTGCCAGTCTCAGGTCAATTATGAGCTATGCGCACATATACTAGGCATAGTCGGCTGTAATTTCCGAACAGTGTGAGATACAACTACCAAAATCGTAATGGAGGCATCGCCCCCGACAACGAAAAGGAGCGAGGGGTCAAGTTCAACCTAAGCACACTTTTAAGCATAGTTTTCCATAATTTCTGAACCATTGGATATACAACTAGGAAATTAATGCACATAGGCATCGCCCGCGACGACGAAAAGGAGCGAGGGGTCAAGTTTGACCTAAGGACACAGTCTTAGGTCAACCAAGACCCATGAGCACATATAAGCATAGTTGACTGCAATTTTCTAACCATGTGAGATACAACAACCAAAATCATAACTAGCGAAAGTGCGAATGTCCTGCTTTGTCATTCCGATGCCACGGTTTTCCTGGAGTGCTCACACCCACGATTCGTTCCTAGCGAAATTGCACCTTGTCAATCTTATTGTACGAAACCCCAGTCCGAATCCCTGCGATGAAGCCCTGCCGGTGAATTCCAATAGTGCTCCCACCTACAATTCGTTCTCAGCAAAAGTGCGCCTTGTCAATCCTATCACCCAAACCCCTGCGACGAAGCCCCAGCCTAAAATCCCTGCGATAAAACCCCAACATAGACATCACCCCTGACAACGAAAAGGATAGAGGTGTCAAGTACAGCCTAAGCACACTTATAATCATAGTTAGTTGTAATTTCCAAACCATTTAAAATACAACACCAATATCATAACATAGGCATCACCCCAGACATCGAAAATAGACACGGGCCCAATTACGTCCTAAGAGCTCTTATTAGCATAGTTGGTTGAAATTTCTGAAGAATTTGAGATATAGTTGCCAAATTAATATCATAGACTTCACCCCAGACAATGAAAAGAGATGCAGGGTCAAGTATTCCCTAAGCGCACTAAAGCATAGTTATTTGTAATTTCCTAACCATTAAAGCTACAGTTGCTTAATTCATAACATATGCGTCCCCCAGACGATGAAAAGAGACGTGGGATCAAGTATGTTCTTAGTGCAATTATAAGCATAGGTAGCTGTAATTTCCGAACAGTTTAAGAAAAGCTAACAAATTCATAACATAGACATCACCCCAGATGAAGAGAAGGATCACAGGGCCAAGTATGCCCTATGTACTTATAACCGATAGTTGGCTATATTTTCCGAACCATTTAAGATACAGTTGCCAAATTCATAACCTAGGCATCGCCCCAGTTTAACAAAAAGGATCGGGGGTCAAGTATCTCCTAAATGTACTTATAAGCATAGTTGCTTATAATTTCCGAACTATTTCAGATATAGTAGTTGCCAAATTCATAACATAGGCATCACCCCAGATTATGAAAATAGACACATGGTCATGTTTATCCTAAGCACATTTACAAGCATAATTTTTCGTAATTTCCGAATGGTTTATTATACAATTGCCAAATTCATAACATAGACATCGCCCCAGACAGCAAAAAGGATCGAGGGAGTCAAGTATAGCCCTTAGACACTTTTAAGCATAGTTGCTTGTAATTTCGGTACCATTTAAGATAAAACTAACAAAAACATAGACATAGACATCACCCCAGATGACGAATAGAAAGCGAGATCCAGCAGAGTTGGGGCAATTCTGGCGGGATCGGAGTATCTTGGCAGGGGACGAGTCTCATGCTCTCCACCTACTGTACATAGAGTCGCAAGTCGAACATGTCAAGTATGTCCTAAGCACACCTATAAGTGTAGTTTGCTGTAATTCTCGAACTGGTCGACCATCAGCACAGGTCTCAGCAAGTCGAATGGATGGTACAGAACACTAGCAGAGAGAGAGACATGTCAGAGGACTCCAGACCAGCCGAGTCACTCATTTACTTTTTCATTACAAGAGGTATTCAAGTACTGGCCAACCAGCACAATCATACAAGCATTGGGGACTGTATGCTGTGTGTTGAAAACAAAGCTAGATACAACAGGCCATCATGGTCAGTACAACAGAACACCTTCCTTTCAAACTACTAAAACAAAACTCAAAGAGAGACGACACTGCTTCATGCTGAGGCAAACAGATAAAAAAATTGCCAATAAATGAATACTGTGCGAGCATGAGCACTGTATGTTATGTTAGGCGAGAAATGTTCCATGGTGAAGTGTGGGAACAATAAGACAGCAAGCTATACACTATGCAAACAGATATAAAAACATGATGTAAAGGATAATAGCTATACAACCAACTACTACAATCACATAATGCATGTTCTGACAATAGAGAGTGACAAAAGGGGCACAAAAACTAGCACAAACAGAACAATAGAAAAATTGGAAAAATCCAAAACCCTTCAAAGTAAGGTTCAAAGAGCATACCCCAAAATCCCAACAGCAAAGCACATGAAAAACAGTATACTTTCTTTTATTTGTAAATAACTTTCTTTTTTTTTCTTTGTACCAAACATGCAATATACAAAAGTACATGAAAGATAGTAAATTCCTACAATTTCCTTTTCCAAGTACACACACATAAGAAAAAGCGAAGCACAAAATGCTATATAAAATGTATTACAATATGGGCAATACTTGATATGTATAACTTTTACAGAATCCTCTAGAATATATACAAAATGTTTATCTTAATTGCTTTTAACTTCTTAAATTTCCTTGCCCTCGAAAAATAATTTCTGGCTAAACAAATAAAAACTTGTCATAAAGCATTTGAAATGACTTGAATCTTTCAAAATACAATTATGAATTTTGTTGGCATATATCATTTCTGGCTAAACACACAAAAGCAAGCAATAAAACATTATTTTTACTTGGATTCAATCTTCAAAATTCAATTATGATTTTAGATACATTTATTTTCCCCACAAGTGGAAATCTTTCAACATGCCAATAATACATTTTTAATTTTCACGGAAGGTTTACTGGCTGCATGGTTAGGTAAGAACCATTGATGATTTTAATTTTACATTTAACAAAGAGTTATTATGAATTCATAAAACATAATCTTTCGAAATTACAAATTACAATTTTATTTTCAAGAAAGATTACTGGCTACATAGTTTGGTCACAAGCCATTACTATAAAAGATGTTCTTACAATTTGATGAAACATTAGTTGACGTGAAAGTTTTTCGAAAATTACAAATTATCATTTACTGGCTGTATGATATGGTCACTAGCCATTGAAAACTTATTAATTACATTTTATCAAGGATGTTCTTACAAATTTATTAAGAAAAATCGATTCCATTTTAAATATTTCAGCCAGAAATTAATGGCAAAAACCTGCGCGCAAAATTCTTAAAATTCTGGTATTTTTAAAATTATCACTTTCAGGATATTTTTTAAAATTGGGGCAATATTTCTCATGAATCCTTGCATTAGCCTCATTTTTAAAAGGAAAATGTCAAGTTTAAAAATTCTTTCCTGCGCTCCAGCATAGGCCTATTACTACGGACTCTTAGGTACGGACTTCAACATGTCCCTTAATTCCCGATCTTATGGGTCCTTCAGAGAATTTACATAATTACAAGTTCATACTTAACTAGGCATGAAGCTCCCAGGGCTACAGTGCTCCCGAATGAACCCACGCTGGGAGCTATATAATATATATATATATATAAAAAAATAAATCTCACTTTTTCTCCTAGAAGGATACTCCTAATTGCACAGACCAATGAAATTGTGTGGAAGTCTCTGTACTGTTCTTTACAAATCTCAAAATCTTTAGCATGTTAACATCCGGCGGTTTTGACATCAGCTTCTCCTGGCCACATGGAGGTATGTGGGTCGCTGACATCATACATCGCACCCCCCTAGCGATGAACAGGCCAGACCTTAGTTGGGGAAGAACCGGGCGTGTAGGCTGTCCTGCTGCCAGATTGCTGCCATGTCGGACGTCTACTTTGTCGATACAAAGTCCAACACGGAACTTCCAGGGCTCACAGGATTAGCAGGTTGGTGATTTACCATAAGCGTGTGTGCATTTTAACAGTTATTTCAAGCATAAAAGTGACGAAAAAACATTTATAACCTGAAAATATAACATGCTGGGTAGCATGAAACATCATGCTGAGGCAGCAGGTCGAGTCAGGTGCAATGGGTCACGTCATTTCAGGGGGGAGGGCAAAAATACTGAATATGAGACCTGTCTCATCGTCCCCCTTCCCCCAAAGGAAGAAGTTATGGTGAAAACCCAAAAGGCTGACAGAAACTTCTCCAAGATGGCCAGCCATGGGAACGTCCCCGACCACTTCTCCAGGAAGACACCATGGAAGATATATCTTCTTGACTTCCAGGTCCATCATTGGTTGAGACTCAGAACAAACCAATAAAAGAGGTACTGGCATCAAAGGAGACCAACATCAAGGACTCTCCATAGCCATTCAACTCCTCAATTCGGGCAAAAAACCCATTATAGCAGCAGCAACCTGGGAGGTCCCAACATTCCCCTATAAGATTAGCCTTTCCTTAACATTCTTTGAAGTTACATTCCTATGTCCGATTACATGAGTACACAAAATCCCCTTACATATATATAAAACTGAGCAAAACGAAATGAGCATGAACACATCTTAAGATCTATATGAAAATGAAACCCTAAATACATATCATCATGAGTACACCTTAATTTTACATGAAGGTGAAGCCTCTTAGTGAAATGTGCATGGATGGTGTACAACAGTCCTGAGAACTTCCAACACCAATTACACAAAAAACATTTACATACAAAACCCTAAGATAATAACGAAATCATGAATACAATACAAACCCTAAAAAATATCAATAACATGATACCCTAAATAAATCTTAACTGTAACAGGATAAACATCCAGTCCAGTGGCTATGCATTAATACCTTCAACTTAAGAAGTGCTCAATTTCAATTGCGACAAATGGGCTTTATTTATTTTACGAGGACTATCCAAGTCCTCTAACAAAACTGTTACAGATGTGATAAACCTCTTAATAAAAAAGGGTGCAGCATACTTGGGAGCCAGCTTCACACTAAACTGGGCAGATGTATTGCTCAGATAGTGCATTTCCAGATAAACTTTATCTCCTTGTTTCAAGGAGAGAGTACCACTATGATAAGCAGAACGAAATGCTAATTTTGAATATATTCTCTAAGGTTCTGGGTTGCTTCCTCTCAGACCTCTTCCAGATACTTCTTACCAATATCATCCCAATAGAAATCACGGAACATCCATGTATGAATTAAAGGATGGAACCAGGCATGTCCGGAAAACAAGTCAGATGGAACTTTCGTTGTCGGAGCTACTCACTACGTTATTGAAAGCTAAAGAAAGTTGGTACAAACCAACATCCCAGTCTTTATGAGATCCCGTTTGGAAAGCCCATAAGGCCACCTTTAAATTTCTATAGTAATGCTCCACCAAGTGGCCTTGGGGTGATAAGTTGTTGTTTGCACTAACTTTTTCTCCCAAGAGAAGGCAAGGTTCTTCATTTCGGATGACACAAAGTATGTAGCATTGTCGGTCACCATATACACTAGGGATCCAAACACTGGAAAAAGGCTTTGGCTTAAGATTTTACAGATTTCACTTGATTTCATAGATCTCAAAAGAAAGAAAAATATGAATTTACTAAAGCTGTCAACTGCGACTAATGTAGATTAAATCTGGTTTTTGTTCAGGGCAGAGTACAAAAATAACTAAATATAACTTTTCCCAGGGAAACTTAGCCACACTAACACTATATGGGCTAACAATCTTAGCATTGCGAGGTTTAGATATTTGGCACTCCTTGACCGACTTTATCTCTTTCCTAAGCTAGGCCAAAAAACACATCCATATGATCCTATCCACCATTCTTGTCCTGACCCAAATGCCCACCAAAATATGAATTATGGCAATATTGAAAAATTGGCGTCGAAGGACCTGAGACACAAACATTTTTAATTGATTGGTTTGTTGCTCAATACAGCCAATAACACCCTTCTGAAACTCCTGTTGGGCTCCATGACCTGCATCGATGTTCGACTTGATGCTAATGCATTCAGGATCTATCCCCTGATGATGTTGGAACATCAAATTTGCCTGGGTAAAGTCTTGGAGGACCTTAGCTTGCACTTTACCAGAATTTATCTTTGGACACATTTGTCTGCTGTAAGGGTTCGATGTGAACTTCTAAAGGAACTTGAATTTTAGATACAGGCTATTCAGCCTGTATTTTATCAGAAACTACAAGAAAATACCATTCTGCTCTACTAGTTAAGTTTGTACTTCTACGGGCACTTGTACTTCGGGTAAAGGCTCTTCAGCCTGCCTTTCATCAGAAACAGTATTTTCCAAGCAAGTGGTAATCTTTAAAATGACTATTACAAATTTCTAATTTCACGAAATGTTTACTGGCTACATGATTTAGGTCACAAGCCATTGATGATTTTAATTTTACATTTAACAAATTATTATTATGAATGCATAAAACATTATTTTTCAAAATTACAAATTATAATTTTATTTATCAAGAAAGATTACTGGCTACATAGTTTGGTCACAAGCCATTACTAATTTTTCTTGTTACATTTTGAAGGGACTTGCTTTCTGGACTCCAGGGGAGAAGAAAATTTAAAGAGGCTATGAAGGAAAAGTCCGGGTAAGGGCGCCAGTGCAATGAGCACGAGCAGAAGGTGGGGCAATATTCATGTTCCTTCATTCTCTCATTGCACGGGGCATCCGAAATTAAGGTGGTTGGCAGCACTGTAATGTTGGCACATTGAACTTCGTGTATACCAGACATGTTGTGTGAGGGAGGGGGCAAGAAGGTCAACCCACTCCTGGTAATGCACTGTTTCCTCGCCAGGCGGACGAGATAGGAAGTTAGTCAGATGGTTTTCCACTCCAGCAACGTGCTGAACATCAAGATCATATGATTGCAGCAGAAGGGCTCAGCGGGTGAGCTTGCTGCAGCTCTCCTTTGTGGTAATGCAACCACAGTAGGCAGCTGTTATCAGTGCGCAGGGTGAAACGTCTGTACTCCAATAATGGATGGTACCGTTTAAATCCTCACACCACTGCGAGTCACTCCCTCTCATTTACGTCATATCGCCGCTCTACAGGGGCCGAATTTTGCACTATCAAAATCAACAATGCACCGGCTTCCATCGTCGACCAGCTGAAAGACCACTACCCCAAGTCCCTTTTCACTAGCATCGGTTTGTACATAGAGGTCGTATCTGGTCGTATATGGCTAGTGCAGGGCACTCCCGGCAGTGGCGCTTAACCTGATCAAAATCCGCCTGTTGTTCGGCCTGCCATTTGTAGCGGATACTCGGCGACAACAACTCGGTGAGCGGAGCGGTATTATGGCAAACTTTGCTATATATTCTCGTAACCAGTTCACCAAGCCGAAGAACTTCCGTAACTGCTTCTTGGTGGTCGAGATTGGGTAGTCTTCAATCAGCTGTAGCTGTTCAGGGTTAGGACAGCTGCCGTGCTCGTCAACAATATGACCTAGAAATTGGAATGTAGGTTTCCCTATGTGGCTCTTCTTCTTGGACCATGTAAGAATATTAATAGCAAGTCATTCCAGTACCAGCGACAAGTGGTTAATGCGCTCTTCCAATGAGCAGGACCAGACAATAATGTCGTCTAGATAGGCCAAAGAAAATTTTCCAATCAACCTGTCCTTGATGTGTACTATCATAGCCTGGAAAGTTGAGGGGGAGCACTTTAATTCAAACAGCATCGCGCAGAGTTGCAGGTGGCTGCCGTCAGGAGCGGTGAACACCGTCTTATGTCGATGAGCTGGGTGTACTGGTACCTGAGAATACCCTCTTCTAAAATTGATGGTCGTCAGCACTTTTGCCTGCCCCAGGGTGTTGAGGGCGTCTGTAATATGTATGTACGGGGGGTGGGGGGTGGGAATGCTCTGTGTCACCTCGTTCAGCCGACGAAAATCTACACAGAAATGCCACGTCCTGTCTTTCTTGGGGACGAGTGTTATTGCGGAGTTGAACTGGCTCTCCGTGGGCTCGATCACTCCCTCGTCCAACATTTCTTTAATTTGATACTGTATGATTTGGCACTGATGTGGGTAGTAATGCCTTGGGGTATCGTAAATCTGATTTTCATTGATGAGCGGTATTCGGAGCTCGGCCACTGTCATGCGACTAAGTGGGCCAGGAGCAGTGAAGATGTCGCGGCGCTCATTTTATAATCGCTGCATGGCATCCCGGTATACCGGGGCAATGGAATGATCCAGCTCGTCCAGTAAGATGACTGGCGCTTGGTCGGCTGGGCGAAGATCCATGTTATAAACAGTTCTCCATTATTTCTTTCCAAAATGTATGCAGTGGACTGCTGGGTCTACCATGGTGTGCTGATCAGTAAACCACGGTAATCCCAGATTGGTGTCTTCACTAATGTCATCTGTCACAAATGCTCTTGTTCACGTCTCAATGTCCCTCACATATAAGGTAATATCAGCTTCACCCTTAATTTCTCCAGTGTGTTTTTGTGTTGCAAGTTGAACATCGTGTTGAACATCCCTAACTTCATCTGCATTAACAAATTTTAACTTGATAAAACTGTGGGAAGCAGCCATGTTGATTAGTGCACGACACAACTGACTATAGATTTGTACATATATTCTGATAAACACATTTTGTGAACTGCTAATCTGAGCGATAAGGGCCTGTTGTGGAGTCGGGTCCATTTTGATTCCTGGTCGGGGACTAGCAGCGTCCAGAAGCTTTACCCTGTTCGCTCATTTCCCAGGTGTGTATCACTCCGGGGGGCACTACTTGGCGGGCCCACGTTTCCAGGGCAATCTCTGTCGCAATGCTCACCCACACACCACCGACAGGTGTGTGTATGTCGCCGGCGGTCAGTAGGGAATTGTGGTCGAACGTTATTGTTCACTGTATTACAGGTTGCCTGCATTATTGACAAGGCAGAGGGAACAGCTGTTGCTCCCCCGGTGCTTGGTTTCGACACGGTTTGACTGTTAAAATGTCCCGGGTCTTGGTTTACACACTATCGTAGCACGGTTGGTCGCGGTCGCGTCACAACTAGGCCGGAATACTAGTGTCCGGTAACATCACCGTTTGCACGAAATCCCTTTCAGATGAGTGGATCACTGAGGCGAGAGCAGCTCGATATTCTGGTAGCAAGGTGCTCGTGACCACCTCTAAAATGTCCTTCAAGTCCAGTTCCGGGTTGTATGACTGCACTAAATTGATCTTCTTGGTGGCATAATTGTAAAAGGGCTCTTTGTCCTGTTCTTCTAAAATAATCTGACTTCGGGCGCGAAGAGAAGTGAAGGTATTCGCGAAGCGACATGTAAACATCCATCTGAATTCACTCCACGTCATGCTGTAGTGGTTCATTCCGTACCACCAGATTTAGTGTCGCTACCCAGGCGTTCACCAATACACAACGGCCAATCCTCCGGATAAATTCCGTAGCAGCTTAGCCCGATCTCAAAAGCTTATGAAAATGCTATCGGATCTTCGTTAGCGGCGCCATCGTTTTGTGGTAACGACTGGAAGCGGGCTGTTGTGGCAGCAGTGGTGTTAGACCCTGTCTGCCGGAGTTTGTTGTTTATTGACGTGCGGGTGTAGGCATATCCTGCCTCCAGAGCTGGTCCTGTTTTCAAGAGCAAGGTTGAAAACGCAGGTGGGCATGGCAACTCCAGAATCGGCGCTTGTGGTATTTGTTGACCAGCACTGTAGAACTCGCCATTGCCTGTAGTTGAGACTGGCATTTGAAATTTTTTTGTAATCTCACAAGTTTTGGCGTTGGCTGTATCCGTTGATCCACGATCGACATAGCCGGCTGACAGCATTGGCAAGTGACGTGACACACATCTCGTAACATTGCATGCTCCCTTGGTGAAATGCTCTGCAAATGATTCAGCCTCCAAAACCGATTGCATGCAAAGGTTGTAGCTCCACGTCCGTCACAGGTATTTGCATTCGCACACTTTCGCAAAATCTGGTGGAACCGAGATGACGATGATTGCAGGTGGTTTTACAGTATCGTGCATGCACACATACTCGGCGCACACACCGGATTGGTAAATCCTCGGATTTGTTTAGGTTTCAGGCATCGTGTACACAAGTCCCCGGGCTGTTCCGAACTAGTCCGTGCCCAAGTGTACTCACACAGTTCCATGTTTAACAGGTCGACCTGCTCCCATAGCTGTTGGGCTGCGGTAGCATCGCTGCACATACAGGTTCTTCCTTGGAGGTACGTCAGCGAGAACGGATCCAGTTTCGGTGTTGGCCTCAAGCACTGGTTGCACAAAGTAGCAGGATGGCCATTAGATATTTGCCAGTCTGGATACTCGCAGTAGAAATTTCGGCGCGGATGACACAAAGCCTCCACGGTGATGTCTCTTTGCCTCCAACACATGGTCGCTCGGCCTGCTGCAACACTCACATGGTGTGGCATGGGAGGGAGAGGTGGTCCTGCTGGTGCGACGCGACACAGAGGGAGGGGGCGGCAGGTACACGCTACCCTTCGGCCATTGCTAAGATGGTGGTGGCTGGTTGACATCACAGGCGAAATGTGGTCCCAAGATGGCTGACTTGGTGGCTCCCACGACACAATGGCTATTTTAGCACGAAGTGACACATGGCTATTTTTTGTGAGTTTTCTCGTCGCTTTTTCTTGACACGCTGTGTCGAAACGGCGGTAGTACAACAGGATACTCAGCCAGTACCGGAAAATAAAGAGCTGAAGCTCAGAGGAAATGGCACATGTGGGTGCACGTGATCGTACGCGGCGCACTATACAATGTCATGAAATTAGATTTAGGTACGGTAAATTTTGAAACATCTGGTGGTGAGCCAAGGCCACAAAGTTGGGCCAGCCAATTGACAGGACTTGCTTTCTGGACTCCAAGGGAGAGGAAAATTTAAAGAGGTTGTGAAGGAAAAGTCTGAGTAAGGGTGCCATTGCAATGAGCCCGAGAAGAAGGTGGGTTCGTGACGTCGATGGCACAGTGTGGCTCTCCCTGGTAGTCTCCCGTTCTTGATGCTGCAAAGATCAGTTTGTTACCATTATTCCAGCTGATGTAATAAGTGCCTGGCTAACATGAGGTGTTGGCCCCTCATTCACGCCATATCTGCAAGTTGTAAAGTTCTCGTTGCGTCAAATTCCACAAAGCCTAGGCTAGTGGGGGCTGTAAACCTCCCACAGACACTTACTCACTCCCGTGGAGGCTGTTTTGGTCTCCTCGGACACCATCAATTAAGAAATAAAATCAAACATGAAAACAGGTGAAACAGCCAATAAGGGACCGGCGAAATAAATAGGCGACGTCTTACGTTGGACACAATTTATTCCGCTATACCTTCAACAGAAGCACTTACATTTGTTACTTGCTCCACTAAAGCAGGAACGTGCTAAAATGGCAAAGGTGGTGCTAGGCCATGATAAAATTAAATTGCATTAAGTCCGAGTCATATACAAGATGACCTGGCTGTGAGGTGGCTCACTCCCCGGGCTACAAAAACAAAGGTTCCAGAAAATTAACTTACTATTGAAAAACGACATGATTGGCGTGAAAAATGGTGAAGGTCAGGGGAGGATGAATGCACATGTCCTCACGTGATAGTCAAGACACTACTGAAAAACAGGACGCTGGGCTGCCTGCTCAGTGGCTGCAGTTCCCGTGCCATCATGTGAGTAGAGTATACAGAAAATACTAAAGAATAAATGATTGAAGTGAAATAACATAACCCTGGGTGGAAATGAAACACAAAACACTCGACTTTAGGCTGCCTCCTTCCGAATGCGAGACCAGTGTGTTCGTTATGCATGCGCCACCTCACTCTGTTGTGCTAACGAAGCCTCGCCTGTTTCACTCGTAGAGTAGACATGGCGTAGAATGATCTCGTCGGCTGCACAACACCAGTGTCCGTAGCACAACATTGAACTGTTTTTTTTTTCTGCAAACACTACCATCACAAACAATGTAGATGAGATTTGGGGTTACAACACAGGCACCGAGTACGAAAGGGCACACTGAGGAAAAGGTTTTGTTCAATCAAACAAATGTTGGTTGACATAATCAAATTAATTGTTTGTATAGGGTCAGTGAAATATTTTGCTGAAATCTAATTATTTGTTGATCTTATTTGGTTGCCCCAACTAATTTTTTTTTTTTTTTTTTGGCTCTACATAACTTTAACTGTTTCGATAAATATAAAAAATTTTGAAATCCCCAGCGAGATTCGAACTTAAATTGTTTTTGTCCGAGCGCTGCTCCTTTGCAACCTCACCTAAAGTGACTACTAATTAAATAGGAATGCACTAACAAACACGCCTGCCATTCTTATTGTCACAAAAAAATACAAACTCTCGAGCTGTATTTTTGAAAGAAAACAATCAAATGTGTGGTCAAACAAATACACACAGTTGATTCGACTAAATATTCATTTGACAGTCTAATTTTTTTCCCCCAACACAGAGGTTTTAATAATTCAAGTATGTATTTTATTAGGTGAACGAAATAATTTGGTTAGTTTTCATGTTTTGTTTGCTGAACAGAATACTTTGTTGGAGCAGCTAAATATATTTTTGGCCCTATGCAAACTGTTCAACAATTATTACTCGGATTCACATGTTTTGCCGTGTGGAGACAAAGCTTTTTAGCCACGCACTTTCGCACATACAACACGTCCGTCATCTTGCTTCACCCTGTCTTTCCAATGTGTACATTCCCATAGTTCATAGTGACGTGATTCATTGCAAAACACATACGAAAGTTAGTCCTAATTTAACTAATAGTCAAAATGCATAATGTTGGTTACTGAACATACTGCCTACCGAAAATGATAGAGTTTCCAGGTAATCACAAAAGTAACCATAACAAAAAAGAGTCACCCTTAAATGTACACCAGTCTACAACTAATATATACTACACTATGCTTCATATTGTATCACTACCCATTCTAAATCATGCCAACTGCTATTTTTTTGGCAGAGCACAAATCTTGGTCATTGTCCTCACAAGTTCACCATAAGGGTTTTTTAGGGTCACAAGTCTTACTACACTATTATCACCAATATGCGCTTTGACAACTCTGACTTTATTTCATTATTATGGTGGTAAGTTTGAATCATTCAAGAGTCCTTTTCCAAATTATAGATTGCTATGTTCCACTTAAGTCTCTGATTTAATGTGTGGAGATATTCGCAGCTCCGGCATCTCAAATGGATTGTTTAATTTTGTTATTAACTGCCACTGATCCAGACGATTCTCAGCTAGATGTGAAAAATCTTGCCCTTGTAGGACAACAAGAGGAACGCTAATCTAATAATATCCTGGGGTGAGAGCATCAAACTCTGAAAGGTCATTAGAGACTGCAAAATAATCTTGAGTTTAGAACGGCAGAGATCTCAGCAAAAAGTGTGGATAGTTCCTCGAAAATGAGTATTTGCTCTCCAACAACGAGCTTCGTATGTAGTTTGACAGATTTACTGCTGCCTTCCAAATACCTCCAAACTGAAGTGTCTGCTTGTTGATTAAAATGCCATAAAATAGTCATGTCAGAAATGTGTCTTGCATTGTCTGTCAGGCTGGCTCTGTGAACAGTGCTTTGTGTACTTCTCCTGAGGTGTCTGTTAGCACCAATGACGTTTGCGCCTTGGTCAGAGAAAATATCGGACTATGTTCCTCTCAAATATACAAACCTACGTAAAGCAGCTAGAAAGGCATCTGTATACAATGACGACTGGAACTCCAAATGTACTACCGTGCTCGAAATGCACACAAAAAGACACAAGTAGCTCTTGTTGACTGGGACCTTACATGCTGTAGTGGGCTTCAAAGAAAAAGGGCCTGCAAATTCCTCACCAATAATCAGTCTTCAGAAATGGCCTAAATTGTGAGAACCTAGCCATAGGCAAATTTCCCAATGGCATATGAGGCTTGGCTGTCAACTTAAAATACTTAATGCAATGTTGTATACACTGCCGAATCAGATGTCTTGCTCTTATTGTCCATAACTGCCTCTGGAGGAAGGAATGGGTCAATTGCGGACCAGCATGAAGGTAGTTGACATAGTAGTAGTTGATAAGTACTGAAAGATGACATTTTGCAGGAAGCAGAACTGGATGTTTGGTCTCTTCAGGCAATGCTGAATTTTTCAGTCGGCGGCCCACCGTGATGACTCCTTGGGGATTAAGGAGCGGACAGAAGATCCTCTGGCTAGCAGTATATTTGTTGTGCTTGAGAAGTTTAAGATCCTTATAAATGTAGTGCATTTGTACAGCCTTGATCCAACACAACTACTGACTGTACTTCCTCAATACTCAAAACTTTATTATTGCAATAATTGCAGTGAAGTTACCTTGTGAATGCGATCTTGGTTCTGAGCACCCATCGAGTTACTTGCTTGAGCTATGAGAAAGAAGAAAATGGTTCTAACAATTTCACCAGGTCAATCCAATTTCTTGAACTGCGAAGACCTGGGTTTACACTGGCTTGCATTCAGGCAACTCCTTTACATCTGGCATTTCAAACTTGTTCACAGGCCAGTTAGAGTCTGCAGCCAGGACCAGAAAACCAAATAGAACTCTCAACCAGGAGGTCTGAAACAACCCTCGAGATGCTAAAGCTGCTGGGTTACAGATGGAAGGAACATAGCCCCATACACTTGGTGGTGTAATGAATCTAATCTTTGCTACACGATTTGCGACAAATGATTTGAACTTGTGTGGTGATGATTTTAGCCAAGAAAGTACAGTTAAAGAATCTGACCACATGTGACCAGTAAAATTGTAAGATTTAGTGCCAAGCAGGTTATTTACATAATGCCACAACCGTGCTAGCAACACAGAACCGATAATTTCATATAGGAACATATAATGTTTTTAAAGGAGCAACTTTGATACAGTACCATAAACATAAAAAGTCTTAGATATATCACAGAAAAACATACGCCTTTTCAGAGGCATCGCAGAACTATGAAACTGAATTGTATTGTATTGTAAAGCATCAAAGATATATACACGGAAACGTCCTGTTTTATGCTTATAGCTAACAGGGGCGGCTTACATACTAATTTATAACCAATTAAATAACACCTGCCTACCCGGATTTGAACCAGAGCCTTCTGCACACCAATCGGTGGCGCACCAACCGACTGCACCATGGAGGTATCTATGAACTGAAGACCACACCCATAATTTTAATTGCCACATATGCAATCACACCTCGACAAGGACGTTAACGAAGTTCTGAAACTTACCCAGTGATGTGTAATTTCTTCGGTACCT
The DNA here is from genome assembly GCA_029891345.1 of Dryococelus australis. NCBI lineage: Eukaryota > Metazoa > Arthropoda > Insecta > Phasmatodea > Phasmatidae > Dryococelus > Dryococelus australis. Next base: position 325,425,692 of record CM056994.1, read on the forward strand.
TGCCGATCCCACTCTAAGCCCAGCATCCACAAAGTCTGTAGCAAAATTTTGACCCGCTTTTCAACTGATGACACCCAACCACAGGACTCGAGCATTGCAATGGTTGACAAGATGCCTCACTTGGTAATAGACATTTGGGGTACATTGATATGGTAAGTGAATTCATCAGTTATGGGACACCAGTAAACACCTAGGACTGTAATTGCTGGGCTTATGTCTTGGTCAAAGCTTCTGAGAACCTCTCATTGCTCAAATGGCATATCTTCTAAGGCAGTGGGATTGTTGCAGCAACATTTCCTCGTTTCAAAACCTCCTTGATCTAGCAAAGACACTAGCTCGAACTTCAGTTACAAAGCCTCTTCTCCAGAGTTTTCCCCAGTAACTATGCCATCAACAAAGACATCTCTTAACAATACTTGCGCTGCTCGAGGAAATTTATGAGCTTCATCAAAAGCCAACTGCCAAAGCCTGGTAAGGCGAAGATTCATGTCCATAGTTTTCAATGTATTTTTGATTAAATTGGACTTTAAATTATATCTTATCTATAAATTATAATATATAATTTACAATCAATATGCATAAATCGAGGGATAAACAGGTGTGCTGGTAATGCCTAGCAAGAAATATATCTTATGCAAAATTTTGTTGCAATGAGTGCGCACGAATTCAGTGCGCTGTCCCGTGGTGTAATTTTCTAGACTTGGTTTGCATGAGGCCGAGAAATATCCTGGAAGTAGAGCTTCAGCAGGGCTTCAGAACAAGGTGAGATAACAATGAATGGCCTATATCAAGTAAATCATCAGGCGCTGATTGGCGAGTAACGTTGCGTCATGCTGCTGGTCAGAGACACCATTTTGCTGGCGGTTTGTCTTGAGTTCTCGGTAAAATTGGCCGTTATGGTCGTGTACTCGCAACATTCTCAGATCCCACGCAAACAACATTCTATGCTTCTGCACTCAAGCCGACACCCGATTTGTTTCATCGCAAAATAACGAGAGAGTATTAGAAAGTATGGACGGCCCTTAACATCGAGGTCTGGAGAGTCGAAGTGGGTGAAGCGAGGTGAGTATGGAGCAGTACCAGAATGCAATGGCGGGGGAAACTGGGGATCCTCGAGAAAACCCGCTGACCAGCCGCATCGTCCGGCACGATGCCCACATGAAAAAATCAGGAAGTGACCCTGCCGGGAATCGAATCCGGTTCACCGTCTAGGTGGGAGGCGGATAATATAACCACTACACCGCCACGGCACATTCAAATAACGAGCTCTAGCATTCGTGTTCGGCGTATGGTTATGCGAGACATCCATAACGTAGTACGGAAATCACGGTTTTTGGGGTAGGTTACCCACACAAGAAAGATCATCGGCCATTGGGCATCGCAGAGTGCAGTGCCGGCGAGAAAAAAAAGAAACGAAATTTGACGTTTGTTCTGTACTCAGTTGTGCACACTGGGTCAGAATTAATGAAGCATCGCGTGAGTAAGCGGTGGTAAATGACCTTGGCGTGTCGTGCGGTGTGTCACCTCAGTTGCCGAGAACGGGACGCAAGGTTTTGCACGACCGCCGCGGCCAGAGATCTCCATCTCCGGTAGCGAGGCACACTCACTGGCGAAAGTGTACTGTGGTCTCTTTAATAAAGAGTGGGATGGACCCTGCGTTTTTTTTTTTTGTGAAATAGTTGTTTGCGCGAATACCGTATCTCGTTAAATAAACGTTCTGGAAGTACGACTTTATGTCAGAAAAGATAACAAAAACAATTATATATGCCCCTACTTTTTTTACTTTTGTCATATTAAGTGTATTCTTGGAGAAAAAAAAATCGTGAAAATGGTCAAATATCGCATTTTTAAAGCTTGCTTGTGCAGTATACGGGCGTAGTTTAATCTGTTGGCTTTCATCGCGTGTAATAAAACCCCACTCTCAGAGAGATCTAATTTACATAGCACAGCGTCACGACGGAAACACTGCACGCCTTGCGGGTAGGGGCGATGAGGCGCTAGAAGTGCGTGTTATTGTCCCCGTATCGTTCCCTCGCTTCTTGACCTAGGACGGGGGAGAAGTCGATCCCTAGCAGAAATATATTTAACGTCTCAGTGTCACGTGCGGCCACACTAAAACATTGCGACGGCGAAGAAGAAGAGCATAAACAAGCTTAGCGCACGTTCTGTTTCCCCCGAAATTTCAAGCGGCGACTACACGTTTAAATACAGCAATCTGTTCAGAAAAGATACAGCGTTGTCGCTCCAGTTCAAAACACTGTTTTACAGAAGAATTAGCAGAGTGGAGAGATCTGGGCGGGTCTTAACATCAAGATCTTGAGAGCCGAGGAGGGTGAAGCGTTGGTTAAGTACGGGGCTGCGCCGGAGTGAATGGATAGGGGGAAGCGGGAGATCCCCGAGAAAGCCCGCCGACCCGCACCATCGTACGGCACGGTTCCACAAATTCCGGGAGCGACCCCGCGGGAATCGAGGCCGGTTCGCCTGGGTGGGAGGCGAGTAGTCTAACCGCTACACCACCGTGGCACCGCGTTTTACAGAAGAATGAATATCTTAAACAGAGGGCCACGAACAACGATTTTTGATGACTTTGGCATTTTTCAAACGCCACCTTAATGGTTCAGTAAAAAAAAAAAAAACTATAAATTTGCAACAAAATAGCGACTTTTATTTTTGGCCTGAAAAAAAATTTACATTAGAAAATTCTATAGTTTTCTAAAAACAAGACTAGATACATATGTTTACAGTGAGGCCCGTACAACAAGCAGGCAGTCTCGGTCGCCTAGTAGGGGGTATGTTTGTGTCATCAGTTGAGACGACACTACGGTCGACGGATACCGGCGTCTGTAAAGCGGTGTCACCTCTACGCGCAAGCCACTCAACTAGCGCACAGTAGTTTCGTCGTGATCGCATAACTTGGGGGAAGTTAAGCGGCAACCCTACAATTTTATTAGGCGTGACTCTGTAGCAAAGTTCTAGGCATGCGTCGGTCGTGGTTTCTCATGTATCCTTGGGTTCGTGCACCTTGAGATACAGCAGTCTGGAAAAGCAATTTTTAGCCATGTTGGAGGGCATAAAAATAATGTTTCCAATTTGTGTGATGTCTTAAAAGTACTATTCCATCATAGTCTGGGATGTGCTTTAATTTCTTATTTATAACAATCAATTGCATTTTCTTTATATATATATATATATATATATATATATATATATATATATATATATATATATATATATATATTCAAATACGCTACAACGCATTTTAAACACTGTAGGGGGTCCCTTTCAGACCCACTTTAATTTACGCTTTCAGGTGTTGCAAGCAAGAAATTTTGTGATGCGTGCTATACTTAAGTCGACACAACACTTGCTTCGTTGTCACAGCCAATGAACATGTTGGCTATACGTTCGGCTACAATAGTATTAATCAATTATGACCTATACCAGTAAGACGGTTTGAGAATCATTTACCAACAGGTACAGTAAGCTCATTGGTAATTGGTCAGCGCAGTGTGAAGCAACAGACCAAACATTACATACACATGCGGAATGCACACAATTGTGTAGGCCTCCACCGGATCTGAGTGGGTAAGGGAGATGTACAGTGATTTCCAATACATAATTCGCTTGACTGTACAACAAACAGAACGCATTACAAAGTAGTACATACACTACTAAAATTGTCGGAAGAGTACGGTTTTTTGTTTGGCATAAAAGAAGAAGGCGTATTCTTTGCACTGACTTTGTAACGATAAAAATTATTTTGCTAATATTTATTTAAATTTTTAAATAATAATATTATAAGAGTCTATTTTTAATCAAAATATAAGCGGGTTTCCATTTTGAATACTTCAGAAACACGTTTTGCAACCCCCTCCCCCTTTATATAAGCAATACCATCGTTATAATTACTCTACCTGTATGTAATGAAAATCACTAATAATACTTAATGATTGAATTGTATTCACCTACATTTCAGTTTAAAAATTAAAACATTCATACCTTAAAAGAATTGGTTGTTAAAAACATTTGTAAATATTATTACTAATATATTATGCATAAAATTTGATTAGGACAATTTTTCTTTATGAAAGTTTTCTTCCATAATTTGTTTTTTAAGATATCCATAATAGAGATACGGTATAATTGAATCAAATATGAACCCTTTAAATTGATTTTTAATGAAATTGGAATAAACTTATTTTAACAAAATGTTGCACAGTATCGCAAAATATATGGATTCTTCTTTCATATGCAAAATAAATCGTAATTTTCTGACAACTTTGTTAGTGTATATACTACTTTGTACAAAACTATTAAACGTGCGTCCAATCTGCTGATCTACGGAAAGAGCACAAACTTCAGACGAAGCTTTCAAGACGTCACGGACATTAGAAGCAAAATTTCAGAGCACCCCAACGTAGCTGAAGACCACTTTTTTCAAACCGCTGTGTCTCGAAATATGATTGTCTGATACTTACACAAAAATACTTACGGTGGCCGCCTGGTCGAAGGAATTTTGCACGTCTGCAGCTTAAAAAGTGCGAGAGCGCTAGGGGCGACCGAGACATGCGCATCAAATCTTTCATCGCCTCTACGCGCAAAGCACTGAACTGGCGTGCAATCTTGCCGTCGATAACGCGCCTCTACAAGACTCTCAGCGGAGACCCCGCCGTTTCATGGCGTATTAATAAAAAGAAAGGTTTCGTGATGCACGTCCGTATTCTTTTTTTTTTAATGTTTCGTATTGGAATTTTAGTATCTAAAAATGACCGTGAAAACACCCGTTTGAGCCATTTTCACTATCGCAAACACATGCTTTAGAGAGAAATGGAGTAACTGAAAAACGCATACAGACGCATAACGTTTCTGAGATGCTATTCGTAAACAGACCTCACTCAGACACGATAGGCGGTTTTTTTAATAAAACTTTTTCTGCTGGGGCTCTGCACACCGTTTGGCGGCCTTCCCAGACGGCCACCTTAAGGGCTCTGCATTAAACCTTGCCACAGATATTGCATCGATAAAAATGATAGTGTAGGCACTTAAAATCCCACCGTCGCCCTTATCGTTCCCGAGTTTCTCGACCTGAAACGCGAAGAATAGCGTCAGATATGCGGGCGCCTTAACTACGTGCATACTCCATTCACGGTTATTTCCGACTTATCTGAAGCCCTGCTTAAGTTATTCTTCCAGCATGTTCCTCCATCTCATGCAAACAAAGCTTAAGGGAACTATGTAGCCGCGCTTCCGAGGTCAAGAAGCGAGGGAGCGATACGGGCGACACTAACACGCACGCCTAGTGCCTCATCGCTCCTACGCGCATGACGTGCAATGTTTCCGCCGTAACGCTTTACTATGTAAATTAGATCTGTAAGTGTCATTTTATTGCGTGGGATGAAAGTACACAGACCAAACTATCTGCGCATAACTGTACTTTTCTCTTACTGCTTAAGGAAACTTCATAGGCAAGCTTTAAAAATGCTATATTTGACCACTTTCACGATTTTTTTCCTCCATTAATACACTTAATATGATAAAATTATAAAGAAAGGGACATAGGCAATATTTTTTTTTTAACCTTTTCCTGCAAAACTTCGTTCTCCCAGAGCTTTTGTTCACCAAGATACGCGTTTACGAGCAAACAACGATTCTGTACATAGGACCTTTAACTAAGTATAGAAAACTACACCAGAGGGACTACGCATCGCATCCGTGCGCAATTCATTTAATGATATTTCGCTTAAGAGCTATTTATTATTAGGCGCTACCAACATACGTATTTTCTCTTCAGTCAGTTTCATTTTATCTAAAAAAATAAACATAATTTATCGACAGAATATAAGTAAAATCTCAATTGAACCAAAAGTACGATACTTTCATGTTAACGGAACATTTGCGATACATGGAATGTTTAGGAAACAACCGAACATGTTATATATGGGGAGACATTTTTTTTTTGTTTGTATTAAAAATTGTGAAGAAACCACGAATAATCTATACGTCTGCGACAAAAGTCCGGCAGTTGCGTTTCCCCTCGCCGACGTCCCGCCAGCCATTTTCCCTAGAGCCTTGAAGGCCGCGCAGACTCCGCGTCAGGTAGCAGTTCCGAGAAGCCGCTCGCGCAGAAAAACTCTCCCGATACTGTAATATAGCTGTACGTTGCGTCACGAAACAAAGAACTTGCAAAGTCTCTGCAGGCGTACTATTCTCGGAAAACGAGATAGTTTGTGCAGTGTTCACGTGGCTTCAATCTTGTACGGCTTATTATGTCGCCACGACTTTTATTGGGAATTTTTTTTTTTTTTTTTCGTTTGCCTGCCGTGGTGGGGGTCATGGCCAACCGCTTACAAAATATGTCGTCACTGCTCATCTTTCGGAGACAACAGAGGTAGAAGTTCATTATTGATTTCGTGTATCCAGTTCTTACGCTCTTCTTACCTTAGAACATTTTCCAATATTTCCCATGCTCGGGTGGAAAATCGATTTTGTAACTGCCTCGGTGAAGTTTTCTGAAACAGTTAAATTAATTCGAAATTTACAAAATAAATTCAGTTAAAAATAAAATTAAAACTTGTCTTGTATTTAATTTGTTGCTGGTGGAGTTTATTACCGTGAAGTTTGCGCGGCACGAATATTCAGTTTTACTACTTAATATTTTATTTTTATTTTTCGTGTGTAATTTTGTAGCTCACCTTGCTTCCCAGCTTATGATGGCTGTAGGAATGTGATACATTATAATATAACCTACTTTGGTATAGTAGGAATTATGAATGCAATAAATACAAATAACTTATTACTCCTCCACAAAAAAAAAAAAAAAAAAAAAAGCTCAAACGGCATCAAAGACTGGCGTGTATAAATCTCTTTTCGCCATTATGAGTTAAGACGGCAAACAACAAAATAACAACCTCTCTCCAACCATAATTATTATTTGACGACAATACTGCTGGGTATAGTTATGCGTTGCAAACGTGGATTTTGTACCGTACAAGGTGCTCAAATACTGGGTCATACGTAAAGGTGCAGGAAACAGGACCTAACGTAAAAAAAAAAATTTTAATTTGCGTTATAATAGACATCTTAACTATCAATTTGGGCGAACAAATTCCGCAAGGTCTTACACAGACGCTTAGGTCACCAGAAAAATTGCTATACACACAAGCATACAGAAAGAATGTATACCAATTTGGTACTGCTAGTTGACTAGCGCAGGGAATAAAGTTCTAACGGCAGCTACCTTTCAAAGTAGTTGTAGGCTGTCGATAACATGCGTTTTGACTGAAACCCAATTATCGTTGATAAGGCGAGTCTGCCTGGAAGGTAGGAAAGTAGGTAGAACTCGGTGTCCGTCCGACAGCGAGGTAGTTAGGAGACCAAACAAGCAGACCAGAGAAGCAAGGACGGGGAAGGAGGCTGACAGTGGAGTTTATTCCATAGACGCAAGTTAAGCAATGCTTACCCTATACATATCGGGAATGTTTGACCCTTTATAGTTTTCGCCTTAACTCTAAATTTAAACACACTTAATTCTGAGTTTCCCCGTTTCCGATCCGAGGAACACCGTTCTCGTAACTCCCGTACTGCGTACACGCATAGTGCTGCTATCTAGTATTTATTTACACAAACGGGAGCGACTAGCGATGAATCGAACTCACGAGCTAGTTACCCTGCCGCGTTCCTTCGGCAGGGTAAGCAGTCGTTCTGTTTGCGTCCTCCAGTCGCCATTTCCCTTGGAGAGTGGATGAAAGTGTTCTTGTGAACGGGAGTTTCCTTATAATTTGCAATATGCTCTCAAAATAATATTCAGTTTAATTATTATTACATTCATTTCATTTCCGTTTTTATAACTAATATTAGGTATTATAATACCGTAAATACATGCGGAGGGCAAGCAAAGTTGGAAGTTGCGTTCGTTAGTAGAAATTGAAAATGGAACCACAGCCCGGCACTAGCAAATGTTATCTAAAACACTCAAATATGTGGGCCTATTATACTGCTTACTCTGTAAAAAAAAAAAAAAAACCCTCCACACGCCACTGGAGGTTGAGCATTCGCCTGGAGCGATTTCAGGAAACGATGGAAAACCGAAATTAGGACGTTCGGGGAGGGAAACGAATAGGGTTTAAGCGAATGCAAGTCCAGCGATTTGCCACTGTGCCATTTGTCAGGTCTGTCGAAAAAGATTTAACGCTAAATAAGAACAAATATAAATCAATTAAAAATATAAATTACAGGGAAAAATCAGAGATTTTTACCGGGAAAACATGCAGTCTGTATATTTTCTCTAAAACATGTGCTTCTAAGATACTGGATATTATATTTATTTTAATAAAAGAAACACCGGGAAGAAATATATGAGATTAACCAACTCTGTTGTTCATATAATTGCGGTATTATTTCTCTGAGTATGCATGAGTAAGTTCTCTTTAGTAATTTAGGTTACTAAATAAGGTTTGTCTTTAAATGAAAAAAAGTGCTGAAACTGGAATTCAGCTAATGAATACCCAGGCATCTGCTTCTTTCTTCAATTGGAGTGAAAACAGTTTCGAAACATTCAGACGTACAGGAGTGCGTGTTTCTCCAAAAGACGTGCCATTAAAGTTTTTTATACCACCGTTGAACTATGAGCAATAATTTACGGACGTAAAGTCTGTGACATCATCTTTGAAATCATCATTTGTTCTCGCTGTAAACGAGCGTCATTGATGTAAATAAACGAAAATGCCAGTAATTCAAAATGTTTTTTTTTAAACCAAACAATAATTGCCGATTTTCTACTACTTAATAGTGTCTAGTTTACTTGGCAAAAGTTCTCAATCATTTCTGCCTCTTGAAAAATATCAAAACACTTTCACTACGAAATACTCATCGTCTGGTCGTCTTCAAATTTTAACATGGTAAAAATATATCACTCTTTGTCTTAAAGCATTGTTACGTGAAACTATGACATAAAATATCGTAAAAATCATATTGATTGATATAAATATGTATAATAATAAGCAACAAATTCTTAATAAATTCAAAGGAAGTCGTGAACGGACAGCAAACACGACGTCATGACTAAATACGAGAACAGTAATAGATGTGGCTACCTGTTTTCTGCGAAAATATTTGCTTGCAGCCTAGACTTTAATAGCGTCCATGTGCATTTGCAGCCATATTTTGGTTACTGGCCACTCTTGGTGAGAAAACCTTTTTTTCACATTACCGAGTCAATCAGAATTAATTAACTCCGACACTGAATCTCGTGATTCGCGGGCAGATAGCTAGGATGCGTAGCAACAAACAAATCACCCAATCATGAAATTAGGACATTTTTTTTAAAGGAAAAGGGAAATTTTTAGGGATAAAAAGGAAATTGTTAGGAAAAGTGGCTGCCAGGGCACAGGAATTTAAACATAATTTTTAAAATAATTTTCATTAATTATTTAATAATTTTGAATTATTATTTAATAATATTTTTAAAAAAATAACAGAATTTTTTTGGGAAATTTTTTTGGAACGTTTTGGATTTTGTGGTAAATAGTCAAAGGTCAACGTTCAAGAGTCCTGAGTCCTCCTCTCCTGGCCCAGAATCACAAATCCGCATCTTTATGCCCGACTTTTCCATTTTCTACTACTTACACAAAATTAAAAATGTAAACCATAAAACTTAAATTAAAATTAAAATTTAATGTGTACGAATGCAACATAACAAATAATAAAATAGAAAACAATTTTTTTTTTTTTTCGTATCCTCCCATTTTATTTGTAGGACCATATGAAAATATTTCTTATACTTTTGATAACGGCAAAGTATTTTTATCAGATCCTCAAAACCAATACTACGATACACATTCGCTTGTATACTTAGTAGAAATAATTCCGCAGTTTTTGCAGGACCTGTTTAAGCTTCGCCTGGTGCAATTTTGCGCCACATAGTCCATAGCAAACCGGCAATGGAACATTTCTGTGACGCCCCCTCAATTTTGGCGACACGAGCACGTGCTTGCATTTCTTAGTGATTAATCCAGCCCTGGAATAATTCCGCAGTTCTTAGAAATTAGAACAGACACAGCTGCTCGCGATGGAACACACGAGGCAACCAGAGGAGCCCGTAAGTTCCCGTCTCATCAGCCGTATTATTTATTTATTTTTACTTTCTTTTCGTCTCGATTCAAATCTGGGAGGGTTTATTGAAACATCTAACAAAACATCGCCTCCGCTGCAAAACAGATGTTTCTTACGCAGCCCGAGTCCCGTGGCCGTACTCGTTACGGTGCCTCGTCTGTTGGCGCGTGCGCGTTGATACCTTTTTCGCCGATGCAGTAAGCGGAGACTGTAATTTTATTTCACATGAAAAAACACACTGCTCGAAGCGAGGCAGATGTGTGTTACTGAGGACGCAATCGTCGCGTAAAGACCGTTCACGATAAAGTGAGCACGTTTTAAATCAACCATAGAAAAAAGTCACTGCTCCTATCTGCATATATTTTAATGGTCGCACCGAGTTACGTTCGCCCAGTAAAGTTGGTAACGATGGAGGAAAAGTAGTTCCATATCTTAACGTCGAATTAAAAGTGTTAGGTAACCGTTCATAATAATTTAAATTAGTTCTTTCATTTTTCTGGTTTTTCTTTGATGCATCGAAATATGAAAATGAGCAGATTTGTAAAATATTTACTTTTCTAATAATTTCACAGTTTCACTTGACCGACGCATGAATACAGTGATGACGACCGTGGCAATGTTAATTTCGCATAAGGCGGAAGAATACACAGCGTGCATACATGCGGATCTTAAACAGGGCTTTTCAAAAGTGTTCATTTTAACGCGAGCAGTCTGTACCAATATCCAATGTATTCGGTAAACATCGCAATAATCTGCTGCGACACAATAACAGGACGTGCATTCTTTGGAAAAAGTGCCTGCTTCTCAGAGCATTACTGACGTAACACGATCTGTTTACCGCTTACTGTACTGCCGGCAAACCAATCAACGCGCACGCGGTGTTGATCTACGATTGATGTATTTTGGCGGGTGGTACTGTGTGCAGGTTGAATAGATACGGAAAAAAAAAAAAAAAAGGGAGGGGGGCGCGCGACTCATACTGTATATTAATTCATTCTCGCATTTTAATGACAATCAGGGAACACGTATCAGGTACAAAAATTTGCACAGAACCATGAAATGTAAAGAGATATAATGAAACATTTTCGGTAGTGACCCTGACTCTGTATGTTATGACACTAAAGCGAATAATATCTGTGTGAAGGATGAGACAGCCTCTCAAAGCATCGAGATCCACTTCTATAGGCCATTCACGGTAAACTGGGCACTTTCGGAAGCCCTGCTTAAGATCTAATTCTATGCACGTTGCGTATTTCTCCCCCCCCCCCTTACGTAGAATTAACATTGCAATGAACCTCATCACTTTACTTATGCGTCGGTTAAGTGAAACTGTCAATTTATTACAAAAATACAATTTTGCGCAATTGCTTGTTTTAGACTTCAAAACAAAAAAAACAACAAAATAGGAACCGAAATAAATAAAGTTATCACAAATTGTTACTCAGAGGCTGTTCACGGTAAAGCGAACACTTCTGAAATCAACCTTAGAAAAAAATCACTGTCCTTGCCTGCATATCAATTGAGTTGGTAACGATGGATGGAAAATTGTTCCATATCATAACGTCGAATTAAAAGTGTTAGGTAACCATTTGTGATGACTTAAATTATTTCTTTAGCTTTGCGGTTTTTTTTTTTTTTTTTTTTTTTTTTTTTTAATACATCGCAGCGTAAAAATGAGCAGATTTGTAAAATATTTACTTTTCTAATAATTTCACAGTTTCACTTGACCGACGCATGAATACAGTGATGATGACCGTGTCAATGTTAATTTTACATAAGGCGGGAGAATACACAACGTGCATACAAGTAGATCTTAAGCAGGGCTATCGAATGTGCTCATTTTACCGTGAACAGTCTTTAGCAATTTTTATTAGACGTTAAGATGCGGAACTACTATCCCTCCATCGTTACTAACTTTACTGGGAGTATGTCCTTCAGTGGGCCCGTTAAAATACACCCAGGTAGGAGCGGTGACTTTTTTTTTTTCCAAGGGTTAGTATCAAAAGTGCTCACTTTATCTTGAACAGCCTTTAGCACTGCTCGCGGCGTCCGAACTGCTAGTGCGCGGTTTTTTTTCCCGCCAACCAGACACCGGAGTTGAAACCCGACGATGGCGAGTGCCAGGCGTTTCGTCCGCTCAAACGAGAGCTGCCTCATCTTCCTCCGCCGAGAAGAGGAGATTGTGTGATGGGGGCAGGGCAGGTCTTTCCCGCACTTATCTCGCAGCGCGAGGCACGCATCATTACACTTCCTGCCCCTCCTGTTCCCTCTGATAAGGCGCTGATATCACTGGCTTCTTCTGTGTCTTTTCTCTGCGAGCGGAACACTCCTTCGATTCGCTGCCACCTTATCTCAACAGCGCAAACATAACACACGCACTTCTCTCATGCTTTCGGGAATTAACGATCTTCTGCGCTGGCTCATGAGCGACAGCAGGATGAATAGAAAAAGGAAGAGAGGGGGGTGGGGGCATTAACCCTCCCCGGGAAACTGGATATTTTTTTATGGAACGTGAGAGATTCATTACAACAGTTATTTATATACGATTCGTCTTCGTAATCATTTTCCTAAGTGAAAAAAAATAAATGTTATGACAAATAAATAGCTTATTAACCACGCGACTCCAAAATGCAAGTCCCTGCTGTGAGGCGTAACCCAGTTAGTCGTGTTTTCTCCCCCCCCCCCCGTAATTTTAGTTTGATAATTGTTTGTGCTTTCACATCTAAAGTTATCTGTACGTAGTATTAAACCAATTCCGCGGCGCGCGTCTGTCTGTATGACTGCGCTAATTTCGAGAACCACTGAACCGATTTGGATGCGGTTTATGCCGTTATGATCTGAATTTATCGAGGAAGGTTCATGCGTATTAGAAATTGCCCTAGCGCTTATAGGCGCTGAGTATTAGCGATATTAGTGAAACGAGTCGGGGGAAAAAGTTTGCTGCCAGCGCGCTCTCGTGGAATACGCTGTCTAATCATTTAGAGATATAACAAAATCATGTACGAAAGAATTGTGTAAAATTAATTGATCTACAAAAAAGTCAGCTGTAGCGTACCGGCATATCTACCTTTAATACAGGGCGAGTCCTTTAAAAGAGGCCGCGTGACAGCTATCGATGCCATCCCGTGCCTTTCACAACTTTTGGTGTCGTCTGCACACCTGCCTCGAGGTATTTTGTTGTCACACTGGTCTGTATTTCCTCATTCCCTCGCTCCGTTACACACATGTCCCACGAGGTCTCTTTTAAAGGACTTGCCTGCAGATAAGTAGTAATAAGCGTCTTTACCATTTATAATACGCAATAAAAACAAACGCAAAATACACTGTCTTTTCTAACCATAAAGAACTTCATCTTTACCGAAATTAATTAATTCATAATTGAAACATTTTTAATGTAAATAAATGTCCATTACATTATACAATTATCGTCAACAATTTAAAAGTTATGAAAAGTTTTGTAGAAAAGTAATTTTTTAAATTGAGACGCGCGAACGGACCTGTACGTGGGCGGGGTTTTGGGTTCGGGTTGCGGGGATGCGTCAAGGGAGGTGCAAGGGAGGAAGATGCACGAGGCGAGCGCGCGGCTGGCAGAAAAAAACTGAATTGTGCCCGGGCGAAGCCGGGCCGGATCGCTAGTATTGTAATATTGTGATGTTATGTTGCATATAGGCGGTTCACGATAAAATGAGCACTTTTGAAAGCCCTGTGTAAGATCTACTTGTATACACGTTGTGTATTCCTCCGCCTTACGTAAAATTAACATTACCATGGGCCCCATCACTATATTCACGCGTCAGTCAAATGAAACTGTGAAATTATTGGGAAAGTAAATATTTTACAAATCTGCTCAATTTTACACTTCGATGCACTAAAAAAAAAAAAAAAAAAAAAAAAAAAAAAAAAAAAAAAAAAAAATAATGTTAAGTTACCACAAAGGGTTACCTAACACTTTTTATTTGACGTTAAGATGTAGAACTACTTTCCATTCATCGTTACCAACTTTACTGCACACATGTCACTCCATGCGCCTGTTAGAATACATGCAGGCAGGGACAGTGACTTTCTTCTAATGTTCATTTCTAAAGTGTTCACGTTTTCGTGAACAGCCTTTATTGTTAAATATAAACTAGATGTTTGTTGCATTAATTTTGCGTAAAACTCAGTTGTAGATCTCACACTTCTTTTAAGGAAACTTACTCTGATGTTTATGTGCCGCCTTTTCGAAAAATCCGTGGTGATGGCGATGCGCTGGCTGGAGTACAGAAAACTGTTGTCCGCGGCTGGCATGGGATATCAATTAACTCCTAATACGTCCATTGGAGTCCACAAGATTTTTCCGACATAGAAAAACGAAGTCAGAGCGATCATAGATAAAAGTTTCTTCAAACTTTATCAAATCTTTGTATTTTTTCCATATTAGTGCATTTATTTTGCAGAATGCCTTGCACTGCAGTGAACAAACATTTTTGGATAAATAAATAGCTCGGCTGAAATACGTCACCAATTATTTAGGATTACCCTTCTTTGGTTTCAACTTGGAAAAAAAAACTGTAAATGTAGCCACATCCACTCTTAATTTTTTTGTACCCAGGATTAATTCAGTAACTTTACTTACCCAGCACAAATACAGCACGTGTTAACAGAATAGTTTTCCTTCAATCTTGGATTTGTTTTAAAAATCTTCGTAATCAACATTTTTGACCGGACATTAAAAATCAAAGCTCGGCACGACTTAAAAGATTAAGCTATATAATTTTTCTTAGTTCGTACGGTTGCAGATTTATTAATATTTTCCCACGTGGAATTATCAAATAATCAGGGAAACTTTGATTACGGTACATATATGAAACGAATTGCTTGAGAAAAATAAGTTGGATTTTAAAATAACTTCTAACATGTTCACAGTCCATAGACAAGTTTGGTTTTGAATATTGAATACATAAATGTTATGGAGAAATAAACATTATAGGCTGTTCACGGCAAAATGAGCATCTTTGAAAGCCCTGCTTAAGATCAACTTGTATACACTGTAACGTCCACATTTTTCACTATTTCTACATCTTGTCAACATAATTTATGTACTTTTCACACGTTTAAATTTCCTTATATTTAACACTTGTAATTTTCCGTATGTTATGACATATATTATCTATTTAAGTTTTTGTTTATTTTCACATGGTTAGCATTTTGAATAATCAGATGTACGAATGGCAATATTAATGTGTAAATTCATTTCGTTAAGCTAGTTTTATTTTTTGTATGTATAAAATAAATAAAAATTAAAAATAATTGCTTTCTCACGGACTTAACTAATTGTTAATGTTTCAGGGATATTTTTGTATGTTTTTATTATATTTCTACGAGACCTTAAATTCTATGGATTAGGGATTTATGCCGTTTTGGAGCGAGTCAGTTTAGATTTACGTAGCGAGCCATTCGATTGGTCAGCAGGTTTAAACCCTGCACCCCTATTGGCGGGAGAGTCCAGCATTGGGTAGGCAGGTCCATTTCGTTTAGAATCTCGCTCTCTCTGCCGCCATCTTCCGACGCGTCAAGACGTTAGAACAGGACGCCCGTCCAGAAGTTGGACGAGGCCTAGGATAATTAAGTTTGATTGTAGGGTGTAAGTTTTAACAGCTCGCTTTAAGTTTTATTTTGTGTATTAACGTCGAGTAGAGTGTGAAAGAGCTACTCCGCTTTACTATTAAGCAGTTGCTTAGTAAATAGTCAGGTAGTTAGACGTCGCTACGTTCGTTAGCTGTGAGGTGTGAGACACGTAAGACAGAACCCCTACACTTCTTATTGTTGCATCCTGAGCCTACAAGATTTGATCCTGTCCTGTTCCTACTAATTAAATGGTATTTTTCTTCGAGAACTACTCTACAGCAACGTAAAAAGTACAGTATTCAATTTTGCTATGTATCTAGTACAGACAATATGGCGCTTGTTCTAGACGTTTAAACCCGACGCCATGTTGTCTAGGCGTCCATAGCTTAATCCAAAACATATTTACTAACCACAAGAAACACTGGTGAGAGCTTTAGTGTTCTAACGGCAGCAGCTACAGAAGAGGCATACGTTTAGTAGATTTTGAACTGAGACATTTTTCATTTAAAAAACGTGTTATTTACAGTGTGTGTTACGTCAGATTTTCATATATGCTAACGACCGTTACGCCCGCACTCCCTAATGGCAGTGTAGGTTCTAAATATATTTTCTTTAATATTGACATTGCATTCAGGGTTGTTTGATTGTTTCATTTTCCAGCATTAATTTTTAAGTTTACACATATCTGAATATTTTTATTTAATAAAATGATAATTGCTGGAAATTACATTGTGTCTACGTGTTTTCGTATTTTCGCCTCTACATGATTTCTTGGTTTGGATCCTCTCCTAATATATGTAAACTGAATCTGAACGAACGCAAAGTAGGTTTAAGAGTATTTGCATGTCAGAATAGTTCTTCAGGTGATTGGCAAACTGTGGTTTGTCGTGGTGTGTAACAAGGTGAGTTGGGTACGCAGAGAACGTCTGGAGTCGGAGTCCGCCTGGCCTCGAGCGGACTTGTTACTGAGCTGCATGCACAGACTACTAATATTCCATGCCAAGTTTTATTAATATAGGCAACTAACTGATGAATGAATGCGATACTAGAGGGAGGTGCATGAGCTGTGAATTAACCACACATGTACGCAGGTAGAAGCTCACAAACGAAATACAGTCTTACACATCATTTCAATTAATTAATATTGCTTAATTTAAGCTGGCCCTTTACCGAGCAATGCCACGTGGCAGTAACCAGTTCATTTCCCCTCGACATTAAATTCAGAAATTCAGCCACTCTCCGCACGTTAAATTATGTGTATATATATTAAAATAAATAAAGCATTACACGCACTGGAGGTGCCACCATATGTTAAACACACTGTTTACTCCAGACGTAAAGTGCTGAGTCATTATAGCACTTTGCGTATTCTTCCGCGATATCTAAAATTAACATTGCCATGGCCCTCGTCACTTTATTCATGCGTCGGTTAGGAGAAACTGTGAAATGACTGGAAAAGAAAATATTTTACAAATATGGTAATAGTTACACTTCGATGCATAAAAAAAAAAAAACAGAAAGCGAAGTAAATAATTTAAGTTGATACAAATGGTTACCTAACAATTTTTATTCGACGTTAAGATATGGAACTACTTTCAATGAATCGTTTACCAACAGCACGTGTCACTCAGTGCGCCCGTTTAAATATATGCAGGTAGGAGCCGTAGCTTTTTACTAAAGTTGATTTCCAAAAGTGCCACTTTATCGTGAACAGCCTTTAATCGAAGAAGTTGGCTTACCTCCTCCTTAGCTATGACTTTAAGCGTGTGGAATTTTATAGCGCTTTTGAGTATTGGCATTATAATGTTTGAACGCGTTTAATGTGTAGTGACATGTTCATTAAAACCGCTGCTAAAACCGTCTAATACCGAAAGGGAAATTAATGCACACCGTAACACAATTCTGGGGTTAGAAGACGACAAGTTTAAACTTAGTCAAATCGCGGAATTTTATTCTTATGGTGTAAAATCATTGAAAACATAAAGTTGACGAGTCGTGCTAAGCGCTGTTATTAAAACAACATTCGCTCTTACACCGTATAAATGTTACCGGCGTTTACGTTCCATACGATTATGATGGTCACTGTTTTCTGTTTAATGTTGTTTGAATTCCAGGTTTACGTATGTATGATTATTTGGTAAAACTGAAAAACATATGTATGTAGCTTTCATCCTTACTACTATATAAATTCGAAAGTGTGTTTGTTTGTCCTTCTTTCACGTCAAAACGGAGCAACGGATTGACATGATTTTTTTTGCACAGAGATAGTTAGAGGTCCAGAGAGTGAGATAGACTACTTTTTATCCCAAGAAAATATCTCATTCCTTCAGAAAAAAAAATCATTTTAAATAGTACTGGATTAAGCTTTTCTTAGGATTGATTAATGCATAAAAAAGCATTGTTTAAAAAAGTTTCGTCATTTTTCCTTTCTTTTTTGTCAAGTGGGGCCACAGTAGCTCAGTGGGTAGAAAACCTAATAGTGGGGCCGCAGTAGCTCAGTGGGTAGAGAACCAAATAGTGGGGCCGTAGTAGCTCAGTGGGTATAGAACACAATAGTGGGGCCGCAGTAACCATGTGGTTAGAGCACCCAATAGTGGGTCCGCAGTGGTCCAGTGGCTAGAGAACCCAATAGTGGGGCCACAGTAATAATGGGTAGAGAACCCAATAGTGGGTCTGCAGTAGCCCAGTGGCTAGATAACCCAATAGTTATTTCAAGACATAAATTTCATACGAGCGAAGCCGCGGGTAAAAGCTAGTAACAATTAAAATGATTTTGTGGTCGCTATTTTTTTTTTCCAAATAATTCAATACATTATTCTAAAGGAGTGGACATCGTTACAAATTATTCTACTTTCTTTGAAGCGTAAAATTTTAAAATTTGTGAATAATAAGTTTTGAAATATTTTTACATTAACCGAAGCAAATATATTAAACTATACATATTAGAAACCTTGAAAAGCTAAAAGAATTTTCAAACATTTAATTTACTTACATGTTTAGTAGCACGCAATATACGATAAATGTGACTTACAATGCTGCATTCGATAATTAGTGAATAAAGGTTTGTGGGATGCGTCAGCAACTGGACCTAAATTAGTGGATGTAAGAAGTAGGCCTATGCGAAGTAAAATTCGGAAATAAAAAAAAGAAAATCGAAACTCCATTCGTTTAAAACTGCATGAAGGAGAACATTTAAAATATAAACAAAAAATAAACCAGATAAAACCAATAAAAATAACACAATGCGGTACTTTGCCTGGAAGTTCCAAATAAAATTCCAGGGAAGTCATATACACTTTAGTACTTTTTCTAAGAACGCCTTTTAATATTATGTACAATGGCGTTAAAATAACGTGCACAGTTCAAAATTTACTTGCGAGAATTTAGCTCTATAGAAGATTGACTGTTTTTGAGATACCAGGTTTACGTTGTGAGCTAAAATAATATTTGTTTAAAATGCACAGTAATTAAAACATTTTAGAAGTAAACAGAGTAATTTACAAGAAAGACATACCGTTTGTTGTTCTACTATGAGAAAACTTATGCGATAATGCAAAAACCCTCTATGGATCTCATGAGTATGGGCCATCGCCAAGATATTTTTCATAATGAGGCATAGGACTCGGATAAGTTTTGCTTTCAGACGAGTGTGAGATTGCAACTGCGTTTTACTTTAAAAAAATTTTAACAAGCATCCGTGACGTGTCATATGACTGCATTAACTCGCCTTTAACAATATACATTATTATATTAAATACAAAAGCACAAACAATTATCAAACTAAAATGTTGGAAAAACAGGCAGAATTCAATTACTCCACCTAGCAGGGATTTGACTTTTGGCGTTACATCTCTTATAAACAAATTATTTGTTATAAAATTTGCTATTACACTTTATTACGGGAAAAACTAAGGGCAGTAATAATGTACAAAGTATTTTAGTAATGGATATCTTAAATTTAATAGTGCAGATCGACTGGACATGGAACCATAAGGTTATATTTATTGTACGCATTTGAGCTACACATATGTTTTGAACAGTAATATTTAATTGATTTCACATATTATTTGAATTTTAATATAATTATTTTCACATGTTCATTATATTTTATGTTAATATTTCATTTCCTTAATTTTTCGATATATGAGAACGACCAGTCCACTACTCTATGATAATTTTCACACTTGTTCTGAGTTCTACATATGGTTATTTCACTAGTTTTATTATTGTATTAATATTGTCGATTTTATTTTCAGTAATTGTTTCATAATTTTTAAAACTAAATTATTTATTTGTTTTGGGATTTAAAGACATAATATTTTTTAGGCGTTAATTTTATTTAGTGAGGGTAAAGCCGGAAGCGAGCCGTGATTGGATTGTGTTTGGTCGGAAGCCGGGAGAAGGGGCTTCTGGGAAAGACATTGGAAATGCAAGGCGTCTAAATTTTAGTTGGAATTTTACTTTTGAAATTCCAACGCCATCATAAAATTTATTTTAGAAATTATGCTCCCTGAGGTTGAGTTTTGGTAGTCGCCGCAGCAATATTTAAGAAGAGGCTGTAGGCTAAGTCGTAGATCATTATTTTGAGTGTTAAATTGACGAGGCGAAAAGGACGCCGAAACTACGACGCCGGCGCCATGCGACGAGATAGCGCCAGAGAACCTCAGGTGACGCCAAGGCAATTTAACGTATAGAAAGCTTAAGTACATGAATTGTTTTTCAAGTATTGAACTTTGAGGAACCTGAACTTATTTTACTAAAGTTACTATTTTGATTTTTCAACGATTTGACTATGAGTCCATGAGTATGTTAAACCAGTAGTCCCGAACTTTCGCATATGATATAGTATAGCCGGAGCAATATGGAATGAGAAGTTAAAGGCATATTTTAAACTGTCACTATAAATCAGAGTAATTTTAGTTGGGAAGTATCAGATTTGAGATGATTAAGTGATGAACTGACTTTTAACATTTAATGAATTATCAGTGAATGTGAGCCAAGAAATTTAAGAATTTAAGTAAGAGCTTACCGGATTTTTCTGAAATTTAAATACAGAGGAGGCTACTTCCGGTGGAACATGATTAATATTTTGAACTGAAATCTCAATTAAAAATTTATTAATTTTTTTTATATACCAGCTGTAAAGTTTCACAGCAGTTTTCAATATTTTATTTTATTTTAATTTTGCATTCTGATTTATCCCTACTCTTACTTGGATGGTGGTATGTCATTTATGTTAATTATCATATAGTATAACTTCATTTTTGAGTAAAGTTATTTCTGTCACTAACACATATTTACTTTTGCACCTTTTTGAATTATTCACATGTTTGGGTCTGAGTTTATTTATTTCCTTTTTCCATTAATAAATTAATTATCAAGGCTACAAATGTTTGCTTTAAATGAATTACTGTGAAGCTTGGAATATGTTTTCTATTGCATGAAGTTTACAGCATCGCCGGAGAGCTTCTGATTCCAGTGTGGTAAGACCAAGGCCACATCACAAATAATAAGGCCCCAAAAATCTATTAAATCATTATAGTTATTCCTGCTCCCAACTCACACCAAATAGATTTACACCTACGCTATCACAGACGCTGTTTCAGAGTGGCGCACGAGACACTATTACAATAGAAACAAATCCAGTTTCTCTCTCTCTCTCTCCCCCCCTCCCCCAATACCGTCACCATCAACTGGCTTCCATTTGCTTATTATTTCTGACGCCCATGGTTAAGAAAGGTGTTCTCCCAAAATATCAGCGAATTTCTTTCTGATCATGTATACTACTTGCGCAAAGTCCGATGTACGTCATTTACAGGACGAAACTTGTGAATTTTCTTTATCCAGAGAATACAAGTAGTGAGTGTGCTTGGTGCGAGAGAAATCGAAACGTAATTTAAAACATGAAAAAGTTAAATTCAGCATTATATTTTTTTTTCAGAAGATAAATTATTGCCCCTTCTCTCGAGAAGGAATTGGTTCAAAAAATGATACACAAATAATCGGGAAAATTTCGAACTGTGCTAGAAAATTCGGTAGATAAGTTTTACCTCATTACGTCCGGCTTTATGACTATGGTCTTACACATGGACTGGCTTGTGCACTCAATTAAATATAGGTTCCCATTTCAAATCACGGACATAGCCCTGTAAAACACGAAACTCGAGAACATAACGTCTCGCGCCCTTGACGTCCTCACCAGTTGTGATAAACAGGACGGCAACCACGTTAGAAAATGTATCGCATGAACGTCCTTCCACGTTCGGTGATCCGCAAAATATTTGGCTGACTTCATGACCATATGGAATAGGGATAAGTATTCGATATGATATACGCTGCATTAAAACCCTTATTAAAATGTCTGGGAATACCAGAATTACAGCTACGAGAACAGCGGCGAGACTAGCTGACGTCACAACCCATCCTCTCACGTGCTGGAGATGCCGACGAATCTAACGACGACGCAAGAATATTCTGGTGTGACTGTTGACGTCACAGGCCAACCTACCCCCTCCGCTGAAGAAGCCGACACGTGTAGGAAGCGCACGAATGCTCTGGGAATTGGGACGCTCGGCGCAGCGTACGAGTTAGAGCAAATTCTGGGTGACGGCCTACGACACTATATATACTGACGTGGTCCAGCGACCAGCAGTCTTTGGCGGAGGCCATCTGGTAGTGCGAGAGCGAAGTTAGGTCCGAGACGACTGCGGCGGACGAATGTTCTTAGTTGGAATGGACGAGAGGGCGCGAAAACCGGCGAGTGAAGCCTACTGTGCTGAGGGTGCTCGGAGGACTCTAGAACATTGCGGACTGGCGGGACATGGACTTATACTGAGGTGGGACTGAGTGGACATGTAATACGGATTTTATTGTAAATATTGAAACTGTCAAATATGGACGCATAATTTATAAAAATATTTGAATAGGTTGGTACACTATCTATTAGGCTTGATTTTTAATTCTTGAATTTAATTGATTTCTTTGTGGTAATTATAAATTGTATTAATTTGAGCCATTAAATGTAAAAAGTAAATGATATCAATTTATTGTGATGTGTTGAGTTGAGATAATTTTGTCTGTAGTTATGGTAAATAAAATTAGGAAATTATAATTTACTATTTATTTAATTAAGACCTCCCACCCATAAGGAACTTGGTTTAGTCCACTTAATTTCTATAGAGAAATTGTTACACCGTTGTGAGAAATGGGATGGAGGCATTTTATTACAAATAGATAAAATAATTTCAATTAATGTTACGATAGTATATTAACTGGTAGCATACATTTGTAAATGTCAAAAGATTTGTTGCAATAGACCAAGGAATTGTTTTGAATTTTTTGGGTGCAAACTAGGATAATGTCGGCAGACATAGAAGCACTTCGCTCTTTAATAGAAAGATTGAGTTGCCAGATAAATTGCAAAATAGATACGGTATATAGTAGAATAAATAGTGTTGTAGATAATGTTAGTGAATCTGTAAATACCTAAATTATTAGTGTTAGAAGCAGTATAAACGAGAATGTGGATAGCAAAATAGACAGTGACAACGGAAATGTGGACCGAAAGATAGAGGGTATTAACAAATAAGTAAATAATAAAATAGAATGCTTAGACAAGAAAATTGAAAGTGTTGAGCAATAAATGAAACAGGAAGTGAGCGCCCTCAAGTCGGAATGACAAGAATTCCTACAGCAACAGGGAAAACGACATATAGGGACGGAGAAGGAGCCGAGATTTGTCACCACCGAGCCGACGATTGCGGGCAGCAAGGGAGAAGGCAGTGTTCGCCGCCAGTGCCGCAACCGCAGGGGAGGCGCAGCACTCCTGCAGTGTGGGTACGCCTCAGCCAGGGGTGGGTAAAGGCAGCGTCACAATAAAGCCCGCCCCCTATGATGAACAGACACCTTGGTGCGAATACCGACACCAGTTTGAGATCGTTGCCGCCCTGAATGGCTGGACTGAAGAGCAGCGGGCGTACTACCTGGCGGCTGTACTGAGGGGACCAGCATTGAACATACTGCAGTCGCTGGCAGAACGACATCGTCTAGAATACTCCACATTGGTGTCGGCTTTGGAGCTGCGATTCGGCGACCGGTACCTGCAACACGCTCACCATACCCAACTGCAAAGCCGCATCCAGCGACCAGGAGAACATTCGCAAGGCTGATACACCTGTTTCTAGAAGGGTGCTCTAAGAAGGCAAGAGACATAATTGCAGTCGACTTTATCGTGGATGCTATTACCAATACAGATGTGCGCCGAGCTGTACTCATGGCATCACCACACCGCATACAGGATGCCTGGCCAAAGCATTGGAGGTAGAATCAACGAAGCAGGAGCCAATGTTCCGACATGTGGTACTGGCAGCTTCCGCGTGCATTGACGAATATGGAGATAGCATTCTGGACGTCTTGAGAAAGTTGGAGACCACAATAAAAGACATTGCTGCCAGAGTCTGTGCTAGGAAATCCAGTTTTTATTCACCTAAGCTTAGGGAATGTTGGGAATGTAGACAGACAGGACACTTAAGTATCCAGTGCTTGCAAAGGAACTGCAGGACCCAGCAGGCAGATGCGAGTACGACTAAGAGCTTGTTAAAAAGACTGGAGACGGCAGTAGAGGAACTTTTGAATTCCATAGAGGCTGTGACAACTGTCCCTCGTCGACCGAGACGCCGAGAATGCTGGAACTATGGAGAAGAGGGACACTTACGAGCATGCTGTCCAGGAGTGCTAACCGAAGCTAGTCATCAAAGAACCGGTCAAGGGACAGCTGCACGAAAAATTGGAACTGACAGCCGCAGTAATACTCATTCAAACCAAGGGGCCCATAGAAACAACTGGTAACATCCGATTTGAGGAAGCGATAAAGATAGCCATATGGTGATAAGAAGAACAAGGATATTGCAGTCGAACCATGTAAAAGGTTACCCAGCAGTTAATGTAGGCGAGGAAAAGGGAGATGTCAAGTTTTCAGACGGAGCTGCATATCTGCATCTTCAGGAGAAGGAAGACGACCAGAAGACAGGCAATCAACATATCCCAATATCTAGTGGCAACAAGAGGAACGCTCGATGTTGTCCGAGAGTTGCAGATAATGCATTCAAGGAAGGCTAGTGTGGCTGTATGAAATAAAACGCCTTCGGGGAAATACATTTCAATGCCAAGGATGTTGGGAAGGCCCTTACCAAATTTTGAAGCAATTAAGTGACACTTCCTTCTAGATCTGTCACCGGGATTCCTGGAAAGAAAAGCCTGTGGTTGTCCACATCGACCGACTGGCACTGTACGAAGGTCCTGATGTTGGAGAGTCTGTTTGGGACGAACAGACTTAAGGAGGGGGCAGTGTTACATGCTGCAGCTGGCACCGAGTGTCTGCCCGGTGCTGTGGCGGTGACCTATCTCGACCCTCCCATCTTCCAGGAATGACACACTTGCTGCCTCGCCTACCCTTTCTGGGAAGCCCATAAATGATGGACAGCGGCGAGACTAGCTGATGTCATAGTACCTCCTCTTACCCTGCTGGAGATGCCGACGAATGTAGCGACGATGCAAGAATATTCTGGTGATGAGACTGGCTGCCGCCACAGCCCTCTGCCTCCCCCCACTGAATAAACCAACACCTGTGGGAGGTGCACGAATGTTTTGGGAATTAGGACACTCAGCAAAGTGCGCGAGTTACATAAAATTCAAGACGAGGGCCTATGACTAAGGGTAGTGGAATTTCGCAAAAATATTTCAAGACAAGTTATATTGCAAAACTCTGAAGGATCGTTTACATATCTTGATTGTCTGAATTACTGTTTGACATGTGTTAACTGTTTTCACACGAATCACGTAGGAGCCATGTAAATGTTGCCGAATTCTGAGTGGCCAGGTCAAATATGAAAACGCCTCAAACAGACGGCAACCAATGGAAATAGACCAACTGATGTTGGTTGCTTACAGTATTGAAGTCTACCATGTACTCTTTTTTTTTTTTTTCGCGAAAAATCACTAGCTCTACCTATGACACTATACATACTGCCGCGATCCAGCAGTCTTTGGCGAAGGCCATCTACCCAAGTGCGGGCGCGAAATGTAGTACGATACGACTGCGCACGAGGTGTTCTTGATGTGTATGTACGAGTGGGCGTGAAACCCGGCGAGTGAAACCTACTGTGCGTGAGGGCACTCGGAGGACTCTAGAACATTGCGTACTCGCGGGACATGGACTAAACTGAAGTGAGACTGAGTGGACATGTAATACGGGTTTTATTGTAAATATTGAAACTGTCAAATATGGACGCATAATTTATAAAAATATTTGAATAGGTTGGTACACTGTCTATTGGGACTGATTTTTTATCCTCTAATTTAATTGATTTCTTTGTGGTAATCATAAATTATTATAATTTGAGTCATTCATTGTAAACAGTAAGTGATATGTATTTATTGTGAAATGTTGAACTCAGAGTATTTTTTTTGTAGTTATGGTAAATAGAATTAGGAATTTATATTTAACAATTTATTTAATTAAGACTCCATCCCTTAACGAACTTGGTTTAGCACACTTAATTTTTTATAGAGAAATTGTGACATTGCTTGCCAGGTGGCTGCCCAACCAATAGGATTTATTTTGCAGTACCCAAGGTTCATTTCCAGATCTTCGCACAGTCAATCAGCGAATGAGTACGCCCATGTCGAAGGAAATACCAATTCATTTCTCTTTTGTATAGTTGCGGACTCTGTAGTCGTACCAGAAGTTAGGCGGCTACAGCCATAACAACTTCGGAGACAGTGATGCCTTATTGCTTGTTACTTCCGTTGATAACCTTCACACCATTTAAATTTTTTATTGTATTCACAGTTATAACATACAATATTAAATTGTCTACCTTCACTATTGGACTACCCTTATTATTCTCATTGAGCGGAATATTCAATGTCTACCTCAATTCTAATTAAATTCCTTCTCAGTGTCTCTAAATGGGTTAAAGTTATTTAATAAACACTCTTGATTGACACGTGTTCAACCTGTCTGTTGCCATCATTTGAAATGTCTGTCACTTACGCATCTAGTTCAGTAGCCATCCGTCAGTCTCATTCTTCACTGCACCGATACTCGCCACTCGACGCTCTGCTGGATCATATTGTTTCGCGGGATTTCGCACACATGTCGCTTCAAGATGCACAATCCTCCAAACTCTCAAAAACTCTCGGCTCGAAGGCCGTCACGGGTTAAATAATCTCGGAGGCGCGATCTGTAATGTCCCCCGCACTCCAAGTCTCGTTGAGAGATTCAATGACTATGACCCAGAACATTCTTTCAGTTGAGATTAGCTTATCGCGGCGTCACGCAGCGCTACACGTGGCGGAGGGCCTTCGAAGATCGCCGCGCTGATATTACATTACAACTCTGGCCTTCAAACATTCTTTCGCCCTCGCAAAAAAAGGAATGGGCAGGGGAATACGATGCAGGGTAGCGACACGTAACATTACATTTGTGTGCGAGCGTTCCCCCCACTTTTAATGCACGGCCGTGTTGATGTTTACCCGAAATACTACACAGACTCCCGGCCACGCTTTTTGCGGAATAGTTATGAAATAAATTACAGCCAATAATAAATATTAAATAAGAATTTACTTCTTACAGAATGTATGCCTATGTATACATCATCGCTGTTATGTGAATCTTACCTTAAACTCTTTAGCTACTTGTGCAGCATATTTTTGTCCATGTTGCTGAAAACGTGTGCAATGAATGTAAAAAAATTTGATCCAAAATAAATCGAAATATATTATAACCGTTCGTCATCTGTACGCAGTAACCACCCATAAGCATTATTAAGCTTCCACACACTTACAGATATGCAGAAGTTTATTCAGCGTGCGAGTGTGGAAATAAATTATAATTCGCTATATGTTCTCTCCTGAACCTTTAGACCCTACTAGCTGTCGTGCCCCACGAGTCAGAGATATGCTGTTTCTGCAAGAATGTCGAAAAGACGAGGTAGGGATGAGTGTGAAGTAGTGATGAAATGACGAGAACAAATGTTGATAAGTGGAAGCCCTCACATTAACCACCAGAAAAATTTGCCGTTCTTTCGGATTGGTGATCTAATGTGAGGCTTTGAAAAATACGGGATAATGTTCGTACCACCGTGACACCCAGGATAAATGTATTATAACAATGTTACATGTGTTTCTTCCTTTTATTCTTCTTCTCTTACTGCATTTATATACACGTATTTAATAATGCATTGATTGATGGATACTTCTTCCCTCAATATATTACTCCATGTCCCCGGTTTGCACACTTCATACATCCATTTCATTGTTACACCTGAAATTGGATCGAGGTTAATTGAGTTTTAAAATTTATTTTAAAAAATTTCACTCTCGCCTTTAACTCCAGTCATTCATACTGCTGGACAATAAAAATGGTGCACACAGGAGGCTGCATCGGATGCTACTGAAACTTTATATAAATAGTAATACAGATCAGTAATACACATGATCATAAACACAGCGCAGAAGAACAATTACATATGGATATGTAGGTACGCCATCTGGCCATCTTCAGTAGTGCATCGCACTGCGATACACGCTGCAGCACGGTCTGGCATGGAGTCCAGCAGATGCTGGATGTGCTGAGACAGACGGGCTCACAATTTTTTGAGGGTGTATTTCAAATCCCGGATACTGTGGCACGGCGGCAGATTTCGTTTCAACTGTTCCTACACATACTCGACTGGGGACATATCAGGGGAGCGGGTGGGCCATGGTAGTGTTTGGACATGACGTAGGCAGTTCTGGACGACCCATGCCGTGTTCAGTTGGGCGTTTTCCTGCTGGAATATCGTAGCTGGAATCCTGGTCAGAAATGAGAGCAAACAGGGCGGTATGATCTTATCCATATATCGCTGGGTCGTCAATTTTCCATATATCACGACGAGAGAGGATCGTTTACCTTAGGGCATGGCTCCCAAGACAAAAAATGCCTACATTGGGAAAGTTTGCCGCTCGACAGCGAGACTGAAATTGTGGCATTACCAGAGGCAATCCACATCCGGACACGATGATCATCAATCCCCCTTAATGAAGTGATATTCATCACTGAGCACAACACATCGCCAGTCTGAGTCTTTCCACGTTGTTTTGACCTG
Source organism: Dryococelus australis (assembly GCA_029891345.1). NCBI lineage: Eukaryota > Metazoa > Arthropoda > Insecta > Phasmatodea > Phasmatidae > Dryococelus > Dryococelus australis. Next base: position 325,454,557 of record CM056994.1, read on the forward strand.
TCACCACTGCAAACGGAGCTGCCACTTTTGCTGAATCAATGGTAGCACATGTAATGTGTATTGGGACCACAGATTCGTCTCAGCAAGTCGTTGGGATATGGTCCGTGGGCACGCAGGAGCCCCAACACTTGCCAGTATCATTTACCATGTTGCCGTTGGATCCCTCAGCGCCTAGAGCACATTCCGTCGATCCTCTCAACTGGTCTTAGATCTCGTCTGTCCTGAGCTGGTCCTCCGTGCGTGGTTGCCTTCACGCATATGCTATTCGCAACAGCATCGGACAGTACGGTCTGAACGATCCACATGGTAGGCTAAACGGCGATACGACCACCCTGCGGTTTTCAGCCCGATTACAAGTCCTCTCTTGAAGTCCGTCGATTGCGTAAACGGACATATTTTGGCATCTTCCCGGCATTCTTATTCATCCTGTACTCTTGCTTGGTATCGTCTGGTGTTTCTCGAGTTAATGCTGCTTCGGCCACCCGCAAGTGTCTACGACCGCTGGCGGGTGCTTGCAGCACCTTAGCCAGGTGAGCGGTCAAATGCAAACACACAAACATAGGATCACGCGCACACAAGCGTGTACTCTCACTATTGTCCCGTGGATTCTTTATGGTGCGCTATTTTCATTGTCCGGCAGTGCAACTTGGATTTCGACTTCATTTGTCTAGCCAATCTTGCATTAGATTACTGCAGTAGTTCCATGTTTTATCGTCACGTTGAAAGTGTAACTTGTATTTTGGTGACAATTGTAAAGGCTTTGTAAAGTGAGCATAATTGAAGTCAACTTTTGGAAAAATAATTTTTTGCCCATAGTTACATGTGTGGTGCAGCACACAATGACGTGCAGAGTCTCAGTTAAGAGGAATTCGTATTGAAACATTTCCCATAAAATCGTTGTTTGCGCGAACACGCGCATATATCGGTTTATAAATGTTACTTAAAAAGGACTTTTTACCAAAAATGGTAAAAAAAAAAAAAAAAAAAAAAAAAATTGTGTCCCTATCTTTTTATGTTTGTTGTATTAAGTGCAGCCATGGAGGAAAAATTCGTGAAAATAGTCGAATATCGTTTTTTTAAAGCTTGCCTCTGCAGTTTTCTTAAGTCGTAAGAGAAAATAAAAGTACGATTATACGGACGTAGTTTAATCTGTGGACTTCCATCGTTTGTAATAAAGTCGGACTGTTAAATGTCTAAATTGCACAATACAGCATTTTGACGGAAACACTGCACGCCTTGTCGCCCGTGTCGCTCCCTCGCTTCTTGACTTTGAATGCGCAGCTACATAGTCCTCTTAAGCGCGCAGCGAATGAATAAATATAGTTCTAAGACCCAGATTTCGTATTGCGAGTGTTATGTATAAATTTATGGCCACTGACGTTGGCAATTCTTTTTACACACGCTAATAGTAGGTCAACAAATTCTCATATTAGTACAATAGTTACATCCCTAACATTTCGGTGGTTTCTCTTGGGTGAAGCATAAATTAAAGTGGTCAGGCACATGGCGATGGTAAATTTACATACGGTTGAAGTATGCAAAATCAAAAGAAAAGTATATCCTAAGCAAGGGGGTTGAAAATCACTCAATTAATTACGGACAATGTATAATAGCTTGTATATATTAGACATTTGCGTAGGATTAGCACGTTTATGACCTAAGAGAGTCACATTTACGCTATTATTAAGCTTGGCTTCCAGTCTCAATTTAAGACTTTGGCAATGTTAATTTTGGCATCAGGCTTAACGATGCTATACTCAGTTCCTTCCAAGATGGCTGCTTGTGCCACTCCACCTTCCCGCGCACTTCGAAGATATTGGTTGGGTTTCCAACCTCATGAGCAATCCTCTCTCAGAATAGCTTCCCCTTTGTATCATGTTATAAAACAATATTTATTTTAGTTGCATATTTTGTATCTAGGGAATTATTTACAATTAACACTAAGTTCATTAATCGTCACTGTTTTTTTTCCTGTTTGAAAAGAGTCGCGACGACATTACAGACCGACCCGCTGAGTGCGCCATCTTGTGGAGCAACGGTTACCTGATGTGTTTCTACCCTGTAGCAAAGCAAATAAGAATATTTCCGAACTCAACAATGTGTATTCTATTGTGCCAGAGACGGGTTCAGATGATGGAAGGGGGAGTTCACAGGGGGCACGACACCCCAAAACTCCTCACATGAAACTAACCTGTGAATGTTTTAATACTAAATTGAAATAATTCCAGAATTTTTAAAAATATTGCTTTTATCTGATTAATTCAATAGCGTTTCCTAAGATTAACATGAGACACTGCACCGCTTCCCCGCTTCCATGTCACGAATCAAAAGTTTATATATGCATCTGCAAAATGGAAATATGACCCTCCCTCCTATTCTTAATCATAGCGTATTTTAATATTTTAGTGCTTTAAATAACGCAATTAATATGTATAATTACTACTAGTAAACTTCAGAATCACATGACTTCGTTGTAACTATTTCCTGGTCCAGTCACACTGTGAACCGACTAGCCAGCAGTTAAAGGTGTAAGGTGTCATTCCCTCGCCCTGGTATCACCTCGATAGCAAATTTATCATGTAAGCCGGTCAAGGCAGGGTTCCTCACAAGAAGAAGGAAATCGACATTTATTATTCATTTTAATGTTAGGTTTGTTTCTCCTTGCAACTCGAGATATCTGACCTTGATGACTGTTGCTAAATTGTTGCTCAATGTATGTAAGAGAATCAAAAAGTAAAGTTCAAATTTTTGCTCTTAATTTCAACTATATTAAAATTATCGACTGATAAAATTTATAAAGCGTGACAGATATTGTAATCTTTTGGAAGCCTACATATTCTACGATATCTTTAAAGCCAGCTTTATAGAGTTATTAAAATTTCAAGTTAAATTTATTCGTTTGGTTTCTTCCACCCCAGAATTCTTGACTTATACACAGCAGAGAATCTCATATTAAGAGTGAGACGGACCCCCGCATTTTCTGTGAAATAGTTGTTTGCGCGAATACGCGTACCTCACTAAATAAATGTTCTGCAATTACGACATTTTGTAAGACAAGGTAAAAACAATTATCTATTTTTTTTTTTTTTTTTTTTTTTTTGCCATATAAAGTATGTTCGTGGAGAAAATAGTTCGTGAGAATGGTCAAATATCCCATATTTTAAGTTTGCCTATGTAATTTATTTAAACGGCAAGAGAAAAGTACAAAAATACGGGCGTAGTTTAATCTGTGGTCTTCCATTGCGTGTAATAAAACCCATATGTTAGAGATCTAATTTGCTCAGTACAGAGTCACGACGGAAACACTGCACGCCTTGCGCGTAGGAGCGATGAGCCACTAGGCGTGCATGTTAGTTCGCCCGTATCGCTCCCTCGCTTCTTGACCTTGGACGTGGGGTTCCCACGGGGTCCATCGCACACTTAACGCTGGAAGAGAAGTCGGAGCCATTTCTCACTCCACAATCATATCAAGTCGAGGAACATAAAATTATTTTTATTTAGCCTATACTAGTAAGGAGAGTAGAAAACCGTTTCAGCGTCTTCGACCCTGTCACTGACAATGTAGCATTACCTTCTTCCGTGATTTGTTTTCTGTACTTCAGCTTCGAATGTTGGCATTCCCTTGTTCCAATTCTCCCTGCCGCCCCCATTACGTGAAGTTAAGTGGCTGATATGGCCGAGAAACGTGTTCGCTCGTGTGGCAAGCCATTGTTCCATGGTCCCAGAACAACCACGAGGTGACACTATATCACATCTGTACTCGCGTCAGGCCAGAAGCTATGCCACTTGCAAAGTTTCTGTCAGTACTAGAAGTGCTTATAATACAAAATCAGTTCCATTCATTCTGCGTGTTTGTTGACCCGTCTCTCTCAAATTCGGATGGTCGGCACTTCAGTACTGGAGAAAATTACTTTTTTTTTTTTTTTGCTGGAGGTTTTCAAACCTATTCCAAGCTGATTCCAATGTAGTTCCTTAGTTTTAATCTTAGCCACGAGATAAAACTAAAATTAAAATTATTACAATTAAAGTGACAACGTACTGCATTAATGCACACACATTTAAATAACATTTCGCATGAGAACTATTTTCTAATAGGCATTACCAATGCACCTATTTTCTCACTGATATTATTAATATTAATTATAATGAAATAATTGCATATTATCGGAAGCGTCAACAAAATAGTTGCTGTAATTACGCTAGCATTTTTTTTCAAGGTTTTTGAGGTGTTATATATAGATATATAGTATATTATATATATATATAATATATACATATATGTGTGTGTTTGAATGCGTGTGTGTATATAGTAGAGTAGGCACGTCTACTTGTACTTAGGCATGCAAATATAAATAGCCACATGTCTGGGAGCCAAAAATATTATGTAGAAGTAATGTTGGCAGTCTTATATGGGGGATATTCAAATAACATCGCCATTGACAAGACTTTCATGTAAGATGTATGTACCAGGACCCCAGTAAACACTGAACATACAACAATACGCTTGTAAAAGTGTTGTGTGTGAGGTGTGAATAACTAGCAAAGAAAAACTTATTTGCATGAACCACAATAGTAGGCAATGGCGTACAGTTCACTGCGAGCCGACCAAGCAACTTATAACGCCGTACTAGGTCATTCGGTACATTGAAAGTTGTAGATCCGCAGTGTTTTTCCCTTTGGCAGACGCCGTGCCTTCGTTCATTACATTTACTGTATTTTCCAATCAGGTGTTTCAGATTTATAGGTAAATATGAGTACTTAAGGACAGTTTGTACAACCTGAGAGGTAACAGTAGCCCGGCACCCTGCAGGTTGCTGCACAGTAGACAAGCCTTTTACTTGCGAGCTCTCTGCCACACTCTGGCATTGCGCGTATAGTTTGTACGCGACCAGGAACACACTGACGCCGTGCGGGAGGGCCATGGATGGTGGAAGGTGATTTTCAGGGGCGGAGTTGGTTGAGGTTAAGGATGTTGGAATATTTTACCTGGTGCATGCCAGGTATTGTCACTGTGATGCCGTGAAGTTCTGGCAGAGCTGACTCTACTGATCCCTGGGTTGCGGGCCGATTCACCCAGATTTAATTTTCTCTCATTGACACATGCTGCCCATGATTACTAACGTGGAACACATATTCTCAGAATTACGTGATGTATTAGTGCCGAAGTTGTTTTCTAAACGAAATACCTATTATGGCTAGCCCACACCTTGCAGGATAAATTACACAAATACAGAAGTTTTTGCATCGATCACACAAGAATAACACCGAGAAAACCATGACACTTAAGGGGGTTATAAGGGCCCGTGCCATGACATGCCGTTAGGCATACACGTAAATAATATACCGAAATCTCTTCACATGTGTATTTAGTGCATTTCAACGATTCACTCCTCTGATGGAAGACACTTTACATGATGACTGGGTCGGCATAAGCCTGCCGGCAAGGCGACACTGCGAAATGGCGCGAAGGCCTAAATTGTGGTAATGAAGAGAATTAAGCTCCCCTGTGCAATGCAGTCCACAGGGGAGGAGGGCAGACGTCTCCGGTGGCTTTAAATAAACAAAATGTTTCGGTAAAATTTACATTTTATCGCACGTTATGTGATTGGCACGAAAAATTGCTGCCACTGGAGTGCAGACAAAAGGCTGCTAGCCGTTGCGAGTCTTGGAGTCAACTTAATGTTCCGCCATGGCACCAGAACATCGCCTGGTGGGGTCAAGCGCGCCACACTGGAACTAGTTTCTTGCACACTTGCTAGAACAAATTGCAAACACTTAAAAACTCTTACTTTTTTACTGGAACAATTTCATAAATCATTTCCACATTATTCATAACATAAATAAACACTTGCTATGTAAATGTAATAACGCGGAGGTGAAAAATGTGAGGTAAAAACAATAATAAGTACTTGATCAACACTTGCATGGCGGAATATTTATTGAGGGCATTTTATCGGGACTTCTTTTACTAGGCATGCAATGGCAATCGCCACAAAGTAATTTTATATTGGCCCTATTTTTACGTGGTGAACTATAGAAGCACGGGCTTGCAATGTTTTCAGAAAATAATTAAAAACTTGAGTGAAACCTTCCAGTTCTAGTTAGTGAAAACACAGAACTTTGTCTCGGGTTCGTCATGGTAAAAGTACTGGGATACGTACTATTTAAAAGCAAACCAAAATGGTGTCAGTTCTAAGTTCCTAAAACAAATGTATAGGAGCTAGTGTTACGTATCACTGTAATATTTTAGTTGCGAATCAAAGTCAGTCTTAGCTGTGGTAGTCGGGAGATCTTGTAGGAACTGCTTTGTTAAAACAGGAACTTGCTAAATGTGGGCCTCTCCCACAGCAAGGACAAAAATGGCATAAAGGGCAGCCTTCAATATGTAAGCGTGCAGCCTACAGACCAGTGGTCTATTACGGTACCTTCTAAATCCTGATCAGCTGATACGCTGACCGTCTTATTCTCCTCGCAGCTTCCATTAAAACTGAAAACTCTACGCAGGGTTAGGTCCGGACTCCCTATCCCGCTAAAATATAAAATTCCTATACAACACCCACTCGGGTGAGCGACCTGACGCAGTCCTGCCCGGCTGGTGATGTTTAGAAGAGAGACTCCTACGCTAGCCTATCTTAGTGAAGGGTTCGAACCTTCTAGCCAATCGGATGGCTTCACATTTAAACATGTGTAAACGTACCACTCCAACAATCCTAACACCCTAAAATCAAATAGTATGTGGTCTCTAAATAGCGACTATACAAAATAAAAACCCTGATACAATTACAAATACGAGACGGAAAAAAAAAATATAAAAAACAAAACACACACACACACACACACACACACACACATATATATATATATATATATATATATATATATATATATTATATATATATATATATATATAACACACACACACGCACACACTCTAGCTAACCTAACTCATTTAAACACACATATAATTGCCATCATACAAGCTAATAATAAAAAATTTGAAGTTGAATATCAAAATATGAAAATATTAAAAATTGAATATGCACAAAAATATGTAAATTCAGTGTGCTACAATATATAATTATATATAATATATATATATATATATATATATATATATATATATGTCAAAACCCTATATATATATATATATATATATATATATATATATATATATATATATATATATATATATATATAGCGGTTTTTTGAACAACTCAGACAAACTCTGGTACGTTATTCATAACGAAAACACAAGGCGGAAACTATGTAGCCTACCACTTTTCCCTCAAGTGATTATTAAGGGAGCTATACGCCTCCAAAAATCGAGTTTTGAATTGTTTTAAGTTAAAAATGTCAGAAGAGCCCTACAACACAAGACAATATATACACAAATATGATAAAATTCAGTATGTTGCAAATTGCTGATACCAAAAGTAAGTGATATGTCTCCATTAGAATACTGATAAGTCGGCCTAAAAATATATTTTGTACAAAATTGCATGTGGTGCCAAAACAGTGCAAATGTACATTGATACTGAGTGTAGCCATATGGCAGGGTACTAATCCCATCATCCATTATTTTATGCTTATGATCCTGCCATTTTAAAACCAATTTATTGCTGGTTTCTGTATATACCTCATAGTGATGAGAGCTGATGTTACTTATTTGTACCAGATTTCTCGTTTGCTGTAGTGATACTCTTTTGTAGTCCTCAAATATTGCGTTGTTCTTGATTGAGAACTCTGAATACAATTTGCTCTCTTGACAGTCTTTCCATTGCATCCATACGAATACGTTTTCACTCTCAGCCCGACAAAATCTTTCATTTCTTGTCCACCACATCGTCCTTAAATTTACCCATCACTTTCTTGTTGGCTGTCGAATAAAATTGGTGAGTGGGCAGGTAGACACTTGTGTCAAACTCCATCATAAGTTCTGGGTCTGAGGTCAAACTGTGAACCTTGCATATATTGACATTCGAACAAGAGTTTCTCCTCCATTTTGATTAATTACAGAGGTTCATTATATATTATTCGATACTTGAAAGTTGGCCGTGGTACAAGCTTTTTCAGTCTTTTCTCCTGGAGTACTCATTCCATAATCTAATACTTCCTTTTATTTTTATTAACTTGCCAAATACTGGATTGCTGACAAGTTTTAAGAAATCTTTCTCAAAATTTTTGGCTGAAACACATTGTTTGGAGGTATTGTTATTAATATACAGTTTCAGCTAAGCTGCTTCATTTAACCTCATCACTCGATTAATTTTCTTTATCTTAAGACCATTTTCAAACACCTGTTTTTAAGTTCATGTAATGAACAAAATAATTAATTTTGTCTGCAAGTATCGTCATCAACTTTATCTGCTTGGTTACAGGGGGACATTCATTGACTGGCAAGAATGGTAAATCTATGTGGGCATCATGAATTCCATCTGTTTACTCCAAATCAACTTCCAGTATGTATCCTTTATGATTGCTGTCTGTCACGCTCATCACATCCAAGCCAGTGCCTATCCATTTAAATCCCGAATAAAGGAGAGACAGCAACATAGCCGATCGGTACCGATATTTGGCATCAATATATTACAGGTATGTTGATTGCATCTCTAGATCATATTCTTCAGCTACAACTATGTACTGGTTATTTGTCACACAATGGCACTTGATGCATTGAGCCACTCCACTCTGAATACCAGTCTCTACAAACAGATGCATGTCATAATCGACCAGCAATTCCAGTTTGACCTTGGTCTTGCGCAGCATCGTATCAAAAGAGAATGTGGGAGTGCTCACATAATGACAACAGTCCAGGCCATGTGTCCATACAAAGCTCTCAGAAATTATCAAATACATCAGTCAAGTGCAGGACATCTGCCACAAGCTATAAGTCGGAATATTCTTCCATAGTGTTGCATCCAAATCTCTTCTACACCTTCTTTGTATCTGAGTGGTCTTCATCGATGATGTGAGAGCCAGTATTCCTGTTGTAGAAGTCGTCCTTTGATGGCAGTTGCACCTCCTTCAGCTTCATCAATGAATCGATGTAGTTATAGGGGAAACGCCCTTCCTTGGACCAGCTCCACTCTTCTTCAGTGTAGAACTTCTGCATTGTAGAAAACTTAAATTAAGGTAGGTTCTTCGCTAGGCCTGCGAGATTTGCAGGCATAAAATGGAAGGTGTCTATAAACTGTATGCTGAAACCTTCTTCGATAATTTTCGATATTTTTGCTATGTATGACTAACTTTTCTTTAGAATGTGGTATGATGAAGATATCTTTGGTATCATAGGTAAGTTCTTTGATGATAAAATGTGCATCATAGCCAAGATTATGAAACAGTACTGGCAGCTTCTTTGGCCATTGTCGCAGTTTATTGCATTTATTGCATGAAGGTCCAATATGATTGCCATAAGATGGTTGTGATCGCGCACTTTTCTGTTCTTTGCTGTAAATTCAGTGAAGCAGTAACAGCATGTACTTGCATGCACATTGTAAGTCTTTTATTGTGATGCAAGCTGTCTCATTCATTCGCTCACACTCTAAATGCCTTGAACCTCTTTGGCAATGTCGACGATGTCCGACATAATGTGCTTGGATGCATCTCTTCCATTGTATTTCACTGGCTCTTCTGTCAGGTTGATGATCTTTGCTGCTGGCACAGCATCATTGACGATCTTCACATAAAGGCCATAGCTATATGGCTCATGTTTCTGGTAGGCTGCAGTATATGATGTGATAGGTTCAAGCTAACAAGTATGAACAGGTAGAAGCAAGACTTCAAAATCAGCATAGAAAATGATAGGATGCTTGGTCATGTTTTGATAATTCTTGAATTTAAGCACAGCAATATTTCTTTTGCCTTCCTAATACCTCTTTGCCAGATTTACCAGTTACTCTCAGTCCATCATCATAATAGCATAAACATTTTTTGCATGCATATATGTTTCCATGATGTGCACTCATCTGTTGTCTCATCAGGTGAGAAAATTTCTTGATGTACATATAATATGTGTTCTCTTTATTGGTAACTAGGAGGATATCATAATGATCATCCCTTTAATCTCCTACCACTAACACAAGTATCACTTTCCCTTCATTTAAACCTATACAATGATACTCACTCCAGGATTCTTCTCCTCAAATTACTTAAACTGCTTGAGAGGCATTGGGAACTTCTTTCCATCAAAGTCGAACTTCTTCCTGAACTTGTGATATCATCTGTCGACTCAATGGAGATTACTTAGCTTCGATGAATCTCACCAGGATCACCGACTTGAAGCATTCATGATCTTGTAGAGTTGTGGGTTTGTTTGCAGCTTGTCATATCTTGATGGTATCTGGTAGATCAATATGTGAAGAAGCCCACAGAGGATCAGGCATAATTATTTGTAGTTGGAGTCTCTTGATGTCTCTAAATATCCAACCAAATCCTTTACCCATACATTCTTTTTCCTATTGACACAAGATATGTATGCAGGCATCTATAGCTTCTTCTATATCGTCACTATTATAGGTAGGAATATTTTTGGTTTTGAATGCTCTTGTCTTCTATGTTTGCATGGGGCTGAAGTTTAACATAATCACATTCAAGCCAGACATTAAATTTAATGGCCCCTTGCATTTGTAATTTATGTTCTAGTTGTACAATTATGTTTCCATCATCTCCTCGAGATAATTACACATATCACATGCCTTTCTGCTGGGGTTCTTGGCAATTTATGTCTTTCAAATTTACATGCGAAGCTGTTTCTGCATCAACGATTCTGAAGTCTGTTGGCATCCCAGAACCGGCTACGATTTTCGGGCAGGCTGACAGTCTTACTGCATTTGTGCATGTACATCAATTTTCTTTGTTAGCAGGCCGGCTTACTTAGTCTCTGGAAAATTTTAGAAGCATTGTCAAGTTGTCATGTCGAGCAAACTGGGAACCACACTGATGGCACTTTAGTAAAACATTTTCTGGGTTAATCTGACACCCTTCTTCATGCCTTTGCGTATAACACAATTGAGTGAAATTCTTTTAACAGAACTTGCAGCTTCTAGTAGATGTTTTCTTTAATGTACCAATACAGGTACATATATCTCCTAATTTCAACTTTTCTGTTAATGGATTTACCACATTTATCACATTAGGAACTCTTCAACCACATTGATTTAACTTGCAATTTTTTTTCTTGTCTGAGCATACTATTACAAAATGGGAACGTCCTTCCTACAAAACTTGCACTGTGACTCTATTGGAGTAAAAACACTTACCTCAGAAGTTGCACAGGTATTGTTCATGATGATCAACAGTGAAACTGCAGTCTGATAACCTAACCTCAAAAACAACTATAAAACTAAAATCTGAAACAATGCTGAAACAACAATCTAACAACTTAACTACCTAGAGAGTATAAAATAACCTAACCTAAAAAGCAGCAATATAACTACAATCTGTTAACCTAACTATCTACAGAGAATATGATAACCTAACCTCAAAAACTTGATGAAGCTAACTCGCAAGTCACTCAAAGTCAGTGAGAGATAGAGAGCTCTTACTCGGATGACAGGCAAACTGCAAATGAACGAGCAAACCTTGTGCACATACTCATATTAACCTAATAACCTAACCTCAAACTAACATAAAAAATATCAACATAACTAAAAAAAATGAAACTAACTCACAAGCCAGTCAAATACAGAGATAGAGAGAGATGGCATACAAACTGCAAATGAACAAGCAGACCTCGTGCACCTATATATTAACCTAATAACCTAACCTCAACCTGACTTAAACATCTCGATGTGCTAATTACCTAGAGAAACTGCTAACCTAACCTCAAAATCTTGATGATGCGAATTCACAAGTCAGTCGAAGTCAGAGAGAAGAGAGGGAGCTCTTACTTAGACGACAGACAAACTGCAAATAAACAAGCAGACCTTGACTTACATTAACCTAATAACCTAACCTAAATATCTCGATGTGCTAACTACTTAAAGAAACTGCTAACCTAACCTGAAAATCTTGATTAAGTTAACTCGCAAGTCACTCGAAGTCAGAGAGAGAGAGGAGAGAGAGAGAGAGAGAGAGAGAGAGAGAGAGAGAGAGAGAGAGAGAGAGAGAGAGAGAGAGAGAGAGAGAGCTCTTAACTAGGACTACAGACGAACTGTGAATGGACGATCAGACCTTGGGTTCCTATTTATATACCCTCACTTTTCTCCCACTTAAATCCTAAATTGTTGGGGAATCCCCTGAGGGCAAAATGAGTAAGTCATCCTCGAAGACAGCATAAATCTGCAATGGCCAAGATTACTCACTCAGTGAGTCATCATTGCTGGTGCAACAATTTTGCTACTGCCGAAATCACTCACCTAATGAGTCATCCTTGCTGACCTCACAATATTATGGCTCCCAAGGTGACTCCCACAGTGAGTTATCCCTCCAGACGACACAATGTTGTCCCTCATATTGATTTAGATCTCTAACCAGTTGTGACATGTAACTGCCACTGTATAGCATTTCACCAAGTACTCATATATTTTACTGCTTTAAACTGCCAACACAAAATTATTTTCAGTTACTGTTATATGCCATTTTCTCATTTCCTGATGTCCTTTTTTTCCCCTCAATTTAGAATATATGTTTTATTTGTGTATCACTTTTTAAAAATTAGGATTCCAGTTTTCATTTACATGATACATTTATGGTTTGTTTTGCTAGTTAAAATTATTTTCATGACACTCATTGTATGCATTCCAGTTTCGAATATACTCTGAATATTAGTTCTAAAATATATGACACAGGGGGTATTTTTAGAAATAAATGAATTTGATTTTCACAAGAAAAATATTATTCACATTATTTCATAAATTACTTTAGTACAGCATTTAATATTTATCTCATCACATTTTTATGCTTGTTATAAGTATCTCAGAGTCATTTACAGCTCCATTGCTGTTTGCTGGTATAACATTGCAGCTGTCTTCAATGAGGTCAGGCATGAAAGGCTCGCAAACTGGAACTGCTGCTGGAACTGTCGCATTCTCCATCATAGGCTGACAGACGATGTTGTTGCAGTCTGGTGAATGCAGGATTAACTTGTCGCGAAGTATTGCACATGTCTCGACTTCCTCGAGCGAACAAGGCAAATTTGTATCTTCTCTGATGTAGAACAAGCAGCAGCATGTAATGGCCTCTCTGCAGTCGATGATTTGCTGGTGGCTCGTACGAAACAGGGTTACCAGCACCTCACCAATGCAGATTACATTACAGAATTCTTCATAGGTCTTTAGCACACCTCGGGACAAGTAAGAGTACTCGAAACTTCATAGGCTGGGTTTCACAGCAAACAGGCTTCTGACAGAGCTTTGACTGTTCTATTTATACTCCCACGTCTTTTTATTATTAGTGACAGGATCAGGCCGATGAAGTTAGAGCATGCTACCATGTATTTGCTCTGGCAAATAATTTCATTTCCCATGGTGACATTACTACTGCTGGTAGATTTTAATGTGATGCTGGTAAATTCCGGCAAGCTCTCCCATTCAGCCATACTGTTGGCATATTCTGATATACTCAGTGGTTCACAAAGTATCACTCTTTTACATTTTTCTATAGCCCACAAACTGCAGGCGAACACGGTAAAGTTCAAACACTTCTGCCTTCATGTAAAATTTTTATATGTTCAGTTCCAGTAACTGTTCTGCCCAGCGAACAATTGCATTGCTATTTATACTTTCCCTTTCACATTGAGTTGTTTGCCAGGTTTCTCGTTCACAAATTATTCTTCAGCAATTATGACAAGGTTGTCTCCACTTGTAGGTAGCTCACCGTTTGATCTGAGATAAGAAAACTGCACATATATCAAAATAGTAGCAAGGAACAGTCTTCTGCGTGGAATACTTCATAAAAGTCATAATATCCTCTGAGGTGATTTTTGCCATCGCATGCTTGGACCTGCTTGAACTCAAATCTTGGCTTGAAACTTACTCTTCTGTAGCCAATAAAATAATGCTAATACTTTTCTACAAGTTCTGCATTGAATTGTACACAGTTATGTGAATCAATCATCTTGCTTGGTAGCAACTCAGAGTACGAATGCCACATACACATAATATGTAAGTGGTGAACACATGGTAGTAAAAATTGTCCTGTTTTTATTCAAGTCCAGTTTTGCTAGCGAGAACTACAGCTATGGTCCAGGTTCCCACAATAATCCTTAATTAGTTTATAGATGGACAGGCATACTGCATTTGCAAGTCTATTATTTGTTGTTTTCTAGATAATTTATTTGCAGCCACTTCTTCTGTCCATGCCCTGCCACAATGACAACATATTGGTCTCTGAACATTTAGGCAAATATACTTCCGATATCGTCATATTTGGCATCACCTTCTTGCAATAAATTCTATGATAATGTTTTGTAAGCCACTTGTTAGTAGTTGTTCTTTTTCTGTCGAGTATATTCCATGAGAATGAAGGTAAGAATTAATTATTGATCGTGCTACTGTCGGTATAGGCCACCAATTTCCTTTATAATGAATCCTACTTGCAAGGAGAATCCATGAATTATTGTGAACATGATGGCTGAAGAGCAACTGAGATGCTTTCATAACTTATGCCAGTATTTTGACCACTTTATCTCGCACATTGTATGTGACCAGGCAGTCGTGTCTTGTGTCTTGTGAATTCATAGGCATGTGTTCCAACAGGTATGTTGTCTATAGTAGCAATTTCAACCCCACAGTCAATCACACATCATGCGATCGTTTTGTTTACACGTAGAAAATATGAAGAAGAGCAAAATTCTTAAAGTCATCTGGTCCCAATGTTGGTGATGGTATGAGCCCATAATATAATTTTTTGAAATTGGTAAACAACTGGTATGCGAACACGAAGGTTCCGCTACTAAAATTGGTGTTCATGTACAAGTAGGGATACGATTCCCAGTTGAGGAATACTTTGACATTCTAATTTTTTATATGGTCGAAATTTGAATGGTTGGCTTTGATTGCATTCTGCTTACCAGTTTGAAATGCTTTGATAATGTACCAAGGCTGATCTCCACCAAACTAGACTTCACATTAAAATTCGTATTTTTGGTCCATAGTGGGCTCGGGTATGTTCCAGGCTCCATGAGCAAAATGCTACATCGACATTCTGCCATTCTCGACTAATTTAAGTAATTTTATACGTTCGGATGTATTTACTCGCACATGAGGCAGTAACCACTCGATTGTCTGGATTGACAATTTCACTGCCTATGGATTTTCAGTAGTAGTCAGAATAACGTTCGTTTGTGTTTCAGCCAACACAATGACCAAATCTTGTTTCGAGTTAAATATTATGTGCTTGTAGTCTTCTGCATATCCCAAAAGCATTGATAGTAGGACAAATATTTCATATCTTCCACCTGTATATACCAGTAGCTTGTAATCATCTTCGATACCCCATCCAGTCATTTTGGCTAAAGGTAATTGGTTATGCATGAGTGATAAATAGTTTTTCATGGTGATTGCTATGTGACTTCTCTGGTCTGCCCACCTCAATCCCATTTAATTCATAAGAAATTCTATTCATCATGTACAGTATACCATTTCGAACAATTTTGGTAGTGGCAGGCAAAGCATTTCCAGCCTTCATAATCGCCCCTCTGAACCACAAGTACAAATTGCATGATATTGTATATATGTCTTGATTTTCTACTGGGATACAGAGTTCTGATGTTAGAAAGTAAGGTCCTGGCACATACAGTACAAACAAAAACACATCTGTTTTGGTAATTGTATCTACATAACTAATGGCTTCCTTCACGTTCAGTATTTCAGGATCCATTTTTTCAGACTTTGTAGCCAAGTCTTTTCAGGTGGTCAATGTTAGCACATGTTAATGCTTTGACAGCTCGCAATGTACTCAATGCCTTTTGGTGGAGAGCTGTTATTTATATGTTTTTGCTCTAAAATACAGACCCATCTCTCTTCTAGTGTAAGAGCAGTGATATTTCCTCACCTCTGAAGTTAATCAGATGCCCGTATTGGTCGACTATAGAAACACCATTTTCCCAGAAACTTTTTGCTAACACTGGAGTATAAATAAGAGATTTCGTTATTTCCACAACCTTGAACCCAGGAGGGACAAGCACACTAAACTCGTGTAGCATATTGCTAGGGCTACCATTGATGAATGAGCCACTGACCAAATTACATTATATTCTTTTAATATTCACAGGTATTATATTTACAGTGTGGATTTGGGTAGTTTACCACCCTCGTACGTTTTATATTAGAAACATAGCATGGTTGCGAGGGTATAAGGTTTGGTAAAATTTATGTTGTGGCTACGCATAATTTCACTTTTCATAGTGTTTGGGTTTCCTCGCAGTAAAAATGTCACATCAGGTCCCAATGCTTGCTTGATATATATATAGAAATATCTTCTATTTCATATGAACCTATGGGCACAGATACTTCTTCGAGACAAATATTATTGGTGTAGCGAATTTTACAGTTGGAATAATTAATGTTCGGCACTGAGAAATAAGTTTAAAAATCAATTAGGACAATGCACCAAAACCCATATTGCTCTAGAAGTAGGAAATCTATGGCCTGAAGTCCTGAGCTTTTACCCATAAGGATCAATGTTATAGACATAGCTGGTGGTACAACTTTGCAAGAAAATGCAGAATCTAGTGACCGTAGTTCAAAGAGTTTCGCAACTAATCAGTGCTGTAACTGTACACTTATTCCATACTCTTAATTTATTTACATAGTTCCAATGGTGATCGCAAATTACCGAAATTGTGATAATACTCTGCTTTATTTCCAACTTTCTTGTAGTTTAGCCAGTATGTTCCACGCCCTCAACTACTGTCTAAATTTATAATGGCTGAGTCATTACTTTTGGGTATCTGTAGTTTGTGTGCAAACTTTTATAAATCAGTTTTCGTAAGTGGTTGATTGGATAATGGCTTTACGATCTCTTCTTTTGTTTCTTCTTTCACTGCCCACATGGTATGGTCTTAAATATAGACCTTTTCTGTTTTTTAACCACCGGCAAAGGCTTCAATCAAGTGGTTGTGATGAATAGCTTCTTTCAGATGTTTCTTTTGGTTTCTGGCAGTGTTCACTACCCTGGAAATAATGCTAGCTCTGCCAATCAGGTCACCAAGAGCTCTGAGTGCTGGCAGGATTAAAGGCAGGAAACCATCAACCTTCTTTGAAGTTTTTCGCTGTGTATTTCTTTTGCCTGTAGATTTGCTGAACTTTGTTCTTTTCTTCTGTCAGTCACATGATGGTTGGGGATTATTTCCTGCACTTTGTTCTTGTGCTCTGTACCATTTGCAAGGCCATACCCCTCGTAACTTCGGTGTTCATGATCTTGGATACACCCCAAGCAGCGATTCATTCCCCAAATTTGGTTTGTTTTGATATCACAATTTTCATCACCTTGTTCGCTAGGACTTTGTCAGCAGTGTGTATGTTTTTCAATTTATTACTACTGGCATAGGCTATGTCATGCTCCTTGCAGGACTCGTCCAAAGCATTAATGCCATGGACGCCTCTGGCCAAGTATTTCATCATCTTTGTTCATAGTCCACAGTAATTTTAGCCTGTGCCCTGATTAAGAACTCCCACTGCAACATGCGATATACACAAAGTGATAGCGAAACGCTTATTGTATTTCACGAGTACTAAAAACATCGTGGTGTCTGTTTCGTTATGTACCTGCGGAGATCCATACATAACAAAAATCGATGACGTAAAAAGGTAGGAAACTTGTGATCATAAATATTGCAAAAATATTTATTTGGTAAGTTATAAAATACTGTTTCATGTACAAACGGCAGTATTACAATTACATTTGCTTAATAAATAGTGGTAGTAGTGTACTCAATAGGTCTTTAATCTACATCTTTTTAAACATTATATTATATGTAGTTACTTAGAGTGGCACTAGGGGGCAGAGCAGCCTAGTATGGCATTGTAGTAGTTCAAGCTGCGTAGAGAGTGCAGCACAAGTCCACGAAGGCGTGCAAAATGAGATAATTTTATTTTTATTTATTTGCACTCTGTTGATCTAAACAGTTTACAATAATTTCCCGGAAGTATTTGTTTCTTAAGTCATGTGTTTAAATATGTTATGATCGAGTTATGACTCGCAAAATTATCCCATAAAAAGTATTAAGCTTTGTTTCCCTTACTTGTAAGAATGACGCATAAATATCGAATTAGTCATACAATACTGATGTCACTGCAACATACCATTTTAAAATATAATTTATAATTAGTATTAAATTTAATGCTGCAGCCCAAAAGTTTTTTTTAAATATATTGCCAATATCAATACTGTATATTACAAATCGACATGAGTGTGTGTTTGTACATAACCTGTATGAATTTCAGTACGTAATCGAAATGTAACCTGCAAAACTAAAATATACCCAACTATTAATACACAAAATACATAATTTTATATTGAAAATTACCCTAACTAAGCAATGCAGCAGTAAATTTAGTTCCGGCTTCGTGATCTACGATGCGAGTGGAGAACAACGAACACCAAATGCGATGTTCTCCGCATAAAACGAGAGTTCGTACTCATCTCTTGTGTTTACTATCACTGCTACTCATCAGACTCCGACATTTGCGGTACCTTAACGACACACGAGACATTCATACTCAGCTTGCTTCCGAGTGTGTTACACACAGACAAAATTGTTTCTCAACGAAATGAATATTGCGATATGTGATGTTCGTAATCAGGGCGCTGGTATGTTATGTTCAAATGGTAGGTTGTTTATAAGCGAGTTCATGAGTCCATGTATGATCTTACCTCTACGAGGTATCACAACATACTGAACTAAAATTTATATTAGTATGCTCATATATACTTAGCCTCGCACAGACTGTGAAAGAGACAACATCTCCTGCGACAATCTACTCGGCAGCTGCTCTTACCTCATCTAGGCATTCTCTTAAATACATTTTCATTCAGTTGCTTACAGACTGCGAAATAGTGAATATCTGCTTCTGCTCTTACTCCTGCTGCTCTTGCTGTTGTTTCTGTTCTTGATCATTCTATGCATAATATACAACAAGCAACAGATAGTTTTATACTGTTCATCCATCAGGATATTCGACTTCCTGTAATGCTTACCCAGGTAGAGGCCAATATATTTTGCAAATCGCGACATGGTTCTCTGCTGCCAAATACTAATTGCTTGTATTATTGAAGGACCTTCTAATTGTGGGAAAACATGTGCGATACTAAGCTTAATTGAAGAGCCGAATGGCTTACGTTTTGGCAATGTGTACTTGTACTTGAAACCCCTAGAGCAGCCGAAATACCCTCGCCACATTTATTATAATAGCTGTAGGGGGTATAGGATCTTTCCATTTAATGGTAATGACAGGGTAATACCACCAGGTGAAACTTTACCAGATTTTGTAATCATTTTAAATGGTGTAGCATGTGAGAAGCAGAAAATCATACAATAGTATTTTTTGTATGGGTAGACATGCAAGAGTAGATTCATTTTACCTTTGTCAAACATATTCCCATATTATCCAAACAGTTAATTCGTGACAATGCAAACATGTTAGTTTTGTTTTGCATGGACAACTTAAACTTGAGGAATGTTTCTTCCGATCATGTAACACTCATATTACTTTTGAGAGATATAAATATGTGTGGGCAGGCTGTTGGGAAGAACCACACAACTTGCTCATTATAATTAATGATCTCTCCCTATATAATGGTCGGCACAGGCGAGGATTTGATCAGTTTGTCATTGTATGTCAGTAAACATATCTCCATTATAACCAAATTTGGTCATGGAGACAGGATTAAACGTCCTTATGAAACATGTCTTGTTTGCACTGCAGCTGGACACTGCAGTATTCGTGGGAAACATCTTAAATATTTTGGTGATCCCAAAGATGCTGGAGATGCAGTTAATATGTAGCATGTAAGTTCTGAAACATCGACCATTTTAACTCTACTGCTGAAGTCATTAGATAACATATCACAGCAAGTGAAAAACCCAAGATAAGAAATTATGACTGTTCTGAACAATGCCAATGATAAAATTGATAATGTACCTAGGCAAATTAAAAATATTGTCAAACACCAGCTAACTGAAAATATTCTCGAAGCAGTGCTAAAGGACAATGTAGGTGATAGACATTTTGTAAACATTTCAAACATATATTGGCCAAATTTTAGAATTCAGCCAATTATTTCCCATCTGCAGAAGATACACAACTATCATCGAACTTTCCCGCTGCCATAGTCGTGACTGAAACTCAAAGACCTGCCATACCAAACTCTAGGCCTCCAACGTCTAAAAAGAAGCATACAGCACATTGTTGGTAAACAATAAAATGTCTAACATCATAGCAGATTTACATAAATTGATTCAAAGTGTGCATGCAAAGCATTTATTATCTAAGAGAACGAGACTGGGGTGAAATGTGGAGAATGAAGTATTATTTAATCATGTAACGTCTCACTTGGATAATTTGAGACTTGTGACATTGCGTGAAAATAAAGTCGGAACCCAAGAATGTAGCAGCTAATCAAATGGAAGGAAATGACAATGACCTGCCTTTGTCTGTTTGGGCATGTAAAACCAACATCGATCAGCAGAATGACATATTGACAGATATGACATATTGTGTGTTTTGATGTAATAAAAATGGTTTTTGGAGAATAAGAAAATATTTTTTCTTCCCTATGATACCGTACAAATTGGCAATGCAACCATTCACCCTGCACCTGGGCTTTACGAGTTGTTATTTAAAGCAGACCCTAGCAAATACTCTCACAAAGCAATAAATCAGTATAGATGATTTCTGACACTTATGGGTGGGTATTTTATAGATAATAAGTCAACCAGTAATACATATAAAGACACAGGTCATCCAAAATTTGATATTGTGTCTCGGCTTTTCCCAGATGTAGGAGGTGCTAATTATAGTAGTCTGGAGATGAATAATAAAATTTAAAATGGATGGCATGTGGATTACATGTACTGAAATGACCCAAATGAATTATTAGATCATTTGCATCTACTAATTGTCTCACAGAAGGCTGGACACAGTTTTAACATAAATGAAATAAATTATATTTTGGAAGATTTGCAGGAGGATGGTTACATACATTAATGTATCATGCTGAAATTGCATACGAACTGCACAGGCCTGTCGTATATTCTGCAGACGTAAAGTGCTGCTGTTTGGAAAGAGAGATCTGTATCAAGCTGACATGGTGGAAATGATTCCATATTTATGCGAGAATAAAGGACATAAATATTTGCCGAGAGTCGTCGACTGTTTTACAAAGTTTGCATGGGTAGTTTCAGTCAAGCCAAACACTGGAAAAGCTGTGACAAATGCGATGAAAATGGTTCTATCTGAGAAATAATCACTTTAAATTTTGTAAAAAGATCTCGGCAAGGAGTTTTATAAACCCTTGTATAGAACACAAAGAAATAATTGTGGTGATAATTTACAGTACAGGGAACACACAAGTGGCTGGAAATTTTCTTTTGTCTCATAAGTGAATGCAATGTTGCAGTGCATTGTACCACTGGAATAAAACCTGTTGATGTTAAAGACGATTTGCTGCTATCATGAGTTTTAAAAAATGAGAAGAAATTGGACACGCAGAGACCAAAGGTGGAGGTTAAAGACTATTTTAGGATATCTAGGCAAAAGAGTGTATTTGCTAAAAGTTTACCACCAAATTGGAGCATGGGAATTTTAAAAGTAGTAGTTACACATACAACATTACAAACCACGAACATTTTATTTAGAAGATGTAATAGGTTAGACTATCCAAGGTGGTTTCTACAGTGAAGAGATATTAAAGACAAAGTATCCTCATATTTACTTAATTGAGAAAGATTTACATCGCAAAGGAAATAAAGTTTTGGTACGTGGCTTTGCTTCGATTCTAACCATGACACATGGCTGTCAAAGTCGGACATTACCAACAAGTAATATCTTCCTGGTCGAGCATCACTGTTTACAAGTACTCTGGGAATGATTGCTAGCATTACTCATGCTGGTTGCTTAGTAAAATGCTGATAGAAAATATGCTCGATAATATAAACACAGATGTAGTTGTCAACTGGCATAATTTTGCTTAATATGTCAGACGAGTGGAGATACAACTCGCGCAGCAACGAGGAGATGGCCAGCTTGATAAGTGAAATTCCTTCCTCTCCACAAACTGAAACATGTACGGAAGTGTTGCCTACATCCAGCTCAAAAGGTTCATCGCCCTGCAATGGAGTATGCAGTCCTTAATTTCGGAGCGATAATGCAGTGGGATCGCCACCTATACAATCAAAAGAGTACAGTGAAGAAAGGAATGCAGAAATCTGCAAGATCCTAAAATATCATTACAACATGTTTACGGAGAGTGTTGGAGATAACATAATGCGACTCCTTCGAGGACATTTCGAATCTATTAGCAGACATCTCAGGGAGCATCACAGCATCGTCATGGACAGCGACTGGGACGTGATCAGAGAATAAAAAACAATGTATCAAGAAAGAATATCACATGCTTGTATATATTTTTTAATAAATATTTTTTTGAACAAAATATGTTTCGCTCTTTAATTTTTAAAACTTATGGAAATTTTTTCTTAAATAACATTAGATGCAACAATCCTTAACGAAATATTCACTAACACACAAACACTATGAATGAGTTCCTAGAAGAGATGGACGAAAAGTGGAGAAAAATATAAGTTCTACTTGAGTGGTTAAGTACTACATAAGTTATATTATGGTTTATTTGATGACTGGAACAAAAGTGATGTAATCCAAGATGGTAGTTCGAGGATAATCAGCAGGCTAGTAAATCGATGTAGAATGACAGAGCATGATGCCAAGATGGCAGGGTTGAGAAAAGGTGGCTAAGATGAAAAGGAATGACAGAGCATAATAAAGTAGGAATAGAATGACAAAGTATAATGTCAAAATGTTGGGAATTGAATGACAGAATGAAATGAGAGAGCATGAAGAAGTAGGAATGGAACTACAGAGCATGAGAAATTAAAATTTTAGATAGCAGACATCAAGATAGACTGATAGAGCATGTAATAAAAGTGATCAATGCGAAAAGGAATGACAGAGCATCATAAAAGGGGACTAAAGAAAATAAAAATCCAAGATGGTTGTTCGAAAGGACCAGGTAAATTGTAGATGACTAAGGGGGAATGACAGAGCATGAGAAAGTAGAATGGAATGACACAGCATGAGAAAATGAAATCCTGGCAGACTCAAGGTGGAATGACAGAGCATAGAAGTAAGATGAGTAATCATGAAACAAGATGGCAGACTCAAGGTGGAATGATAGGGCATGGAAGACTGTTGAGTAATAGGAATCAATATTGCGGTGGAAACAACATGGCGGTGATGATGTTATAAAATATGGCGATGTAATCCAAGATGACCAATGGTCAAGGTCACCCAAGATTCTGATGTAATACAAATGGCATGATGATGATGGTGATGGCATGATACATGATGGTGATGTAATACAAAATGGCGAACCTCAGAGCTGCAGTTTCTCGTATGCCCTTTTTATATTTACTGTGATTCACTGCATGTTTAGGAAACGACCGAACATGTCGTACATGGGGCGATTCTTCAAAGGTTTGATTTAAAAAGTATGAAAAAACCACGAATAGACTCTATCAGGCTATCATACCGTATCTTACAGTCATATGCCAAGTGGCGGAGCACCTTTCCGATTTGTGTGGGTTGTCTAGTTGTCAGGTCATTCACATTCGGTTTGAAATTTTTGCGTTGATTTCTCGTGAACAGATCATCTGAGAGTGTTCCGATGAGGCAACCTTTTCTTTTAATTTATACAAGCTGATTCACTTAGTGTCTTAACAAATCGTTTACAGCTTATTGCTACAATATTGCATACAAACATAGGGTAGCAACCACTATTTGCTTAATGAAGCGGGATTATATTACCAACCACATTTTCATACTATTTCCGTACAGATAATACTTAGTACTGGTATCCCAGTAATTTCTAATTAGTCCTAAATACTAAGAATGCCATTAAGCATCTATAAATTAAATTTGCATTACGAAAAGTTATTTGTAAGATATAAATACTAATAATATGGTCTTTGAAAGTTGCTTCATAATTTTGAGACTAATGATTCTGTTTATAGTTGTTACATAGGCCTGCATTTAAAGGATTTATTTATTAATAGAACTTTCTGATAAATTTAACTGAATGCATTTCAAAACTCGGTTTTTTTTGTGCGCATAGCTACTCCTTAATAATTACTTAAGGTAAAAGTGTGTGATTGAAAATAGTTGGGCGGCTCTTAACATCGAGATCTTGAGAGTCGATGAGGATGAAATTCGGTGAATTTGGAGCATCCCCGAAATGCAGGGGCAGGTGAAATGGGAGAACCCCGAGAAAACCCACCGGCCATAGGCATCGTCCGGCATGATTCCCACATACGAAAATCTGGGCGACCCCTCCGGGAATCTAACCTGGTTCGACTTGGTGGGAGGCAAGTAGTCTAACCACTACAGGGGTAGGGTGGTGTGATTCCAGATGCGACACTCTTCGGGATTTATCCTTGGGGTGTAGTATCCTAGGAGGAAGGTCCTTGGCACGAGAGGTGGTATGGCAGTACCATGCTATAGTAGCCGAGCAAAGTTGCACCGCACACAACTCGTTCAGTGTGGATGATGAATCTCTTATAGCCTCTCTCCATTCAAGGCGATTCAAGGCTTCTCGTGCCACCCCAGTTTCCGCAAATTGGGCTATGCCGCCCGTTCCCTATGGGTTGCTAGTTTCCTCGCGACTGGCTAGGGGTATCTGCCATGATGTCTTGGGCCGATAGATGGTACCTAGGCCCCTACCACTTGGCAGGGTATTGGACCACTTGTCATTCAGGCCGTTGAAGTCCAAGGCCTGGACTTGACTGTGTGTAGAAGTCCAAAAGCATGGAAATGACTATGGCCGATGCAGTCCCCTCTAACTGGGTCTTTCCGAGTAGATGGATGAGGTGACGACTGCCTGGAGGTGGTGATGAAGACAGGATAATGAAAAGAGCTCGGTGGTTGGAGGGCAGGTGGGCAACCAGCCTCTAACTGGGGTATAATGCTTATGAAGAGGCTCTCCAGGCTTGCCTGTCTTTTGGACCCGAGTAAGGACAATACTCTCCAAATCAGAGCGAGGGCTGCTTTTCCCGGTGTACTGTGACACCGGGGGACAACTCGCTGTTCCAGGTGAGTTGGGCACCGTGAGAGTATGCCACTAGGTGTAATCACCTCCTGTTCACGAGGAGGGTCCTGGCGAGAAAGGCGAGTGACCGTCCCTGCATTGGGTGTAAGGCTTATGCGCGGTGAGGCATTCTCAATCACTCCGGTGGAAGGGTGTGTCTCTACTCGCTAGACTTGCTACCGACGGGACGATCGATCATCGATAACCCTCTAGTGCCATGGAAATTAAGTGGTAACATGGGACGATCGGTTGGCTCCACTGGAGGTTCTCTGTGGTGACCGATCATCGTGGTTGGACTCGTGCTGGTAGTGGTTGACTCCGTATGCTGGAGGAGGTCTGGAGAGATTCCCACTCTTGTGGAGAGACCGGGCGGTGAGCGGCAACCTGCTCCGGTTGTACCCTGGAGAGGCACAAGGGGTAGATATGGGTAGAACCCCGGCCAGACCACACGCTTGGGTTCTGACTGCGTGGGTCTTAGGACCTCTGTGGTAGAGGGGGCAGGGATGTGCGGACGATCCAAGTTTGGGCTTAGGATCTGGCCAATGGCCGCATTAATCCTGGCCGCCTTGCGGTGAGAGGACGTGATTCCTCTTCCCAGCCTATTGGGAGGCCAAAGATTGGTAAGGCCTTATGGCTAAGAGCGCTGCGACAAAATAGAAAAGTGCAATGACCCAGAGGTCTTATATTATGTATGTAGAGTCTAACTACTACACCACCGTGGCCCCAGGGAGAAGAGATTTTTGCCTTATTCATTCCTAAGGAATAACCTGCTGGAGTTTGTTGGCGTTGTTCAAAAACAACACACACACGCGCGATCACACAAACACACACATTAAAGTTCCTACTCGCTCGGATGTTGTCTGAACAAGAATATCTCACGGTACGCGTCCTAAAATAGCAGTGACAATATACCTAGTTGCTGTAATGTTTGTTGTGTCGGTAACCATTCCGGAACTGTTTAGCTGTTAGATAATGGACAATTATTTGCGTTCCTGTATTGTCTCTTTACCTCATCCTGTTCAAAACTACTTCGTCATATAACGTGGTCCGTGGTCCGTAGAAAGCAATTTCTGACCTTTTCCCAACGACCTGCGTTTCTTGTCCTAGTTACAAACTAATTTAAAAAAAAATTAGGAGAAAAATTTTTGATACTAATTTTTTTAACATTCTATAGATGTCCCTTTTTTGTTCGCAATCCATTCTACTTATGTTACACTTCTTAATTTTTCTTTCTGTTGTAATTTTACTCCCCAATTTAAGTTGCTTTCCATGAACATTTCAAAGTCATATTGTCCCTACGCTTTTGATATCTTTGAATTGTTTACATCCCGTAATTCGTTACCTTTTTCTCATATGACGCGATTATGATGTGACTATCTTTTTCATCTTTCATCAGCTGCGCTTAGCAGCCTATGACATTTGCAACAATGTATAATACTCTACAAACCTTACTACGTACTGAGTCGTGAGGAATATAGGATATTTACTCGGAATGTTACATTCCTATGTATTATTAAGAATACATGAAGATAAAATTTATAACAGAAAGAAGATAAAAATTTTCAGTTACATTTCACTATGTTTATTAAACGCTCTGATTGGTTAGTGGATGAAGTGCGGTGCACAGCATTTAGTGCGAAACACGTGATTAAAAACTGTTGGATATTTGGTAGGGTTGTCTAAGCACGAAAACCTTTTAACCCTTTCAGACCCACTTTTAATCTACGGTTGCAGGTGTTGCAAACAAGAAGTTTTATGTACTTTAGTTGGCACAACACTTGTTTCGTTGTCACCGCCAATCAGCCGTTGGCTATATGTTTGGTTACAGTTATATGGACCAATTTCGACCTAGAGCAGTTAAGACGGTTTGCGAATCATGCACCCACAGGTACGATCATTAGTCATTGCTATTAACAGTGTGCAGTACAGACCAAAAATTACCTGCCCGAGAGTAATATACACAAATGTGCACAGCGGGTCGGAATGGGTTGAGAAACGCCTCGTGCCCAAAAACACGTTTCAAGTCCTAGGGTACATTTCATTTGGGCGTGAAAAATGGTTTTCAGAATTAATTTTAGCTGAAAAATTTTCCATGCAGAAATTTCGGAGTTGTCTTTAGACACGCTTAATAATTTGATCTTCGTTTGCGTGTCATAAATCTGTAGGCCTCCGCTTGAAGTTACATTCGGGCGAGTTGTCGACGTAAAGTTGAACGCCTAGCGCGTAGAGGCAATGAGGCAAGTTGCGAGTGAGTAAGAATCGGCCTTAAGGTCATTTCCATACGATAAAATATTTACTGAGTTTAATTACTTCCATTCAATTTGTTGAACTAAAAAAAATCACTTAATTTGTCTTTCATTGAAGGGCGTACATAAAACTTTCAAGTCACCACATAAAAATCCATTACAAAAATTTTAATGAAACCAGTAAAAATAAATAACAAAAGTAAAATTTTTAGAAGAATGTGCGATTCATGTTCGATATCGAAATGATTGGATACATCCCAACAAATTTTCTTCATTTTATTGTACTTTTTTTTCCGTCCTTGTTTTGTAAAAACTTTACATGCGCGTGCACAACTCTATTATCATGAGATTTCTTCCATTAATACTGTCATGAAAGCTGTGGTAGACGATTGAAAATTCAGATTCAAGAAAATAAAGGACATTTTTTAAATCGGAAATCTTGAAGGTGATCGAACGAAACATTCAAGAAACTGAAAGAAAAAATTGCTGCGATTACGACGTTTCTATGACCTCATATTAAATTCAATAACAATTTAAGGTAATCTGAAGAAAAGTTTGATCGTGTGAAAGGGCCTTTAGTCTCCCGCGTTTCGATGTCTTGAACGCGCAAAATAACTGCAGGAAGGCTGCCGCTAACGGCACACCAATGTCACAATCCAAAATTTGCAGGCTGGTATCCAAACAACTGTAGATGACATAT
Organism: Dryococelus australis; assembly: GCA_029891345.1. NCBI lineage: Eukaryota > Metazoa > Arthropoda > Insecta > Phasmatodea > Phasmatidae > Dryococelus > Dryococelus australis. Next base: position 325,482,763 of record CM056994.1, read on the forward strand.
GAGGTAGACCGATCTCGCTGGCTGCGCACAACCAATCCCGATGTCCCAAAATTGAACTGCTTTTCTGCCAACGCGTCTAGCGAAAACGGCATGGTTTGGATTTTAGATTAGAAACCCGATTTGTAAACAAGTACTTGAAATATTTTTATACCTCCTTTTACCAATTTGTAATGCAGTTTCACAAAATTAAAATGGTAAAAGTATTTTATTAATACGGTGTAGTAGTGCTTGTCATATTAAAATTAAGATATTAACAAACACGTTCACTGTTTACAATAAATATAAGAAAGTGATTATAATATATAAGTAGATTAGCACTCATCTTATTGGTGATATTTGAGGGATTAGAAATGATTGACAATCAATGATTTTTATATGATCAATTAATATTATTAATTTAAATATATTTCTCAGCAAAAATAGTTGGTAATAAAGTGGTTTAAGAGACCAATACTTGCTTTCAGTCATTCGATGATTTTATTATTTATTTGATAAATGTATTAATAGGCACACTTTCAACAACAATGGGTATAAAACTGTGATTTGTTCCGCAGATTTCTGAACATTGCCCGAATAATAATCCATTTCGGTTTAATATTAGTTTTACTGACAGTTGTGTAGGCCAATGTCGGGTACTTGTGCAGTAGACGAGACGAATAAGCGGTCTACCTCATATTAAGTCTATGCAAAGAACCGGCGATACGTGTGTATAAACATCGCACGTATTGTTTGTAAACACCGCCTCTCCAGGTTACTCGAGAGTAGTTCCAGGAACAAAAGTCGACTCCAGAGTCCCAGTAGCGCTGTTAGGACGCGGCCCGTATTGGCACGCCTGGCGGAGGGGAAAGCGTTGCCCCACCATCATTGCCCTCTTTCCTGCCACGTGACGCGTCTTATCGCAGTTCGTGACGTTTCGGAAGGCGGTTGGCCGAGGGGCGGCGCGCGTCTACGGCTGGTATTCCCCCTTGCGGTTGCGTCCGCCAAGTCTCGTGACTGATGCCCGACCGAAGAACTGGTTTTATTGTGCGTTCGCCGAATCACGTCACAGCGGCCCAAGCACCAGCCTAACAGCTGCGTGGTCCTCGTTCTACATTAGAGACGCCGGCCGGAAGGTAAGTCTGTGTTTGCCGAGAGGGAATTTTGGATTTCCACGTTTTCCAGCAAAGTGGCTGATATCTGGAACAGAAACATCCCTGTCTTAAATAATTGTAACGAACTACAGTGCTTTATGCCTCCGATCTGAACCTGGTGCGAAGTTAAGTACACCAGGGGGCCGACATCAAATTTTATGCTACGCCGGAAACTTAGGTTCTGACAGTCGACATATCTTATCCGTTTGTGGTCTCATATCTTTCTCAGTCAGTTATTTCCATCTCAAATAGGCATCACGCTTCGTGGTTGTTATTTGTACGCGGAAACCATTTGTTTTACCTATTATTATGCATTATTAATTTTCAGGGAGGGCTCTAACGTACCGTGATAGGGAGATATTTTTTTTTTTTACATTCAGAGAAAACAAATATGAGAGGGAAAATTCCCTCAAAAACACTTACTCCCCCCCCCCCCCCTCCTTTCGCTGGTCATAGATAACAATTTATTGGCACACTGGTTCCTGTACGTGTACTGCACTTGATATTTCGCGTTAACTATAACGATCAGTTATTGTAGAGTAGGTGGCAACAATGGTTGCTGACTTATCCTGCTGATAAGTCATCGTCCCCAGCGACATGTTATCTAGGCCTACCTACTTCGCATCTGTACTAGCTCTCGCCGTTCCTAACTACAGCCACAGCCACTGTCCTCACTCTTTAGGCTGCAAGTAATTCTTCCTTTATTCCAGGGTTGCCAGATTGTATTTTTTTTTTTTTAAGTGGCCTAAACAGCCAATCGTTTGTCGCCCAATTTTATTAACCTTCATATTAAATGCATTTTTTAATATGCTGTCAATTTTTCATGAAATATATTATATGTATGCAATGCGAATTGCTCTGAAATTCTAAAATGACATAGGCCTACACAAAATTTAAAAAAAAATTTGTCAAACGCATAAACAATCGCGTGATATTCAATTCGCCTGGCCATTGTCCGCAGTGAGTAACAAAGAGTCTGAACACGAGATTCTCTAGAATTGTATACACAGTGGTTGCCGTTTAAAAACTGATCTTATTTAAGAGAATTAATTATCTTCTTCACGATCAAAAAATATACCAATACTAAGTAAATAATACCAAGTTGCCCAAATATCGCAAAATCCATTACAAAAATCGCCCAAATTGAGATAGCCGCATTTTCGTAATTTTTGGTCTCAAATTTTGCCTCTGAAGTAGCCCAAACGGTGACAAATCGCCCAATCTGGCAACCCTGCTCCAATCTGGCAAGCCCTGATTTATTGTAACTGATTGTCGTTATTTTCGCTAAGGTCTTGTTCCCTATTTCCGTCCTACACCGCTACCAGAAGGCGTTTACTAAAAGCAACTAGTTTGAGATGGTTAGAGTGAAACTTTTCCTCTCGTTCGAAAACACATCGATCAAAGCTTACTCACGTTCGAAAAGTCTACCGAGTTGACCTGATCCTCTTATCGATTGTTTCTGGGCTGATTCCGCCGCGACTCCAGGGTAAGCTGGTATTAGCAGATGACACTCATAAGATGGCGTGCGATTATGTAAACATCGCAACAACGAGAACAGTAAACGGTATTCAAAATACCGAACAGAAACTAAGGAGAGATCCCTTTTTAAAGGAGATGTATCTCAATAAATAAGTTTTGGAAATATAGAAACGTAGGACATGTAAAATTTAACTCATGTCATACACGACGTGCGAATTGCGTTTCATAAGTAACTTGTTGCTAAATATAAAGGTAATTAATATTATTGCGCAGTATTGGTACGGTTTTCTTTACTTGTTGAACACGACAGAATTTAATTATCACGTTTTGTGATGCTCGTATAACACAAACAGTAATTGTACAAATTCCCTAAGTGTTCCAGGTTTACAGTTTGACCACCCGCCATCTTACAAGTTAGGGTTGATTTAAAGCTTTTCAAATCAACCAGCTAAATCTAGCGATAGTGGAAACCTGATCACACCGTCGAGTTAATCCAATTAAGTTCAACCGATTACTTTTCAGAAATTCCCGAGTTTTCCATAGGTCGAGAGAGGAGTGGAGAAATTTTGGGCGGCTTTTAACAATGAGGTCTTGAGAGCCGATGAGGGTGAAACGATGAGGAAACGGAGCAGCGCCGGAATGCAAGAGCGGATATTTGCTGATCACGGCAAAGTGAACACTTTTGAAATGAACGTTTGGAAAATGTCACTGCCCCTACAAGCATGTATTTTAATAGGCACACTGATTGACACGCGCCCGGTAAAGTTGGTACAGCCTGTTCACGGTAAAGTGAGCACTTTTGAACCCCTAGTTACATTTTCTTTTCAGCCATTTTTTTTATCCTTTAGGGATCTTTTCAAATAAATATTACCATGTAAGTAATACACACGATGTGTATATTCCACTGCACTCGAAAGTTAATGTCTAAGACTACAATAAAATATATTTATTGACTTTTATTCCAAATGAGAGGGCTTTCAAAATTGTTCACTTTACTGTGAACAGCCTTTAGTTCCGTGCTTTAACGTTGAATAAAAAGTGTTAGATAAATTTGTGAATGCTGAAGATACTTATTTTACTTTCTTTATTTTAATACACGCGCGTGTAGAGAATCAGAACATTTTGTAAAATACCCATTTTCTTTTCTAGTAGTCTTACAGTTTCGCTTGACTGACGCATGAATCTGACTTGTACAATATCTTTGTACAGCTATGTATTGAAAAAAGATCTTATGGACGCAATAAAACAAAAAAAACAAATAAAGAGATCAGGTCAATGGCAATGTTAATTCTACATGTGGCAGAAGAATACACAATGTGCATACCAGTAGATCTTAAGCAGGACTTTTAAAATTTTTCGCTTTATCGCGAACAGGCTTTATACGGAAAAACCCTGGAAAAAAAAACCCGCCAACCAGCATCGTCCTGCCGGATTTCCACCCACGTGCGATAATCCGGGAGCGACTCCACCGGGAATATTACCCGGTCCGCCTTGGTCGGGGCGAGTGATCTAGCCGCTGCATCACCGCGACCCCTCTTCCCATAGTTTCTCCGCCGGAAGTGTTGCTAACCCTTTGCTGAAAGCTTTTCAGAACCACTTCCAGCATTCCCAAATAACGTAACTTGGTGCGTGAAATATAGGCCTACGCTCCACTCCAAAAAATTTCATCACGTCACTGAATCAGCACTGGGTGGTTATACGCAGTTCACGGTAAAATGAGCACTCTTTAAAGCCCTGCATAAAATCTACTTGTGCACGTTGTGAATTCTTCCGCCTTCTGCAAAACTAGCATTGCCTCATCACTGTATTCATACGTCGACCAGGTGAAGCTCTGGAATTATTAGACAATTAAATATATTACAATTCTGGTCATTTTTATACTTCGATGCATTTAAAAAACAGAAAGCAAAATAAATAATTTAAGTGATCACAAATCGTCACCTAGCACTTTTTATTCGACGTTAAGAATTGGAACTACTTTCCATCCATCATTGCCAATTTCATTGGGCGCGTGTCACCCGGTGCGCCCTTCAAAATATTTGCAGGTAGGGGCAGTGAATTTTTTCAAAGGTTAGTTTCAAAAGTGCTCAGCTTATCATGAACAACCTTTAGTTGTATATACCATTGGCGCCAGTATTTCCAGCTCCACATAAAACACATGCGTGCCTTTGAAAAGTTCAGATAGAAGTACGCACATTGAACATGCTCCATTTACTAACAACCAGAAGAAACATTAACTGTGAAACTCAAGACTGGAAATCATAGGAACAATTCGATGTAATATTATGAGGTGAAGTTCTGGCGTTTTTACTCCTTTTATGTCATAAATATCGTTTTATTGTAATGTTTGATCCATTATTTCTCGAATTGCCCTTTATTTAAGAATGTCTGGCAATTATTGTCTCAATTTTTTCGTTGTTCTGGTTAAATTATTTTTCATGCATGCCGATGCTGGGTTTTTATTAGTTGTGCTCTATGGAAATTAAGATATCCAATTAACTAAAGTTGCATTAAAAAAAAATTCCTGAGGAAAGTGAGATTCTTGTAACCAACAGTTTTGTTAGGCCGTCGTCTTGCAGAGTAAAATAAATAAATTAAAAAAAAAAAAAAAAAAAAAAAAAAAATCGAAAAAAAAAAAAACTTTTTAAAACAAAATCCTTATGAGATAAAAATAATAACCAATTGTAACTTTTACTGGCGGACTTAGTAACATTGATATCATCTACAGCAACTAATAAATTTAATGATGTATTAAATAAAAAATCTAGTAAAAACTCTTGTTCGTGAAAGTCGGCTAGAATGAAATTTTAAGAATAAATTTCATTCCTCAATGCTACCATTTCTATAACTAAAACTGCTTCCCCTGGTACTGGCAGTATTACGACTGCCCGTTTTTCGCCACTGCTAGTATTTCTCATACATGCCTTCCCCTGGTACTGGCAGTATTACGACTGCAGGTTTTTCGCCACTGCTAGTATTTCTCATACATGCCTTCCCCTGGTACTGGCAGTATTACGACTGCCCGTTTTTCGCCACTGCTAGTATTTCTCATACATGCCTTCCCCTGGTACTGGCAGTATTACGACTGCCCGTTTTTTCGCCACTGCTAGTATTTCTCATACATACCTTCCCCTGGTACTGACAGTATTACGACTGCCCGTTTTTCGCCACTGCTAGTATTTCTCATACATGCCTTTCATGGTAAAGTGAGCACTTTGCAATGCCCTTTCGAAATGCTTTAACCCCTAATAAATACATTTTATTGCAGCCTCGACCGTTAACTTCTGAGAGTGGTGAAATGTATACACTATGTTTATTAGTCATATTGCAATGTTTACAATAAAGAGTGGCGGAAAGTCAGAAATTAGTTGAAAGAGAAATTTAAGCAGGGCCTTAAAAAGTGCTCACTTTACCGTGAACAGCCTATATATATATATATATATATATATAAATGTATACATGTATTTTAGGAAGTTTACCCCTGGGTAGAAGCTAACTTTTCTATTAGCCACAAAAATATTTATGGATAACAATTGACTCAATAATCACGATTTTTGTAACGAAACAGTTGTTTCATAATTACAGTATTTGTAAAAAAAAATATTTACAGAAATTAATTTTTAGGTAACGTAACAAAACTTTAATCTAAGATGATTTTAAGATAAATATGTGACATAAAGAGGGATTATTTCAAGTGAACGTAACAGTTCTCTTTTACGTAAAATATAATTTCTACAAAATATTTCTTGAAAATTCTTTTTGATTTTAATATAACTATCTACCTGCAAAAAATATTTATAAGTTTTAAAATATTAAAACTTTTTGAAGAATGACTTACAAAAATTCTTACTTAATTTATTCTTTGCACTGCTTTATGCATTGTCGACTCTGGTAAGGCCCTCTCAGATTGGCATTGTGTAGGCTAACTACATTTTTTCCAACCTGTTATAAATTATAGCATAGTTTTTCACTTAGTAATTACAAATAGGTTTTCTCAATCGTAATATACAAATATATTTATAAATTATATATGTGTACGTGCGTGTAAATGTGCGTGTAAATAACAAAAAAAAGGCTAGCTATTAACCTAAGATAAATGTCTTCATTCTTCCAATATTCGAACCAGCAATTGTAAAATTTATAGCATTAAATAATTTTTTTTTTAAACATTGTATTCAGTTACACCATTTTATTTCTCATGATGTTAATATTTTTTCTTATTTGGTTTTCTATACAAAACGATATCTTAAGAAAGCTTAAAACATGTATCGAACTCTTTTAATTAAAGTGAAAACGTTACAGGTAAGATGGTGTATCCTCACTGAGTCAGTGTAAATGTTTATATGTAGCTATGTCTAAAGATATTCGTAAAAAATTCTTAAATATTTTTGAAATTCCGCAACAATATTAATACACTATAAAGTTTGAATACAAGTGCAGATCCAGTTCTATCTGCTGGGAGGGGCCGTAAGTTACAATGTGAGGAAGTTTCTGCTCGGGAGGATGTGCGAGGTAAACTACGCGATATTTCAAGGATTATGTCGACGAGAATAAAGAAGTGAAATCACGAATAAGTGTCTGAGATTTTATGTAGCGTACCATAAAACCCCGTTCGTTCTTTACAAAGTTCCTATACCGCAATATCCGATAAACGCCATTATACGCCTCAGAAAAGTTTGAACCACCAGGCTGCTCACGGCCCAGGAGAACGTATGGGGATGCGGTGTGCCGGCCCTTTAGTGTAGTTTTCCATACTCAGTTAAGAGTGGGATGGAGCTGCGCGGGGCAAGGTCAAGAAGCGATACGGGCGACACTAACACGCACTTCCAGCTCCTCATCGCTTCTACGCGCAGGGCGTGCCGTGTTTCCGTCGTGACACTGTGCTGTGCAAATTATATCTATAACAAAGGGTTTTTATTACACGCGATGAAAGTCCACGGATTAAACTACGCCCTTATCTTTGTAATTTTCTCTTTCCGCTTAAGGAAACTGCATAGGCAAGCTTTAAAAATGCGATAATTGACCATTTTCATGATTTTTTTTCTCCAAGATGACAAAATTAGGAGGGGGGGGGGGAAGGAACATAGATATTTTTTCTTATCTTTCCTGACAATAGGTCGTATTTGCACAACATTCATTTACCGAGATACGCATAACAAATGCGGGGGTCCGACCCCACTCTTAAGAGGAGGATGTACGAAAATGCTCTTATTTCCTTTCGTTTTCTGTGTATAATAACGTGACGAATTTCTCGAATAGAAGTCGACTGACAGGATTAAGAAGGAATTATTTTATTACACATATATTTTAAGTGCCATAATATACTTAATGGTATACTGATGCGTGAATTTCGAAGTGGGAAAAATTTTAAACCTAGAGTTACACGAATGTGTACTGTAAAATACAATCATTGTTAGCTAGGGTTCTCGCCTATTGAGATATAAGTTTTTTAACTCTAGGAAACTGATATAACCTTTGCAGTCCATACGAATTATGTTCACATCCAACTTTGTCTCCGCATCGCAAACATGTATGGAATATTGTTTTCCGTGGAACGTGGTCAGTGATCTTACGCCTTTTACCATAGAAAAATGATCACCATGATATAAGTATGTAACGCCTTGTCCCCCCTCCCTCTCCCCAACACCCTTTTCGTTGTGGTTAAAGTATGTGACAAATAAATTGTATTTAAGGTTCTTACATTCCATTGTTTTCTAAGTCATTAAATCTACTGAAACTATCATTGTGTTCATGTCATCTACCAGTAATGAATATGAAGTACGTGCAAATAAAAAGCCATATCAACACAAATGTTTTCAGACAAACAATTCTGTCCACAATGCAGAAAAAAAATGCGATAAATCTTTTTAAGATATTTTTTGTATGTCTCGTGTTCTATATGGTGAAACATATAGTGGCCTATAGCGAAATACGTAGGCATACTTCCGTTTTCACCGGTTCAGTTTCTGTACTTTTATAGGCATAATTTTTTATTTTGCAAACACCAAATAATTAATGGCTTACTGAAAATATTTCCTTTTCGTGTCAGGCTATTAAGATTTGTTCAACTTGACTCTCAGTTTCAGTGAGGATTTCTCTGTTCAAGTTGCTATTAAAAGGGGAAGACATTTTAGTTTGGCTATTGGTAGCAATGCCAACCTTTTTTGGAGAAAGTAGTTTACATGGCCTCAATGTCAGGCAGTGTCGTTACACTGAAAAAAATATTTTGTGGCAGCTACAAAATTTTGTGTGTACACCACAAAAAAATTTGGCAAGGTGAATACCAACAAAATAATTTTGTGGCCGCAACAAATTTTTTTTTTCAGTGTACTTTCCTCGGTATTTTATGCAGCATATGACGTAGCAAAGTTAAATTAATAAGAGAAGCAAAACTGTCTTTAAAATGGCGCTTTAAAGGCATGCTCTCGTCTAAGTAGGAAATGTTTACGACATTGAAGAAATACACCAACAGTAATGATATGAACTTATCGCAAGCGAGTTTTCACAGTGGAGGAGGTACACGGTAAAATATAATATGAAAGAGTGGAATGCCTGCTGGTATAGGCTGTTCACGGGTAAATGGGCACTTTTGAAAGCCATGCCTAAGATCTACTTATATACACACTGTGTAGTCGTCCGCCTTATGTAAAATCAACGTTGTCATGGACATCATCACTTTATTCATGTGTCGGTCAAGAGAAACTGTAAAATTAGGGCCTATTATAATAATAAATATTTTACAAACGTGCTCATTTTTACATTCCGATGCATTAAAAAAGAGAAAAGTAATAAAATAATTTAAGTCGTCACAAATTGTCACCTAACACTTTTTATTCGACGATTAGATATGGAACTACTTTTCCTCCATCGTGACCAACATTACTCGGCACATGCCACTCAGCGCCCGTTAAAATATCTGCAGGTAGAAGCGGTGACTTTTTTCTAAGGTTGATTTCTAAAGTGCTCACTTTATCGAGGTTCTCCAGTGCTGTGAATTATATTGGTGCCTGTTTTACGACACTATAGACTAGAAATAAATGTTGCCCACTAGCAGAATTTCAACGAACTGTTACAAAAATTGCGAGTGATTCTTCGAGTACAGTGCAAACCGTCTCTTAAGTATGCAAATGTTTCTTCTTCAAGATCACACGATTCAATATACCGAACGAAGTGGCGCAGGGACTAGTGGCACGTGGTGAGTTGTTGCAAAGTAAGCTGTGTTTCGCTCTGTGCTATACCTAATCGTTTTCTAGTTTACACATCGGCCACTTAAACGTAAGTAGAGTATACATGGCGACTTTGGCGCAAACATCTGACATGAGGATGTAGGAGTTTTCCGCCATCATGGTAGGCGCAGCCGACGGCCATGTTGGTTGGTGACGCCCGCCATGTTGGTCGTTGCAGCCCGCCATATTGGTAGACGTCACGGCCAGGGCTCGTTGCCATGTTGGATGTTCTCCCCCTGTCATCCCTAAAAGCAATTTCAATAAAAATTAATTAAATATAATTATTTTATTAATGAAATTTATTTATTAAAAAAAAAAAAAAAAACTAAAAAATTATCGGCCCACCACCTTGGATTTTTAATAATTAACTTGGTTTACCGTGTAACTGCAGCTGATAATTCTTTAAAGTAGAAAAAAAATATTATTTTATAAATTGTATTTAAACATATATTTCTGTCACTTTGATACCCAGTGCATTGGGAGACGTATTGATCCTCCCCCCCCCTCCACCCTCACAAAAACCTGTAACCAAAATAAATATTTAATAAATTTTGGTCCAGTACCTCAGATTTTTATTGATTCTTTTAGAAAAACAAATGAAGAGTGTGCCGTCGCTTGATTGTAGAAAAGCAAACGTTTTTATAGACTGAAAATTGCGGGCACAAATACTCTGAGCACACACGTGTGTGCGCGCGCTGACGAGAGCAGCTGCCACGATGCAGCAAGGCCTGGTCAGTCGTGAGTTATACGTTATGTGCGAGGACAGTCTCTAAAACGATGTTAACGAAGCAGCGCTTGCGCAGAGACTGGGTCAGGTGGTTATCGTTTCGACAAGTGCAGTGTCGTACTGAGTACACGACGCACGAGCCTGCCAGAGTCGCAGTCAGCTCCTTAAGCTATGCTGCCATAGCGATACCCTGCGTGCTTATCAGCGATACAGTCTTATGTTACACTGATGTAGCGACGTGCAGTGGCTCCGTGTTAACCGGAGCCACATGCGGGTGCGTGGAGCGGGCGGCGGACTCCCCCGGCATTCTCCAGTGACTCCACCCCCCCCCCCCCCCAGTAATCACACCCCCCTCCCGCGGGAACCACCATTCCACCCCACAAAGTAAAGAAAACTGCAGGACTTGCGCAGAAATATGTAAATAAAATAGAAACCACATTTTGCCCTTCCTCCAAACTCGACATTGGTTCCCCTTCCCATCGACCAATAAAATAACTGATTCTGTTCACTCTTTCCCTATGTATTAACCCGCTATATAGTTCGTATTATTCTCCTATGTATCATCTCGCCGCTAGATAGTATAATGAAGTTGATTGGCTCCCCCCTACCTCCTAGATATCTACATCCAATAAAATCGCCTCATGTTTGAGACGAAATATTTCGGAGTGAGCAGAATGACTTGGGAGGGAAATGGTCCAGCGAGAAATACGACGTCAACTCATGAAAGCCCTGCTGAAGACTGATCTCGATCGAGCCAAATCATTGACGCACGGGAGAAGGGAGGGCCGAACAGTATATAAGACCAAGTGTCCGCAGTTTGCCGTATTGATGCATTCTGTTATCGGCGTTGTTAGAAGCTCCCTGCGATCCTTGGTGATACTCGCCGCTTCCTTCTAAGGCACCGAGAGTAAGTACTCACTTATATTTAATTATAGTAAAAAAAACGCGAGCTGACAGCCGGCGCTGCAGTCCGTGCCGCCCAGACACAGAAGCCCTGCGTGATTTGATCACACAGGCAGGTAGATACATACGAGTGTAGTACACTGGTTATGACTAGGTGAAGGGTGGGTACTGGAAGGGAGCACATTGCTGAGCGCGTGTCATGATAACAGCTGATGAGCAGTCTCGGACACCGTGCATCACTTACGTATTAAGACATTGTGTGTTTATTCACATGCATGTGCATGATGAAGGAAACAGAAGTCACTTACTAATGAGTGATAGGAATTTAATTTTCTCGGCAAAGTAAACTTCACTAACAATAATATATAACAAATCTCATTTCTAGCTAAACTGCCATTATGTAACAGTATTTGTGCGTAATGGTCGTCTATCAAAATGTCATACAATATCACAGTGTGACTAACATGAAACACGGCTTAAGGGAAAACCTGCTGTTTACAATCGACGTAATCTAAATTGTGTTCCGAGTTGCATTGTGAAAATGAATTGGATTTGTTTGCATATTTCAACATGCTGGACGTGTTTCATTTGTATTTGTGGCTGCTATTATAGAGTAAGGCTGCTGTTTTGAAAACGTATTATCTCATAGACAGGGAAGGTGATGGCAGGAAACAAAAAATACATTATTTGCGGAGACAATAATTTCCACGATACACCGATTAGCTGGTGTAAACAATATACTATAAAAAAGTGTAATGACACATTAAGTATAGATGCGAGCTACCATTTAACTACACGTATTGAATTCCATACTTTAATGCCATGTCGGTTGTAGAAAAGCCATAACGTAGTTTATATGCATAGTGCTTGCTTGAGTGAACAGTCGCGCAGAGCACCCAGCGCTCAAGGTCTACACTCTACATTGTCAGCCGCAGACATGCCCAGCCCAAGGCTTTGTGGCCGCCGTGTCGTCTGAGCTTGCTGGTGCAAATGATGTTCATTACAAGCAAAATAACTGTTCATACAGGTGCGTGTCCCTACAAAACAAATTCAATTTAATTTATGCAGGAAATTAAAGGTTGTAATATATACACACGCTCATGCTCACACACACGTATAAATAGATGTCAAAGCTCACGGCTCTGCCACACAGTGCCACGGGTTCGACATTCTAGACTCGCGTGTATACTATACTTCCTTGTAAGATAGATATGCAATATTCGCTGACCGTTTGATAGCAGTTGGGTAAGTAGCCACGAAAAAAAAATCAGTCGCTATATCCATTTTTAATATTATTATATTTTTTTCCTCTCTCTTAGCGTGGTCGTGTATTTGTCAGAATACATTGAACGTATCATGCTGTATCTGAGACGCATTTGCTTTTCTTAGGTATGCTAATAGGTTACTTTATATTGTACATGTTACTATCAAACCCACTCAAAAATGCAATCCCGATGTTAACCAGCAACACGAGGGATCATTGAGAAACTTAATGATCTGTCAAAAGTTTCTCAATAACGAAATACTCGAACAGGAAGAGTAATTTAATTTAATACTAAATACTATACTTATTTAATTTCCGCAGACCTATCCCATAACACAAGTCCCATAAAAATTATAAGTTGATCGAAAAAAATTAATGTAGTAATTTTAAAACAATTTAAGTTTTTGTAGGCAAGAGAAGTTTTTGTAAAAATATTTCTACCGCTTGACTGTACTCGTAATATTTCCAGTAAACATTAGTAACTCATGGTACGGGTTGGATATGCACTTAACTAGTAGATTACAGAGATATATACCCCTCAAGACAGATGTTATTCTCTTAGCAGAAATTTTTGAAAATTTCAGAAATTTGTTTATGTCAACATACAAACTCGAATGTGCTCAATACGTCAGCGCCCCGGGGTTTGCTTTTGATGGCATGCTTCGGATGATGGGGGTACATCTCGAATTAATGAACGACTATGATATGTACATACATGTTCGTTGAGGATGGGATATGTGGTGGTGTGGCACAGTGTATCAAATGTCACTGCCAAGCCAATGACATCTAAGAGCCTGAAACCTACCATCCAAGCAAGCCGACGACATACCTGTAGTACCTGTACGCCAACAACTTGTATGGATGGGCCATGAGTTTGCAGCTACCTGTACGCAATTTTCAGTGGGCCGTGACTACAAACATAAATATAATTTCCATTCCAGAGGAAGCTCATACTACCTATATTCTCGAAGTCGTCATAGAATATCTCACAAACCTACATGAATACCACAAAGACCTGCCTTTTCTACCTGTCAACCAGTGTCCTAATGGGCTCCAAGCATCTGCAACTGATGACGACTCTCTCGAAGACAATAAAAGCTATTCGTTCACTACCGCAACATGAAATAAGCTGTATCACATGGATTGCGGATAAAGAAAATTCATAGTGTACTAGAATTCGAACAAAGTATCTGGCTGAAACCCTACATCGAGCTCAACACAACAAAACAACAAGTTGCTCAGAACGATTTTGAAAAAGAATCCTCAAAATTAGCAAATAACAGTATTTTTGGAAAAGTTGTGGAAAATAAGAGAAAACGACTGAAACACGAACTGGTGAGCAAAGAGAAGAGAATCAAAAATTGGTAGTCAAGCCCACGTTCCTCGACCGCACAATTTATGATGAGAATCTGGCCCTTATGCATTTCAAACATGAAGAAATCCTATTTGACAAACCTATTTATGCAGGTTTCTCTGTTCTCGACCTGTCGAAAATGCTTATGTACAAGTTTCATTACGATGTCATGAAGGCCCAATACGGAGATGACCTTAAGATGGTCTACACGGATACCGACTGGTTCCTGTATGAGGTACACACCCCCAACTTTTACAATGATTTGGCCCGCGATCAAGATTTTACACCACCCCACAACACACGCCTTATTCTTCTTCAGAAAAAAAAAAAAAGAAAGTTATCGGCAAGTTTAAAGGCGAATGTGGTGAGGACATCATGACAGAATTCGTAGGACTATGGGCAAGACTTTATTCGTACAAATGCAGTGTAATAGATGCGAAAAGAGCAATAGGCAAACAAAATGTGTAGTAAAGAATCAAATCAAATTCGAAGGCGTTAACTTCTCTTCTGGAGCAGCACTGTTTGATGAGGGTAAATGTTTGTATTATAAGATCACACAAGCACGAACTATATTCCGAATTCATAATTATGGAGAGATGACCAGAGGCAGATAATGGAAGATGGCATACATACTCAGCCCTATGAATATGTCGATGACGATATGTAGATATATATCAACCGTCATATACTGCGATACACTGTAGCCCAAGCAAGAGTATGCATATCTTGTCAGGTGTGCCATTAATAAATCATAATGGTAGCTGTAGCCCATGCAAAAGGATACATATCTTGTCAGGCGTGTCATTAGTTTATCATCTCTGCTTTTGTATTCGCACTATTTTGAACACTCTACACACAATTCATGTTTCCCCATTGGTGTACATTTTTTGCCGGGCTGCAAGTCTACTGCATTGTCTTCAAGATTTTTCAGTGCTGCATGCAAGGTTTGTCCGCCTTGCTTTGATTATTTTGTCCATTTTTATTCTTTGTGGGCAACTATATTGTCTTCAAGATTTTTTGGCATTGTGTGCAAGATTCGTCTACCTTGCTTTGTTTTTTCATGGGGTCGCATATAATTTACATAACATATTGTGTAATCATTATCTTTGATCATAGATAAGTTACTCTACTCGATAGTATTTGACTAGTGTCTTGTATTCGAAGATTTTTTCAGTGAATCACACCGAGGTCATGAAAGAACGATATTACATATTCTTCTCTGACAAAGGACAACGATGCTGGAAAGGGGGCTGTTAATGTTCTTAATACATTCCTTTTCCTGGGTGGGAGTGGATTATGTCAGGATGCATAATAAGAGGCAGTTCCTCGCCTCGGTGGTCTAAAATCTGAAATGATTTCACTACCCCTTATCCCCAGCAAAAATTAGGATATATCTTAATATGTAGTGTGATAGAGACTATAAAATAAAGCCCTTTTTCATTTAATGTGATATACTTGTCTTTTTACTTCCATAATTTCGTGTGAATAAGTTTGGCGCCTATGTTGGACCTTCGACCTGTGGGTTATGTACAATTCACTTGGGGGGGTTCAACACTTATCCTTGCTGGAATTATGAATGTAAAATGATGGTCTTGTCATATGCACATAACAATTCTGTGGGTGACAATGTTCTTACTATTCCTTCTCTCTCTTCTCTCTTCCTTTTGTCTATACTGTTTTCTTTTTCTTTGTGTTCGTTTGTCCACTTTGTTTTATTTATTTTCAGGTGGGTTGATTTCCGTTTCGGAATCGTAACCCCACCAAAGTAATGCAGGACTGGAGAAAAATAAAATAAAAAAATACTATTAGTTATTAGTTAAATAACTTACTTAACTTATTATATATATAATTTCCCCCATAAAAGTACTAGAAAAAAATACTGTCCTGGTCCCAATGTCCAGGGAACCCTGTAAATGTTCATGTAATGTGGATGATTAAGGGGGAGGGAGATGCCCGAGTGAAAGAGGTCAGCCATGCCCACACTTGAGATCGATGTGAGGACAGTTCCCTGGAGATTGTGGTGGACTCGCTCCTGATGGAGAAGAGGGATATCTTAACGGAAGAAATGAATTTAAAAAATATATATTGTAACAAGTAAAACAAATATAATGTTGAATAAACCTTTTAAAATTATATTTGGCGAACTGTTTTATTTTTAATACATATCTAGCTTTTCTTCCCATTAAAAAGTATTACAGCTGTAGAGCTAGTTGTATAAAATTTGGGGAAAAAATGAAATGTGAATAATTGTTCAAAATTACCTAAAAAAAATTGTGTTGAATTTTTTTAGAACTAAAAATTGATTTAAATGTTAAGATAAATAAATTAATCATATTGAAAATTCATTTTACCGTTAATAATCCATTTTAAGAGAAAATAATATTACTATACTGAAAAAAATGAGTAGGGTAAATGAAATAAACCACACAATTATTTTTAGAACTATTTATTTGTTACACAGTCAATACACAACACACAACACATATATAATATATAATAATAAGTTACAGACTGGTTCTCGAGAATCAAAGGATAGAGGCTTACAATCCGATAACCAACTGTCTCGACGAACGTGATCAGCAATGCCAGGAGGAAGCTTTGCCTCGGCCAGATATCCAACATGAAATCAAGTTGGAATGACTAACCCTGCCATGTAAATGGGAAATAAGTCCGGAACTGCCCAAATCGGAAGAGAGTGTCACTAACGATGAGACGATTTGGCCCTAATCGATTTGCTGCATGCACGAGAATTGATATGAACACAAGATCATGGACCATAGGTGGGCACCTTGGTTGGGCTCTACATCGCTTCCCACTACAATCAGAACAGCGACATTCTGTACAAGTTACAATATCACAATGAAAAATGATTTCTCGGTAGCAGCGAAGTGATGTTTTTTCCAGAAGATGTGATGCAGATCGGCGCAAGCACAAGTTGAAAATGTTGCATGGTTTGTGAAAACTTTTTTCCATAGGCTCCCCAGACTCTACACCATATCGGATTTGCGCAAGTACCATAGCCTTATACAGCCCAGTCGTGTTCATTACACAATGATAACCCCTCAACACAGCGATTTAAGGACACAACTTATGCGAAATTCGGCATTATCACAGGACTGTCTTCTCGATTGGTCGAAGCTATTGGATCAGGTCTGCTGCTGCAGAAGATCGACTCCAAATGTAAGATAGTCTACATATTTTGGGATGATCCGAACAATTTTGTCTTTTGACTACGGCTACTGGTCACTTTGCGGTCTAGGGGCATCCGATCTCACACCAGCAAGATTATATCCATCACCAAAGAACTCGTCGAAGCTGGCTACATCGCAAGATGACGAAATATTATATTTCTAGAAAATCGCACAGGTCAGCCAGAAGGAATTATCCTCTGAGAATGTATGTAATTAAAGGGCTGGACGATATATTTCAATTTGACCTGATTGAAATTCAAGACCTCAAGTCGAAGAATGCATGCGATGTCACAGAGACCATGGTGAATCTGTTAAGAGAAGGATGCAACCAAAAAATCTCCACACCGACAGTGGTAAAGAATTTTTAATGCTACTCTCCATGCACTGATAAAAAGGTACTGTGTAAATCACTATTCCATGTACTATGGACTCATAACTAGCATCGTCGAGCATTTTCACTGGACACTGAAAGCCAAATTGTGGAGACATTTCATGGGGAATGGAAACTACAAGTGGCTTGAACTATTGTCGAAACTCACATGTGAGTATAATTCGACTGTTCATTCTACCACTCGCATGAAGCCCGAAGATGTCAAGGACGACTCCCTGCTTTGGGACGTGTACACAAACCACAAAAAGAGGGACCCAAGCAAGCCTAAAGCCAATATTGGTGACCTGATGCGTATCTCCAAACAAAGTGGCATTTTCCACAAGGCCTACCATCACAACTGGTCTGCGGAATTGAACAAGGTGGTTCGCATACGACATATATACCCGCACATGTACTATCTCGAGGACCTACATAACGGACCCATCATCGGAGACTTTTACGCAGAGGATACCCAGCCTGCAAAGGTTCCGGATGTTTATTTGGCAGAAAAGGTGCTTAAACAATGTAATGTGCGTGAGGGGGCTTGGGCACTCGAAGAAAATACTGTAGAGAGTAATACTGGACAGCTGTATATGAACAACACGGGCGAGAATGTGAACAGCAGCAGCAGCGAACCTAGCGGCTTGAGGTGGCAAACACCCGCGAACTTTGAACCTGTGTATATGCACAGTGGACATAACGAGTACATTTGTGCACGAAATGTAGGATTCCTACAAAGTATTTTGTTTGGAACATTTTTTAAATTTTATATTGTAGTACAGGTGTCTTAATGCATTTACAGTAGTTTTTATTTTAAAAAAATGCGGTATTTAATGCTGAAAATCTTGAATAATAAGTGAACTCTACCATCTTTACAATAATAAGTGTAAAATTTAGCTTGTAATGTTCGGGACGCATCTGAACAACTGGAACACACCGTGATTAAACATGATTTGTTTTAAATTTTTGTAAATGTGTGTATGCTGCAGAAATACATAAAAAATATACACTATATAAGCCTAACATACAACACACACATGTTTTTGATATACTGTTTCGTAACATCTATCGCGAATTATTACTATTGTGTTGGTAATTTTTGTATAAGAATTATGTTCTAAAAACAACATTAGTGACCTTCCTCATTGAAAAATAAAAAGTGATAAAACCAAATTTGTAGCTTTAGCAAGTATGAGTAGTTTCTCTAGATAATTCCAATGCTCATCTCCAGCATACGAGTATCAAAAATTTAAAATGAACAAAAAGCTTCAGTTACCACGCAGTAAAATATTTTCCGAAATTAGCTTCTTGAAAGCTGCTGTTGTGCTGATTATGTGTTGTGATCCACGACATTTTAGTCCCAGACAACAAAAGTAAATTAATCCTAAATATGTATCACTACCCTTTTTTAAATCAAGGACATATTAATGCCATATAGTTTTGTTTTACTTGCCAGTGTTGGATATTGGCATGTTATTTTTTTTGGGGGGGGGGGGGGGGGTAAAGTTGTCCTCTGCCCACACCCCCTTATTTATTTTCAATTCTAAAGTAAGGTTTGGTTTAGTAAAGTGTTTATACCAGAACATGAATGTCAAGCTTCGGAAACAAGTGTTTCATGTTATGTATGTGCTGGAAATAACGAGTAAAAATATTACAAAGATATTTGTTAGTGGAAAAGCAAGTCCGAGAATGGAAAAATTTGCAGAACTAATAGTGTAACTGAAACAATTTTATACTCAGTGAAAATGCCACCTGCTATGGTAATTCAATTAATGTGAATCACTAAAATCATTAAAACTATATAAAACTAAGCTATTCCCAGTTAAAAATGCACGACAGTAAATGTAAACAAATATGTCGCCACCTCAAGCCGGCAGAGCACAGTGCAATCACTTTTCACATGGAAAATTACCAGCTGTCTGGCATTAGTCTCTATAGTATTTGCTCGAAGCATGACGATTCCTGGGTCGACGAGAAAGACATTCTGAATTAGGAACTACGAATATTTTAAAGTAATGTTATGTACATGTGTTTTTTTTATTTTAATTATAACATATTTTACTTATCATTAATTCTATTCTTACCTGTCGTTATATGCAGTATTACGGGATTGGAGATAGCTAGCTCTGTGAAAAAAGTTAACAATGCACTTCCTATGCATTTTGACTAAGTATGTATGCATGCACGTGTGCAGTTACCTGACACCGCACTGGTGCAGATGTGATAAAATGACTAGGAAGCACGTACACTTGCATGTGTGGAGTTACCTGACACTGCACAGGTGAAGACCTGTGCAAATGTTAACATTGCACTTCCACCACCCCCCCTTCCCAACAAAACCCATTCCCATCCGCCGCCTCCTCCGCAAAGGCCGTGACGAACACCTACGGCTCTGACCTTGAATACGGTTGTTTATAATCGGATTCTTCCAGGTTTTTTCGCATGGGATGCAGAGATCATGGTTGGTTCGTGTGTGCACTGGCTCGGGGTCGACAACATTCGACCCCTTCCTTTCCCCGCAGTGGCATCTAGATGTAGCTCCGTTACGACAGGTGCGTCTGTCTTGCAAGCCTGCCCGCGCATCCTGTCAGTTCAATTTTCATAAAATGCAGAGCTGAATACCTCCTTTTTTCTTTAAATATTTTTTTTTTCGAAAACAAAAAAGTATTAATTTTCGCATGTTTTTACTAGGTACTACCTGGAATGCACTATCGCATTATACTAAAAAAGTTTTTAAAAATACGTATGTGTGGAACATTTGGAACATTTAGAGATCTGAGGTAATGTGCCGAAATTAAATAATTATTTTGGTTACAGGTTCTTGTGTGGGAGGAGAAGGGATCAATACGTCCCCGAATGCACTGGGTTCCGAAGTGACAGAAATTTTTATAAAATATTTTTTTTTATTTAATGGAATTATGATCTACAGAGAGACTCTGGAGATATATAATTATTAAAATTCCAAGGTGGCAGGCCGATACTATTAAATTATTTATTGGCATTTTTAAAAAAATGTTTTTATTGGAATAATTTTTATTAAAAAGTGTTTGTGATGACAGGGGAAAGAACATCTAAAATGGCACCGAGCTCTGGCCGTTACGCCTACCAACATGGCAGCCAGCCGCGCCCACCAATATGGCGGAAAACTCCTACCTCCATAATGCCAGATATCTGCGCCAAAGTCGCCATACACACACTACTAACGTAGTAGTGCAGCTGACGTCACAGCACAAGTGTAATGGGTGCCTCGCCGTTCTCTCGTGAGTGGCCGCAGTACACTCAGTTTCTCCTGGCTCCAATCTAGTTTATAATTCCTGCTGTGCGCGCCGAGTGTGTACAGCACTCAGCAAGGATCACCTTACCTTGCAACACTTCACGACACGCCAGTGGAGGTGGCAAAGCTTCGGGACTAGCACACGTGGGAGGATTTATGTCCGAATCCCGGCCTGGCCATCCTTATTTCGGTTTGCCATGATTGCTTGAAATCACTACACAGCGGAATGCTGGAATGGTTCCTTGAAGACAAGCCATTGCCGATTCCTTCCCTGCTCCTGTTTCTCTGAGTAACTTGCACCGTCTTGAATGATCTCGCTGTCGACGAAATTTCAAACCCTACGCACACAATTTAATTTAAAAAAAATAAGGTGGTAACCCTAAGTAATGCTAGGAAAAAGAGTGATGAATACTAACGGTCTCGCAGTGGTTGGTTCAGTTAGAAGTTATACCGACAATGGATATTCCAACTAAAACGCGATTTATTAAAGCTCAGTTTCAAAATACAAAGTTAATGATTTTTTCAATTTACCTTTTCGTGACGTACCTGGAACGAAAGGTTATTATATTCACTTGAGTGCCTTGCGTATGACAAAAATTAATTATATTGTGCCATAATTAGTTGTACCTCACAAAGTTATTTACATATAGTACAAAACTGACTTCTGATTAAATATGGTCTGCTATTCACATGTGAACCTACTCGGTACTCAAATTATGACTCATGCTGCAGACAAGTCTCGGACCACCGCCGGTTAAAACTTCTTGCTTGCAACAGCGCGGTAGTAATTACTACCAACAATAAATATTATAAATGTTCCTTACCAACCTCACATCAGGCAATATAAATATGTGACAAACAGTGATTGTTCTAGCAAGACTACTCGCAGTGATAAAAGCATTCGCTTGGCCACTGCGCCCAAACTAATTTCAAAAATAAAAAGGCGTTTCCTGACATAATTCATACGAGTTTTCTCTGATTATTAAACATTTTAAATTTTAAATTAAATATTTGTTAACGTTTTAAGAGCAAACATGTGTTTTTTTTTTATCATGACTTCGTTTTTAAATCATCACCAACATATATACGTGGCCTATTATTCAATGCTTGCAAAATAATCGATATTTACGAATACAGAATGAGAATGTAATGTCTTTATCCAATTAGCAGTTGTTCTTTTTGTTTGAAATTAGGCTGCATGGGTTAAATTTAGTTTCAAACGAAAGATCATTTTGCATTTTGGGATTTATTTATTTTATTTATATACTAGCTCACCTGTGCGACTTTGTTCGCATGATATTTTTGTAAAGTTATTAAAATTAACCTCAACATAGTTTAATACAGTTTTTATGTTCAAAATACTAATATTTCTTCTTTCAGGTTTAATGGAGTTATTAAATTACACCCTGCCATCGATTCGCACATCTTTTTTGTTTTAGCATGATATGGCTTAGTTATCAATGATCACAGACACTTCTATTTCATTTTGTAGTATAGATGTGTTCCTATGAGTCACCGACTATTTCTTAGGTACTGTGCACACTATTTCAGCGGCATCTATTAGAGCAAACATACATTTTTTAAATACTGCAATATAAACATTTTAACTTTAACGTATATTCTTTTAAACAATAACATTTTATTTTTGTTGAAAGAATGGGAATTTAAAGTGGTTGACAGGGGGCTTTCCTCTTTATATTATTATTGGAAAGTAAATTTTTTTTTGCCCAGTATACAAGGCAATTGTTTTCTTTTTCTATTAATATTTCGTATGCACACTCATTTTCAGTAAGTTTACAAATATCTGGTACCCTACACTTAAGTGAAAATTTTAATAATAAAATAGTTACAATACACTCAGACTGAGCAAATATAATTTCAGTTTCTGCTTGATAAAATTTAGTAAAAGCCACTTTATGGGAAACAGGGAAGTATGATAGTTATCCAGCACGCTATCGTGCTGGATAACTATTTCCATTAATTTGCAGCAAAATTATTCGAAAGAAATAACTACAATTTTTTTTGTGAACAGACATTAATAGCAGAATTATGGCTTAACAAAGTCTCAATAGTCTATGGTTTTATTTTATTACATTCTTAAATAAACTCTACCATTCCTCCCTCAGCTCCTCCAAAATTTTATGGTGGAAACCTAATCGTGTGGTGGCTTACACTAAACTAACTTAAGTAAAATGTGCTTCTAAGAACGACGTGCAAATCCATTATTTTAGCGGGATTTCATCCCGTAATGTTGTCATCCAGAGGCAACGCATGTTGCCTGCACAAATTTGCTGATTTTTATGAAATACAAATATCTGAAAGAGTTTGTTCCACAGTAATATATTCTCCCTTTCGATCATTTCCATCGTTGATTATAGGTCTCATATTTTGAAGCATGCATTAAAAATTAAAATCATTGTGCTGAATATCATAGCACAAAAATAATAACATGAAACGCAAAGTGAAATTACACAAAATGGAACAGGAAAATAAAATAATTTAAATTAGATAATGTACACAGTTCTAATAAATAAGTCTATCGAGAAAAATTATTGTGCAACGTTAACTGAAAATTTACACAACATGAATCACAATTTTGGTAGGCTAGACTGTAAAATAATTCCTGTAATTTTACACTAAATGTATGTGGTAACAGTGCCTCCGCTGAGGTCGGTGTAATTTTACACCTACATACGTCAGTGTTATGTTACTCTACATCCAAGTTAATTTATCCTACCAATTAGTAAAATAACATGTACCTTGTGCAACTAATTTTAAATAATGACTATTACTACGTAGCAAAAAATAAACTGCAACATTAGTGTATTTTTCTCTGCATGGAAAGTAAATATACACAGGGATGGGAACAGTAATTTTGACAACTGTATATGTGTCTTTTCCCAATTACAAAAAAGTAAAATCGCAGATTCGCTGTAATTGTAGTTACACAATTCTTGTACCTTTTTCACTGCTTTCCTAAGTAATTTTACCGCCAGCATATGTTATTTTACAACTGCATCATGCTAATTCGCGTACCTTGCATGTGAATTTTTTACAATTTTCGCGTTATTTTCCTACGTTTTGAAACTTCATAGTTTAACGGAGTTATAAAAACGTTATCTCCGAAATTGTGGATAACAACACACAACTTAAGGTTTTAATACATGGAGTGGGTGTTTTTTTTTTACACATACTTCATGATGTGTAATGTAACACGAGCATTATGTTTATTAAGCCATACATTCGTGTGTTTTCACCAAAGACTTGTATTGCTCCCTGGATTAAGAATATGTGAATATAATTACACTTACTGTAGTTGTTTTTTTTTTAAATTTACTCATACAAAATGTAAAAACTACCAAAAATGTGTGTGTGTAAATTTATATATATATATTTTTTTTACACTGTAGGGAAGGATGCAAACCGCAGATATACTCTGCTCCACTCTGTCTCAAGTCTGTGATTATTTGTTACATAACCAACACAATGTTTATCCAAGTCGACGCTAAGTGTTGCCGTCCTGCAAGTTCGGAGTCAGTTTGTGACAATGACGTGTTTCTTGTCCGGACTGTCGGTTGTATCCTGCTCCTGGTTTACAACGAATGCGCTCAGAACTCAGTATTTTATGCCAGGTGCTGACTAGTTTGCTGAACGCAGGAGCTACAAATTAGTATGTCGCCGTTTTCTCCGTTGTTGAAATAATTCTTTGAGTTCCACATGCAGAGTTCCAATGCCAAAATTTGCGATAATAAGTCGGATTTTGCATAACGCAAATACTTTTTTCCTCCCATAGGTTTACTTGCTAACTTTTTGCACCGCGTTTCGAGGGTGCATCCACCCATGAAGACTTTGAGGTTGTTGGATACAAAAAAATTCGTTATTTTATAATTGTATCAAACATTGTTCGACTTATATGCATTGAAAGTGATGTAATATAATAATTTTGAATACATATTTTAATTGTGCCACAACCACTATCGTATACTTGAATATTTTGTATTTTTAAATATATGGAATTGAAATGAACTTATGAAGAATTTAATATATCCCGTCACACTTATTTAATAATTATGACATTATTTAAACTATTGATATTACGAACAAAAAAAAATTAATTTGGAGCACAATTATGTAGTTTGACTTTTTAATCGGTAAAATTATGGTTGCTAAGTAGAGAATAGACACCTTGCGGAAATTAATTAGTTTTAAAGAAAACAACACATTTATAGAAGAACAACACATCTTATTGATATCCAAAAGGAAGGATAATTTTGTAAGGTAACAAATAATAATTTAAAAAAAAAATACTGAAATACGTAAAATTTTAGAGAAAAAAAAAAAAAAAAAAAGCGATAATATTGTAAAAAAAAAAAAAAATTACGTCTATGATTGTCTCTTATTAGTTTTAAGTTTACAAACTGTGGGCTATATAAATTTTAAAACTTTGAAAATAAATGTACGTAAATTTATAATATATTAGAAACATTTATATTATCAGTTTCAGTTGAAGTCGTCAACTGAAACTGATTATGAAACATTATAAAAAAAAAAACTGTAAAAATAAACGAAACGTCTCAAAGAGTATAACAAAAAAAAAAAGACATGAAAATGTAAATGCACGCACATATAATTGTATAAATAATATTTTCCTCATTTTATTTCATCGTGCTCTTCTAAAAAGCGTATATTCGTGTATAGGCTATTCATGGTAAAGTGAACATTTTTTAAGACCTGCCAAATTTTTCTTCTCATTAGATTTCTATATTCCTGTCACTTTTTAACATAAACATTGTCATCAAACTAATAAACATAGTGTGTACATTTCACCACTAACAAAAGTTTACGTTTGGAGCTGCAAAAAAAAAAATTTATTAGTGGTTAATGCCTGTAGAAGGGGCCTTAAGAAGTGCTCACTTTACCGTGAACAACCTATATATGTGTGTGTACGTGCTCCAAACTACTGGAATTTTGCTTGGGAGATGGCGGCTATCTTTGAGCACACTCGGGTGTAGCTCGTCGCGGCCTCTCGCAATATCACTTTGGGAACTGGTACCTTTCCCTATCTTCACATTGCCTGAATGTTATTCATCAAGAAAAAGGAACTATATTAATCTTTTTTTAAATTCGTGTATCTGTCTGCATTCACCTCTTGTGTTCATTTGACTGCACTTACTGCATAGCTACTTCCGGAGATAACAGAAAAATGAAGTATTTGCTCTAAAATGAGGTGCAGATTGTATGGAATTCCAAGAGTAAGTTTTTGTAAAACAATTCTGCAAAAATAATTTTACATACTAGAGCCGTTTTTAATTACTTAGGAATAGAAACAAGTAATTTCCATTTCGCATCCTGTCCTGAAATGAGAGTTGATGAATGGCTCACTCGCAAGCCTGGTGTCTGCTGTACGTGCACCTGCCATGAGTTTCCGAGAAAGAAAGTCTAAAAAACATGACTGCGAGGCTAAGCCATAGGAGGAGGTGAAACTCGACGAGCACTGCGAGGCTAAGCCGTAGGAGGAGGTGAAACTCGACGAGCACTGCGAGGCTAAGCCGTAGGAGGAGGTGAAACTCGACGAGCACTGCGAGGATAAGCCATAGGAGGAGGTGAAACTCGACGAGCACTGCGAGGCTAAGCCATAGGAGGAGGTGAAACTCGACGAGCACTGCGAGGCTAAGCCATAGGAGGAGGTGAAACTCGACGAGCACTGCGAGGCTAAGCCATAGGAGGAGGTGAAACTCGACAAAGTACTGCGAGGCTAAGCCATAGGAGGAGGTGAAACTCGACGAGCACTGCGAGGCTAAGCCATAGGAGGAGGTGAAACTCGACGAGCACTGCGAGGCTAAGCCATAGGAGGAGGTGAAACTCGACGAGCACTGCGAGGCTAAGCCATAGGAGGATGTGAAACTCGACAAAGCACTGCGAGGCTAAGCCATAGGAGGAGGTGAAACTCGACGAGCACTGCGAGGCTAAGCCATAGGAGGAGGTGAAACTCGACGAGCACTGCGAGGCTAAGCCATAGGAGAGGTGAAACTCGACGAGCACTGCGAGGCTAAGCCATAGGAGGTGTGAAACTCGACGAGCACTGCGAGGCTAAGCCATAGGAGGAGGTGAAACTCGACAAAGCACTGCGAGGCTAAGCCATAGGAGGAGGTGAAACTCGACGAGCACTGCGAGGCTAAGCCTTAGGAGGAGGTGAAACTCGACGAGCACTGCGAGGCTAAGCCTTAGGAGGAGGTGAAACTCGACGAGCACTGCGAGGCTAAGCCTTAGGAGGAGGTGAAACTCGACGAGCACTGCGAGGCTAAGCCGTAGGAGGAGGTGAAACTCGACGAGCACTGCCAGGCTAAGCCGTAGGAGGAGGTGAAACTCGACGAGCACTGCGAGGCTAAGCCATAGGAGAAGGTGAAACTCGACGAGCACTCAACAGCGCGTTAAACGTCTTTAATACGCACTTCCGAGTGACTGCCCTTGAACCATTCGCGGTATTTCCAACTAACTCGGTCACCTTGGCGAGCTTTTGAACTCACGACGCGAGGTTCAAGATGTTGAAACGTGGCTGAAACTACTGAAAATTACATGTGTTCAGAAGCATATAGACTGTTCACGATAAAGTGAGCACTTTTTAAGGGCCCCCCCCCCAAGCAGGCATTAACCACTAAAAAATATATATCTTAATGCAGCCTCAGACATTAAATCTTGACGATTGTGAAATATATAAACTGTGTTTATTGGTCACATTGCAATGTTTATATTAGAAAGCAGCAGGAAGATGGAAATTGGATGAAAGGAAAAATTTTATAAGGGCCTTAAAAAGTGCTCACTTTACCGTGAACAGCCTATACTCGAAACAAAGTAATTAATTACAGCAGGTCTTCAAAAAAATACTTGGTTTCTTCTTTCTGCTATTTTCTGTTCAATCTGCCAAAAGCTGTTCACAATAAAGTGAGCACTTTTGAAATCAACCTTAGAAACGATGGATGGAAAGTAGTTCCGTATATAAACGTCGAATAAAAAGTGTTAGATAACCATTTGTGATTACTTAAATTATTCCCTGCGTCTTCTGTTTTCTTTTTATGAATCGAAGTGTAAAAATAAGCAGATTTTTGAAATATTTACTTTTCTAATAATTCCAGAGTCACTCGACCGACGCGTGACTTAAGTGATAAGGCCCATCTCAATGTTAATTTTACATGAGGCGGAAGAATACACAACGTGCATACACGTAGATACTAAGCAGGGCTTTCAAAAGTGTTCATTTTACCATGAATAGCCTATACTCGCAAAGATTAGTGTTGTTAAATTAGAATAGTTGAAACTAAGATGGCTAAGAAAAAATAAGTGTTGCTACTATAGTAATTCTTCCTGTGATGTGCATGAAACGACTAGCGGCTAGTTTCACAGTCTTCACTGTGAGCATTAAAATTTTAATAAGACATTAAAAGACAACGAATTCTAATATTTGTTACTGTCATTATTGCATATAGGTTGTTCACGGTAAAGTGAGCACTTTTTAAGGCCCTGCTAAAATTTTCCTTTCAACTAATTTCTAACTTTCCGCCAGCTTTAAATATAGACATTGTAACATGACTAATAAACATAGTGTATCCACCTCACCACTCTCAAAAGTTAACGCCTGAGGCTGCAATAAAATATATTTATTAGAGTTTAATGCATTTTGAAAGGGCCTTAAAAAGTCCTCACCTTACAGTGAACGGCCTATATTCACGATGCTTCCCTGATCCCCGGTACGAGAACTCTTCAGTCGGAAGGTATAAGCCAAAATCTCACGCGCACTAGCGTCCTGCCTTCAAGAACACCAAGTTGGCGAGCAATTCCTTTCAAACGCTTAATTAAATAACGTCGTCTAAATACTGACCAATCACGAGAATGCTACAGGTAAGCATTACTCACTACGTCACCTAGTTACCATGAAAACGGATCGACAACTGTTCCGACACTAGGGACCTCTAAACACGTTACAAAAACAAACAAACTGAAAAGACATAATTATAAATATGCTGTACAAAAAAAATGAACTTAAGCGAGCAGCGTATTTACATACAAATTAACATAATTACTGTGCAAATGAAAGATATATATATATATGTGAAATCAGATAGCGTCTTTGCAAATTCATATACAAGTAAAAAGTATAAAATCTGCATATGGCCCTATTTTACGATGTTACAAAGACAAAACCAGCGTTCGTAGGTTAGAAGAGGAAGATTATGAAACACCACCAATGTATAGGCGTATATCGAAAGGTGTTGGAGAAAGTACATCATCACTAATACATAAGTGGCACGATATGTAATTTCAGCGGGGTTATTCCTAAGGTATGTGTTCAAAATGCCACCTGTTTTTACATGTTGATCACTCTGAGTAGAATGGGTTCTCTGCTGTAGAACTTGCAGAAATGGTGTTTGTTTACTGTCAAGCAAATAGGAACAGTGTAGAAGCAGAAAGGTTGCATTGCGCCACGTGTCCAGGTATTGTCCTAAACCCGAATCAGTGTAAAATCACTGATTTAAAACCCACCACAGTAACATAAATCGGCGAAAATTGGTTCCACCGATAATCAGTTGTTTCTGGAAAAACAGAAGTTCACTGATTGAGTGTCACAGCCTACTAGAATGCAATAAATTAAATATTGCTTTGTTGAATTTAGACAAATCATTGCGAGAAAAAAAAACATATTTTCTATAGTCACTGTTAATATGCAATTGTACGTAATTTATTGTAACGTCACATTTTGAGGCTAAACAGAATATTTAATTATATGAGATTTTTATATTTATCATTTCTAATATTATTTATTTGAGTTATATTTAATGACAATAAATAAATATTTTCTTAAAGAAATCATTTGTTTGAGCAGGTAATTTTAATTTTATTTTTTAAATTGTTTTTATTTTGACAACATATGGATGCCTGAGGGGCGTATCTGAGTTCGTGAGGGATGGAGGTCTTAACAAGAATCAAATATCTACTTTAGATTTTTAATTTATTCACACAGCTATTATTTACACCATTAAATTATTTGTCTCCACTATAACTCATTTTATTTCATAGTGAGCGAAGTATTTAATGTATATTTCTATTCTAATTAACATCCTCCTTTATGTCTTTGTTTCATTATTGGTGATTAACTCACTCTCATTAATACACACACAGTCTAAGTGTTGCAGTCATTTTTAATGTATTTCACTCACGCATCCAGTCCAATATTCCAGCCTTCCAGTCGTACTCTTCACTGCTCTGATGTTCGCAGTCGCAGATTTTCTTCCGGCTCGTCACTTCTCTCACCGCGCGCTTCTCTTCTCGCTAGCCGTCTATCGTTGAAACTCATCAATT
The DNA here is from genome assembly GCA_029891345.1 of Dryococelus australis. Classification (NCBI taxonomy): domain Eukaryota; kingdom Metazoa; phylum Arthropoda; class Insecta; order Phasmatodea; family Phasmatidae; genus Dryococelus; species Dryococelus australis. The sequence continues at coordinate 325,513,035 of CM056994.1, forward strand.
CAACTACTGCCGGCCCGGGGGGTCCGACGCACCTTTTATAGCCTCTGGCCTTGACCTGGAAGGTAGCCGCACCCCGAGTCTAGCTGAGAGACACAAGATCACTAAACCAGAGCGGTACGCGCCCTGATTGGGATAGCAGATACGCTTTGTAAACATTTATTTGACTTGCCGCCTCTATCATATAACTGCTCGGTCGTACTTCACTTCCACCCGCTCGCACGAAATAAAGCAGCGAGCGCGTAACAATATATCTTTATGTATTTTCACTCTTCCATTAAGTATGTTTTATATAAAAGGCCAGTTATAATTCTGTTGTAATTTGACCATTGCCACATTTTTTTTAATTGGCAGTATGAACGAATTTGAATTAGCGCTCTCCTGAAAGATCAGTTTTGGAGAATACTCTTAAGTAAGTTTTTGAAAAGTAGGTTAACCATCTTGGTAAACGACGTTAGGCAGTCAGCTCGGGTGAGCTGAGCTGTACATGATTTAATTAGATTTTTGTAAGGAATTAGTCGAGTTCATGCCTGAATTACAGGCCTGTCTGGACAGACGAAGACGCGTGGCAGGTTGGAGAAAAAGCCCGTATGGTCGCCGCCCGCGTAATAATTCTGTGAAGAAATAGCTAGAACTCCCGCAGCTATGTTTAAGGATCACATGGGCTGTATTATAGCACTGAAAGCTTACTATGTGGAAGCTGTTCGCCTAGTGGTTCTGCGACCTGGAGTGATGCTTCGTCATGCTGGATTAACGAGAACTTCAACACATTTCAGATTTTCATCGTTTAAATCCCACTTTCCGATAAGAGACTGCTTAATTAATTCGCAAAGCAAAGGCGTTAATACAAATTTTATGGAACTTTTTTCCTCAGCCATATTTTATTTTTAGCGAACACTTTTAACTACGGGCAACTTGAAATTGAGTTCTTTGCCTACATGAGGTAATAGAGTACAGTGCAGTATTCAGAATAATTATTTTCAAGTAGTATTCAAGATGTTTCCTGTTTTGAGTATAGTAAAAGCTAACATGAAATCTGTCTGAACATATTCATTTTATCTTCTTGGCAAATTAATAAGAGACATAGCAATAATAAAATTCGGAGATTTAAAAAAAAACTTCTTGGGTGGGTATCCTCATTTACGTAGCGAGTGGAGTACTTTACTTGTGTTCCTGTTTGAGAGGTGCATGTGTTTTGCTTTCTGCATTTCTTTTACCATTCGGCAGGGTTCTGGAGTATGAACATCGCATATGTTATTTCCAGTCGGTAAGGTAAAGGAGTCTTTGCTCATGTACCGTCTGAACGTGCCGAGCAAATTCACACGCCAGACCGGCCAAAATGTCATAATAATAATAACAACAGTCACTTGTCATACCGTAGTGAGTGATTAAAGTGTTAATGTGACATGTTTTTCTTACTGTAAAGCACGTACACTACCTTTGCTTACGCGACGGCACTGTTAGGATTGGCACTCTGCCACATAAACACACTACCGGCACTGCTGCCGCCGACATTTCACCTTCACATTCCACCCGGATGTACTGTGTTGTGTTAGTATAGGCTGTTCACGGTAAAGTGAGTACTTTTCAAAGCCCTTTCATTTGGAATAATAGTATCAAAATATATTTTATTTTTGCCTTAGACGTTAACTTCCGAGTGTGGTGGAATATACACACTGTATTCATCAATTGCATGCCAATATGTATTCTCAAAGGTGGTTAAAGGATAAAGAATGGCTGAAAGTAACTAAGGCCTCAAAAGTGCTAACTTTACCGTGAACTTTCACTCGTCGTTCCATTGTGGAAAATAAAATCGTCATAACCAAGATTTTATCCTGAAGTATTCCGCTGCCAGACTAACATCTTATCAGCAGAGATACCAAGCCGATGTTAGCTTAAGGCCAATGGTGCATGAAATCAGTATATTTATATAATTTTTATCGTAACTTGTTTCACAGCGGATTTTTCAAAATTTCTGTTTCGAGAAGACGTAAATATCGACTTTTAGCACCTTCTTAGGTTGTTACAAATTCACTATGTTCGTTGTTCTCGGAGCACTGATTGCAGGTACGAAAACAAAAATTCTTTCTTTTCTTCCATCAGTGCTCCGAGAATAATGACGGCAGTGAATGTCAAACAACGTAAGAAGATGATAAAAGTCGTTGTTTACGTCTTGACGAGCCAAAAAATTTCGACGAACCCTTTAGAAAACAAGTTATTACCAAAAATTGTATAAATATACCGCTTTCATGCACCAATGGCCTTAAAAAGAGAATATATACGTATTCCAGTGCTTAACATTAAATTTTATTCGTTTTTTTCCCCGTTTTTTGTTTACTTTGATTAAATTTAAAATGGTTCATATAAACAGTAAGCATCAACTCACTTCACCGCCTTTCATACCATGTAAAAGTAAAAATCGAGCTTCCTGTTTGTTATGTACGTGAAAACGGAACGAAAATCAAAATGCTCAAATCCGCTTGTATAGTTTCGTGTTATTTCTGAGTTTAACTTGACTACACCATCGGCTAAAACATAACGAAAAATAATATTTCATTCTGCTATTATCTCAGTATTTTGTGAAGCATTTGTTTTGGTACACAGTCATCACTATTATGAGAACGTAAAGCATGAAAACAGGAATTAATTGGCGGTCATGACCGCTGAGAGCAAACCATAATGATTAGAGCCCAGCTCTTGGCACTGGTATTCAGGTAGTTTATAGCTTACTATGATACTGATAGCTCGACTCCTCTATAGCGGCGAGTGAAGGTGAAGAGATTTGGGCGGCTCTTAACATCGAGGACTTGAGAGCCGATAAGGGCGAAGTGAGTCGAGTATGGAGCATCGTCGGAACGAAGGGGGGGACGGGAGATCCCCGAGGAAACCCGCCAATCAGCGACATCGTCCGGAAATCCGGGAGCGACTCCGCCGGGAATCCAACCCGGTTCGCCAAGGTGAGAGGCGAGTAGTCTAACCACTAACCCACCGCGGCCCCTCGTGGGGCCTATTTCATAAAAGTTACAATTCGACAGGTGACGGGCGACAGGAAATTGTCAGACAGGTTTACATCCCGACAAATGTTTGTTTCATAAAAGCTGACAAGTTTACAAATTTGCCATGACAAATTTGTAGAATTGTATGACAATTTGACAAATAGTGGTTTTACAAAAATTTTGAGCTGACAAATGTGTCAAGTATTACACTACATACTGTTTTATGAAACAGATAAGTATAATCACTAGGTGACATCTACAAATTTGTAGAATTTTCACTGTTGAAGTCACAGACAAGCTTTCCTATGTAACCAGTAATTTGTAATGTTTGTATAACATGGCAGCGCAATTGTGTTACAATATTGCGTGGATTATCTTTGCTTGCCAAATAGCACATCCGTTTCCTTTTAGATCAGATTTGATATAGTAATCTTATCCACATTACTCTACATTCTGCTGCTAGAGTGAACAAAGTTATGTGGGTGGAATTATTATTTACCGCTTAATTATTTGTGATAGGAATCGATTGTTCACGAATCGCATATAAGGCTGCGATCGATTATCGCAAGCACACTTGAGAGCTGTCTAGCGTATAATAAATTAACTTACGGTTTGACGCGTAATTGTCGCGTATATGAAACTGTTATTTTACGGCCGACGAATTACACTTTTTTTGCTTGTCAAATAAGGGGAACTTGTATTATGTATGTAACATAACATTGTCGTGACATACTGATAAATTTGTCGGATTTGAAATAATTGTTGCATATGTCACACCTGTCACGTTTTATGAAATAGTGCCCTGGTATAGTCCGTCAGTGCGCTGCCTACATGGTGGACAGGTAATTTTGCTTTAATAAGGTTGGTAGTTAGTACCGTTTATACGAGCAGGCGCGGCAAGAAACCAAGTAGTGTGAATCATCGCAGCCAGGCGATAACAAGCGCGAAGAGATGATATGTTCTGTAGTTGCGCAGTACTCGACTCATTTGCTTGTGCGGGCAACCACTCAAGATTTGACCTATGACACGGATCTCGCATTACGTCCTGAAGAGTACTGCAAACTGCTAACATGCTGATAGAAAGATCACGATCAAAACTATGTTCGCGGAAAGCACCACGCACGCTTGGTACTAAGCCATGGAAAGCAATGTGGTGCTCGCAAGTGCCATGTCACATAGTTTGTGTGTGTGTTATCTTTCTGGCAAATTTTCATCTCACAGAGAAGTGGTTCATGACATCACGTCTTACCCGTGATTAGAAATCTCGAATAAATGAGTTTATTCATGACGTGCGAGAAAATAAACAAAATTAATGTCGGTGGGAGTATTTGTGCTTTCAGAACGCGGACCTGACCTTTAAGGGGGGGCAAGCTATGTAGGCTATACCATACTACTGCTGTTGGAACATCGATATTATATAATTAGCTACGGCTGGCATAATGATAATTTTGCCCTTGTTCTACTGTGTAATACCTCTCTATGTCTGAAATGTAAAATTTAATATCTTAATAAACTGATTAAAACACTGTGAGTCCGAGTGTTTTTTTTTCTCGTGATACATGAGTGTGACAATTTCTGTGGTCGTCAAAACAAAGCTCACACGAATGTGGTCTCATGGGTATCACAACTTTACATAAAATCACCTAATAGTGCACCAACAATAACTTTCACGAATAAGAAAGTACTTCATACAGCTACTCAATCGAACGCGATTGTTTTCACGTCATGTTACGTGCGAAAAGGCGCTTTATTGGGAAACAATATCCTACGCGCTCTATTGGTTTACACCTAGTAATGAACGTTTTGTGTGGTACATAAGACGTGGTTAAGGTAGTATATACCAGTAACACAGTGGCAGGAAGTTGGAACATAGAAACCAACAGAACAGATGCGCCTGCAGTTGGACACAGGCAACCCACTTCTAGCTTGTTCAAACTGGCAGTAATTACATAGAGAGCAAAATTAAAAAACGATTAAAAAAATTGATGGTCATGATTTCTGCAGCGTATTTTTCTCCTTTTAAGGCATTTTTTAAGGCAAGTGTGTAACAGTTTTATTCAGCTTTTCTGTATCATTTTGGTGATTGTTAGTATAAAAATTCCCATGTATCTAAAAACACTATATATATATATGTATGTATATATATCTGTGTGTATGTATATATTTATTATAACGCTCAAAAATAACGACTGATGACATAGTAAAATTATACATTGTCTTCTCGGAGGGCCTTAAAAAGTGCTCACTTTACCGTGGATAGCCTATAATCGTGTACACTTGGCCACGTGTCTGAGGAGAGGCACAAATATAATCGTACGATCTCAACAAATCGCTCGTGATTTCCTTGTGAAATTAGTGCTCACTATCTTTACATTCTCTCGCCTCACTTTTAGATTTGCTCGTAAAATCGCGATAGTATTTGGCTGTGTACGAAAGGATATCCCAGTATTTATCGTTCTAAGATTAAATATTGGCTCGTGTTGTTTAGGACCGGGCCCTAAGGAATTTCTTAAATCAAAAACTCATTTTAAAACATCACTGTAAAAACTAATTTATTCAGGTTTCTTAATTCAGACAGAAATAAATTATTACAACGTTTTAACGAATGGATTTACTACATCTATACATTATTTGAATTTGTTGTTGCATACTGACGCCTGCGGAGCGTATCTGAGATCGTGAGGGATTAAAGTCTTAATAAAAAAAATAAAGGAAACTAAATTTGAGTTCGAATTTATTCACTTCGCTATGATTTACAACATTTAACTATCTGCCTCGACTTGTACTCTTTTTATTTAACAGCGAGCGCAACATTTAATGTCTATTTCAACTCTAATTAACGTTCTTTTTAATAGTCTCTGTTGGTTACAGTCAACTAACTTATACTCATTATCAACACGTGTTCAGTCTATCTGTTTCCATAATTAATAATGTCTTTCACTCACGCATCTAGTCCAATAGTTCAGCAGCGTTCTTCACTGCTTAGTACTCGTCGCAGATTTCCCTTCTGCTGGTCACTTCTCCAGTTTCTCGTCTTCTGTCGCTCGGAACTCAGTCACTCATTCACTCATCAGCTCCAACCCAACACTCGGCCGCGTAAGGCCTGTCGCAATATTTATAGCGTTGGCCATGACCATCTCGAAGGTTCAACGCGCCCTGATTCACACTGAGAGAACGAGGTCAGTAATCCAGAGCGTTCTGCAGATAAACGCAGAAATCAATACAACCAGGATTGGCAGAATGCGCCCGCTAAAGAGATCCCCATGTCGGCTCGCTTTCTGTCACGGATACTCCACCACCATCGATTTCGTTGATGTCGCTATCATATAACCACTCTCTGTCCTCTTCGCTCGCGCGAGATGCGAAGCCGACGACAGTGGCGCGGACTAGCGACACGTAACACTATATTTTCCTATTCATTTTATTACTTTTCCAAGAAAGTTTTTTTTTTTTTGCTTGCACTTTTGAAAATCTAAAATTGTTAAATTTATTAAATTATTCCTCCAAAATTATTAGAATATTAAAATTCTTAACAAATCTAATGAGCGGCCATGGGTAGATGCCCTCCGCAGCCTCGCCTCAAACCCATGTCAAAAATGTTGGCAAGTAACTACACGGGGAAATTTTGGCGTTTTTTTATAGGCAAAATGTGTTAAAAAATACGTTGACATTTTATTTGGTCTATGAAGCTAGTGGCATACAATTCTGTAGTCCATTCATTCAACGAAATCGTCAACGCTCGGTTGCACATACCGGGCTTTTCGGCATCTTGAGTTAGTAAGCCAGGAGCAAGAGAGAACCTACAGTACAGGCGAGAAATACGTGATTGTCACCAACTGACCGAATCACTCCGACTACCTCCAACTCACAGAACCATATCTAGCGTCGGCTATGGAAAACGCTTTGCAGTTTACTCCGTAAATAAACATAAGACTTGTGAAACAAGTGCTCTGTGCGACGCATGTACATCTACGCCTTGCATTCCTTTGCAGCCGTCTATAGTGTACTCATTAAATGATACAACTTTTTTGTATTAAATAAACATTATTGAAGTTTATTCATTTCAGAACAAATATTTATCAGTAACAGTGAATAAGGGTTGATTAATTGTAATTATTATTATTTGTTTGGAGTTTAATTGTTTAACTGCTATCGGAAGGAAGTATTACTGGATTATGACCATCTTACAAAGCCAGTGGATTTAAACGACCATTTTCATTGCAAAGAAACAAGTAGAATGCAGTAATTCATATTGTATACTTACGCACGGGTCAGTATTTGTAAATAAGAAAGGACTGCTGAAAGTTGAGTTTTTCTTCCATATTAGAATTAAAATGATTTTTAGAGGTATAAAAATCGCTGGGGGGAGGTGGGGTGAAACTTTTGCACAAGAATGAACCGTAATTTACAAAATAAACGTGATTACGTAACCATTACCTATCAAAACGCTTCAGCAATACCTACCGTAGAACAATGCAATTTATAGAGGCAAGTTTACATTTTCTAAATGATGTTATTTGGTTAACAGAACATGAGTTCGAAACCGATGAAATTATGCCGGGTAGAACGGATTAGACTTGTAAAATGGCTGCCACAACTATATCACCGTTCATCTTAACTGTGGACTGTTCACGAATATCCGACAAAACACTTCACAAACACTGCCTCTCTTGTTCGAAATTTGTTATGTACCATATACAGTGTCTTACGTCTTACGTCAACGAGTTTGACAGCGCTAAGAAAAACTCGAATGCCAAAATCTTCTTGCGCCATCAAAAGCCAACGAAATTCTTAATGTGCCTTACAGGGAACACGCATTGAGACGATTTTTCCAATCTCTCTTACACTGCATTAGCATCAGTCATCGCTGCATTTATGTACTGCGTAAAAGCTGCACTGCTCCTCTCGCCATGCCGTATAAGCAAGTCATCAACTGCAAGCTACACCACGAAGTATAATGTTTTTACCCCATTTCATGTAGTTTTCATTAAAACCCTCCTTTCTCCAGTGTACCTGTTAAACTAGTACTATTACAGTAATGCACCTATAGAGTCGAACAATTAACACAGCAATACGAGTGACAGAGACGAGCATTTCCATATTATTCACAAAAAAGAAAACAATTTAAAAAACTCGGGAAATTTAAGTTTTTGAAGTAATGTTTTGACATTTTAAAAATAATGTTTAATACTTTATATAAATATATTCATAGTCTTTAATGATATGATATATATTTTTTGATATATATATATATAATATATATATATATATATATATTGGATTTTTTGCATTGTCAAGGTCAAGGTCAAAATCATGGTCAAAGTCATATGGGTACAAGATGAATGCAAGATGGCTTACAACCAAGATAGCTGATGGTTAAGTATCGATTTGGGATAATCTATGCCTATAAAACCATTTGTGAGAGGAAAATGAGTCATTTTTGGGAATCCTTTATTAATCATTTTTTATAATTTTAGGTAATTTTTAATAATACATTTTTCGAAATTTTTTAAAGGATTTTTTGGTATTTTTTTTTGGGACTTTTTGGTATTTTTTTGGCGTGTTTTGCGGTTTTTGGAGTCAAAGTTACCCGGAGTCAAGGTCAAGGGTCAACGGTCAAGGTCATACGGGTTAAATTTGGCGGTCGGGTGACGTAACAACATAGCGGCTCCCCCGGCTCCGGATCCACCGCCCTACGCCCTTATGGTAAATAAATGTTCTGCAATTACGACTTTTTGTCAGAAAAGATAAAAATTGTTATCTATCCGGGTTTTTTTTTTTTTTTTCGTCGTGTGTCCTTGGAGAAAATAATTCGGGAAAATGGTCAAATATCGCATTTTTAAAACTTGCCTATACAGTTTTTCCTTAAACGGCGAGAGAAAAGTACGAAGATACGGGCGTAGTTTAATCTGTGGTCTTTCATTGCGTGTAATAAACCCCCACTGTTGCAGATAAAATTTGCACAGAACAGCGTTACGCCGGAAACACTGCACGCCTTGCGCGTAGGAGCGATGAGGCGCTAGAAGTGCTTGTTAATGTCGCCCGTATCGCTCCCTCGCTTCTTGACCTTCTACGTGGAGTTTCTACGGGAGTCTATCCCGCACCTAACCGTATACGGTAAATCCTGAAAAAATTGGTTGGTCAGAACAGCATATATGGTATTTAGGATGTAACAATTCTGTGGGGAAATTGTGTACCGACCCCGAAAAAACCAAGGATTTTGTAAATTTTTCACCGTTGAAAAACTTGCAAGGCGTAAAATGATTGTTAGGATTGGTTGCATTTTATAGTAAATTTATATGAAATTTTCATAATTAGCAGAAACTTCAAATTTGTTGAAATGAAGAATATAAATTTACATGAAGTTCTGAGCAGCAAAATGCTTTTCAAAAATTAAATGAAAGATGAACAAATTTGCCAGTTTTGCATTTGCCAAATTTTAGTGAGGAATTTTTGGAATCGTGATGGTAGTAATAGGATGTTCGCGGTAAAATGAGCACTTTTGAATGCCCTGCTTAAGACCTACTTGTATGCACGTTGTGTATTATTCCACGTTATTCAAAATTAACATTGCCATGTGCCTCATCACTGTTCATACATCGGTCACGTGAAACTGTGAAATTATTAGAAAAGAAAATATTATACAAATCTGCTCCTTTTATACACTTCGATGGATAAAAAAACACGAAGGAAAGAAATAATTTATGTTATCACAAATGGTACTCTAACACTTTTTATTCGATGTTAAGAAATGGAATTACTTTCCATTCATTGTCACCAACTTCACTGAGTGCGCGTCACTCAGCGCACCCGTTAATATATAGGCAAGCAGGGGCAGTGACTTTTTCTAAGGTTTATATCAAAAGTTCTCAGTTTATCGTGAACAGCCTCTATATAGCCGCAGAGGCTATAGTGAGCCAGAAAAAAATCTGTAGTTTTCTTTCGATTGCGTATGCTAGCAAGTTATTAACTCATGCCTCAGTAGTAAATGGGCAATGGAATTCTTAAAAAATAAAATATTGAAATTCGCATACTTTTTTTTTTTTTTATAACAAATTTCTGCCTGCGGATTATCTGGAATAAAGCACCTTTCAAGCGTTGGGCCGATCCTTTGGCTTGTTGGTTAGCCCATCTCCCACGTTTCAGATTTAACGTGCAGCAAGGGAACATATAATTCAGTTGTGGACGTGTTGGCACGTACATGTTCTGCGATGACGAGTTTGAGACGTTCGTAGATAATGGCGCTACTGTAGGAAGCCAATTTACCGGAGACACTTGTAAGAGTGTAAATGCTTGTGAGCTGAATACACTTCAAAAGTTACCGAGCGTATTTGTAGATACGTACAAAAGAGCACCAAAACGCCGATGTAGAATGCCAGCAAATGACATCTGGTTCCGGGTGACGCAAAGGATTTTCGGCCGAATGGACAAAATAGAGTAAATTTAGTGTTTTCGTTCCTGTAAAGTTAACACCTATGATTATTAAGTATCATCGCGAGTCGTTTTTTTTTTTTTTTTTCGTAGTCATGTAAGACGGTACAAAACAATCACCTGTGTGTTAGAAATTTTTACGTAATCCGGTGTACGTCAAGAACTTGAAAATTGGATTAAGGGTTGCAGTGCGTGGCAACATGCTAAACAAAAAAAAAAAACCAGAAACCTGAACGGCAATATGCAAGTACTGTGGCGTCATATTCGTGGGAGCGAGTTTATTTGATTGCAATGGGCTCGTTACTCACAAGTACCTCAGTTTAAGTTGCTGTATATAGTTTAAGTAAATTTGGTTTATTTTTCCCTTTACGTACCATAAACAAATACGTAAAGTAATAATGCAGCGAATATACAGTGTATTTGGTTCACCCGTTTTTGTAGTGGCAGATAATGCTACTTTTTTTAAAATGAGTTTAGGGGTTTGAATTTTATATGGCGGTAAAGATGGTGCAGCACACTCCGTATCACCCTGAAGCAAATTTAGTTGAACAGGTAAACATAAATATCAAAATTGCTTTACGTAGCTTCCAGTCCGATACTCAGTGTCACTGGAACGATGTATTATATGTACTTTTCCTATGTTTTAATAATGTTGAGAACAATGCTCACAAATATGCTCCCTCAGAAGTCTTTTTTTGGCAAGACGTTTGCAACACCCACTCATTAATACATGGTCACTATAAAGTATTTGTTAGGATATTGCGGTCAGTTAGAAGAAATATGGTCAGATGTGACACGTAATTTAATAACGTATCACAAAAAGATTGAACATAAAAGTAATAATTGTTAAGATATCTCGCTTGCAAACCTGGCGATTTAAGATCGATTGAAGCGCATCATCTCATTTCCAAGGTTGATTATTTCAGCGCGAATTCGGCCATAAAGTGGAGATAGACATATCAAATAGCCCGGTTTCTTTCGTCTGTTACGTTATTGATGCTGGATCTTAATTCTTCAAACAAAACGGAAAAAAGTGCATGTAAGCAAATGCAAGAAATATTATGCACTCTCGAGTAGAGTGTAAATGGGCTACCCCCCTCCTAAAAACCCTCATGTTTTCTCTGAACTTTTTTGATGTGTTAATTGTTTGACCACTCTAATGTCGGTGTACCGCATAGTAGTAAGGGAGGAAAAACGAAATATAGGTTGAATACAGTATTAACCATTAGATAAATTTTAATACGAATGTTGTGCAAACGAATGATTTTGCTAGTATACTCAATGTAATGCCTGAAGAATAGTGTATGTTTATAGGCAATTGGTTAAGGAGTAGGCCTATTTTTATGTGAATTTAGTGGGTTTATGGTGCAGCACCTTTTTAAGTATCAGTATTTTAAAAAGGATATTGTTTTTCGTTGTCGTTCTTACGAATCCCTGCTCTGGTTTCTTTCATTTGCATATACTGAGAACATCGAGATCGATGGTCTAACATGTACGAAACACATGGTAACGTACTGGCCACCACCCGAAGCCGTGGGATTTCTCTCCGTGTGTGACACCATCGAGGTCGTCTTCGGGGGCCGATGGATGTGACGGTGTCACATCGACAACGAACACCTTGTTTAAGGAAAATCATGTCCTACGAATGCTGGTCTACGAAAACTACGTGGATGTAGCGCCGACGTCGAGGGATGTGGTCGTGGTCGGGAGGGGGTGACCTTACCTGGGCGGGGTCGGGAGGGGGAGACCTTACCTGGGCGAGGTCGGGAGGGGGTGACCTTACCTGAGCGGGGTCGGGAGGGGGAGACCTTACCTGGGCGGGGTCGGGAGGGGGTGACCTTACCTGGGCGGGGTCGGGAGGGGGTGACCTTACCTGGGCGGGGTCGGGAGGGGGTGACCTTACCTGGGCGGGGTCGGGAGGGGGTGACCTTACCTGGGCGGGGTCGGGAGGGGGTGACCTTACCTGGGCGGGGTCGGGAGGGGGAGACCTTACCTGGGCGGGGTCGTGAGGGGGGAGACCTACCTGGCGGGGTCGGGAGGGGTGACCTTACCTGGGCGGGGTCGGGAGGGGGAGACCTTACCTGGGCGGGGTCGGGAGGGGGGACCTTACCTGGGCGGGGTCGGGAGGGGGTGACCTTACCTGGGCGGGGTCGGGAGGGGGGAGACCTTACCTGGGCGGGGTCGGGAGGCGAGACTTACCTGGGCGTGTCTGCCCCGTCGTACTACTGCTCGAGCTGCTGGCGTTTGTGCCAGAGCTAGTACTATACTGGCGGCTGGCCAGCCCGCTCGCTGCGTTGGTGAGTAGCCCCCTCCTCTTCCAGCTGCTGTCTTCATGGACCTCTGCAAGCATGCATGCATACGTAATGTCACCGAGAGGTGCCTTCTGCACTTTCAAAGTTGAAAGACGTTGGAGAGAAACGACGCAGGAGAAATATAATGGTTGGCTACTTGCCTCGTGGCAGAGAAGCAGAGAGGGACTTCGCAAGAAACTCTGTTCCGATCACCCTGAAGGAGTGGGTACGGACTGCCTTAACATGCCGTAGCCAAAGTTGCGTAATTTTCCGCAGGATTTTTTTTCCTTCAATTTATATGTAATGTTAAAGCTTTAAAGTTGCAATAATTCACTATCTAATCGAAGGAGGTTCTTTTCTTGTAAATAACTTTTATACGTTTTTATTATATCTATTTTTGTACTTTGGTGACCATCCTGGTCTGTTAGTAATGTATTTCGTGATATTAACTGTGAATTTTACGAAAGAAACAATTTCTGATCTCATATATAGTACAGGAAAGAGAAACTGTTGTAAGTTACTTTCGCAAACACATTTATCTTTCCTTCTTTTACCAACTGACAGTGGTCTCTCCTTTTGGGGCAAGTAGGGGCAGATACCTCTCTCCACGTGTCGTCAAGCTATTGCCATCTTTTTTGTGCTCGCAGAGTTACAATATTAAACATATTTGTGGTCTGTGGCATAGATATATTTATGGCTATGTTTTGCATAGCTAGTAAGATTTTAAAAAGAAATATTTTCATTCGGAAATTATATCATTAACTTCGGATATACGGCGGGAAATGTAAATTACATTTTTATAAATGATTAATGTCGGAAGACCTAGAAGAAATAGTACAGCAGTTTCAATTAGTTCTGGTTTGTGTTTACTCACTGATTAGTTTATAAGTATTATTAGGTACTAAAAAACATTAAGCAAACCATGTTTATTCTTTTGCATATTGTACAGCAGCACAAATTTAAACTCTACATGAATATTACTTTTTGAGTTTTAAGCTTCCATTGGTGACGATGTTCTAGAAGAAGAAAGCCCGAGTTACTTTGGGTACCTCCGGTTTGTGAGATATAAACAACTTATCTAGGATATAATAAGTTAACATAAAAGACAAAAAAATATTGTACTTTTCGTAATATAGCATCAACAGGAGTAGTTTTGCCGAATGCTTTATTTTAAACCAAAAAGAGTTGTATAGCTGACGTTCAAGTAGCAAATTAATTGGGTCCATAAACTACAGCTGCAAATTCGTCAAGAGTAAAATACAACTAATGGTGTAAGTGAACTCTTAGGACCATATCGCCATATGCCTTTCAATTTGAAGAAAAATAACTATTTTGGTGTAGCTATTGCAATAGTAATTAATATGAAGAACCGAGCACCTAAAAATCATCCCTTTGTAAACACTACAGAACCTGTTGGTGTCACCACTTTTTTGTGGAAATAGTTGAGGTTGCCACAATTATGTCACTTTAAATTCCGTGTCGTTGACACAATTACGTTTCTGACGACTGGTTATCAATCAGCATATCAAAATTAACAAAGACGTATGTTTTCTCCAAACCCCGCAGATTTCATAGAATCAATAAATTAAATTCAAACATGAGTTTCGGAATATCTGGAAAGTGGGTAAACTGCACAACTTGCAATATGTTACGGTTGCCGCAACTTAAGGGGCGCTGATACCCAAAGGTATTTGGATATCCCTCAGGTGTTACCGAGAAATATTTTAATTTCGATTTAGTTCGTAGAGATATGCAAGTTCTGGGCAAATAATGATTGTCATCAAATTCTGCCATAATAAAACAGATGTCGTCCCTTTAACTCGGGTGGTAAATTTACTGCTTCGATAAAACTCTCCGTAACTTCTGTTTCAAATATGATGTATTAATTCTTTGACATTGATAGAGAGTTTAGGTAATTAACACAAGGCGACGTTCTTTGTTAATTTTGATATGCTGATCTACAATTCTACAATTACTTAAGCTTCTGTGGGATGAAAATTAAAACGAATATGAGAGGATATTCCGGCTATTTATGATAGTAATTTGAGGACGGCAACAGTTTTTACTGTGGTTGCTGATATTTTATTATACTTTACCAATACTCTCAGTTGGCTATTCTATCTCAAATATTTTATTTAATATTTACAATAGATTATTTGTTTAGCTCCTCTTACGAAGTCACATGCTGTTCTTGGGAATCTCTCTAGACAAAATATATCTACCTGGAAAATGTGACATTAATATTACTGTTGCTTTTTACCGCCACTTAATATTAAGACACGATATACTTAATCAAATACATGAAACACAGCATGAACCTACTTCCTTTCCTGAAATTTTTTTCTAATCGAAAGCTCAGCTCTTTATATGTAAAAAAAGTTATGTAATTTAATAAATTCTTGTCTGGTCATTTATCCTAGTGGAAGCACAATATTTTTAAAAACAGTTTATTAATGCGACTATCACACTAATTCAACTCTGTACTAACACCTGAATACAAGTACAAATATCCTAATTTATTCACCACCAGACTCCCTAGCACCTTTTGTATCACGAGCTATACCATGGTGATAGGCCAAAAATGCATTCAATGGATAGGAGAACACAGGCTGAAAATTAGATTCCTGTAATATTTGTGCTTGTTTTTATGCAATCTATCGCCTAGTTTTTGTTAGCAATATTCAGGTTCTATTGTGTACATGCCACTTTAATATGCACGGATCGATTAATTCATATTCGATTATTTTCATTCTGTTACAGAAACCTCTGAAATAATGCGGTTCTCTGTTGCCGTGTTTGTCATCTTACTGACGACGAGTGCGGCACGAACAAACGGCGATGAAGTTGATCCTGTCGGTGAAACTGGAGATGAAGGCTACGATTTAAAGACGGAGTTCTTGCGCCAGCAGCAGCTGAAATTGGCCAAGTTTTTGAAAGATAGGAAATGGCCAAATCAAGATGGCCAGTCAGAGAGTTACCAGAAAAATTCTATCCATATTCCATGGTATGAAGTATACCTGCAGAAGTTGGCCAATAAATACCGAGACAGCATTAACGAAATGTCTAACAATGATGTGCAAAGGGAGAAGGAATTCTCTCCCCCTATTATAGGAGATGAAATAGGATCCGAGATCTTCAACGATTCAGTAGAGAACTACAACTACAATGATGTAGGTGTGGAAAATTACGACATAGAAGTCTCGAACAGCAGTTTGGACCAGATAGTAGACTTCCTGTTGGATCTGGTTAACAGGGAGATAGTCGAAAAAGGGAAGGACCAGATACCTGTGCCCAACATGAGCGAAGAGTTCGAGAAGAGAGTCGGCTTCATCAAGCTACACGGGAAGTTTGACGCGCAGAATGGTTGGTTCAAGAACTTGTCGACAATCCAGACGACGGGCGACGTGGTCGCGACGAGGCGTGGCCTTGACACTCTCGTCATCACGTGCGAGATAGGGCTGGAGGTGATGCAGTTCGGCTTCGAGAGCTACCAGGCCAACCTGGCTGGCATCTCCGTGAGGGGCCACATGACGGGTAGCGTCGCCAGCAACTCGATCACTCTTCAACTGGCCGCGACCGTCGACGGCGGTAAATGCAACGTCTCTCTGGAGCGCCTCACGATGGACCAATTCGACGGCGTCAACGTGGACCTGACGGGGCTCGGCAGCCTTAGTTGGCTGCTCCACAGCATCGCCGACTGGACCATCAAACACTTCAAAGACAACATCGTGTCCAGCATCGAGAACAACCTCCGCAGCGCCATCACGGGGATGCTCACCAAGTATCACTGCAGCGAGTTCGCGAACCTGCTGCGGGGCCTGCCTGAGGAAGAGATTCACCAAGACGTGTCAGTTTTGATCGTCTAGTCTCTAAATTATCGCAACATAGTGTTGCAATGCGTCAGCAAGATTGCATAACATTTGCTTAAAATGAAATGCATCTGTATTTCTATGCCATGTTTAACGATGATCTCGCGGACAGCCTATTTTGTAGAAATAATTCATACGTCATCTGATAAGTTGTAGTAGATCTTGATTTTTCATTTCGAGAATGACATAAGCAGGTACTATCCAAAACGAGATTTTGCAGGAGTGTCGAAAATTTGTTGTGGCTATATTTCGCATTGTGTATTCTGAGTTAACGTTGAATATTTTATTCTCCCATTAATTGGAGATGACAAATGAAAATACCTTTTATTTACTGCGTAAAACCTAAGAAAATATTTAGGACATTTCCTAACTAACGAACAAAATCAATTCCAGTCATTTGCTAACTATGCAAAAATTCATTCTTGCTATGTCGCCAACGGCCAAAGAATTTCACGTTTTTATAAAAAAAATTCAAATCTATTATTCGAAAAGAAAACTACAAAGAAATTATGTTCTTTATTATCTAGTATCTTTTTATTTGGGTGCAGTTACTAATTGCTTAAATATTATACATAATGCTTCGATACAACACATTGTCTCAAAGAAAATTATATGAAAACTTTTCACCCTAGGTCATTTCTTATAACGACGAATATTCGTCCACTGTTGACGTGCATGCAGTATACTATGATTTGTCACTTCACCACTACGATACATGAATTTGAAAGCCACTCGTGCGTTGCCATACGTAACCTTAGGAAAACGTACGACAAAACCTTTATTTCATGTGGATTCAGACGTACGGTATGTACCAGAAATTGATACGGCCATACAATGTGATGGTAAATTATTATTATGAGGATGTTATATGAACAAGAAAACTCGAAAATACTCAGTGTGTCTCAGTTTGTCGGGAAGTGCCAATATGTGCCAAAAATTCTGCATTTCATAGACATATGGAATTTTTTTACTGTTGAATTATTAGCGTAGGAATAAATTAACTTCTACAAATTTTAATGTATTTTAATTTTTCCAATTTTTTTTTTTAACTTTTGAATATTTGTAGTGATAAAATTAAAATATGTTTTGTTTCTGTATATTCTTTGTAAGTGACTGACGTTCTGAGGGAATAAGTACTCCAGTAAACAAGTTACCGTGTTCGCTTATTTGCCTTTACTGATAATTTACAGTGGTGGCTGATATCAGTATAGTAATAATATATGTATAATTTGTATTTTATTTTGTGCCTTGAGAACTGCATCCAAAGCTGTTCGCTAGCGTGCCCTTCAGAGACATTGAAACCCAGCAGTGGTATGCAATATGTGTATAAAAGCTGTTCACTGTAAAATGAGCAATTTTGAAAGCCCTGCTTAAGATCTGCTTGTATACACGATGTGTGTTCCTCTGCCTTATGTAAAATTAACATTGCTACGGGCTTCGTCACTTTATTCACACGCAGGTCAAATTAAACTGTGAAATTATTAAGAAAGTAAATATTTTGCAAATCTGTTCGTTTTTACACTTCGATGCATAAAAAAAAAAAGAAAATGAAAGAATTCATGTTAAGTTATCACAAATGGTCACCTTACACCTTCTTTTCGATGTTAATATATAAAAATATTTTCCATCCGTAATATATGCATGCATAGGTAAGTGACCTTTGTCTAAGGTAAATTTTTGAAGTGCTCACTTCATCATGAACAGCCTTTAAATAAGAATATGTGACTTTCGGCTATGGTGTTGGACTCGTTTAGTGTTGTTGCCCTGCTTTCTTATTGCTTACTAGTGACACAGAATTTGACGCGCGTTTATTTATTTATGTAACCTTGGTACAAGTTTTTGCCTTGCAAAAATTCAATAATTACGGCGACGTGCTATAATGTAGAACATTTTTTTTTTTATGACGATCATTGAGAAGCAAACATAAATATTTTACCGGAGTGCAGATTTGTGATATTTTTATTTGAAAGTATCAGAAGTCACTTTTGTACCACGCGCGCGCGCGCGCGCGCGCACACACACACACACACACACACACACACACACACACACACACACACACACACACACACACACACACATACACGCAAACACACGCACGCCACACACACACACACAGAAATTTTCAAGATATGTAATTAATTAATTTGCATTCAGCATTTTTCGATACGAGTAACGAAATGTGGACCATTTATTTTACACCTAGCAGAAATACCACGTAATACTTAAGTGGCTAGTTTCATATATCGTGCATTATGTGTGGTCATACTAAGATATGCAGCAGCTCAAAATTTTAACGACGAATTAATTAGGAAATGTAAAACTAATCGGAGCCTTTTTACGTTACTCTGGCTGTTTTCTTCCTTTTTCAGTTCGGAAGGTGTGGCAAATTCAAATATCAATAACAATAATATCTATATTTATGTTTTGACTTATGGTGAGCGTGTGGAAGCGTGGGAACTGCAGCATTGCAATAGATTAGAACCCACAAATTTTTATGTACACCAGCACTAGTATGCAAATTAACCATATGTGGTTTGGAATTGTCTGATATTTAATTTTACATTTAATTTATGATCTTTATTTTAATTCTAACTCTCTTGAATCCTTTTTGCAATTTTCTTATTTATTTCATTATTTTTCATGTGTGAGCTAATTTAGGAACCACCATTCATTTTCTTTTGTTTTTGTTACTGTCGGTCAAGAGAGTATCTTATTCTGAGTAATGGGGACTTAACTATGTTATGTTAATTATTTTTCACTTGTGAATTTTTATGTTTCAGAACATATTATTTTTATTTTTGAACACAATTTGTTTCTTTTGTTTGAAAGTTTTTATGTGTTATTATTAGTTGTATTTGTGTGGCCGGATATAATTGAGGCCATAGTAGTAAGTATGTTAGGAAGAAGCCGGAAGTGAAGGGGCTTCTGTGTACGGACCTATTGGTTCTTGGACGATTTTTAACGACAGAATTTTCCTATTTTAAAATCCCTGACATCAAGCTAAAATAGTTAGCTTATTTTGGTAACCGACGTAAGTTTAAGTATTTAGCCTAACCGAGTCAGTTTAAGAAGAGGGCTTGCGTTAAGAATTTGCATCAGATTTTAATAGTAGTAGCTGAGAGACGATAACGAGCATAGTGACGCCAAGGCGCCATGGTGACAGCATGGGCTACTTAATCTACTTAAGGTGACGCTACCCAGTTTTGAGTTATAAGACTGTGGACCAGTCTCATCTGTCTACTGGATTTTGATATTACAGATTTTGGGCTTCAAGATACATTAATTTTGACGAAGAATAGTTGCTGATTTAATTAGTTCCTGACTGTCACATTAGCCCAGTGGTACGAGACTTAACGACAGAGCTAGTGTCGGAGGAAATTACTAATTTGACTTAAGAATATTAGGAATCGAACTTTAAATTCGATTTTTCCCCGAGATCATTTATATTTCGAGAAGTTATTTTAATTTGTTTCAGTTTAATGTGAGAAAGTACTTGGATTTTACTTACAACTTTTATAAATGGAGCTTAGCATACTTAAGGCTAACTGAACGGCACACTTCGTATACACCTCACAGTAATTTAATTAATTTGGACTTTAATTAATTCTGAATCCAAACAAGCAGCTTTGCAGAATATTTTATTTTTCAACTTATAATTTTATTTTGTGTGAGTAATTAATTCAGTTCGAATGGCGGTATTATTGTAATTTTATTGCGTACTTGCAGACCAGAGTTTAAATTACTTATTAATTTTTCCATTTTAAACAGTTTCTCTTAATTTTTTTTTTTCATTTCTGAATTGCAAATTAAATAATAATTTTTAACAGCAGTCATTTTTCTTTTCTTATACGTTCAGTGATCTTGACTTTTCCCCAATTAAAATAGTTTAAGCTTATGATGTTTTAATTGATTTCATGGTACAGAGTTTGCGTATTTTGAGTGCTAGTGGTACCTTACATATGTATGTATTCAGGGTTCCTGAGACTACAGCAGCTGGAATGGAGTGTAAGTCTATTGGTAAAAAAATATAAACACTCTCTTCTGGCACTTGCATGCACAAGCTAGTCAACTCATCTCTTTCTCATACAGCCCTATATGTTCCGCAATTATTACGATATCTATCGGATATTTCACAACATATCTCTAAATATTCCGCTGCGCACGTCACAAACCATATGCTTACAATATTTATTTTATTGAGTGTAAACTATGTACGTCAGAAAACTACTGCCTTAGTAAATGTTGTTTCCTTATTGACGATCTATCCAACGATACCATCCATGTACGACCCTTGTTGCCATTTGAAATTTCACCCCACCACTGGTATGTTCGGTGGAAGGAATTATTACCAATCTTTGATTCATATTGGGTATAGTTATGACACTTTTTCGCGAACACCGGTGTCGTGTTGTTTCCGAGAAAAATGGATGATACGCTTACTGTGAATTATCCTGTATATTCTGAGATACATAAAAAAAAAAAAAAATGAATTATCCTGTGTATTCTGCCATACATAAAAAAGCATGAATTAACCTCTGTATTATGCCATACATATAAATATGAGTAGTAATTTTTATTAAAACTCTTTAATTAAGTTGTTTTCTCTGGATCGACGTTTTCTTTATTCGACTACAGTGCACAAATTATAAAGCAGGGAATTATGGTGTATAGTCTATTCGCGGTATATTCACACACTTTTTGAAATGATTGTTTCATAAATATGCTATGCACCACAAGCGTTGTATTCATCTGTTAACATAAAAGTATCTTATTTTTGGTGAAATCAAACTTTTGCCTATATTTTGTAAACAAATTCCAGTATTTCAAGTGTATTAATTATTTAAAAAAACCTTAGAGAAAATTGGTGTGTAGTTAATGTCTAGTGAGAATTAGTTCTCGTGCAAAATATTATTAAACGAAGTGCGTCCGAATGGTGCGCAGTGACTCTTTGCTGTGACTTTCTATGCCTGGTTATGCATTATTTAAATGAGGCGGAGAAATAGACTGAAAGGTGAACTTTAGGAGGGCTTCAGAAAATTTGGAAATTGCCGTGAATGGTCTATAGACAGGTATACTTTCAATGTTATTCGTAATTTTGTACACCATTATTGATAACAAACAAATATAGTAACATTCTGCAGCTTTTATTTATTCTTATAAAAATCAAAAACAAATTTTGAACTCTTCGCAGTATGCTAAAACGATTTTATTATACTTAATGCAATTTTTTCAGCATTTAACATACTGATAACAGCATTTTTACTGTAAATATATTACAATTTTTCCGATTAATGACAAATAATACATACCGCTCTTTTACAGCTGAGGGTTCACTCGATTTAGGTTTACATTTGATAATTTTAATGCACTCTGGTTCCCGCATACCCACTTAGAGTTGATAGTTCGAAATTGGGTCACTCACAGAAGGATGCAAAAATAACATTTTGCAACAATTTTACTTTTTATGTTTTACAGGTTTCCTGGAATTTTGTCCAATCATGTATATTAATTACATATATTCACAAACCCACGTGTTTTCGGAGAACAGACATTTGCCTCTTTTGGTGGGGACACACTCAAGATTGCCCAGAGGCTCGGTATTTATCTGGCTGTCCTAGCAGGTGCTTTAACTGCATTATACAGATTGTTTGGAATACGCGAGTAGTAGGGAAATGGGAAGTCTGGCACAAGGGGATTGGGGATACGAACGCAGCAGCTGACCGTCGCCATGTTGGAATTCCCTTTCTCCCTCGAAATTTACTTTACTTCCTTCAAAATTGACTAAATTTACCTAAAAAATTTCCCTTTTCTCCTAAAAATTTCTGTTTTAGCCCTATAAATTTCCCTTTCCCCCTGAAAAATTCCCGTTTTTACCATGCGGATTTGCGACCCAGGGTCAGGGATCAGCGACCCAGGTAACCTTGGGTCAGGGCAAGCAGACCGTTCAGGCCCTTCGACCATTGACCTTGAACTTTGACCCTAACAATACCAAAAAATCAGAACAAATTCCAACTAATTCAAAAAGTTTCAAAAAATCACCCAAGAATATTATTAAAAGTTATTATAAATGTATAATTAGAAAATTATTAAAAAATTATTTTAGAAATACTTACATTTCTAGAGGTCACACCTCACCTATACCCATTCCGCCATCTTGGTAGATGACCACCATCTTGGTAGACATCACCCATCCACCATATTGGATGCAGGTAACCTCGATCTTGGCCACATGACTTTGAATGACCTTGAAAACAAAAACTAAAAAAAAAAACGCATACAAGTCGGCAAGCATATGACATTACAGATTACCACCGCCATATTGGATGCAGTAAACTCAACCTTGAACTCTCGACCTTGAATGACTTTGAAAACAAAAACCCGAGAAAAAACGCATGAAAGTCGGCGAGCATATGATGTTACAGTCTATTACCACCATATTGGATTCAGATAACCTGAACCTTGATCCCATGACCTTGAATGTTGAAAACAAAAACCCGAAAAAAATCATAATCTCAGCAAGCATATGACATTACAGACTATTGCCATCATATCAGGTGCAGATGACTTTGACCCCATGGCATTTAGGGCCTTGAATAAAAAAATTCCCTAAAAATCCCAAAAAAATATAAAAAAGTTATTAAAAATTTATTAATTACAATTATTTTAAAATTATCTGAAAAAGTGTTTGTAAAACTTATTTTTAAAAATTTACATTTCCAGAGATCTCCTCAGAACCACTCCCAGCAGACGATTGTCGCCAATTGATATTGGCTGTTCAGTCAAAGGGCCTCCATCCCCTCACCCCACTCCCATCACTTTCGACCATTCTGTCATAAGCCGTAATCTTGGTTTTTTTCGTTTGTCATTTGTTTATACAGCCCTGGAGTTTACCTCTCATCTTTGGTCGACTATCATACTGGATTTCATATGTTTTCATCACCTAAGTGGCACTAGTGTATTATACAGCCCTGGAGTTTACCTCTCATCTTTGGTCGACTATCATACTGGATTTCATATGTTTTCATCACCTAAGTGGCACTAGTGTAGTGTATTAATTCACCCACCAGCCTCCACCCATATTTGTTTATTTTTTTAAGTATAGATTGTGCTGTCGGTACCCTCCATGATGGATTATATTTTTTAACACATAGGTAGTCTCGATTATGCTGCCTGCTATCGGCCTATACTGTATGGTGACATTGGCCAATCCTGCAAAGTGCATTAACTGTCACATTTAATTTTCTTTTTCCTTTATTCTTAAATGCAATTATTTCTATTTAAAATAATTTTCTAAAATAATTTTTATCGAAAATAATTTTTATTTAAAATCATTTTTACATAAAGCAGAAGAGTTTTTATAAAGTGAATAAAATGCAATATTTTTAATGTATATTTTTTTATTTACAAAATTTTACACACAAACATTTCTTTAAGGTGATTATTTCAATGGCAAGAAGGGGACATCACATTTTTTCATAAGAGGTTGGTATGGGTTGGTTCTCGTTCTCAGCTGCAGATGATATACAGAATCGAGTGTCCAGCTTGAACACTTCATTATCATTTCTTCTCCCTCGCAGCATACCTTTTGTATATATTACCATTTACACTCTTTTCGAGGTCATATTCATTACAGAGTGTTACATTATGGGCCTTGAAAAACATTCTTCAATGTTCGTCCTGGTTCGGTTCTGGTTTCGTGTGGATACATTCCAGACATATAATATATTTTAGAGGCCCTTGTATTTCAAACTCTTCTGTAAGTTGGTTTGTTAAATTTTGTCTCATACTTGACAGGAACGAGTAAACATCCAACGACGATGCTGTCGGATTCGGAGCAATGTAATCGTTCAGAATGCCCTTAATGCAGATTGCTTCAGAAAAATTTCACTGGCATTAGGTTTGCCTAGAACATGGACAGGTTTTCGGGCATAACGTTTACACTTTTTAAATGGTTGTTATACGACTCATAACAAAGTTTTCTCTGGTGGTTATGTTGTCTGGAACACCTTTTACTTCATAACGCATGAACTTACGGCCACACTTGTGACAGCCAAGAGTCAAATAAGGACATTTTGTCATCTTTCTTCTTGTGGCTACGTGCATGACAGCTTTTACTGTAGATATTTCCATAGTAGCGACACGATCGAGCCGATATCGACAGCTAATTGTCCATACCGTCCACATGCACATCCCCACTTACCGATGGTAGCATAATTGCATCATCACTTACTGTACAAGGTAGCGATGACATGTTTACATCATCATTGGATACAGCAGTACTTCTAAGTCCATCACATGTTTGTGGCGACGACCATACATATTCCGGTTTTGTTGGTGGAGGAACAAGTCCTGTATATGTTTTCGAATGTGTACAGATTGTCAGTACGAGCAAACAGACGAAGGCCCTTGTCACACTTATATGCCATGAGGAGCGGTTTCATCTTACATTGATGCTTTTCGTATCGTCTGACATTGCTGATATTCGCAAAGGCTTCATCATAATATATGCATCGAAGTCTTGACACTGTTGGCTTGGGTTGCAATGCCGATGGAGCTGCTATAGGTGGCCCAACCGAAGAGGTCGATGGCGCTGTCGACGTCATGCCTGAAGTCGTCGATGGCTTCACAGTTGTAGGCAACCCACCCGAAGAAGTCGATGGTGCTATCGACACCATGCCTGAAGAAGTCGATGGCACCGCATGTACGACTCCCGAATAAGTCAATGGCACTCCTGTAGCTACCATTAGTTCTGGAGTACCCGAAGACATCGCAGATGCAGAATAAGATTTAGATGCGAAGATGAGAAGCTAGTCGAGACGATCCACCTTTCACAAGAGCTGCTGTCAAACTAAGTCTCACAGCCGATATCCCTACAGTATGCATAAGCAAGACGTATGATGTCATATGATGTTGAACAAATCATATTATGCCATTCATACATCGTGTGGACACCGACTAGCCAATCACCGAGTTGTCACGTGATTGCAGCTGACCAATCACGTGCAGGCACTGAGACATCACATTCAAATGTTAGAGAAATTCTTTTGAGGACACTATAAAGTTATATCATTTACTACGGAGCCGGTCTGCCATAATATTTGAATTTATTTATTGTTTTAAATTTAAGTCTGCTAATTTATTTTAAACCTGCACATTTTGTCATAATTTTAAATTGGATGAAATCTTTTTAATGCTGCTCTACATAATTGTGGTCATCAGTAAATGTTGCTCCACTACATGTGTAGGTTTCTTTTTTTTTTCTGTAGTTTGATACTATGATAAGGGTATTTTTATAAGTGTCTTCTTGTTGAGAGAATTTTTTTTACATGCAAGTTTCTTGTCAAGTCCGAGCCTCAGTGCGTACATTTACCCAATGTTTAATATACTAATGTTGTTAATCTATATATCTCACAATAGATACAGTTTTTCAGTTTCATTCCATGTGGGCCTAAAGTGTTACAACACCTAGCAATATTACAATACAGTACGCACGTTAAAGTGCAGCCCAGTCGTGAGTCATAAAAACTAGTAGTGAATCATATCAAAAGTTTTAAAGTATGTGATATCTTCTAAGCCATGTACCTAATAATCCCATCTTGTATTTTGTTACAATTTCTTAGAAATCAGTGGGCTGATCCAGGTTCGTTAAGGGGTGGAGGTAATAATTAAATAAAAGAGTTCGTTATAACTTCCTAATTGTATTAAAAATAACTACAAGCAACATTATCTTGACCCAACATCTTATAATAAATGGATATCACTGGCTGTTTACAATTAATAAATTTAATTAATACAATTTACAATTACCTCTAAATTAATGTAATTAATTAAAAATCAGTCTCAATAGACAGTGTATCAAAAATTATTCTATTATTCTATAAACTATATGTCTATATTTAACCGGTCAGTATTTACATTAAAGTTGGTATCACATGTTCATTCATTCCCACCACAGTTTAGTCCAGATCCCACCGGTCCGCAGTGTACTGGAATTCTACGAGTGCCCTCATACACAATATTCTTCTTTCGTCGCGTATAACGCCCTCTCGACCATTCAAACTACAATCTCCTCGTCCTTCATTGCCTCGCAATCTCCTTTCGTCGTCTGTTCCCTTCGCTGTAGCTCAGTTTCCCAACTCAGCCAATTGGCTTCCACAGAAAGATTGCCGAAAATTGGACCACCACAATATTTATAGGGTCGTAGGCCATCGCCCAAAAATTTCTCTAAATGCCGCATTGCACAGAGGGTCCTAGTTCTCATAATATTCTTGCGCATCCTCTAAACTCATAGGCTTCTTAAGCACGGGAACGAAGGGCTCAAACGCCAGCCAGGAGCCGGTAGACATGATGGTGCAGACCACCTGAGGGGGAGAGGAGTGTTGAGGGGGGTCAGCCCTCCCAGAGCTGGCCTGTGCATAATGGGAACTCATGCAAAAGGCGAAAGATCACTTGTATACCACTGCCCACACCTTAAGTCTATTCGTCCCGAACATACTCTCCAACACTTGGACCTTCGTAAAGTATCAGTTTGACGTTGTGGACAACATTAGCGTTCGCCCGAGAGCACTGTCGACAAATACGGTAGACCACATCATTTAACTGTTTCAGGATCCTGTACAGGCCTTCCCAACATTTCTGTAGCTGCAGGCAATATCCCTTCCGCCTCTGAGGGTCGTACAACCAACCCAGCAGTCCTTTAAAAATCTCTTTAGGAATTCTCCAATAATATCGTGTTTTCATTCTGTCACTATTAATTTTAAGGTGCCTCCATGCAAACTCATGAATGTCAACTAACTTTCGGCATAGTTTAATGGCATAATCTAGAAAGACTTATTATTCTTCCACTGCACATCTGAACAGCAGGTCACCAGAGAGGCGGAGCTCTCTCTCAAACAGCATCCTTGAAGGTATTATCCTTGTAGACATATTGACTACCGTACAATATGCCAGGATAAATAAGGGTACCTTGGAGTCCCAATCTTTTTGGTTGTCGTCTACAAAGATCACCAACTACTGTCCCAGGATAATATTTAACCTCTCGGCCATCCCATCTGACTGAGGTTGTAATGCTGTGTTACAAGTTTTCTTCATTCCTAAAATCCTCGCTACCTCTTGGAAGAGAGATGCTTCAAATTTCGTCCTTGCTCATAATGAACCTCAAGAGGCACTCCAGACCTGGAAAAAACATGCTCTACAAGTGCATCAGTTACCATGCCAGCCTCTTTGTTTGGTACCAGTATCACCTCAGGCCACTTTGTGAAATAGCCTTGTGCTACCAGGAGTTACTGGTGCCCCCTATAGGTGACAGTTAGTGGTCCGAGAATGTCTACTACCTTCATCTCAAATGGGGCCCTAACATTGTATTTTTGAAAGGGGCCTCTTCACTTAAAACTCGGGTCCTTCCTCGCAGTACATGCAAACCACAGACAGCGCCATTTCTCAACATCCTCCCGACAGTGCAACCAATATAATCTCATTCGAACTCTGTTGAAGGTCTTATTTACACCGAAGTGCCCACCTGCTGCTGTGTTCTGCAGTTCTCTTAGCACTTCTGACATTCAGCATTCAGGTAGGACTTTGTTTCCCATCATTACTATCCCAGTTCCTGTAAAGAGAATTCCACTGTGCCCAGTATGCCTTGACTGCCATGCCTAGGCTAAATATCATGTCCCACCTTGTCGATGCCCTGCTTCCTTCCACTTCAATATTATATGCAAGGTGGGGTCACGCAGCTAATCATTTCTTATGTCCTTATCGTCCCATGTAGGTGACCCATCGCAAGATACAGGGCCTTGAATTCTTATCCTCCTTGCTTGCCATGATACACAACCATTTCCCTCCTGGCATTCAGAATTACAACAGAATGGTTCGCATGGTCTCTGGCAAAGTGCATCTGCATTGCTGTGAAGGCATCCAGACTTATGATGTATTTCAAAGTCATGTTCTTGCAGGTATCTGTATCCACCAGAATATTGGCACTTCGGCATTCTAAAAATTTTTGTAGCCAGCATAAAGAAGCATGATCAGTTCTTAGGACGAAGTGTCTGCCACACAGATACGGGTGAAAATGTGCAATTACCTTCACCACTGCGAGAAGCTCCCTCTGTGTCACACAGTAATTCCTCTCATGCTTGTGTAGCACCTTACTGAAGTATTACAGTGGCCTCTCCTTTCCATCCTGAATCTGAGGATTAATGATCGTGGCGAAACTTTGCAGAAATCGACTGTAGTAAGCACATAAGCCCAGGAAACTTCCTATTTCAGTGCCATCCTTTGGTAGAGGTCAAGATCTTATTGCTCTGATCGTTTTCAGGGTTTGTTTCAATCCCATGGGCTGATACAACATGGTCCAAGAAATTCATTCTCTTTTGGAAAAAGTGGTATTTCTTAGGAACTAATTTCTGGTTGGCTGTAGCAACTTTCTGAAACACAGAATGTAGGCGTGTCAGGTGCTCTTCCAATGTTCTTCCCATTACCACAATGTCGTCTAGGAGCACCTGGAAAATATCTAAGGGCAGAACTTTCTCCATCAGTCGTTCGAAAGTGGCATGGGCATTGCGTAGCCCAAAGTGCATGGCCTTGAATTGGAAGGTTCCTTTACCTTGGATACAGAAGACAGTCTTTTCTTTGTCTTCTGGGGACACCTCGTACTACCAATACCCACTCTTCATGTCTAAAGTAGAAAAGCACAGTGAACCTGCTACTCTATTCAGTGTGCCGTCTATCCTAGGTAGTAGGTAAGAATCTTTTTTGGTCTCATTATTAAGACAAATTCGAAGCACATATATGTTTTTTACGTCAATCCCATTGGCAGAGATGCAACAACTGAAATTTTCCCGGAAAAGGGGGGGGGGAGGGGTGTCAAACGGTAATTTCACGGTTATTCTTTTCTTCGTAAAGGACAGAAAGTTCAATATGAAACTCGTCCTCAGTTAGGATTGTTTCCTTTCAATAACAAGGATTTTACACTGTGTCGTCTTTAAGTAACAGTTCGTTAGAATATTATTATATTCATTTGATTTTTAACTTATTAACAAATGAATCATATATCAAGTGTAACAAAATTATATTATGTATAAATATCAGTCTACTTGAATGATGAAATGCTTCTTTGTTAGCCAATCATAAATTAACACAGATATCATAGCTGTTTATGGTCTAAGATGTTCATAATTGAAGAATAAATGCCATCTAGTTAGATTACACTTTTCTTTAAATAACACACACTGTTTACAAAATTTTCAATTTAGTAATGCAGAGTTTTATAAAATTAATAGCATTGTACTAAGTAAACTGCGAATAATCAAGTGTACTGGCAAAAACGGCCAGATCATTCATTATTTAATTATTAAGTAAAAATGTGTCAGATCAAACTCAAATGAAAATTGTACAGTCGTGTTCCTTGTCATTACAACTATTTTGTAAAACAAACAAAAGCCTATCGATATGTACTCCTTTAGTTTTACTCAACTTTGCCAGACAGTTGCACCCGATAATATTATTTATGTTAATTCATAAACTTTACTTCAGCCACCTTTTGCTGGTGACAATGTAATAAGATCAAATGATTCAGGCTCACTTGACTCATTGTAGTTCGCAAATAAGTTTCAGTTTCATAAGCATTAAAAAGGACCATTTATCAGAGGTTGATGAGACAGGAATAACCAGAAGCTAACGAATTAATTCTTAAATATATAAGTATTTAATATTGCATTCATTTAAACTTTGCTACTATGATTGCGACAATATTGAGACTTTAATACAGGTAATGTAACATTTCCAGAAAGAGACTTGATTTGATGAGGTCGAAATTATGTTCACTCATAACTGCATATACTTCTTCACTTTATTCTGTAGGTAGGTGAAAGGATGCTTTTACAAGTGTACAGTATTTCTCGAGCCCTGGTTGTTTAAAGATGTTATCGGCTTCTCCTATAAAAAAATCCACAACTTTAAACTATATCATTTTACACAAGTCTTTCGCTATAGCCAACAACTTGGCTCCCACGGGACTTGTGTGATAAATGCATTCAGGTGCATGCTTGTGTGAAGGAAGTGAGGAAGAATTGGGTTAAATTCACCGATTTTTTATTCCATGTGGTTAAAAAATTAGTAGTAGGGAAATGTATGTTGAACACCAAGTGATTGGGGACGCACAGTCGGAGCCGGGGAAGCCGCCAAGTTGTGATGTTAACCGACCGCCATCTTAGAAGTCATCATCCTTCTAACCCTGACCAATGACCTTAACCTTTAACTCCAAAACGCCCCAAAAAATCCTTTAAAAAACCTATAAAGCCCTAAAAAAATCCCGAAAAATGCCAAAATATTCCAAAAAATTCTTCAAAAATTCCCAAAAAATTATTAGAAATTATTAAAAAAAACTATTAAAAAAGGATCCCAAGAAATTACCAATTTTTCCGGTGCAGGCGAGAGGTATCAGCGACTCTGAGTCAGGGATCAGCGACCCAGGTGACCAGGACCACGGTTACAGGGGTGAGGAGAGCAAGACCATGACTTTTGACCTTGACCTTTGACCCAAAAATTAAAAAAAATCCAAAATATTCCGAAAAAATTCTAAAAAAATCCTCAAAAATATTACTACAAAATTATAAAAAATTATTAAAATTATTAATAATAACTTAAATTTTCGAAGTCATATTTCACCCATTCCCATTCTGCCATTTTGGTAGGTGCAACCAACAGCCATCTTTGTAGACGACTGCCATTTTGGTAGGCGACTATCATCTTGTTAGGTAGCCACCATTTTAGTAGAAATCACCCAACCATCATATTGGAAGCCAGTGACCATGACCATGATCTCATGACCTTAAATGACCCAGAAAACACAAACTCGAGGAAAAATACATATGTCATTAGTCATATTACATTACAGACTATTATCACCATATTGGATGCAGACAACCTTGACCCTATGACCTTGAATGACCTTGAAAACAAAAACTCGAGAAAAATACATAAAAGTCAGCAAGCATATTAAGTTAGATACTACTACCGCCATATTAGATGCTGACTACCTCGACCTTGACCCCATGACCTTGAATGACCTTGAAAACAAAAAAATGTGAAAAAATACATCAAAGTCAACAAGCATAATACATTACAGATTACTACCTTATCAGACGCAGACTATCTTGACATTTACCTCATGACCTTGAATGACCTTGTAAAACAAAAACTCGATAAAACTATATGCAAAGAGGCAGAAACTAGCCGAGACTATCCACCTTTCACGTCAGATTCTGTCAAAGTAAACATCCCAGCTTACCTCCATATTGCTTATAAAATACGAGTATGTAAGCACTATTTTTATTATAACCTTGAACCAATCGTATTACACCATTAGTCCATTGTTCGGTCACCAACCAGACAATTGCCTGGATTCCACATGATTGCAGCTGACCAATCAAGTGCAGACACTGAGACACCACACATAGGCAGGTAGGCAGGCTTTAGATGCTAGTTCCTTGACCACATTGCCATGCAGTTATATATTCGTCAGTTGCTTCCTGACAAGTTCTTCGCTCAACTATAAATCATGGTCACACCTAACATAGACAACTGACTCCTACTGTCAGACCGACCCCTCACAAGACTGATCCATTGCCAATTGACCCATGACCCACGACCCATTGACCCGTAATGACCCCTGATTGCGGTGTTGACCCCTAATGAGCCCAAAACGATCCCTAAATAACCCCTGATTGTGTAACTGACCCCTTATAAACCCAAAACGACCCCTAAATAACCTCTAAATGACCCTGATTGCGGTGCTGACCCCTAATGACCCCAAAATGAATTCTCCACCACCACCTTGACCCCTAACGACAATTTTTAATATATATATATGCCTTTCAGGAGTTTGTCCCCGCTCATGGTAT
Source organism: Dryococelus australis (assembly GCA_029891345.1). Taxonomy (NCBI): domain Eukaryota; kingdom Metazoa; phylum Arthropoda; class Insecta; order Phasmatodea; family Phasmatidae; genus Dryococelus; species Dryococelus australis. Next base: position 325,545,521 of record CM056994.1, read on the forward strand.
TCGATGTGAGTAAATAGGACGAACGTATTACCTCCAATTTAATTGATTTTTGGATCGAATTCACGACACATGAAAATATGCCTGCAACAGGCACACATCCTGCCTGATACTTCACGACCAGCTTGTATCGTACAACTGCGAGACAAGATCGTAAAAATACTGTCGTGAGTACGGCTGAGAATATATAAGTATAATAACTGTTCACACACTAGTGCTGTTTATTCGCCTTCGAGCATCGAAAGATTCAAGGTTCGAGCATGTGTTGAGTAGTGGACAGTCGCATGTCAAATGGTGAGGTTCCGAGCTTGCCACAATTCCTGGTTCAACGATGGGGACGTCGAGTAGTGAAAACAGAAGATTGAAATTAATAAACCTGTGTATGTTTTCTCATTTTGTACAGTAAGAAATAGAAAATTAGATTGTTAGAAATATATTTGGTGGTTTTATATTTTAAAAGCTTACTTTATATAAATTATTTTTAACAAATATCCTTATGTTAGAAATAAACACAAAAAATTTAATATGACAATTTACGTACTTCGCAGGAATGATCCGTGTCACCATTCGGTACAGGTCGATAGCAGGCTGAATAATCGAAAAATTAGTGCTACCTAGACATTGAAAATAGTATAATTTGGAGGGCAGCGACAGCACCACCTATACTTTAAAAACATAAATAAATATGGCTTCCATCTGGTGGCTAAATCGCCAGCTCGTCTGGTGGATATATCGATCATTATTTCGCTAGTGCTAGCTAGGGAAATTGTCCCAGGGCCCGGTCTCTGAGGAACCTAGGATGTAGGAGTTAAGATATTTTAAAAACGATTTACACTTACTGCAAAATTGGGAAACAGTCTTAAATATTTGAATGCTGTGATAAATGTTATAATGTTGTAAACAGCGTGTTTATGAACATGTGCAAAAACTCGGGAACGTGATTCGTGACTGGAAAAGATGAAGATTGATGCAGGACACCCATGATCCATATTAAATATTAAGCTGTAGAAGGCCCTAAAGTTGGAGGGCGACAAGCATACTACGGGGGATACTAAACAAAGTACTTGTGTTAGAGGAAAAAAAATTGGTCTTGGATTAATGGACGGTATGGTCGTCGTACACACTCCCATCATGAAAATAATAGGGGTCGGTACCCTTTGATTGCATGCAATGTTTACACCGTGATGTTAAAGTGATTGTGGATACTATTAAATGAAGCAAGATGTTGTAATTAGCAAATAATTCCCCCTGGTTACAGCCGTTTCCGGTTAAATGGCAAAAGAAGGGTACAGTGGTAGCGGTATCATGGCCCGGTGATGTAGGCAACCATTCCTGCACTCAGAGGAATTCAGCGGTGATTCCCCGCCGAATGAGTGAAGAGATTTTGGCAGCTCGTAACAGCGAGGTCTTGATAGTCGATGAGGGTGATTGAGGAGAGTCCGGAGCACTGCCGGAATGAAATCGGGGCAAAAGGGAGATCCCCGAGAAAACCCACTGACCAGCGGCATCGTCCGGCACGACGTGTTACATCGTGCATCATATCGCCATGTGTTTAACGAAGCCAAAAAGGAGTTTCGTTGACCAAACTGTGGGATAGGAAGCGCCGATATAATAAGAATAGATCGACCGAGTAGAGAACTGTAGTAACCATACCTAGAAAGTTGGTGTTCGCCACATAAGTAATATATTAATGTGGAAAACAGTAAATATATAATAAATGAGGTGATAACGCAGCAGTGCCGGAATGCAAGAAGGGGGTAAACGGCAGATCCCCGAGAAAACCTGCCGATCAGCGGCATTGTCCGGCACGATTCTCACTTGCGAAAATCCGGGGATGACTCGAACGGGGATTGAACCCGGTTCGCCTCGGTGAGATGCGAGCAATCTAGCCACTCAGCCACCACGGCCCCGTTGAACTCGGGACTGATGTTTTATTTTACGAGTATTGTCTATGCCGCTGCTGGAATTCTTGGATTGTTACTCTCCCTTCAACAACCGCCACCCGGCAATTTACGCATTGTCGCTGTGCAGTCGAACCAGTATGTTGAATGCACTGACGAGCGAGTGGCGATCTACCCATCACACACATGGTGTGACGTCAACAGCAGGACTGCTTTTTTAGTGGTAGATGCGTGAACTAGCTCTAGCAAACGACAGACAACAGAATACCTTGCAACATTTACCATTCGTCAGTGCTAACAACCAACATAAAACCTTACATGTTATTATCAAACAATTAATCAACCAGAGCAACGTTTCTCACGAATTATTAGTAACTATATTTGTTATCTTATGCCCCTTTTATGTTAATTATTGTGTTTTAAGTGTACAGATGATTATACATTTTCAAAATTTCAATGATCTGATCTGACGGCTAGTTGGCTGTATTTCTACACCAGCCCTCATTTCAGTGAAGGTTATTCTTTTTAACCGTCTAAAAATTTTATGTTGTTTAATTCAATTCATGTTTATCTTGTTTTCATTTTTTTTGTTGTACTTGTGTTATTAATATTTTTTGTTCATTATCATGTATAATTTTCAAGGCCTTTGGCAGTTTTTTGACACGTAAAGCCAATAACGAATTTAGAAACTGTTAAAGGAGGACGTAAGAAACGAATGGAAAGATAGAAATACTTTTTCGTGTTCTGATATAGTCCATTAACGGTTTATTCGGATGTTATGAAACAAACATTAAAAAAATTACCCTAGGAGTATTATGTTAACCTGTTTTTTAAATAACTTATAAACCATAAGTAAATAGGCTAAAAATTATTACCTTTAGAACTCTTATGTTTTTGAATAAATTAAACTTTAACTTATTATCGTCCATAACTCGTGATATTTATTTCGTATTTAATACGAATCAAAAACGGTGAGAGCAGCGATGTGTTGCCAACGGCTGTATTAAGAAATAGTTCACAGTTATAATATTATTTAAACAAAGTTTTTTGGTATGATATTTGTAAATTAAACGTTGCCTATTGAAATATTTAAATTTTTAGGTAGCCCTAATGGAAATATATTTTATTTTTACAGTTAAAAACATCATCGCCAAATACGGCGCGTAGGCCCTAGTGTCATGGTGTTTTTTTTTTTTTTCGACCGAGAAAGAAATTGTAGGCGGAGCGAAGCTTGTAACCCTATCTATTTATCTGTCTGTCTCTATCCTTCGGGAAGTTTCGCACTGCTGCTGGGGGGTTATTCATATTTTTAATTGTAACGCATTTCATACTTATTACAGCGAAAATATTGATTCTTGAATTTGTAATATTTAACTGTAAAGAGATTTTAATGTTTGAATATATATATATAATATTTAGAATTTATGGCGGGAGGGTTACAAATCTGAAGTTGGCAGAAGTGGCGAATGGCGACATGGTGGCGACGTTTATTTTTCTTGCTCCAAAAATACTTTAAATTACCACATAAAGTTTTTACACGTTGTGTTTTTCAGACCTACCTAGGCAAGTTACGATGCTGTGTTAAATCTGTGTTTCGGTGGCATTAATGAATATTCTGTAACGTGTGTGTCAGTACCCGGTGCATCCGAAAGGATGCGGCTACTTCGTGGCCTTTACGTTCGCCCTGTGCGTGATTGCAAATGTTGGACGTGCGAGATTTATGTAAGTTTTTTTACCGTCAACTGTTTTAATGACAAAGTTAATTATTTTAAAATTAACTATGTTTATTCATCACGACGTAACTTCGCCATAGGTCATTTGAAACACAATTGTATAACGTGCTTTCGTTTTTGTAATCTTAATATTTGTCACAATCCCAACCAATTACTAAGCCCAGGCAGATAATTTAAATCAACAATTATATAAACCTAGTAAAAACGAAGTACCTGTGCAAGTATTATGAGCGGAATGAAAGTTACGGTAGGCCTATTTGTGTGCATGTTTACCACTTTCTTTTAAGTTTGTTACTGATTTTTTTTTTTTTACAAAAAAAAAATAAGCGACACGAGTTGCCTGTTTGAATTTACTGTCTTTCTCGTTGGACTGGTTGCTCCTTCGTTTTAATATTCATTCCAACTAATTCCGTCCTTCTAACGAAATAAACAAAAAACACATCAATAACAAGAGATTAAATACTACAGTTCATTCCCCCACAGTTGTAACAAGGTAAAACACAGTCGCTGCGAAATATTAACGTTAATTATATGTAATGTGCTATATCGTGTGTAACAAATACGTTAACAATGTCAAATAATAACCGGAAGAACGATCGTAAACACAGACATTGCTAAAAAGTCATCAAACTGACCTAAATGTGGTTATTGGCCTAAATTGTGAGTATTTGTACCTAATGTTTTTTTTTTAATTGGCAGTATTCATTGAACAGCTGTAAACTGTAAACAATGCATTTGACAGTTTAAACATAGAAGTCACATGACAGCGTTTATTTTTACGTGTAGCGGAAGGATACGTAATTGGTAACCAAAAGAATAAATTTAGCAGGGCTTCATAAAAGTATGAAGTAACCGTGAATGGAATATAGCCATGATTTGTTCCATGCCAGTTGCAACTCCTTTTACTTCGCAAGTCATAACCTTGCCCTGACATGGATAATAAAATTATCTCCTTGTTTTTGCACAAATGTCTTGTTATAGAATAAAAATTGTCATTCAGAAAAATTTTCGCTCTAGAAAATGATTTTATTATTTTTCGTTTTTTTCTCAAATCATACACTATTCATACTCCACCTCCATGACATGTCGGTTGAATGTATTTGAGGGATGGTGTCCCCTGTACAATTTCCGATCCCTCCCCCTTCCAATTTAAAAATAACACCTGGTAAAGGCTTTTATAAGCTGTTCACGGCACTATGAGCACTCTTGAAATCAGCCTTTGAATAAGATCACTGTTCAGTACATACTGACAATACAAGCCCTCAGTTAATTTGCCAGCGAATTTGGGGGGGGGGGGGTGGGGGGGACTTTATCTTGAAGTTGTATTGCGAGCAAAGCATTTAAAATTTTTCGTAGGCCTAAAATAAGCTGGTATTATTTTGCTTTCTACACATTAGGATAAATACTGACCAATTATTAACACTCATAGATTACTAACAATTTCAAGTTTTCACGTGACTGTTGCTTGAATAAAGCCGTGTTAAGGCCGTACAATTTTAATTTTTTTAACATATGGCGGAAGGATTCACAGTAAGGAGAAAGGCTTTAGAAAGTGCTCACTCAACCCTCAAAGGACTGTAAATAAATTAATGAATAAGTAACGCCATACTGTGTCAGTGGTTTATTGACGTAGGTGTATATATATAGAGAGAGAGAGCATTATGGATGTGCTGGTCTCGCGGCTAACTGGTGGAAGCTGCAGGTATGGTGAGGTTCTTGGCCGCCTGCATGCATTTGTTCACGGAGAGGCGGTACGGCTGGTCCAAGATGGCGCGGCATCCGAACCCGCCTTTGCGGTGGATGGCTGCGTAGTCGTAGCAGTCGATGTCACCATCCCCGTTGCAGTCCTGCAAACAAAACATCTTTATAAATGGCTCACAACTTGGATTCCGTTTCACAAACTATTTTAGTAATTAATATTTTTCAATTAATTTGAGAAGAAAGAGGAAGTAAACGTTAATATTCAACTTAAGTTCCTTACCTTGCCCTGAATTACAGACCAAAACTCTGAACTCGTATTGTAGTTCTGTTTGACAGACTAGGCAATAAAACTGTATAAATTTTATCAAAAAAATTACAATATAATGGTTATTAACTGAGACGTTATGTTTCAAATGGAAGGTAAGAAAAATATCTTAAGATATTTAGTTGTAGTTCCGAATTTCTGAAATCATGTATCAGTAAAAAAAATTAGTTGTGTCCAATATGGCTTTTGAGAACAACTGGTAACTGACTCGCACGATGTCTAAAAAACCACATATACAGGACGTGTCTACATTCCCATTTAACATTGTAAGGGCTTGCAGTGAGGACCAAGATGGTTACGTTTAGCATAGGAACTTATGTGCGGTAAGGTACCGTTTGCCAGCGACAAACAAAACACCACCACATCACATGTTGACCTCTCCCGTGTCTGCAACATAATGTACGTTGTTTTTCTTCTGGGTCCACTTACAAGAAGGGCTCGATGGGACGACTAGCGACGTCTTACACAAACACTGTACCTACGTACCATGTTCTGGTACACACGATCACCAATACCTGGACGTCCAGGATCCGCCGCAGCCATAACACAGGTTTGGTAAATCAAACCCTTCATGTGGCCCCACAGGAAGTAGTCTTGCGGAGTCAAGTCGGGCGAACGTGCAGGCCAAGCAATCGGGCACCCGTGAGAGTATGTGGAAGACAATGCGGGTGCCAATGACTAGGGTAGTACGTGCGTCATTCGACGGTCACGTGATGTCCCACGTACGCAACAGGTTTCTTTACATGCCATACACTGGATGTTGTGAGCTGCCGGGAGACACGTCGATCTGTTGACGTTCGTATCTGCTGTAGTGCTTGTGTACAATTTGTGATTATCCTCCTTGACGTGAAGACGAACTGCAATTCTTTGCCAGTGTGTTGCTGTTGAACATGGAAAACTATACGTTTAGGGAGTACGCCGATATGATGTTATTGTTCGGCGGTGGTGTTTTGTTTGTCGCGGGGAAATGGTACGTTTCCTCACATAAGTTCCTATGCAAAACGTAACGGTCTTGGTCCCCACTACAAGCCCTTACAATGTGTAATGGGAATTTAGACACGTTCTGTATACATCCTTGGCCTAGCCAGGATTAGAATAAAGAGTGTCTAGGTCAGAAAAAGCCTTCGCGACATCCTCCACAGAGTCACATGAACCAAACACTGACATGCTCATTCATGATGGTTCTCAAATTTGCCCCGAGAAAAGCTAAATACAACTTTGTCATGGAATTGCGGTTTCTAAATTTGTTGGAATGTAGCTCACGTGACTCCGAGCTTGACTTCGTGTTGTTTGCCAATGGAATAAGTAACGGTGAATATCGGCTGTAACACATTACTTGATATTACATGAGAGAGTGTAGTTAATACCTATGCAGAGCCACACAACTAGAAAATCAGGAATCCTTAAATCTTCTATCGGCTCGGCTATTTCCTACTGTGTTAGGATTTGAGTCAGATACTCTTTCAATCTGTTTCATAACTCGCTTGACAATATTCGGCATGCATTGGTGAAGTTATTTATCGCCAATTAGTAACACAATCTGTAACATCACATATACTAGTACACTACTACTACTGAGCATTCAAATACTAACTTCTTTGGAAATAATAGAAGACGAACAACGGTAGATTTGATTTTACGGAGGTTTAATGAAGAACAGATGGAAAACTGATTTCATGGATCAAAATGAAGCTCATATTGCTCAGAATATTGACTACTTAGATAATAACATGGCTAAGAATATTACTAAAAACATTATGAGCCATTAAGAAGATAAAATTTAGTATTTAACTCTACGTTTATAGGCCGACATCAGTTAGCCAATCTAACTTTAATTCACTGCCTTTAATTGTACCTTAGGTCTTTGGTGTAGAAAGTTGCACCATGTTATGACTCTACTTTGACTTATCTGGTTTCAGTTCTAAAACGAAAGTGGTGAGGACGGTTTCCTGTAATCGAAATCTGCATATCATCCACAGCTGAATCAAACTCCTAGAACTGGACTCCAACTGGATGGATGGATCTCCAACTGGAGTCGAACTCGAAAGGCTTTCCACAGCGGGCTGGTCAACCTCAGGTAGAACTCGGAAACTCCTTCGCCGATGACGTTTTCAGTAACCGTAGGAAATCGAGGGTAGTAAAGTCTGTTTTCCGACGTAAAACGCTCATATCATCTCCGCAGCTATGTTCAACATTCTTATATCGTGTCTCTTCTTATATTCCATTTCAGCTTGTATGCGCAATGCGGATTTATATTTGAATAAAATTACTGATCAGTTTCAAATGGAATCAACGTCAGTGACCTGACCCAGTCCTAACTGAAGTTCAGAACTCTTCCTTCTTCCACGTCTGTTAGTTTCCAACTGAAACCTTCTCGAATGAGTTAACATCTGCTACGTTATTATTCGAAATTGCAACCCTTTCTTTGATTGGCTAGCTAGTGTCGCATGATTTCATATGAAAAAAAGTTAACAGCTTTACTTCTATAAGAAGAAAGCAAATAAAATAACTCCAACTATAAAAACAATCAAAACATATATCTCTGGTTTATAAACAAAAACCTTAACAGCAATACTAGTAACAAACTTAATTATACATATAACATAACTGTCAAAATAAATAATTTTACACATAGTAAACTGAATGTATACAACGTAGATCGGACTTATTAAACCTCTTAAAATTCGGACTTGATTTTATAAATCAATAGTATTTACCATACCATTCGAAATTGAAGTGTTACACGGCATAGTCCGAAACATATTAACTCGCAGTGTGAAAAACGAAGAGAATCATCTAAATAAACTTGGTAAATTTGACTTTGGAAAGGAAATATCACAGTTATAAAGTTAATGTTCGTTAAGCCTTTAAAAGTGAAACGCAAATATACTTATTGATGCAAAGTAGGTGGGTAAGTGAAGAGATTTGAACGGCTGTTAGCATCGAGGTCTTCAGAGCAAATGAGGGTGATTGAGGTGAGTATGGAGCGGCTCTGGAATGAAGGGGCGGGGGAAGCGGAAGATCCCCGAGAAGACCCGCCGACCAACGTCATCGTCCGGCACGATTCCCACATGCGAAAATCCAGAGTGGCCCGACCGGGGATTGAACCCGGATAGCCTTGGTGGGAGGCGAGCAGGCTAACTGCTTAGCCATCGTGGCCCCTCCAAAGTAAGTAATGTAATGTTTGGAGCTGTGCACTGTCAGATACTGGCACCAACACAGCGACTGCTGTACATACATTTTGTAATTGGTCCCTGATTGCGTGGTAAATCAACAAAAATCTTGTTGGTTCCGTTGTGTAAATTATTATTAATTCTTAAGGTACACCGTCATTTTATTTTGTACTTTTACAAGAAAAATCTTTGGAAACCCAGCTACCAAGAAAATATTTTATAGTTTCGAGAGGTTTTTTTTTTGTAAAATCTGCAGTACATATATTTGTAATATTACAAATCACAATATCGAGAAGTATATAATATAAAATTATTCTTTTTCTTCTACAAAAATAATGTAATGAATTAATAAATGAGAATAGGGGAAAATATTTATTTCAAAATTTAATTCACGCGAAAACAACCTTGCAAGCACGGGTACTAGAAAAAACGTCCCTTGCGTTATTATCCGAAATTCAAAGCCTCAAGACCGTTAGTATAGTACAAATATTCCTTGACATATACTAAAACGCGGCTCTTGTCGTTCTTCAAACTAGCAATTTTACAAGATAATTATTTGTACTGTTATAAATATTTCTAAAATTACAAACAATTTCTTAGTCAAAATTACAATTTTATTTTTACGCTCTAGGTGCTATACGGGCTAAAATGATATTCTTTTGGAAAACTTGAATGTTCAATGTTAAAGTTTAACTTTCTGGTAAGTTGGAAAATTTCTACGCTCTAGAAATGTTTCATATTGCTCGTCTTAAGAAGAGTTTGAATCATTATTCATCGGCTTTCTGTGTCTTAACCACGATTTCTCAACCAGCACAGTTTATAATCCCTGGAGGATGTAAACCAATGGGATGAATGGAAAGCTGGTGGCTAGGAGGTTCATCATCCACATGACAGGAATGGTTAACAAAAAAACGAACGAAAATTAAGAAAAATATATGCCTAAATACATTAAAGATACTTAGGTATTTCTAAAAAAAACTGTTAGTGTCCTGTAACAATCATAAATGTTGAAACTGTATAATGTATGGTTGTATTCAGGGTTTTTAAATTAAACATACAGTAAACCCCGCCCACCTTACTGTAGTGAGGTGACTGTATCACAATTGCACCGCAAAAATACAGGGTTCGAATCCCAAGTAAGCAACGGCCATTTGTTGCGTATGTTTGTTCAACATGAAAGATTTTCACCTCCAGCTAAGCCCGCACCGGCATCATACAGAGTGAGGGGTTGTTGAGTGTCGATTAAAAAGAGTAATATTACCCCATGAGAGATTCCTCGCTGTGGTAATTTCTCTATAAGTCACAGGGCGTTTAAATTCTCGCTGTACCATGCCATTCAAAGGACCTCTTCTTGTAATGTCGGCTCAGTTACACAGAAAGGACACGCTGTGCCCTCGAGGCCTGAATTTTAATCAGCAGTCACAATAACGGGATGCAAACCTTGGATATAATATTTGCAAGATGATTGCTGAAAATTACAGAGAGTGAGAAGAAAGTGCGGCGGGAAGGGGAGGGGGGGAATCAGGAGCTAGAAACAGAGAAAAAAAAAGGCAGTAAAAGTAAAGAGACAAATGCCTTGGAGTAAATTTGAGTCATATGGAGACTATAACCAGTTCGCGACTCGGTTAGGTACGTGATCATAAGCAGAAAGGGAATGTTATAAGACCAAGGAAGTTATGGACAAACCAAGTGAAGAAGATGGATGTGATAAAATACTGAAAGAAAAAACATATTTTGTGGCTTTTCAGACCACCAATTTCATTTTGTCGTAAAACTTAAAATTGTTTTAGTGTTAGTAAAATGCTGTGTTCACAGGAAAAATTTGGCAAAGAGAAATTTCACAAAATATTTTGTAGCTCCCAGTGCTCTTTTTGATCTTCTTATTGAATAGCGTGCAGTAAATCTATAGCGGAGATCGAATGCATAGAAAGAAATATAGAAAGATCGCAAAACATACTCGGGACAAATATAACAGCGGTGTTGAACTTTTCTGTGCCCCAGTTACGAAAATACTACAAAAAATTGGTTTATCCGAAGTAATTTTCAATTTATATGACATTCTGCAAACGAAGCAAGTAATTTATATTTTACTGTGGTTATTGACGTCCCCGTTTTAATGATGAACTCTAATCTCGGGTCTTACATACAAAAATTAGATTTAACTTGCATCTGAAAAAAAGACATACATTCGTGGATTATCCGGCATTCAAACCCGGAAATTCGTGGATTAGCCGGCATTCAAACCCGGACATTCGTGGATTAGCCGGCATTCAAACCCGGACATTCGTGGATTAGCCGGCATTCAAACCAGGACATTCGTGGATTAGCCGGCATTCAAACCCGGACATTCGTGAACTAATGAAGTGGTCCGAAGGAAATAATAAAGTGTAGGTTGAATAATGTGAATATGTATCCCTTTCCTTTGAAAACGTTTTTTATCTCCACGACGTTTGAGGCAGGTTCATGAGAAGAATTCAAACAAGCTCCCTACATTACGTTTTAAATATCAACACTCAGCAAGTTATTAAATGTTAGTGCCTCTGAGATTAAAACTTTAAATTTACTTTAAAAAAACACCTTATTAGATATTTTCATGGTGCCAGACTTCATACTTTATTGATCATTGCGGGTTACTCCCAGAAACGAAGGGAGAACTGTGGTAACTGCTGATAAAGTATAAACAGATGTTTTTTATTGCACAGAGGTATTTTATATTTCCAGTTCTAGATTTCTGAAGTGCAATGTCACTGGCGTATTATAATTGCTACAGTGTTTACCGATCAATACACCATAGAACAACAATAATAACAGAATACGATGTTACATTTCACAATTAAAATGCCTCCAAAGGCGGTTTCATGGCCTAAAATTGGCTAAGTTATGATGTATTAACTGTAACGTAGACTTACCTGTGAGTATCTGATCATGTAGTTGTGGATGATCGCTTCGGCACAGCGAATGTTCATGGCACAGGCTTTGTAGGCTGAACAAGAAGAAAACATCACCAGTACAGCTCAAGAAATTTTTATTAAAGGAAAGGAAATTTTATGTTACTACTTTAATATCACACACTTCATTGCTTTAAAGTGAGTGGGTGAAGGAGCGATGACATTTGGATGGCTCGTGTCATTAAGGTATTGAGAGCCGATGTTGGTGAGAACGGAGTAGTACCGGAATTAAAGGGTGGGGGAAATGGGAGATTCCCGAGAAAACCCGCCGACCAACGGCATAGTCCGGCACGATTCCCACATGCGAAAATCCGGAGTGACCCGGCCGGTAATTAAACCCGTATCGCCTTGGTGGGAGGCGAGCGGGCTAACCGCTCAGCTACCGTGGTCCCTCATTTCTTTAAAGATCTTCAAGCAAGACACTTACACACTAGCATGTACTACGTATTCCCTATGGGAATCGAACCCAGAATAATGTAATTACAAGGCGGATGCTACACCATATCCCCCGCACTACAGAGACGCTCAGTTCTTATGTACTTCGTGTAAACAAGCTAGGCGTAAATTGTCGTACTGTCTTACAATCCAACCAAAGTTCTGCTCCGATGGCTTGCGCCTTAGAGAGGAAGATATGAAATGCCTTAACATTTCGCCCAGTTTCTTTCGTAAGCCTTTTCTGTGACCATGCTACAGATGGAAGAACTAACGGTATACGCAGCACTAGTTAAGTAAAACAGCAATCGTCTGCTTTTTCTGAGTGCACACTTTTTATTTAATATAACCGATTAAAATTGTTTGCTAAATAGCCGCCTTCTCTGTTTGACCATGGTTACAAACATTCTGGGTATTGTATTTTCACATATGCAGTTAGAACGTGCCAAAAGCGTCCAAAGTATATTTAATGAACCGCTGTTTTCCATACGTTCATGTTGTAAAATAATTTGGCGATCTCACGTATACGATTGGTGACTTCTTCTCGTCATGAACTTTTGAGTACACTATTACTACGTGTCTAAAAATTATAATTTATAATGTTATTAAGTAACAGACTCTCGCTAAGTGTATTTAATTATGTGCTTAAGTTTGTGCATACTAAAATGTTCTAGACAGATAACTTATTATCATAAAGTGTTTGTCACCCTTCAGTCTGAGCTTTCGTAGTTCTTAAACTGAACAAGGCATAAAAAAACTTTCGTACTCTTCACAGGGTACAGAATACGAGTTTCCACAAAAATGTATAACCCGTGTTGGCCAATTTAAGATATTTCACCCCGAAAATGTATGATCACTGCGAATTCTACAAATACAGGTTTTTATGTTAGGCAATAGCGGTCGTTCTTTGTAAGACATGATATTTCATTCTGCTTTTTTATATCCTCCGATCTGACTTGCAATCTCTCTATTACACTTGAAGGAAGTGATCTCAATTTTATTTACATTATTTCATCTTAACAACTTCTCGAATAATATTTTTTTTTTTTTTCGCGCACGTAACAATAATTTGTGGTTTGTGGTTCAAAATACGGTTATGGAGAAAGAAATTTACGTAGTCGTGATCATTTTGAGGAATGAAGAATTGTCTAACATTACAATTTTACTAAGGAATAGAGAAAACGCTTTTGAAAGTGAGTAATATAGCCTCCAACTAATATTTGCATTGTTCTTCATGTTGATATAAAACGTCAACTGTTGAAACGTTTGCAATTTAATCAAAGTTTTAAATGAGTGTTATTAATGTATAACTACAAATTTATATAACACATAAAAAGTATATCTTATATATTAAATAGGTTAATGTAGTTAAAATACATATAACACTTATAATATATGCAATACAAATATATAAAATGTGTATTATGAATTAGTGGACCAAAAATAGAATGAAACACTTCAAAATAACAGTTTACCGTTACCAGCCTATAGTCACATATGGTCTCCCTCACTGTCCCTGGTCACACTATGCTATAGGCTATTCACGATAAAATGAGCATTTTTGAAAGCCCTGCTTAGTATCTACTTGTATGAACGTTGTGTATTCTTCCGTCTTATGTAAGATTAACACAGCCATGGACCGCATCACTTTATTCAGGCGTCGGGCAAGTGAAACTGTGAAATTATTAGAAAAGTAAATATTTTACAAATCTGCTCATTTTTACACTTCGATGTATTAAAAAAAAAAACAGGAAGCGAATGAAATAGTTTATGTTATCACAAATAGTTACCTAACTTTCTTTATTCGACGTTAAGATAAGGAACTACTTCATATCCATCGTTACCAACTTTACTGGGAGCACGTCACTCAGGACTCCCGTTAAAATATATGCAGGCGGGGGCAGCGATTTTTTTTCTAAGGTTGATTTCAAAAGTGCTCACTTAATCGTGAACAGCCTATAGCTAGAGCCACGAGTGTTTCGCGAATTCATTCGCAGGCGAGGTTGTTTTCTCGTAACACTGTGACCGTACAACAATTGTTTGGACACGCCCCGTTTAACTGTGCGCCAGTAATAAAGCAGGGCGCAGTAGCGTGAGTCAGTGTGAACCTGCGCGTCCACGGTCAAGAAACGACGGAGCGGTACGGACGACACGCACACGCACGCCTAGTGCCCTATCGCTTCCACGGTCAAGAAACGACGGAGCGGTACGGACGACAAGAACACGCACGCCTAGTGCCCTATCGCTTCCACGGTCAAGAAACGACGGAGCGGTACGGACGACAAGAACACGCACGCCTAGTGCCCTATCGCTTCCACGGTCAAGAAACGACGGAGCGGTACGGACGACACGCACACGCACGCCTAGTGCCCTATCGCTTCCACGGTCAAGAAACGACGGAGCGGTACGGACGACAAGAACACGCACGCCTAGTGCCCTATCGCTTCCACGGTCAAGAAACGACGGAGCGGTACGGACGACAAGAACACGCACGCCTAGTGCCCTATCGCTTCCACGGTCAAGAAACGACGGAGCGGTACGGACGACAAGAACACGCGCGCCTAGTGCCCCATCGCTTCCACGCGCAACGCCTGCAGTGTTTCCGTCGTGGTCCTGCAATGATCTGTAACAGTGGGATTTCATTACGCGCGATTAAACTACGCCCGCATGTTTGTACTTTTCTCTTGCCGTTTAAGGAAACCGCATTTTCAAGCTTAAGAAATGCGATATTTGACCATTTTTCACGGTTTTTTCTCCTTCATAAGTACTTAACATGTTAAAAGTAAAAACATAGAGGTATATATAATAGTTTTTCTTTTTACCTTTTCTAGCAAAAGGTCGTGTTTACAGAACGCATATTTACCGAGATACGCGGATACGCGCAAACAAAGATTTCACAAAAAAAAATGTTTCACTTCACATTCCTCTCAACAGACCTGTACAGTGGCGCCTCGCTTGATGACAGCAACCAATAAGCAAACTATATTGTCTCGAGTGTAAATAGGGCTGACCAGCCTAGCTCGCTGCCAGTGCGATCGGCGAAATACTCGTGGCTCTACCTATAGCTACAGACGTCATGTAAACTGTGGACGCCTACACTCATCCTCGTCGCTGCCGTCGTCGTCTACGAGGAGCAGCCGGGAGCCGTCCTCCCAGTAGACCTTGGGCAGCGCGTACAGGCCGCAGGTGGCTCCGTCGCACGACGCCTGGGGCGAGCCGGCGTCGCAACCCGACGTCGCCTCGCAGATGCAGTTCATGCAGATGTCGTTCAGCGGCACCTCCTTACCTGCGACACCGAGCAACTGCAGCTGTAATATCATCACTCACCAACACGACATTAAGGCTGCTGCCTGGTTTGAAAGAAGCAATAATTCGCTGTAGGGAAATACATATTAATGAAATTTGGTTTTGACGTGAATACGTCTTTAAATTTGCAACCATAGTGGGAGGCAATCCAAAAAATCCGATGGTAACAAACTCATGGGATACAGTTTGGCATTTGCAGCTCCGAATCTATCGTCTACATTCAAAATTCAATCACACCACTCGATTCCCAAAGGATCAAGGAATATACTACTTTGAGTGAGGACTGCGAAGCATCGTGCTTGCGCAGGAGTGGAATAAGGGGGGGGGGGGGTCACAATTTTGAGTTCGTTTCGCCGCCTCTCATAACTCCCACGTAGTATAACTTTGACTAGGTGAAGCTACGACGCTCGTTGAAGTTTCAATCGATAGTTCTTGTAAAGATCAATCGATTTCCTTGTATATAAACATTTGTGTGGTGTATTTATGGTAAATTGTATGAGTTAAATGTAAAATATTTAGAAAACTTAACACAATGTCGGCTTATACTCGCCAAAAAGCCAAGTTGAAATACAGAGCTCGTATACGGCTGGAAAGAGCATATTAAAAGCAATACAGTGATATCCAAAAGACCCCATATGATGGTACGAAGCGGTACCGAGAACGTAAAAAAAAACACCAAGGCGTCCGAAAGCGTCAACGTAGACGTATTAACGCAAAACAAACGGCTGTGCCACTAACACAGCCACACCCCATTTAAAAAAAAACCAGATTTGAAGGAATAAACTTAAAAAAATAACACACACTTGAGTGTGAGAAATTACACTCTCAAGCTCTGTATAAGTGCAAATACAATAATTTGTTTTTCAGTTTTTTTTATATTAAGTTTTCTGATCTTTTCAAGAAACAGGAGATACATTAATGTTAAAAAATGCTTCGATAGCAAAGAAGCGCGCATTTTTCTGCTAAAAAAAGTCCCTGGTGGTCAATATTTAACAGGAACAAAAAAAATTGATTAACATGGACACCCCTATACAAAATTCCCACTGCTTTGAAACCAGGCAACAGCCTTATTGACCTCGAGCTGCTAGGGCAGTCACGTTGAAATGCAGGAAGTCCGCGCAACCCTGTATTCCTGCCTGTGATTGTATTTGCAGTTGTACATAACATGGTTGCCACAGCAGATCGCTGCGTTCCTACTACAGATCAGATACTTAGTACTTCCATCAGAGAACAACTTCAACAATATATGGATTGTTCCCACAACAACTAGGATTGTAACAACCTTACAGAAGATTCTGTTGCTGGTACCCTCAAACCCGATAAAAGTGTCCAGTATTAGCAACAGAATTTCTGTAATATTATTAAAGTTATGATTGCTGTTGGAACAATCCAAATATTGTAGAAGTTGTTCTCTTGGATGTACAACAATCTGTTTTGTAGTACGAACGCAGTGTTCTCCTGTAGCAACAACATGCACAGCAGCAAACACAAATTACAAACAGGAATACAACTAACAACCATGTTGGTATTGCTATCTATATGTTAACAATATTTAGATAACAGCTACAGCCCATAAGTACATATCCGAGAATTTGGCGGGTGCATTTCTAGACAAGTTGAAATTCACACACTTGTACGTTCATGTTACTTTTTTAATTTGCCCACGTGTTGTTTGAGACCTCCTCGAGATAAATGAGCCAATAACAAAGACGCAATAAATTTTGCGCCTAACCACCGCCTTTTACTACCACAACAATCAACCAATAAACAATTGATATCTGTATGAGAGTATATATAACTGCGAAGTCTAGCCTACAGGGTCTCTACCCATCAGATAGCTGTCCCTAGTTAAGCAGTCTTGATGGTTCGTACAACCATATTTTAGGTAGTATCAAAAAATTTTCGAGACCAGCTCTGTTTACACGAAAGTACTTTATTTATCGACGTTTAACCTTCAAAATAGTCCCCTTGCACAGCACTACACCAGCTTCCAGTCTTACTGTCACTTCTGGAATGTGTCCCTGAAGTTTTCTTCTCGAAGCGAGTCAGGCATATTCTGCAATTCGAGCTGATTATCCGCAGTGGTGTCAAAACAGTGACCTTTGAGATGGTTCCTCATATTAGGGAAGAGAACAAAGTCCACAGGAGCCATATCTGACGAGTAGGTAGGGTGTAGAAGCACGGCCATGTTGTTTCTGGCGAGAAACTCATGTGTGAGGAGAGCGCGCTGACAGGATGTATTTTCGTCGTGGAGCAATATGTTTCTCGCGCACCACAAGACCGGACGCTTCTGCCGAATGTACTTTCTCAGACGCTTTAAAACCTCGACATGAGGGATGAGTCATCCAGGTTAAGTTGACGAAGTTACTGGGAAACTTCGACGTGGTGTTCCTCCTGCTCCATGGTCAACAGCAACACGGTGCATGTTTAAATCACACCTGACGATTACCTGGATTGCTCCTTACGACACACCGACAATGACAGCAATGCTGTGGATTGTTCTCGGACGGTCTTCATGAGCAACTTCTCGAATGGTTTCGGCATTTTCGATGGTAGTACTCGTCGAAAGTCGTGCTTCCGAACTTATCCGACTTACCAGATTTGGCTCCTCCGGATTTCGCCCTTTCGCCGAATAGGAAGAGAAAGGTCACTGTTTTGACACCACAGCGGATATCCAGCATGAAGCGCAGAAGGTACTTGACACAATTCAATAAGAAGACTTCCAGGGCATATTTCATAAGAGACAGGAATCGTGGAAGTTGGTACAGTGTTGTGCTAGGGAACTATTTTGAAGGGAATAATATGCAAAAATAGATAAATAAATGACTTTCTTGTAAACAGAGTTAGTATTCTAACATTTTGATACCACCTCGTAATTTAAAATGTCATTTTAAAATGTAATTCACAAAAGAAGTAATGGGGAAGTAAAGCATCAGTAAAATTAAGGAACAACCTATACATCTGCATTACCGAGAAAGAATACAGGTACGGGGTGATAAGAATCTGAGTGACCGGCTTTTCGTTGGTCATGAAAATAACACTTGGGTTTTGCAAAGGCGTTGACTTGGTTCAACTTCAGAGGAGGGTAGTATTTTTTTTTCTGGTACGGATTCTTTAAAATGTAACCATTTATCACAAACAATCAATGAAACAGCTAAAGCGAGTGAGTGATGAGATTTGCACGGCTCTTAACATAGAAGTCTGGATAGCCGATGAGGGTGAATGAGGTGAGTATGGAGCAGCGCCTGAATGGAAGGGCGGGGGAAACGGGAGATCCTCGAGAAAACCCGCCGACTAACGGCATTATCCGGAAAGATTCCCACATGCGAAAACCCGGAGTGACCCGGCCGGGGATTGAACGCGGATCGCCTTGGTTGGAGGCGAGCAGGCTAGCCGCTCAGCCACCGTGGCATCGAAACAGCTGAAGGAAAACTTATTGATTTAGTGCGTTAAATGTTAGTGATATCATTAAAAATATGTTTGAAATAATATTAGCAAAATATTTGTGCCTTTAACCAGTTTCAGCAGAATGTTTGCCTTTTCAAATTCTGTCCATAAAAAAATTAAGTGAATGATAGTTAAAATTGTGCGTGATATGTTTTTCTTATCGTTATGTTTTCCAGAAGTAGGTTTTAATGTTGTGGCAGATATTTCAAACATATCTAAAAGTTGTGTATGTTTAGTTTCTAGCCGAATATTTACGCACACAAGCTTTCAGTCGAACATGCCTCACTGCTTGTCATAAGAATACACTGTGAAGAAATGACGGAGCGATATTCGTGGACAAGTAAAATTATATAAGTTCGGATGCATGCTTGATGCTAGTTACAGGCCGTGTGAAAGTGACCAACAAAATACAGACGGCAGCCTCATTTATAGTTCATTATACACTAAGGAAAAATTTGCCACGTTTTTATCTCTTTAGCCGTTCATTTGGGGTGGGTAATGCCTCCCCTTGCACTCCCAAGTATCGCCAATGATGGTCTGGACACAGTGTTCAGGGTACAACGGTTCGGGTGCAGTCGTCTGGACTCAGTGGGTACCCTGGTATTGGTACCATAGTGATCGAGGTCTGGATACAATTGTTACAAGGTTACAATGGTCCGTGCCGTACAAGGTTACAATGGTCCGTGTTCGTACAAGGTTACAATGGTCCGTGCCGTACAAGGTTACAATGGTCCGTGCCGTACAAGGTTACAATGGTCCGTGCCGTGGTTGGAAAACAATGGATTTAATGATCCGTGACGTGGTCTGGGTACGATGAGTGTAATGGTTTGTGACTTTTTTTTCGGTTTATTATAGGCGAATAAGAACAAATGTCCAAGTATAATGATATGGCTAAAATATGTACATTTATATGGGTATGGTGTCCTTGATATAATGGTCTTCGTATAATAACCTAAGTACGAGGACTTCAGTGTAAGGCCTGGCTATTACGTTCTGGGTACGATGTTTATTGTAGTGTGTTGTAGTCCGGATAAGTTAACTATACTATACACTCTAAGAAATTATTTGCAAATTAACCATTTCAGTGTGTACTTAAAGTGCCAAAGTGCGAATGGTAAAGTATTTTCCCATACCTGCATGGTAACGTTCCTACAGTTGCTCGGGGAAGAGTCAAATTCGTATTGAAGTTCCCAACTTTTTATCATAGCAATCCTAAATATTCCCATATTTTCAGCCTGACATGAAATATTATTTCCACACACTTTATAGGTTTTTAAAACTTCCATTACAGTTTAGGAAGTTCACTAGAAATTTTTTACAGTGTAGGTACACAATCATTCTTACCAAAGACCTGGTGCAGCAGTCTGGATACCATTATGGATATGGTGATCTGGGAGCGGCTTTCTGAATAAACCACAGCAGTTCTAAGCACACTTAACTATTTCGTATACAACAGGCTTTCAACGCCAAACTACTAAGTACTAATCATCGGCTCTTGACTCTCGTTTAATCCCTGTCTTAATAATCAGGTTTGAATCTAAACATGATTATCAGTAACCCCTTTTCAATAATTATTAAAACTTTTTTATAATTTCTGTTTTCAGAATAATTAGTTTCATTCATCGATATTACGAAATATTGAGTTTTGAAATGCATTCATTTCAAGGACACAATTCAAGAGACAAACAGTCACACAAAACCTAAAACGACTCATATGAAGTGAAATAACACCAAGCTCTAAATATACTAGATTCGTCCACTTGTTAGCTGAGGCGCTTGGCTGTTACAATGGTCGTCCAGGAACCTGTAGTATCAGTTTAGAAAAGTCAAAATGATTTGCATTTCTAAATCTGATTCGTGTCCTACTTCCTGGTATAACCTCGCGTGTCATCACACGTGCGATTTTAAAAGTGGACGAGTAAATACAAGCCAGTCGACATAGACGCAGCATAATTTTTGAGATTTCAGTTTTGGTGTACAAAAGGTACATGGAGAAAAATACATATTCTATTTTCACTGAATAGGTCACGTGTCTTGTCGCGGAGATGGAAATTAAAACCTTGAAAATAAACATTTCAAGTTGAAAGTCTTAATTATTAAGGTTTTTCTTTGTGTAAACCTCTACAGCGACTACTTACCAGACCTCATCCCTCTCGGCCCAGCACACCATCGAAGGTCAGGCGCAAACTAGCGTGAAATTACATCCTAATTTGCCGTCTTCCTTCTCTCTGCAAACCGCTTAGTCTCGTCCGGGTGGCCGTGAAACACACCGTACTCCCAAGAATTATTGCTCTTTTAGTTGATGCAAAAATTGACATTTTACTTGCAGTGGAGTGCACTGCAGACTGAGAAACTCGGTAGACTACAGTACATACAACACAGGCACTCATCTTATTCACGAGTGAACTAAGACTATAATTCATAGCAATACGTTACGTAGCAAAAGGAACACTTTAAACTGCATTCGAAACCTCCTTAACGACGAGGAATTGTTCGTTACTGAATGTGGATCCTAACATTACCCACCCACTTTTTCCACTTGACAAAAAAAATTTTTATTCCAAATTCAGGTGGATATCTGAAATTTCAAAAGATGTCACAAGCCCCGTCGTTTTATGATTTTTCAAATACCCAAAATTCAGTTTGACATATTTTTTAATGCATAGACTGTTTGACGTGGCTTAATTATTATTTTTTATTTCGTCATAATTATACTGGTATATATTTACTTTTTTGTAGCTGAACAAAATACACATAACATTTCCACCCGTGTTACGATCAGAAATGTGATGACAATTACAACAGTAAAAAATTAAAAACATAAAACATTGTAACTATTAATTCGAGTAGCTGGAATAAAATTTTAAAAGAGAAATTGACAAACCTAATGTGTAGTATTATTCGGTGTGATTGAGTAACTTAAATAGGCGTTGGTTTGAAATTTATTCATGCACCGAATACGATCTCTTGCCCTTACAGCCACTAAGCATAACTGACATGAAAAAAATGAATCCAGTATTTGCCCAAGAATTCCATATTGTACCTTACCATTTTTGTAGTGCGTTAAGGAAAATAAATGTTGCGTCCGGACTGTTTGACAATTAACTTCCCCCACATACACTATTGACCTTAAAATCTCGTTCCAAATATCGTTATTGTGTAGTGATATTTACTGTTCACAGTAAAGTGAGCACCCTGGTTAAAACCTGTTTTCGTGTACATTACGTATTCTTCCGCCATATGTAAAATTAAAATTGCCATGGGCCTCATCACTTTATTCAAGAGAAACTGTGTGTAATTATTTTTAAAAGTAAATATTTTACAAATCTGCTCATTCATGCACTTACATATGCTACGACGAAAACCGAAAGCAAAATAAACCATTTTAGTATTTACAAAAATGTTTAATTAATACTTCTGATTTGACGTTAAGACATCGAACTATTTTGTCTCCGTCGGTAAAGACTGTTCACGATAAAGTGAGCAGTTTTGAAATCAACATTAGAATAAAATCACTGCCCTTACCTGCTTATATTTTAACGGGCGCAGTGAGTAACTCGTGTCCAGTAAACTTGGTAACGATGAAGAGGAAAGTAGTTCCATGTATAAGAAGTCGAACAAAAAGTGTTAGGTAACTGTTTGTGATAACTTAAATTATTTCTCTCGTTTTTCGTATTTTTTAATTCATCGAAGTGTAACAATGAGCAGATTCCACAGTTTCACTTGACCGACGCATGAATAAAGTGATAAGGCCCATGACAATGTTAATTTTACATAAGGCGGAAGAACACACAGGGCTTTCAAAAGTGCTCAATTCACCGTGAATAGCCTATAGCGACTTTACTAGGCGCATACCAGTTAGTTTGCCCGTTAAAATACATGCAGCGAGGACAGTGACGTTTTTTCGAAGGTTGATTTATAAAGTGCTTAATCAATCATTAAATCAATTATTAAAAAAAAATTGAAAATTGAAGACGAAAAGTTCGCTTGCGAATGTCCTTGTGCCCACATATTAGTCACATATTGTGTGCGTGCTGTAATTATCGCCCCACAACTACCTATCGCAGCATCACTAAAGTAGCGGTTGTTGTCGAAACAAATTCAGTAAGAAGCGAAAACCGGTACCCAGAGAGAAATGCAGGAGTCCGCTAAGATGCGGAGGGTAAGTGGAAATGTCGGGCGGAGACGAGAACGTGTAGTGAACACCCAGAACGAGGCAGAGGGGAGCAGAAGGCAACGGGATCGCACCAGAAGCTCCTATACGAGTCGGCGATCTGGGGGCGAGTGTCTACCCGCTAGGGTGTGAGAGCGAGCCAGGATACTTTTATCCTTACGTTAGATACTTTCCCTAGGAATGAATGAGGAAACTTAGCAGACAACTCTGAAAATCCGTTATTGTAAGTAATAACAGCCAAGTAAAAGGACTCACGAAATCAACATTATATGACGACAGCCCTTCCTTAGCCTGTTGATTAAAAACCATCAATTATATAACACTGCGATATGAGTCTGTATGGAAGTGTATTTAATTTTGAAGTGTTTGCGATAGGTCATATGAGGTTTCCGGGTTCGAGTACGAGATACCTCATGATTTCGTGTGCTGTTTTCATGTGTAAATTTAGGCTAGCTTAGTACTAGCGGTCCTCTGTCCCAGTTAAACTATCGGAAGACAAGTCCTAGTAACAAAAGGTTTAAAATTAGTAGGGCCTATGTCAGAGTTGAAAATAATTTACTTAAATGTATACAGAACTGAGTGCGAAATGTAGAACGGAAATTTTTGCTGCCAGGGTTGACATACATTTTCTCGACTTGTAGGTCGTGGTCTCGTACAAGCTCGCCAGCTTGTCAGTCACGAGGTTTGTCGGAACCTCAGGCGGTGAAAACAAGTCACCGCCCACGGGTTATAATCAGCGAATATCAATGACGCAAGTGTATCGGTGATTTCCAACGTCTGTACCGTTTGAGAATGAAACGTGGTTGACGCAATGTTAATACGAATGTCGTTCTGCACAGTACTTGCTCGCAGTTCGAGAAGAGATACAGCAGGTGCAATTACCCAAACCCTTCCCTTCTTCTGGTTAGAGCGAGCACACACTCGTATCTGCTTTCGATTTACAAGCCTCGGAAGTAGGACACGCTAGCAAAACACCACATCACCTCTACTCGCAAGCCACTGGCCTGGCGTGCAAGTATTTTCGTCCTGCACCGCGCAAGGAAATTTTAATTTTTAAAGGTGGCTTCGTTTTTGTACAGGTGGCGAGTTCGAGTTCGTAATTGTCGGTGTCATCTGAACGTGTTTCGTCCATAAACTCCCAGGCTCTGTAGACTTCAATAGTAGTAGGGAATAGGGCATACCTGCCAGGGGCTGGGGGCTGGGGACGAGAAGACGAACTGGTGGCAATTTTCCCCCTCAAAAACGCTTTAAATTTTTCGAAATTCAATCATAATTTCCTTCAAAACGGGAACAAACCCGGCAGAATCCGGCCGAAATTGTGCAAATATCAGCCGGATTGTGCAATAATTTACAAGCACCTCACGCTCTGTCATTCCATGCCAGCATCATCCATCTTGTCTGAAGAATGTCCGAGTTCATTGCCCATCATGAAACTTCATGCACTACCTTGTTACAAGCATATATTCTACTATCTATGCCGAGTAAGCAAATGTTAAGAATGCCTATACAAATCACATCCACATATATGCTAATTGACCACATAATAATCACACTTATGCTAATGCGCACACCTTAATCACCATACCATCATGCCTTCGTCCCCACATTCTTGAATTCCCACCATCAAACTAACTACCATTCGTGCCAGTTAGGGTGGAGCAATAAGGTGGTGGGGCTAAGGATGCCTTAGACCCTCTTATAAGCATAGTTGACCACAATTTCCGAACTGCTACATACTGATGGAAACAGACATAAAAAATGAAATGTATATGCAAATAGTTATGAGCACTTACCAACCAGAGCATATTGCACAAGTGTCGAGAGTTGTACGTCGTGTTAGACAATGGAAACCAAGACCAGGAAGCCGTGGTTAGTACGGCAGAATAGCAAACTGTTTTCTTACGAGCCGATCAGAATGAAACCGCCAAATTCAGATTACAGCCACTACTCACAACCCGCACCACGTGCGGTGGAATGCGTCCACCCTGTCCGACATTGTGCGATCAACTAACATCTCAATAATCTGTAATTTAGCCATTTTGTCAACCGACGGCGTAGGCACTCTGCAGGTGTCAACGAATCGAACGGATGGTATTGTTACAAGCAGATGCCTGAGGGGCGTTATCTCTGTTCGTGAGGGATGGAGGTGTTAATAAAAAAATAATAGAAACTAAATTTGATTTACAATTTATTCACTCCGCTAATATTTACAGCATTTAGTTATCTGTCTCCAATTTTACTCTTTTTAGGTGACATTAAGCACAATATTTAATAATCTATTGCCGCACTAATTAACATACTTCTTAATTGTCTCTACTGGTTACAGTCAATTAACAAATACTCATTATTCTATGTGTTCAGTCTATGTGTTTACATGGTTTATAATGTGTATCACTCACAAATTTATTCCAATAGCCCAGCCTGCCAGCCGAATCCTTCATGCTTGATACTCGCAGTAGCAGACTTCCCTTCTGCTGGTCGCTCGTTCTTCTATCACTCCGAACTCAGTCGCTCATTCATTCAACAGCTTTGGCCGTGACCATCTCGAAGGTTCAACGCACTCCGAATCGCTCTGAGAGAACGAGGTCAGTAATCCATAGCATTTTTTTCAGATAAATGCAGAAAACAATACAACCTGGGTAAGCGGCGTGCGTTGTAATCCGAAACCCGTCATTGCCTTGCCTCAGCCATCGCTATCATATAACGACTCTCTTTCATCCTCTTCGCTCGCTCGTGCAGGAGGCTAAAAAGCGACCGCGTAATAGTATATACACTAGTCGAGAGCCTAGTCAGGCTCCAGAGTGGCAAGCCAGCCGTCACACATGCACTTACCTTTGCTAGAGGAATTCAGTTATACAAGGCAAGGTAAACAGTTATGTCTTTTTTTAGTATTATATGCACGTACTTATTTTTAAATATGAAGAAATAACATGTGAAAGCTTTGAGAAAAGCTATTTGCCCCGCTCGCAATAGTAGGAACCGTGATGTCATGCGACCTTGACCTTAATATTTGACCACCATCACAGTCGACATTTAGGATAGGGATGAAAAAAAGGGGGGTAGCTATATTTTGTTTATAAAACAATTATAGGAACACTCTGAGAAAATCCATTTGCTTCGCTCACAATAGCAAAGAAATGTGACAAGCAACCTTAATCTTGACTTTGGATTTGACGTCATGCGTCTTAGACCTGGACCTTAGGCCACCATCCCGAACAAAATCTACCGCTTAAAACAAAAAAAGAATGGTTTTTTTTTTAAATCGCAGAAAAAATCATAAGACCTTTGCGTCTGAATACAGGGGCATGCACCCATCTTGAGCTTTGTCGAAGACGAATCTTACTAATGCCTCACGAATGTTGTATACGTTTCTGGTTTCATTTCTAATGTTATTGCTTTCAAAGTAAAGTCAGGTACTACCTAAGTAATCAGTTTTTAAGCACTTATTAAAAAATAATAATTCCACCCATGTTGAGGAAAGTATGCTCATTAATTATATCAGTAACATATTTTTTACTCTTTCAGCCCTGTCCTTTTACTACGTTCTTGCTCTTGAGTTTCATATCACTCCGCGAGTGCCGTGTTTTTAACGTGTTGCAAATACGATATTTTTCACTGTACTTAAGCCGTCACAACATTTGTGTCGTTATCACAGCCAATGCACTGAAGGCTTTGTGTTCATGTATAAACATATGAACCATTCATAATCCAGAGAAAAAATCATGGCTTACGAAAAAGTCATCATCGATGGGGAATAACACTGAGCCACTAGCTTCAAAGTGTACAGAACCGACACGAAATAACCTTCTGGTGATTTCTGTAT
The DNA here is from genome assembly GCA_029891345.1 of Dryococelus australis. Classification (NCBI taxonomy): domain Eukaryota; kingdom Metazoa; phylum Arthropoda; class Insecta; order Phasmatodea; family Phasmatidae; genus Dryococelus; species Dryococelus australis. The sequence continues at coordinate 325,572,481 of CM056994.1, forward strand.
TCAATTGTTGTACACTGGGTCCGAATGGATTAACACACGTGTGGTATTTAACATGTGAGTAATGTAACTTGTATCGGAGTACCCGTCCTTAGAAAAAAACTTCTTTGTCTTTTATGTTTATTAATATCTCTGCGTGTTTCACTAGGCTAATAGGAGAAGGCAGCAGCTTACATATTTAATTTATACAATACTGTATCTATAAACGTCACACAACACACCCATGTCTAACCCAAGTCTCGAACACGGAGAATCTTGTACCTCGCGACGGATTCTGCTGAATGAGAGAAGGCGGAGGGAGGAGGGTGTAATTCCCCGAGCAAAGAAGCTCATCACTAGTGATTCTTTTTATAAACTAACTAGCGACCCACCCCGGCCTAGCTCAGGTGCGATTTACAAATATGGCGTTGTTTAGTTTTACAGAAAGTATATAGACGAAATGCTTAAGGTAGCTAACATAGGATTTATAGGCTACTGTGTTCTTCAAAAAATCTTCGTAAGTGAACTTTAAAAGACAAAAGTGGTTACTGTTGGTCATCCTTAAAAGATCAACATATGCTCTCGCGGACTTTTTTGTAGACCTTTTTGAGATCTACAATTCTGTAGTACATTATTTTGGCGTATATCTTATGGTTTAGTCAGTGTAAGTCATTCAAACGCCCGAAAAGCTGTTTTCCCCGAGTTGATTAGAAAACTTCAACATTTCTCTAATAGCCTTATATTAAATATTAATGTATTATACACCAAAACCTTCCTCAAAAAATTCTCTAAATAATGGTGGAAACCGTATCAAAATCCATCAAGTAGTTTAGAAGCTTTAGCTGAATACACAGACACACTTGGGAGGGCGACTTTGTTTTATATTATGTATAGAGTGCAGGCGGATTTGTCTTCAGTGCACGTCCCAAAAAGTGTCAAAATTGCTTGATGAAATTGTGACTTGGCTAATGAGTACGTAAAATTTTCCAAAAGGCATTTCTGTATAAACTGTGCAATGAAACCTGCGTCAGTGAAAATGTACTAAATCTTTAGCAAGCATTTATGTTAGTGGTGCGCTAACGAGGAGATCAAGTAAGTCGATTTGGCAACTCTTGTAAAAGAGCCGTCCAGTGTTGGGTTTCAGGAACCAGCTACTGCGCGGCTGATATGCACTCTCGACCTTTTACTTAAGAGAGAATGCGGCGCGGGGTTGAGTGCACATGCGAGCTGCGAAGTAGCCACTCTCCGTGTTCCAACATTGAACTTCTTTTTCGCCAATAACGATATAAAAAAAAAAAACTACGTGCCCGTACACTTACTCTAACTTAACTTCCAGCTTTTCTGAAGCCCTGCTGAAGGCATGTGGCGTACTTTCAAGATATACTTCCGCCTTACGCAAACAAAGCTTAAAACTGACTAGAAAATTACACCAAGGGAACAACGTACCGTATTCGTGTTCACTCACTTCAATATATATTTTGCATGAGAAGTGTTTCTTACTAGGCATCACCAACGTGCCTATTTTCTCTGTGTTTTTATTCAAACTAATCATAAATGAAACAATATAATTTGTAGATGAAATATAAGTAAAAGTTTAATTTATCCAGAAATAAGACAAAAGTATAACACGCTCGATATACAAGACATATTTATTAAAAAATCCAAACACGTCACACATGGGGTGATATTTCAAAGGTTTAATTGAAAAAGTGTGAAGTTACCGGGGACAGACTATAGATAATATTCACGTTAGTAAAACACATCCGTCACTGTTGACCATGTGAATTCGACAGCAATACCGGCGATGGCATGGTCAAAGTTGGGGGCATGCGCAGTCGACACAAGTCGATCTACTTCATGTTTATCCTGTGCCTCGCATCACCTTCACGATCCATCACGCAAAGTATCCGTGCCCAACGGAGCGTTCTTCTCGCCATCCGCCCACCGCAAAAAAAAAATGTCGAAGGTGATTAAAAATAATTATTTCGATCACAGACCGTAGCTCCTTCTGGTGCAGTGAACGGATGCATACTACGTTAGCGGCACGACCGAAGCAGACAGCGATATGGCAAAAGTTTTATAGGGTGACTGGCCTATCTATGGATCTATGGAATATTCGTCGTTGGTGTTTTTCTCGTTTCCGGGCACAGATTTCTGTTTCGTGATTCGAGGATAAGACTGGCGCTGCAGCTGCAGAAGTCACTGAGCTGCGGCTGTGCTTGAATTTCCAAGAGCAGTAGATTTCTCTTCCCTAAAGAAATATACTTCGGTTAGTTTTTTTCCTCCGCCATGAATATGCCCCGTCAAGAGAAAAAAAAAGGGGGGGGGGCGCAAGAGGGAGCAATGCTCAGGGGCCCGAGTCCCTGGGGGGGGGGGGGAGGGGGCGATTTGTAAATGTTTATTTATAAAACGAAGTATTTCGTTAAAATATAATTTAGACACTCAAATTTTCTGCATGCCTAGAAGTGTTCATACGTTATTGCGTAAATTAAAGGATTTTATCATGACATGTCAATAAGGACGTTTTACTATTTATAATGTATAGTCCATTCACGGTTACTTCAGCTATTTCTGAAGCCCTGCTTAAGTTCTATTTCCATTATATTCCTCCGCCTCGTGCAAACTAAGCTTAACTAATACTGGAAAATTACACCAGGGGGACAACGCACCACATTCATGAGCACTAAGTGTAACAGTATTTTGTATAAGGACTATTTCTCACTAGGCGTTACCAACATACCTATTTTCTCCCTGATTTTTATTCAGATTATTTATAAATGAAGCATTATAATTAGTAGATAAAATATGAATGACATTTCAATTTAACAGAAAAAAAAGTAACTTTTATGAACACAAGTATAAAACGCTTGTGATACAGGGCGTATTTAGGAAATTGCTAAACACGTCATACATGATGAGATTTTTTAAAGGTTTGATTGAAAAAGGCTGAAGAAACCGTGAATGGACTATAGCCTAGGTTTAATAATTTTTAACTGTTACGTATTTCCTGTTTTGTGTTATAAAATTATAGAAATATCAGTGTATAAGCCACCTGGCGACATTTCCAGAGCAACAACCTTGACAGATACTGATAAGAATTGACACTTAACTTCCTGTTAATCTTAAATTTAAATGATGTTATTTGAAACCAAATAAAATATAGTGAAAATATTTTCGGTACTGGTAGTATGAGGTAGAAGCGAGGGTGGAGAGCTTGCACGCTACTGCCACCACACTGCCAGCATTCCAGAGCCTTTCGGAAATTATATACTGCATGCGTATGTCTCTTGGTGCGCCTGCCATGAATCGCCGTTTTTATATAGTTTCTCTATACCGACGACCACCGCTATCTTCGATGTGCCTCATTGACAATACAAACTACGATCACTCTTACCCCACTAAAAGGGCACAGCTGTTATCCCGGCGACTAATAAATACACCTCTTATAGTGTTAATAAGGACCTTAGCTAGCCAAAGAGTGAATATTTATTATTTTTGCCTAGCTCCGCTCAAAATGAAGCCGTTAAGTTTATACAAGTGTTGTAATATGTAATCGAGAGTGTGCGTGTGTATGCATGTATATAGGCTGTTCACGGCAAAGTGAGCAATTTTTCCTTTCATCCAATCTCCATTTTCCTGCTGTTTTTCATTATAATCATTGCAATATGACCAATAAATACAGTGTACACGTGTCACCAATCTAAAAATTTAATGCCTGAGGCTGCAATAAGATATATTTATTAGTGGATAAAGCCTTTTGGGAGAGCCCTAAAAAGTGCTCACTTTACCATGAACAGCCTTTACATGTGTGTATGTTGGTGTGCGTGTGATTAACATGCAAATATTTAAATGAAGTGATTTTGAAACAAGCAAATGAAATTGAAACAAATCCACTATTTATAACCAAAATAAATGAAATAAGAGAACCTGAGTAGTATCGTGATATTTCACTTTAAAGCGTATTTGTTAAAAGACGCCAACGTATCCAAAACTATGTAGAAATATCTTTACGTTCAACATTTAAAAGAAATGTTTCTTCTTCACGTATCTACATAAACTTATTGAAGTAACTGATGTCATTTCAAAGTAAATTATCTCATTTTTTATGTTAATTTATATAGTCCAAATTTTTTTTTGAAGTTGTTTTGGTATGCGATTACACAAAAAAAAAACCGTGGAATGTAATGTTCTTATTGTGATATTTAATATCACGTATAACACTATTTCTTATAAAAGTGAAACACCAAAAAATACCGCGATCTTTATCGTTTCTCCTATGAGAATATATACACGGTTGTCATTAGGACGTTATATAGTATTACCGACACAGATTCTTATGAATTGCAAACATAAATTGTTTTATAAAATAATTATTCGTATATAAGTATACTTTATTAGAATACGCGCGCACGCGTGTGTGTACAGAATGAGGCATAATGTAACCGACAGACTTCGTGAGGTTACAACTTACCCAAAATCAAGTGGGAAATATGTATAAGGGATATTTTCTACACAAAACGTAATACTAAAGAAGATATGAGCTCCAGAATAATCAGATTTTTACACTGTATTTAAAAAAAAATAAGGGAACTAAAGTAAAATTAAATTATAACACTTAGAACATTATCTTATGCCATCAGGACTTCAACGTTTGAGAAATTCTCATTATAATATCCCGCTGTAATGAAAATAACAGATTTCGCCACCATCTTATTGCATACAACTTTTTTACCTTCAGGAATAATTATCGTTTGATGCTGGTTCATGGAGTACGACATCATTAACAAAAATGGCCCTCTTGTTTGTGATGGTGACGGCATCAATTCTCAACACTTACTACTGTGAACAAAAAGGACCATATATTAATAATTTTACAGTACTGAAGCTGCCTGCTTATTTCTGGCGACAGTCGGTTTGTGATTCCCTGCAGGATGCATTGGTATAATCCATTTACGGTTATTTCACATTTTTCTGAAGCCCTGCTAAAGATATACTTCCAGGATATTCCTCCGCCTCGTGCGAACTAAGCTAACAGAGTCTAGAAAATTACACCAAAAGACAACGAAACGAATTCGTGCGCACTCAGCTGTAATTATATTTTGCATGAGAACTATTTCTTACTGGGCGCTACCAACACACATGTTTTATTACTGGCTTTATTAGTATTTATTATAAATTATATATTATAAGTTTTAAATAAAATATAAGTAAAACTTCAGTTCAACGAAAAATGAAATAATTTTATGTCAATAAAGGCATAAAAAGCTTGTGATACATAGCATATGTAGGAAATAACTAAACACGTTATACATGCGGTGATTTTTCAAACGTTTGATTAAAAACGTGTGAAGAAACCGCAAATAGGCTACATTACCAATGCAACTATAACTGTATTGCAGCCACCGATAGATTTGTGTGAATTTTATGCGAAAACGGCGAGTGCTGGGTAGTTTCATAAAAATGGGAAATTTTGTTAGTTAGATATTACTGCTCAGTAAACCAGCATCACAAGTTCACAATAACCTTGGCGGCAAACATCTTGTCTCAAATAAGAGGGTAGCTACCCTGTTATTTTCATTACGGTGGGAGGTATTAATTACGGAAATTTTACTATTATGTTGAAGCTCCCGATAGCAGAGAACGCTGTTCGGAGGGTTCTTATTTAATGTACCCCCGTTTCCGGTATTTAGTGCAATTACAGTTTAAAAATTCAATCTTCAAGGGCTCGTATCTCCCTTAGTATTCAGTTTAGACAGAAAGTTTCCCGTATATTTCTCACTTGATTTCACGTAGTTAATCGCCTCACAAAGTTTGTCGATCGAATTCAATCTCAACCTGTATATATCCTGCATATAAACATATAATCAACACTTAATATTTTTGCATTATTAATTTCATTCAGTATATAATTAAAATAATTTTAATTTATATTTAGTTACGTCAATGCCTTTAATTTTAATAGTGTATTATTTTTCTATTCTTCTACAATTTACTGTACGTGATCCTCCTAACGATTGAATTAAATAATTAACTTGCATAAAAAACACATTGTTACAAAAAATTCAGATCGCACAAATTTCAGTGTCAATGGTGTTTAGATATTTAATTGTAATCAACGTTGCTCATGAAGGAGAATGCAATCAGATAACAGTTACGAATTTCATGTAGTGAAAAAGAGCAATCGATACATAGTTTTAGCTGTGATTGCTATGCATCGTTTAGTGCAATCTCCAGCAACACAGACAATGTTCCACCACATTACGTCAAATGCCAGCAACGCGTAATCTTCTCTGCCTGGGGGACGAATCTGGATCGCAAACGGTGTGTGCGGGGGTGTATGCGTGTGTGTGTGCAGGTGTGCTTGGGTGTGTGTGTGTGAGAGAGAGAAAGAGAGAGAGAGAGAGAGCGAGAGAGAAATACTGGTGGAAAAGGGAAAGTAGGGGACTGAAGCATTAGCGACACGGGCTGCAGCGGTTATCAGTTTACAAATAAGTAATTTCGTTTTTAAGCCTTACGCAATAATCGCTGTTCGCACATACGAGATAAAGCTTCTTACGTTTGCAATTCACCGTTCAGAATGTAAGCTCAAATCGTGGCCAAAAAAACTTTCCGACGATTTGATTTTTTTTTTTTTTTTTTTTTTATTCTGTATGTTACTAAATCAAACCTAACTTTACCGAACCCAAGCAGTATTCCATCACGTCGTCTGTCAAAACTGACTCAGGTGAAATCTTGTTATTCCAAATTATTTTTGCGAAAATGAATTAGAATCATGCTTACACCCACGGGATTTTAATAGTTATAAATATTAGTTTTAATGTAAAAATTCACGTCAGCAAAGTTTACTGCCATACCTTATTGGCCACGTCCTCAAAACGTTTACTAAACCCTTTTTGACATACATAAAAATGTAATTTTAGGCGTTTGAACTAACAGTTTTTCGTTTGTAACAGTCCTAGTGTGCCTAACGGCGTTTTGCCTAAAATACGAAAATTGCATTTTTTCCTATGGCGTTTCGCCTAACAAGCGATCCTCCTAACAGCGATCCGACTAATGGCGTTTTGTCTAATGGCCTTTTTGCCTAACTTTAGGCGAAACGCCATTAGGCAAAACGACGTGTCTCCTTTAGTGTCAGTATAACACGCTTTCAAATCTATCTCGGGAACAATAGATGTGTTCCTGAGTTTGATTCAATTGGAAGTAGCTGTTTAGGCGTTTACCGAATATATTCTAAACAACGAATCATATCTCCAACGACACAAGGAACTTGCCTCACTGGATGCCTGTTTATGCTGTGTTCGGAGTAAATGACCAAAGTCCCTGGCCCAACAGGCAGGCGGCTGATGGTGATGGTTATTGGTGGTGGTGGTGGTGGTCGATTGGTGTACAATGTGTTCCGTGGCACAACAGTCAGTGTCGTACAGTGTTTCAACAGACACTATCCTAGACATGTTTCCTGTAGAAGTATTTGTAGTTTGCGCGTTTAAGCGTATCTCTGCGAAAATAAGTGTCCTGGGACTACAACTTTTTGCAAGAAAAGATAAAAGAAAACAATTATTTAAGCCCGCGAAGTTTTGTTTTCATTATATTAAGGCTCAGATTCGACCATTTTGCAGAAATTCGCTTTCGTCATAAATTCGGATTCATATAGTAATTACCGACAATGTAAGATTATAGAAAATTTACTTTTACTATTTGTTTAATATTTTTGTGTGTAATTTTAATTTTGTGTTGTACGCTTGTTGTTAAAACTCGGGAACGTATTTGTATTTTAGCAATAAGTTTCTGCCTTTTTGCAGCAGGAAATAACACACAGTGAAAATTAGATACAAAAGCATTAAACAACTGGTAAATTGTAAATTTTTTATAACCAGACATCTTCATTAATACCTCTGAAACTAAAGTTATGAAACGGACACTAATTACTTCTGCATAATAGGTAAAGCCGGACCATAAGTTCTTTCAAAGAAAAAAATAAATGGCGAAAATAGTCAAAAATCGCATATTTACAGCTCACCTGCGTGGTTTCATTATTAAGTAGGAGAAAAATAAAACTTTGCAGTAGTAGTTTAGTCAATGGGCTTTCATCTGGCGTAATGAAATCCCACTGTCACGTATCTCATCTGCGCAGGAAAGCGCAACAGCGGAAGCGATGCACCTAAGTTCAGGTTCAGCGCCTTGCGCATTAGAGCGACGGGGCGCTGGTCGCACGTGTTATTGTCGCCCGTATCGATGTGCCTCAAACGCAAAAAAAAAAAAAAAAAAAATCTCGTGGCCATGCACTTTTAAGAACGGCGGATAAAGTGTTTTTAATTGGCTATTGCTGGAATATGAATTTTTGTAACTAAACGGACAGCAATTAAATTGCTGAGATTTTAACTTTTTTTTTTAAATTTAATCACACTAAAGTGTCATTTTAAAAACCATTAAGTTATTTCCTTGTGCTAAGAATTAAGTGCACTGCGTTTTATAAAAAAATAATAATATTCTAATAACTAACTCAAATTAGTCTTGAATCATTCATACGCTTCACAAAAGCCTGCAAATAAAATACATTTGTATGATTTGCTTTAACTTCCATGTTCTTGCACATGGGTATTTTAATGATAAATATTGCTGGTTGCTTAGTATTAACGTAATATATTATCAGCTTGATATAAATATTTATATTTTTTACAATATTATTTCCCGCTATTTTAAAACTTTTCCACTGTCACTCGTTCAGAACATAAAGAAAATTTTGTTATTGGTTAGTTGGTGATAAAAGTTCAGTGTACGTATTCCAACTCGGTACAATACCAAACAGCAACAACGACACCAAAACCAACCACCAACCGCTAGTTGAAATAGTTTTTAGACCAACCACCAACCAGAAATTGTGCCATCTCACACATACTGCATTGTCTTTGAATTGTCGCCAACGCCAATCATCAGCACAAACCACCTAGTGTGCCAGGGGCTTTATTGTACGTCTTATGCATGCAGCGTCCTATGTACATGCCACTGTGCCTGAAAGGGTTAACATATAAAACGTTGAAAATAATCCTCTTGCAGTTTTTTTAAGTTCGTTAGTGAACAAGTGCGAATAAGTGCTATTATTTCTTAACAGAAGTATAGTGTCTTACAATGGAGCACTTAAACCCGACGGTAGTACATGGAGAGTTAGTTCATTAAAAAGCGGTAGCACACAAAATACCACAGTTGCATACGAGAGAAGAATGCATACACTTCGCGACACTGAGAAATATTTTGCAAAATACTTATTTTATATATATTTTTTAAAATTAATTACTTAGTGGCCACTTTTAATCAAACTTTAAACGTATTTCAATTCTCAAAATTCCATAAATCACTTTTTGCAAGTAAACTTTAATCACGTAGGGCAATCATAATAATAACTATGGTTACTGAAGTTTAAAAATATTTTTAATAATTGGATTTATGTGCCTAATTTTCAGTTAAATTCCTAAGTTATAATATATAAATATATAAAGTAATTCACTAAAAACATTTACAATATGGGTATTAATTTAGTTTTGCTGCTTTTTTTTTTTGTAGAATGTGCACATTTTCAAGCATCGAGAGTGTTAATACGCTTAAATTTTTTACTATAAAACGGACTCCTTTTAATTAGTATTTTTAACATTAACATAAGTAAATTATGCAAGATATTCCGAGGTGTTACAAAATATGTGCACTTTTCTTTCTCATACAATATGTGATACTTTTCTGATAAATTTTGTCGTGTGTGTACTAATTTTTAATGAGTTCTACATATTGTACAGTCGGGTGCAATTCTCCACGGGAAGCCACTGTTCTACCTTGAGTAAATGTAATATATTATGAATCACACACTTACCTCCGACTAGGAGAAGAGAACACTGCACGAAGACAACCAGAAGATAGCCGGCGCCCGCCATCGCAACCTCGGGTATTCTGCGCGGACGTCCCAACAAGGTCCAATTAAAGAGCGCTGCATCCTCTTGCCCCTCCACATCCAGTCTCTTCTCCTAAACACAAGGACTGATAAACTCGGCTAAGTGGTGCCTGCCAGGGGCCGGGCCAATTAGCTGCAATCTCTCTGCCCAGTCGCCCAGGCAGGATGCTGCTGTCAGGTCCTGAGATGCACGCTGGCTGCGATGCCCGCTAGCTCTCTCTGTAAGGATAGCCGTCCAGTGGAGGCTACTCGAAGCTTGCGCTATGTAGACGTAATCCATATACGGTTACTTCAAACTTTTCTGAAGCCCTTGTGCTGGTTGGTTACCTAACACAAAACAAGCAATGGAAACCGTAACTTCATATGGAATGAAAGAGTAACTTGTAATACTTAACCAGCGGCACTATTTATTAAGTCTCAAAGCTAATACATTTATCCAATCAATTAAAATCGTCAATTACAATTCTCAGGCTAATCTGTCTTTCTCGTAACAACAATTATAATAACCTTCCGCTAAATCAATCTCTCTAAGTTGTGCGTTTAACATTACTTCTCAATGACCTTGCCTAGCGTGATTATCCCTTCCTGCGCCTATTCTGGATTCTCTCTTACGACTGTGCATCGACGAGCAGTCACACAAACGGAAGTCGATCTGCTGGGCCCTCGTCTCGTCGTGGAGTTGTCGTGAAGACCTCCTGCTGGCGTCGACCCTGGACGCCCTGATGCAGCTCATGGAGGATGCTCTCGGCAGCCTGGATAGCTGGTCAGTCTGTGAAAAGAGGGGGGGGGGGAGGTGATGTACCGCACATATTACCTCTTGTATACTATAGTTATCTCTGGCTTGGATTCTTCTTGCCACCCTGTTGTCATAACAAGTGTGTGCCCCGCTATGGCTCCTTGCAGCGCTGTGGTGCACCTCCATCATGGCTCACCTGACTTCCCAGCTGAGCCCACTACACCCTGCTGAAGTTCTGCTTCCAGGATATCCCTCCGCCTCGCTCATGCAAAGCTTACCCGAGTCTATAAATAACACCAGCGCACAGCGCACGTATTCGTTCGCATTCATTGTAATAATATTTCGCCTTAAGAACTGTTTCTTACTAGCATTGCCAACATAACTATTTTCTCCCTGTTTTATTCATATTAATTTAAATCAAATATCATAACTTATAAATTACCTAAGTAGTAGTTGTTCAATTGAATAAAAATTAAGTTAGGTTTGTGTTAACAGAAGCATAAAACGCTTGTGATACACGACATATTTGGAAGATAGCCAAACACGTGATACATGGGGTGATATTTCCAAGGTTTGATTAAAAAAGTGTGAAGAAACCGCGAATATACTATATCTGATCTTAATTTGCACATACATAAGCGGCTTGCCTGCCCGGCGCCTTGAACTTGTTTGCAAAGTGTTTGAAACGCAAAATATTTAGTGAAACTATCTTAATAATATTATAAATGCAAATGTTTGAATGTTTGTTACTCAGTCACGTCATAACGACTCGGGGATTTTGATTAAATTTGGTACAGAGGTAGATTATATTCTGGATTAGCACATAGGGTACTATTCATTCCCGGAGAAACGAACAGTTTCTTAAGGAATATATAAAATATGCCAGCAATCATTTGAATAGGCGCTGGTTTGGTGGTCTGTTTTTTATATTTTGCAAGCGGGTGGAGCCGTGGGTAACAGGAATTTTTAATGTGCTGATATACGAAAAGAACACACATTTCAGACTGTGCCTGTCGATAACTTTCTATACAATATCCAAATTGGAAACATAATCCCGGACGCTCCGATGTAACTAAAAACAACATTTTCGAAGGGCTGTATCTCAAAATGTCCGGGTCAGATAGATATTAAAGTACTCGTGGTCTGCGTTAGGCTTTGCTATAGACTTCCCAACAAAATGGTGGGGTCACGCCTTAAAGTGCGATACCAGTCCAGAGTCCAGCGTGTAGGTGCGAAGGCGCACTTGATGCGTGTGGCAATGCCGTCTTTATCGCCCCCGCGCTTCTCAGCCTCGAACGCGGAACAGTTGCGGGTAGACGAGCTCCAAGTCACTTTGTCAGATAAAAGTGACCGCCAGAGCGCTTCAACAAGCTATTCACACTTACTGAATTCAGCAAACCAAACAATCTCAGTGAAAGGTCCGTTATGAAAAACTGAAAAGTGTACATAGCCTACAATATAGAAATGCATACGGTGCGACTTCTCATCTTTTACGTCGTTCATTGTTTTCCCGCCGTTATTTAATTGTAACGCTGGTTTCGTTTGTCTGTCTATGCGAATAAATTCTAATAAATGTAGTGCATTCGTATATTTTCCAGTATTTCCATTTTTTTTGGCGTTTTATATACAAACTAGTTTTTTCCCACTGCTTCGCGAGCGTGTTTATAGTTATAAATAATGATTTTTGTTACAATAAGTTCTATCCACTGAGCCACTAAGGTCCCACTTGGAATCGCTCGATCCACTGAGCCACTGCTGTCCCACTTGGAATCTCTCTATGCACTGAGCCACTGCGGTCCCACTTGGAATCTCTCTATCCACTAAGCCACTGCGGCTCCACTTGGAATCGCTCTATCCACTAAGCCACTGCGGCTCCACTTGGAATCGCTCTATCCACTGAGCCACTAAAGCCCCCTTGAAATCGCTCTATCCACTGAGCCACTGCGTCCGCACTTGGAATTTACAAAAAATACCAAATCAGCAAAACCAATCCAAAGAGAAATGTAGAGCCTTACTTATTTGTCTACCTTCTATCTTAGGTAGGCGAACTGTTACGTCTGTGTACATTTTCCGAAGGAAGATATTACATTGCCAAGGAATGAGATATTTTCACGGGATAAACAGTAGCCTATGTCACCCTCTGGTCCTCCAACTATCTCTGTGCAGAAAATCACATCGATCCGTTGTTAAGTTTTGACGTGAAAGAAGGACAAACAAACACACTTCCCCGTGTATATGTAGGCCATTCGCCATAAAGTGAGCACTATTGAAAGCCCACGCGTTTCGAACAATAGTCGATAAATATGATTTATTTCAGCCTTAGGCGTTAACTTCCGAGTGGATTGAGATATGCACGCTGTGTTTATTACTTAGCATGGCAATTTATTTAAAAAGGCGGTTGAAGGATAAAAAAATGGCTGAAGGAAAACGTAACTAGGGCCTCAAAAGTGCTCACTTTACCGTGAACAGCTTCTAGTAGTAAGGATAACATACAACTACCCTCTGTTTCCTTGGTGAAATGTCCCAACACCGATATGCAAACAGTGTGGGTTACAAAAACGCCTTCTGAAAACTATTCACAAGGCACATCATCATTAATCTTGGATGCGATCATAAGGTAAGGGGCAAGCGGGAGAGGAGGCCCATAAACCTTTTGAAGCCGTTCATTGTGTTTCATAGAACATAGTACTGAAGTACTCAACTATTTCGATAATCTTAAAAATTGGCATTAACTATCATGCACTGTTCGGGATTCGAACGCGAACCCTCATATTAAGTGAGCGACTGAGTGCTGGCGACGTGCAGACGCTCAGGAAACACTCTTCCCCCACTCCCTTGTAATACTGTTCGTCACTCGACGGAGAGTGACAGTATTGTTTTTTTTTTACTACGTAGTAGAGGAAATGGACCTATGTTTGATGCCCAAAATAAGCATGCGAAGTCTCCTTGGCGGATTTCTCTCAAACTAAGTCTCTCTGGCATTCATATATCTAAATTTTTTTCCTGTCTGTTGCGTACATTGTATAGATTACTTCTGAATAGCGATATTAACACAAATGTTATAAATATACAAAAAGAAACTAAACAAATCTTTAAATAAATAACTTTGGTTAATATATTTATGTGTATTTAAATTTTACATGTTATATTAAACAAGTTTGAGCACATTTTCTTGGAAATTCGGAACTTCGCTATCCTACAAGTTATATTTGAATTAATTTTGTTTAACTTTAAGTGAAACTGCAAGTAAAAGACTCAATGAATTCCCAAGAAATTTCTTAGATAGTATCATGGTGGCTTCAAAAATTATTTTGAGCTCAAGCCCGCCATGTTAACTATGTACCATTCAAGAATTTTGTTTGACCAAAAGCACAAAAATATAGTCACAACAAATACATACAATTTTATTTTCAAAATAATTTTTAGATTATTTTTTTTGTTGGCATATTTTTTTTATTTGACAAAATTAAACTTAACTTACTTTATAAATCGCAAAAAAATCCTTTTTGGAATTTCTTATCGACCTTCCAAGACTAGGGAACTAAGAACTCACAATAACGTCACAATTCTGCCAAAATTTGACAAATTCAATATTATGACATAAATACACGAGGTCGTAGTTCAGTCGCTATGTATGTTCTGCTGTGTAAAGTTAATAGCTAGTTGGGTACACGGGTGCTTTCAGAATTTCTTATTTTAAAAATATAAAACTGCTGAATAAACCAACAATTAAATAAGTCGGGGGGGGGGGGGGGGAGTGCCCTCAATGACCTGAAACCATGTAGGTCAACGCTCACGTACCAGCCCTGGTTATATGTGAGGTTACGCCGACTTTAACTATCTGACAACCGGGTTTTTCTGAGGTTCGTCGTTTGTAAATACGACACGTTTATTTGCTCCTCGGAACACTTGACACTTGACGTAACACGCACAGCAAATAAATCGGCTCCTCGTTTGAAGAACGCTTTTCCTCTAGATTTGGAATCAGAACCACGCCGTTCTTAGATCATTTATTTCTCTTCCATTCCTTCCAGTTTTTTTTTTTTTTTTTTGCCTGTCCGGCCCACGTCGTCGACATTTCGCCGAGGAAACGAGGCATTGTTCTCGGACTACTACGGAGACACGACAACTCGGCCGAGAAGAGTACGATAATTGCGGTGTCGGGACGTGGCAACCCTGCATCACCGTGGCCTCGGACAGATCCTGTTCCGGGATCCTGGTTCGAAATCTCGTCTGGAATCTCAAACGTCCAGCACCCAGTAGCGGTGGGGATGTGTCCAGCCACGTTCCAGCCAGTAGTCCACTCTAACGGTTCGCATATTTCCCTGTGCATTCCGATACGGGGATGGCTGAGAAATTTGGTGGGGGGGGGGGAGGTTATAGGGACACGACCCCTCTCCCCTCCAAACCCAACAATGTCAGATGAAACTGCTATGTGAATGTTTTAGAAATGAAATGAAATAATATCGGAATTGTTTAAAACACTGATTTTATTTTATTAATTTACGAAACCCGCTACACCACAGTGATGTTGGCCTAGCTGTCAGATTACTTTCCTCCCACCTAGGCGAACCGGGTTCGATTCTCGAAGAGGATCGTGCCGGACGGTGAAGCTGGTCGGCAGGTTTTCTCGGTGATCTCCCGTTTCCCCCTCCGTTGCATTTCGGCGCTGCTCCACACTCGCCTCGCTTCACCCTCGTGGGCTCTCAAGACCTCGACGTTAATACGCGTCCAAATGTTTCCACCTTAAACCCGCACCTGCAGTCAATTAACGGTTTTTCCGTCGTCTGCGAATTGCTTACATGATTTAAAAACTTAACCACGAAACACGAAGAAAGTACGAAGATGCTAGCACATGAAGACATTTCAATACCACGTCTATATTTATAACAAAATTTCTGTTCGTTTTCTACGCATCAATGAAAGATCTTTCCACCGATCAGGATCAGATATTTGCGAAGTTCCCATTTGGGATTCTTGGAACACAAATGCTGCAATTATGTCAGGATATACCGAGCGACGTAACGCAGTGGCAAACATACGGACTCGCATTAGGGGGATCTTGAGTTCGAGCCCGGCCATCCTGATACCAGGTTTCCATGTTTTGCCGAAATCATTCCAGGCGAATGCTGGTATGCTTCCTCCGCATTGCCTAGGGCTGAGTCCTTCCCCGCCCCTGTTTCTATAAGCAACGTGTGATTATTAATTCGAAGCAAGAACTAGTTATTCTCATGGCGAATATGCTAGCTAATGCTTTGCAGGATACCACAGCCATCCTGCCACACATGCTAGTGAAAGTTTCTGAATGCATGAAACATTTGAAGTATGCCAGGAAGAGTAGGAACATTGACATGGCATTCCCCATGTGGAGTCTAAAAACCTAGCTGAGCATCCCACAGGCCATGATCGTAAGTTGGAATGTGAAACTCTGCTCCCTGAGTGAAAAGCCATGTTACATAAACATAGCAATTAAGACAGGAAAACAGAATGTTCTCAGCATAGACTGCTCGACATTCGACCATTCGAGTATAAAAAACGTGAAAGTTTACCTCAACTCGGAGTGCTATCCTTACAGCGACCTAAATATCAATTTTGCGAATAGGATGTACATGATGCCATACCAGATGTATGCTGCATTTCAGTGGGCCTACTATGGTCACACAGAGTCGCCAATGCTAGTGCTTGCCAACTTCATGCACATGGCCCCTCTGCTTGTGTTCGATGTCAGTAAGCAGAACGATAGAATAGAGAGTGAGGTTGTGGACTATAGAATCGAAATGACCACCATGGCTTATTTTGCCAGTATTAAGGTAAATGTTTAAGTATTCAGAAAATTGTCAAGAAAATGCTAAACATGAAAATATAGTCGTGTGGGCTTTTAAAAGAGTAAAGAATTGTAAAGTGAGATCACCCAGGAATCTTAATCTTTAATATTATATGATGACACACTTAAACTTGGAGTAGGAGCACAACAGTCACATGGATTTGTGTTAAGTAACACAAGAGAAACGTAAGATTTAAATTGTAATTGTTTTCAAGTACCACTTGTATGTGGAATTCCAACATATCAAATTTAGCGTTTTAATGGGCATTTGTATTTTACATTTCATAATGGTATCATTGTATAAATATTCTGAGCCCATCTGATATTTAATAAAGTGTCCACTTTTTCTGGGAGACGGGGAATATAAATAATAAATTATTATTATTTTCCACTATCCTGTGTAAAGTATGAAACATTTATACAAATAAATCATACATATTATGCCACAGAAGTCATGTGTTTGTCTGTCTTTTTAAACAGAAATCTTTAAGTATATTTGATCTTGTTATTGTTCTCTTGTGGATTGGTTCTTTAAGGACTGTGTATAAGCCCCACTGCAACGCCCTTGAAAAGGGCGTCGCAATGTACTTAAATATGGCTATCGTATAACATTCACATTAAAAAATTCAGCCTATAGTTCAACCGCTTGTTAAGTTAAAATTTACTTAGTTGCATATATGCGAGCTCCTATTTTCGATAGCAACGGAAAAACTGCAGATTTTTTCCTGGGTGTTTGGGTATTCCTGTTCCCGAAGGCGTTGCAAGTCCTTTAGCACGTGCCTTATCTACAGTCACCTTGCTTATTATATTAGGCCTCTATTATGCCTCTGTGCATAAAATGAAAAAAGTTTAGCATGATACAGTATATTCTTACATCAAAAGTAACGTCACATGAACAAGAAAGTCAATACAATTTGACGAGCACCAGATCAACCTGCCTTCTGCCGATAGTCAGAGAAATACGTAATCAGCTGAGTGCGAAATTATTACATAATCTCGGAAGTAAGCTTTTTCCATGTTGAAATTTTACTAAAAAAATTTTTAGTTTCGAAAGTAAGAAAAATATGGGCGTCTTGCGTATGAATGCGAACACAATTAATTTCCTGTTACGTAAAACCGACGGTGTGGTTTTAAGTTGTGGCGACCCTAGTCAGATTCTGACAATACCGTTATGAACTAAAAATTTCCGCGAGTTATGTGTGGAACATTTTATAAGCAAGCGTTTGCTAGTTTAATATGCAGCAACCGATGATTAATAACAAAGTATGTAAAATAAAACCGCCCCTCTTCTGAGGCTGGTGTCTGGTATGACTGTTCCGTTTTCATTCTGGTTTCCCCGTAATTTACGATTCACGCGTTCCAGAAAAAAAAATATTTGCACAGCGGAGGAGAAAGAGTTTTTGTTTAAGAACGCTTCGCGCGCCAGAGGTGCTAAGTCGTTCCGTATACACCTTACAGACAAACCCACCGCCTGCTACTTTTGTTACGGAAGAAAATTCATTCTCTAGAAAAATCACTCGAGTCCGACTGAGATCGTGTTGATGATAAGTTTGAAGAAGAAATGCCGAGTTGCAGAAACTTGCAATTTTCACGTGTATCCGAGAACGCTGCTTCAAACCACAAAATTTGCAAACCGGAAGGTGACTTCATAACGGATTTTCCAGATCCGCGACAAGCGTCTATCGAGATCCCGAGAAAGCCAGATTGTCGTCTCGCTAAGCAATTTATTTTTAAAAGTCGCTAGTTCCATTGAAGTTGTAGTCACTGGGCGGGGGTAAAAACTGTCGTATTTGCCCGTTACTTGCAGCACGGGGCGCGATAATTCTCGCTTGGATGCCGATATTGTCGTACGCGGCAGGCAACTGGGCGCGCGTGACGAAAATCCCCACCTGGACGGCCCCACCTTGGCCTCGTGACGCCACCCTCGGGGACATGATGGGCAAGATAATAGACTTGCCTCGCCCCCCACCCAAGGTTCGCGTGTGGGAACATATTGTGTAGGCTAAGAGAAAAAGGTTTTGTTTGAAGAGGGAGGGGGGGGGGGGGTTGCGGTTCGCGGATACCAACCCAGCCGCGCAGGTTCGGTGCGGGGAGATATATACGTAACCTCGCAGTCTTGTCCGTCGCGAGCCGTCGGTGTACCACTTGGGCGAGAAGACGTCGAAGAAATCTCTCACACCCGCCATGTTTCTACGCTTGATCTCTCTGGCGGGAGCGTCTTTGATCATCATTGCCCCAGTCCTAGGTAAGTTATTCATTATTATGTATACTCTGACTGGAGTGTCAAGACGAAAGTCGCTTACGAAACGCCTTTTCTCCGCTTCTGAGACTCCGCGAAGCGCGGGAGCTACAAGGACGATACTACCATGCGAATCAAGTGCACCATCGCCTCTTAGCGCGAGGCTCTGAACTGGCGTGCAGTGTTTTAACAGCACTACGTATACCTATGGGACTTTTGTCGGTGACCCTATTATTTTATTGGTGGAAAGTCTGTAGGAAGGTTCAATGAAGGGTCATTGAGTAGTTTTGTGTGCATCTGACGCGCATATTTTGAGATAAAACATTCTGAAAAAACCGTCTGTAGCCATTTTGGAGTACTCTGAAACAGTGTTTGCAATGTGCGTGACGTCTTGATAGCAATCAACAACAGCCCTCGTCTGAAACGTGTTTTCTTTTCGTAAATCAACACATTGGACAACCGTTTAATAGCTTCGTGGGAAAATAAGTATTACAAATATTCTGCAACGCATTTCAAGTGTCAGGTAGACGGGGGCCTTAAGGGAGTCGCCTACCTGCAGCTTTCTTGGGCGTGCGAGGCTCAGGAGCAAGGGAGCGATAAGGGCGATAATGAAACGCGAGTACAGTGCCCTCATGGCTACTACGCGCAAGGCTCTGCACTGGCGTGCAATGCTCTCGTCGTGCTGCGTGTACTTGAGGGACTTTAATGCGGGAATCACATAGTCCGACAAGCACGACACGACAACCCCGACACGACACTTAAGGGGAATGGTGCACGCAAACCGTAGATTTATATAATTTTTATCATAACTTGTTTTACAGAGGATTCTTCAAAAATGTCGGAGCGACAAGACATAAATATCAATTTTGAGCACCTTCTTATATTGTTACAAATTCACTGCGCTCGTTATTCTTGGAGCAATGATTGAAAATAAGAAAACAAAAAATAGTTCTTTACTTCCATCAGCGCTCCGAGAATAAAGACGGCAGTAAATATGTAACACCGTAAAAGGCTTTGAAAATTATTATCTGCCTCTTGTCGAGCCAAAAATTTCGACAAACCCTTTGGAAAACTACTTACATCGAAAATCAGGTAAATATACTGTTTACATGCACTATTCCCCTTAAAACTAAACAGCCAATGTAACACAATATAGATCCGACGTAAACCCGACAAATTCTGTCGTCCTACCAGTATTATGGATTATAAATTATTTCTATTTTCACCGTGTCGTGTGGCACGACGCACGCATTGTACAACCGTGCAAAATTAAATTGTATGGCAAACTTTCCCTGCAATTGCAAATACGCAGTTAAAAAAATAATAATTTCTGAAAATTACTATTTTTAACTCTTAAAAATAATAATTTTAATTTTACCTTTGTATGCATTAGCGATAACGCTTTGTCGCCGTCATGTATTCCGAATTCCCCCGTCTTCCCACCGCCTTTAAAACTAGCGTAGTTGATCAGCGCCTTCTAAACGGGTGCCGAAAAATTCTACGTGTCGCGTCAGTAAGCTGTCGAGCTGTAAATACGAGCGGTCACATTGAAAATACAAATGTTATGTCGTGGTTGCGGTTTTTGTCGTGTCGTTCCGTGTTTGTCGGGGCTATGCGATTCGTGCATATCCGGTGACCCTACCACTTTACTGGTAGGAAGTCTGCAGAAAAGTTCATCGCAGGGCCATGTAATAGTTTTCCATGTTTCCTACCACTGTTCAGAATGTTTTGAAACGCAGGGATGTGGGAAAACCTCTTTTAAGCTATGTTGGAGGGCTCGGGAATAATATTTCTAATGTGCGCGATGTCTTTAACTAAAATAGAGTTATTCATCGCTCGTCTGAAGTGTGTGTGTGTGTTTTATTTTCGTATGTTGGCGTAATTGGAACACGTTAGTTGGTATCATAAATAAAACAATTCTGGATTTCAAACACTTTGCGACGCATCTCAAGCGACAGGCAGGGCGGTGACCTTAATGTAAAGTTTGCAATCCCGGTCGAGGTGTGAACAGGAGCTGAGTTGAAGTGAACGCGGACTGAGATCTGTGCAGCGACGTCATCTATCGTTTTTGTTTTGATCAGCCACGTGACAGTAAATTCAGGACGGGGAGAGAAACGAAATATTGACGCATTTACGTCCATCGTCAGCTTCCTAAATCAAAAATCTCTCCCTTGCTATATATTAAAGAAGTGAGCCGCCCGACAGTCTATGATCTATTTATGATTTCGTGCGACAAAAATACAAACAAGTGCTTGAACACACAATACTGTAGGTGAGATAGACAAAAATATTCGCGGTAAAAAAAAGCCGCAAAATAAAAATAAAAAAAAACTCTCGAGAATTTTTAAAACATGCTATTTAAATACGATACACTGTACAAAAAAAATAACTTTTAAGTTCGCCCAGTAAATATTCATTGCAAATAAAAAATTTTCTTGTGTGAGAAGTTTTATCCAAATTCCGTGTGTTAGGCCTGCCATCATAGTTGAATTTATGGGCAATTAATATTCAGTAACGTGTACTCGTGCTGTAATCTGTACGATATTCGTCTGGTTACACAATAATTACGAAGGGAAATTTGTTTCAATTGAGAAGGTCGGGAACACATTTTTACCGCTTGTAAGTTACGGCGAGCCGTCGTAACTTACACTAAACGCAGACAATATTTGGGCAAGAATTGCGAACCGCACAAATTACCGGAATTATGCTACCTTCTATTAGATGCACGTGTACAACAATATAAAAATGGTGCCCATTTAATAAACGTGCAAAATAAAATGTACGTAAAAATTCGTAACCCTCAGACAGTCTTTGTTGTCTTTTGTACAATTGCAACTGAACATTGTAAAATTATTTATCCCGAAGAGATTAAAAATAAATGTAATTTTTTTTGTATAAGAGTAAGTATGTTTGGGCAAGGCTTTCGATGGTGGATGTATTGAAACATATATATATATATATATATATATATATATATATATATATATATATATATATATATATATATATATATATATATATATATATATATGTTTTTAAATGCCAAGGTTTTGATTGTGTTTATTCTGCATAATAGCCACATCAACTATCTATGGTATGTGACTCATTACTGGAACATTATTCAAATTATTTAAATAATTATCATCCTCGCCATGAGTTCGTGTACATGCTTTACCATTCCGATGTCAAGAAAAGAACTGCAAAATCCGGATATGAGTCCTACATCGAGTATTGGCAGATTTTTCTCAAACTATTTGTGTGAAATCATATGACGTAAATAAGATAGCGAAAATCGTGTTACTTACAAGTAGCACAAAGTGAAAACAATGTACTTAGCTGAGCTGCTTATTTAATGTCACCGCATTTAAGGAAATGATTATTACAAATAATTTTCCCCCGAAATCCTAAGAATGGAAAATGCAGTAATTGGTCTGGCATCATTCCATATTAAACATATAAAACTCCAGGAAACAATTGGCATCAATAACGCACACAACGCTATTCTTTCTAAGGGAACTTCATCTTGATGAAAGAAGAATCTGTATTAACATAAATACTACCTAAGTTTCACCTCTTAATTATGTTACTCACTTGTTATTATGAGAGTTTTAGAACTATTCCTTGCACCTGAAGTGATTAGAACTAACAAATATTTATTTTGTTCACTGATAGGTTTTATAGAATTTTCGCAATAAATTTTGTAGTGTCCACCATATTGACTTTTTGAGCTCGTACGTATAGCAGAAAAGTATGACTAGATTTCTCAGGATGTTTGAATCTGCTCTCTTCACAGCTGATTTGAACTAAAACTCCAAAGAAACTAGGTGTCACGCAAAACTTGGGCAGCCTGAAGTCTATTTGAGATTTATTGTGGAGAAAGAGGAGCGAAGGAACGATAATAAAGGAGGACACGGGAATAGTTCAAGGAAAACCCAAATAACAGTAAGAGTTCGCCTCGCTCGCGACATGAATTCCCAGTGCCGAAGCCTGCTGTTGAACTAGCAATCCCAGAAGTGGTACGATATAAAAAAAAAAAAATCTTAGAAAACCACGAATCATTTTTACGTCATCGAATATCCCAAATGACGTAACACAAGGTATTCGGAACGCGAACACAAAAACACGTGCATTCTGTAAATTGTGTTGGTATGGGATGGAATTATTTTGTAACCCTTTTGAGTAAGGAGGCGTGTAAAACTATTTCTTGCGTTTATATAATTTATTGATATTGTTAACATGGACTTTAAACGACTTTATCATCTCTCTTTTGCCGTGAAGAACAAAGCGGTAAGATAAAAACCACGGAACCGAAAGCTTCACAGTAATTTTTGGAAACACAGTTGTAAAATTTCTGTAACGCCACAAGCAAAGTATTGTCAATTTTAAAACTAACACAGCTTTTTTGCAATGTCCACCAAACATTTTTTTTTTTATGTTATAGCTGTGTTTGTCAATGAAACATGTACAACTTTATCTTATCCCTCACAAGTACACACTTGTGAATTTAAAAGTTAAGTTAAACGATCCTTTTAGAACACTGTTGTGCCAGGTGGAAATTGCAGGAGTGGGTTTTGCCTGCCATTAAAAGAAACATTGTCTCAACTTTTAATAAGCTATTCGTAGTTTATTGAATCCCGGTACTGAATAAGCGTTTTTTGTGTAACGGTGGAAACGATTACCTTATAAAATAAAAAATCACAGGTTTAAAAAGTTATTTCCATATTAACTAATTTTTTCCTATACATTGCGAGAAATTTTTCAGCTGCGTCTATTATTTTGTTTGCATCATCACAAGAATGTTCATGTTTCGATATTTCTTCCAAAACGTTGTTACTTTATTGGGATCAGTGATAGTACGAAGTAAATGCCCACAATAATTGCCAACCTCTGTACACAAATAGTTTGCAATTGGAAGGAAAACAATTACGTCAAAGTGAACTGCGTAGAAAGTCTGTCAAGAGGCACGCGTGCCTAAAAACGTACAACATATGTTAGGTTAAATCTACGTTATCTCGTCCTTAAATGGAAAGCAACCTAGCAGAAAAATAAATGAAACGTTATACATAATTATTTCACATTGACGTAACTTTTTTCAATAGTGTACATTTTCCATTTCAAGTATTTATAACTATGATGTGAGACACGACCTTCCTTTGTACGAGGTGGTGAGAGGAATAGTCTATCTTTTACTTTGTAAAGTTGGCGCGTATGATTGCTAGCCGCGTGCCTACCAGGAATACCAATAAACCACGCAAATGCGTGCTCAAAATTGATGCGTTCTATTTCTGAAAGAATTTTTAGAATTCTTCTTTGAAAGGATTTTTTAAAACAGTTTTGATTCAAGAATAGCTTACAGCTAGAGACCTGCAATATTCGCGTTATTATTTGAGGACAGAATAGGCTTGAAAACGTTATACATTTCTGTTGGTTTTATTATTGGGCTGCAGTTTTCCTGACACCTCCCGGACCTATCAGAACCAATAAGAAACAATTAACAAGAGCTTGCCCCAATAACGTCCGACCAAGTCGAAAGGGAAGCTAGCACCTGACTTCAGCGGAAGCCAATAAACAAACGACCCCGACTTGAATATGTATAGGACGATGACGTTCATCGTGAAGCCATGAAAATAACGCGAATTTTGCAGGTCAACTACTATCAGGAGTAGTCAATGCCTTTCCTTCACGTTACTGATACAGTTCTGCAATTCCTCTTATAGTTCTAAAAATATAAAGTTACGACGATGTAAAATATTTATGTATGACGTTTCATTTATTTTCCGGTAATGGATGCTGTTCATTTAAGGACGTGTACACAAGTTGATCTCAAGCAAGGCTTCCAAAAGTATTCAGTTTATCGTGAACAGCCTATACCAGCTTTCTATGCTGGAACACATGATTTGTTGCTGTGAAGAAAATATTTTTTAAATATAACCACTGTAAAATAGGTTTGCCACAAACAAAATATTTATTTGATCTCTATATCAATGACTATGATAGCCTTGCAATGTGGTTACAATAAATAAGCAGCTGTGTTTGTGGTCATGTCGGAACCGTGATTAGCAAATAAGAGAGAACTAAACATTTTTAGAATTATATTCACTAAAAAAATGTAAATATTATGACGCCCTCGAGACTAGAACACGCACCCCCGTGCTACTTGCCTAACACCCTTCACGATGAAGGAATCCACTCGGAGGCAAAGCTTCATAACGTATAAGCACACTTGCAGCCTTCCTTTGGCTATTCGCCGCCTGTCTTTGTGTGAAGGGTGCCCGATACATGAGTGTACCAATCGGAACTAAGTTTCGCCGATTACTGACTGTTCGTGATTCGCGGGCAGACAAATAACACGTGTAACAATTCAGATCATCCAACCACAAAAACGGTTCTGAACTAAAGTGTTTTGGGACATAACTTGTCCTGAAATATTTTTACGAAAAACCGGTGCCCCTACATATTTATTGTGTTCATGTTACTTTTGATAGGTTGCAACATGGGCCAGAATATAATGTCACACTATGAACAGAGTTGAGGTTAGTGATGTGGCTGATCACTGCACTTGAGGAAGACATTAAACGTCTGCAGAAGGACTGTATATTTGATAGGTTGCAACATGGGCCAGAATATAATGTCACACTATGAACAGAGTTAAGGTTAGCGATGTGGCTGATCACTGCACTTGAGCAAGACATTAAACGTCTGCAGAAGGACTGTATATTTGATAGGTTGCAACATGGGCCAGAATATAATGTCGCACTATGAACAGAGTTGAGGTTAGTGATGTGGCTGATCACTGCACTTGAGGAAGACATTAAACGTCTGCAGAAGGACTGTATATTTGATAGGTTGCAATATGGGCCAGAATATAATGTCACACTATGAACAGAGTTGAGGTTAGTGATGTGGCTGATCACTGCACTTGAGGAATACATTAAACGTCTGCAGAAGGACTGTATATTTGATAGGTTGCAATATGGGCCAGAATATAATGTCACACTATGAACAGAGTTGAGGTTAGCGATGTGGCTGATCACTGCACTTGAGGAAGACATTAAACGTCTGCAGAAGGACTGTATATTTGATAGGTTGCAACATGGGCCAGAATATAATGTCACACTATGAACAGAGTTGAGGTTAGTGATGTGGCTGATCACTGCACTTGAGGAAGACATTAAACGTCTGCAGAAGGACTGTATATTTGATAGGTTGCAACATGGGCCAGAATATAATGTCACACTATGAACAGAGTTGAGGTTAGTGATGTGGCTGATCACTGCACTTGAGCAAGACATTAAACGTCTGCAGAAGGACTGTATATTTGATAGGTTGCAACATGGGCCAGAATATAATGTCACACTATGAACAGAGTTGAGGTTAGTGATGTGGCTGATCACTGCACTTGAGCAAGACATTAAACGTCTGCAGAAGGACTGTATATTTGATAGGTTGCAACATGGGCCAGAATATAATGTCACACTATGAACAGAGTTGAGGTTAGTGATGTGGCTGATCACTGCACTTGAGCAAGACATTAAACGTCTGCAGAAGGACTGTATATTTGATAGGTTGCAACATGGGCCAGAATATAATGTCACACTATGAACAGAGTTGAGGTTAGCGATGTGGCTGATCACTGCACTTGAGGAATACATTAAACGTCTGCAGAAGGACTGTATATTTGATAGGTTGCAATATGGGCCAGAATATAATGTCACACTATGAACAGAGTTGAGGTTAGCGATGTGGCTGATCACTGCACTTGAGGAATACATTAAACGTCTGCAGAAGGACTGTATATTTGATAGGTTGCAATATGGGCCAGAATATAATGTCACACTATGAACAGAGTTGAGGTTAGTGATGTGGCTGATCACTGCACTTGAGGAAGACATTAAACGTCTGCAGAAGGACTGTATATTTGATAGGTTGCAACATGGGCCAGAATATAATGTCACACTATGAACAGAGTTGAGGTTAGTGATGTGGCTGATCACTGCACTTGAGCAAGACATTAAACGTCTGCAGAAGGACTGTATATTTGATCAGTTACAGTTTAGTAACTGTGGAATATATTAGTTTATGAATGTTTGCGTCGGAAGAACATTTACGTACTTAACACTACAATGAACGACAGAAAAATTTTAATAACACTAAACCGCTTCCTTTGGTAAGAAATGAATTTTCCTAACTGCGAAACAAAAACAGTTAAAATAACGCTTATTTCAATACTTTAAAGGAAGCTGATGTTACAATAAAACAAAACAAAAAAAAAACATTTTAAGAAAACATGTATTAACAGCAAACCTATGTTTGAATTAAAGCAATATTGTGTAAGGGCCTACTGTCGACAAAACAGCCCCAAACAAGTGGTTTTACATACAGTACACTTTAATTGGACTGTAGACAATATCGAGTCGGAATTTTGTTCGAGCCACGTTAACCAGCCAAGAAGCCTTGACGGGTTTACGTCGTTTGATGTAAAAGACATTTGGCTTAAAAAAATTTTCAGGGTAAGTGTTTTTTTTAGGTCAAGTGATTGTTAAGCCAAGCGATATTTAGACCAAGTAAGTTTTAAGCAATGCGAGTTTCAGGTTAGGTAATTTTTATGCTAAGAAACATTCAGGCCAAATGAATTTAGGCCGAGTGACGTAGGGCAAGTAACATTCAGTCTAATTGAATTTAGACCTAGTGAATTATGGTCAAGTGATTTAAAGGCCAAGTCAGTTATAGGCTAAGTGACTTTTAGGCCAAGTGACTTTTGGGCTAAATAACGTGCAGGCGAAATGAATTTAACGTATTGACTTAAGGTCAAGTGATTTAGAGCTAGTGACATTCAGGAAAATTAATTTAGACCTAGTGACTTGGGGTCAAGTGACAGACCAATTGACATTCAGGCAAGTGAATTTAGACCTATAGGCTGTTCACAGCAAATTGAGCACTTTTGAAGTCCCTGCTTATGATCTACTTATATAGGCCTACAAGTTGTGTATTCCTACACCTTATGTAACATTTACATTGCTATGTGCTCATCACTTGATTCATGTGTCGGTCAAATGAAACTGTGAAATTATTGAGAAAGTAAATTCTTTACAAATATGTCCATTTTTACAATTCGATTCATTAAAAAAAATAATTGCAGAAAGTGAAATAATTAATTTTAAGTTATCAGGAATGGTTCCCTAACACTTTTCATTCTACATTAAGATATCGTTACCAACTTTACTGGGCGAATACCACTCAGCGCGCCCATTATAATATATGCATGCAGGGGGCAGTGACGTTTTTCTAAGGTTCATTTCCAAAGTGCTCACTTTGTCCGTGAACAGTCTTTGTTGGCGACTTAGTACGGAGTGAGTTGTAGGCGAAGCGAGGATCCCCGGGCAGGACAGCAGCAGGCGGTAAGTGGCGCGGCTGCCTTGTTGCCAGGTCTGGACGACTTCTCCGGGGACGTGGACAACCTGTGCCTGGGCTGCATCTGCGAGGCGGCCAGCGACTGCGACCGGCGCGCCGGCTGCGTGCGAGACGTCTGCGGCCTCTTCAAGATCACTCGCCCCTACTGGGTCGACGCCGGCACGCCCGCAGTCGACGGCGACACCGCCGACCAGCCCGAGGGTGAGTCAGCCTCGCAACTACAACTGTGTGTATATATATATATAGTCCATTCGCCGTTTCTTCTTTTCACGCTCCCTGTATCGAACCTTTGGGAAATCAACCCCGCGTATCACGTGTTTCGTTCCCCTCCCCCCCTTAAATATGTCATGCATCATAAGCGTCTTATACTTCTGTTAACACAAACCTACCTTGGTTTTAATTAACTTGAACTTTCACTTATATTGTATCCGTAGATTATAATATTTAACTCATAATTTAAACGAATAAAACATGGGAGAAAACAGGTGTGTTGGTAATACCCAGTAAAAAAAGTTTTTATAATAAATAATAGTATTAAGTATTAAATCTGTAAAGGGATTAGGATGGAGGCCTTTCAGTTCGACCTCGTGTTGCTAATCTTGTTTTTTTTTTTTTTTTGCTAATCTCTTTACACCTAGACTTTTCGATTCATGTGCAACCTGTTTCCTATATGACCAATTGCTAGGGATAGGAACATTTTGCGAATTCATTTCAGGACAAGATCGTAATCAAACATCTGCACACTGAAGTTGACTTTGCAATTGGACCACAGTTTATTAGACACGCCCTGAATGACTCTGAGCCAATAGCAGACTTGCAGCGAAACGAGTAGCGAATCCCATGCTGCCAGGTGTGAGGTAACTCTGTTAACTCTCTGGGGAAGCAATCAATGAACTTACACCCATCTGGGTCTCGAGTATACACAGGACTGTGGAGCCTAGCCTACAGGTCATTGAGCTCGCGAAATTTTTCCTATCCCTACCAATTGCAGTCATACACAAAGGTTATCCTAGTGTGTAGCTAGTTCCTGTGGTTGCATGGAGAAAGGGCGGTGGAGACTTTAATACCCTATGTGCACACTTGCAGCCTTACTTCAGCTATTGGGCGTTTCCCTTTGTGTGAATAAAGCCTGTCACATAAGTAAGCCAATCAGCATTAATTTACTCCAATATTGACTGTCCGTGATTCGCTGGCAGACTGATAATACATGGAACAGTTCAAATGCCCCAATCACCTAAGTGGTCCGGAACTTATGTGTTTTGGAACACAGCTTGTCCTGAAATCTTTTCGCAAAATAAGTATAAGATTACTGTCCAGAGTAAAGAAGTTGGCACATACTTTTGATTTGCTAACTATACTGTTGTTTATCTTGTTTAGCATACCCACGATGTGCATCCGATACGGACTGCTCTGCAAAAGCTGTGCAAAACTACATGGCGAAATTTAAGCAGGTAAGCTATATCTACGATCATAATTTTTTTCCTTCGAAAAGCTTCCTCAAAACAAACAGCACAAGATAAGGCACTTTGTGCCCTATTTTGGAAAATTGCTGTTGTGAATACATAGAGATTCTTACTCTAGTGTTAAATTTAACAGACCCAAAGTCACTAAGAAATGTGCGTTGGAAGGCGTTAAATTTTCTTCCGCTTTATACTGAAAGCCATATAACCGAATATTCAGCATTGAAAACGCATCTTGTTAAATTCAACGGAGTGCATAACTTATGTAGACGTCAATATTATTCAAGCATTCATAACCTTCAATAGTGATATAAATTATATTTCTTCTATAAAAATATACTACCATTTATCCTGTGTGGAGTTACGTCTCTTCAAACTTCTAATTTTTTTGCCGATGTATGTTAACTTATGAAGTAAGTCATAAAACATTTAGAATTATTGTTTGTTCGCAAGAATTCGATATGTAAAACGTTAATATTTTAAGCCACGGATATTAAACTAAGGCGAGAAGAAAAACAGCCTCATGGACTGCTCGACATTTTTGCTGTGATATCAAGTTCGTTCACTGTACCTAAGCGTAAAGTCAGTTTGCAAATGGTTTTAAATAAATTTGCTACTCATGCGCATATTAAATCTTGTGTATAACAGCACTCGTCAATGAACATTTTCACCTTATAAGCCATAGATAAGTTGCGTTGGTAGAATTGTTTTTGTGGCGAGTCGCAGGTAACATTTGCAATATGAAGTATGTTAGTTAAATACTTTTGTATCTCGTACATGTTACAATTTTTCATACTAAAATACACTTATTTTATTTTTGCGTACTATAATGTATCATAAAAAGTGTGATTATAACTTTAAGTTTAACTGTGATTATAACTACAAGTTCATAATCATTATTTACTTTTACCGTTACATAACTCTACTGGCCTGTCCTGGCTCCTTATATTTGTTCTCACAATCGTTTCCAAGGACGGTCTTTTCTTCTTTGTCCCGTTGGGTGGTATTCTGACTGTTCTAGGTATTCTTGTGTCTGACATACGTTATATATGTGCATATAGGTTGTTCACGGTAAAGTGAGCACTTTGGACGCCCTAGTTACATTATACTTCAAGTCATATTTTATCCTTTAACCACCTTTGAAAATAAATGTTGCTATAAATATTATCCATAGTGTGTATATTCAACCGCGCTCGGAAGTTAATGTCTATAGGTAAAATAAAATATATTTATTGACTATTATTCCAAATAAGAGGGCTTTCAAAAGTGCTCACTTTACCGTGAATAGCGTATACCAATTATTTCTATATTGTGTGATAGTATCTCTGAAAATTTAATTATTTCCTAATTTCTGTGCTTCTTTTAAAGTCTAATAATGTTTATCTTGTAACATGCCGTAAGAAACTTATTTATGATTACGCTATTTGTTGTATTTACTTTACTGTTAATATACAATTTTCGCTTCTGTATAGGAGAATTGGCAAGGCTGTTACTTTATATAACTTAAGCAAAGTTTCTTTCCTAACTTTGTGTTTCAGTGTTCGGAATATTTTTCCTATAAATCTTCTACATTTATTAAGTTTTTGTACACATCTTGGTCTTTGTTATATGTGATTCCATAACCTAGATGTGTAAATTCTGCTACTAGTTAGATTATTTTATTATTTACTACTGTTTTAATTCTTATTAGGTTTATTTTCAACAAGAACTAAGATAGTAATAGATAAAAGTAATACAAGTTTTAACTGAATAATACCGACAACCCGCAACAATGGATAAGTCATAAAGAAATAATACAGCAATAGTTTATGTTCCTCAAAACGATAAGCAGTTCTTAAGTTTTAACTGAAACGCGAGTTCATTGCAAACTCTGCAGCAAATATTAAAGATGAACGTGGAAGTGAACGCAGATCGCAACAACCACAAAATATGTTGTTACAATCAAATTTTATTGCAAATATGTAATTGGGACTGCTACCTTCATTATTATCTACATATTAGATATTGTGACCTCGAACTATAACAGCCGTTTCTTACTGACGGGTAAAATAATCGACATACCAGATTCAAAAAGAGATTCTTTTTATTATTATAAGTGTGGCAACAACTGTTGCGTTAGTGAAAGATTATATCGTATAGATGTTACAAATCTCGCAGCGAGGTCCTATCACGACACTCGACGCTTTACTTGAAATACTTTGTGTAATTATTTGCAATAAACAAGCTGTTCAAGTCCAAACTAAGAGGCATGTAGCACACTTACGGTTCACTTTATACCACAAATTGAATATTTTTTGCCGATTTTCTTTTGTCAATAACCTCTTGTCACACGTTGTCAAAGTTATTCAGTTACAACGTCAAGGGTAACTTTTTGGGCGCTGTGTCCAGTTTATTTTGTAAGGTTTTATGTACCCTTACACAGTACGTTAAAATTAACATTTTCACATAAATAACGATAAATATAATTCAGTTAATCGTGTGAAACTATTCAACTATTAGAAATTACGCTAATGCTTGGAAAAAAGAATAAAATATTAAATAAACTTAAATATTAAATAAACTTAAATGCCATATAAAACTTCTTGGTTAGGTGTTAAACACTACGGCTGTGTCCGAATTCACGTGCCAAGGGCCCTTAACTGGCCTCGTGCCGCAGAAAAGTGCAACTAGGGCGCGACGTCAAATAGCCGCTGTCCGAATTCACGTGCCAAGGGCCCTTAACTGGCCTCGTGCCGCAGAAAAGTGCAACTAGGGCGCGACGTCAAATAGCCGCTGTCCGAATTCACGTGCCAAGGGCCCTTACCTGGCCTCGCGCCGCAGAAAAGTGCAACTAGGGCGCGACATCAAATAGCCGCTGTCCGAATTCACGTCTTAGTGCAGGAATGCGCCCCACAATATCCCTTTCAGCCAAGGGCACGTGTCTCACGCCCTAGATAGTTTTTCGATGCTCTACTGTTCGTTGCTATTGGTTCCCTGTTTATCTTTACGTGACGAAAAGGTCTTCGAAAAAACTGAAAACTAGTAAGTGTTTGTATATTAAAAATTGTCTGAGGTTTTCTGGCCGTTTAGCCATTGTATCTGATATTTTTGTGTGTGGAAGGGTCGGTGGATGAAACTGTTCGCTTGCAAATGAAAACGTAAACAAACACGCGGAAATTCCCGTCTTGGATTCCGGCGTAAACAACAGAAACTCGCACTTCGATCTGTCAATAATCCAGCAACAAACGAACAAGGGTGTCCGAATTCGGAGACGCACATTTTTTTCACTAAGGGAACAAGAACTTGCATCTCGCGAAGGGCGCGAGGGGAAGTGGATACGGGCGCAAGGCGGTGAATTCAGGCACAGCCCATAGCTCTTTTTGACTCGCTTTAGTAAGAGTTACTGTCATTACTCCAGCTGGTATTTGGGTTGAAATGCAATTACAACTAAGAACTTTATTCACAGGTTTGATTTCGAAAGTCCATCATTTAGGGTGTGTATGTATATGTATGTGTGTGTGTGTGTGTTGTATATATATATAATATTGAAACAGCGAACTATCAAAGTTTGAATTAATGCTGTTGGTTATATCATGATTTCCTTAGTTTGTGCCAAACTATGGGAATTTTTTTATAGATTGTTCACAGTAAAATTAGCACTTTTGAAAGCTCTGCTTCAGATCTACTTGTATACACGTTGTGTATGCCTCCGCCTTATGTAAAATTATCATTGCAATAGGCCTTATCTATTTATTCGTGCGTCGATCAAGTGAAACTGTAAAATTATTAGAAAAGGAAATAGTTTACAAATCTTCTCATTTGTACACTTCTGTGCATTAAAAAAAAAAAAAAAAAAAACAGAAAGCGAAAGAAATAATTTTAAATTATCACAAACGGTCACCTTAAACTTTTTATTCAATGTTAAGGTATAGAACTACTTTCTATCCACCGCTGCCAAATTTACTAGACGAATGTCACTCAGTGCCCTTAGTAAAATATGTGCATGCAGAGGAAGTGGTATTTTTATTAGGTTTATTTCTAAAGTGCTCACTTTATCGGGAACAGCCTTTACATCCAGTTCCCTCGCTTCGACATCGCAAATAGAATGTTGGTTGTTTGCGGCAGGACTGTAACGGCGACGGGAAGATAGACTGCTTGGACTACGCCGCCATTCACCGCATGGGAGGCTACGGCTGCAAGGGGGAGCTAGATGCCGCCTACAGCGGCAAAGTTAAGGCCTGCCTCTTCCAATGGGAGACCGACCTGTTCAGGTCTGGCGGGACCTAGATCCTCTCCCGAAAGCATCTTCGCCGCTGCAGCACACAGCCATCCAGGAGAACAACAAATTCACATACAAGACTGAGGGAAATTTTATGTGCAAAATATCGTGCCCGATAGATCAATAATTTGGAACGATGCAACAAAATAAATTCCCTTTTTTAAATAAACATTTTTGTTTTCAGGTTTAAAATCTATAATTTCCTGTTCATGTCCACCTGTAGAGACATTCTCTATATATTTATGTATAATATACTATATGTAACATAAAAACTCACAATTTTGATGTGTAAAGAAGTTACATACTTGTTTGACATACTTTCATACTTGTAATGGTAACATTATTTATTATGTATTATCTAATTTTTTTTTAGATAAATAACTTTTAATAAACTTGAAATAACTATATACTATATTACTTTATGAATGATGTCAACTACCACGCTTGAAGGGAACTCCTGCGTAGTTTACACGTATACTCAGCAACCGCATTCCCACGTACGGAATCGTTAAACCGCTTGTTTTCAGAATTCTTCAAACTTTTACACGTTGTTGTACATACAGAGGCTTCAAACACGCCCCCAGCATCCTCAGAGCTATTTGCATTTTCCAGCAAGATGGGATGTAACGTTTTATTTCATGAATGCATGCTTGACACTGACAAAAATTTAATGTTAGGGGACATGATTAGAGACAGTACTGTCTGTACTGGAGCCGGCGTCATTTCCCCATTGGCTGCTGCATAAATGTGAAGCCACGCCCTTTCTGACTGAACTGCGAGTGATTGGGGCACACAATTGTAAAGTGTTAATTTATTGGCGCAGAGTTACCCAGGGCGTGTCTGATAAAGTGTGATCCAATGACAAAAGTATTTCGAAGTTACACGTGTTTAAAGTTTTACGTGTCCTTTACTAATAACGCGAATTTTGCAGGTCTCTAGGCATGACTTGTGAACGTATTTCTATATCAGCACAGGGCGACTGCATTAAGTCTGCAAGCATTCACACAGGAGTGTAGTGGAGGATTTTGGCCGTCTCTTAACATCGAGGTCTAGAGAGCCGATGAGGGTGAAGCGAGGTGAGTATGGAGCAGCGTCGGAATGCAAGGGAGGGATAAACGGGAGATCCCCGAGAAAACCCCTCCGACCAGTGGCATCGTCCGGGAAGATTCCCTCTCGTGAATATCCGGATTACCCAGCGGGGAACCGAAATCCGGTTTGCCGTGGTGGAAGGCGAGCATTCTAACCACTACAAAATCGCGACTCCTTTAACTAGGAAGCTACGTCTTGAACAGTTCTTGAT
This sequence comes from Dryococelus australis, assembly GCA_029891345.1. Taxonomy (NCBI): domain Eukaryota; kingdom Metazoa; phylum Arthropoda; class Insecta; order Phasmatodea; family Phasmatidae; genus Dryococelus; species Dryococelus australis. The sequence goes on from CM056994.1 coordinate 325,607,622, forward strand.
GGTGCCAAGAAACAAATTTGATTTCAGTTTTCACGGTTATAAACAGGAAGGTTATAAGTAGAGACCTGAAGAATTCGCGAGTTCAACGACCTGCAGGCTAGATTCTACATTCTTATGTACAAATATGCCGATATCATCTGCACATTGGTTGTACGCTGGCACAGTGGAAGGAGACGATTGGGCCAGCGTTCTCCAGGAGGTGTCAAACACCGTGCGGACCAATTGCTGAGGTTATATAAACGCACAAGTTTCGAATTCTAGCTTGTCCCGAAATGAATTCGCGAATTCTTCAGGTCTCTAGTTATAAGCGATGTGACCTGATAACGGTAGAATCCGACCCATGTGTCGCTACTTGGAGCTCACAGATTCTCAGTTATGACCACCCCCCCCCCTTACCCGCCACGGGATATAACAATCTCTGACTCCGGAGGAGAGGCCTCCTCGCCTCCCACCTAGTCAAACAAGATTCGATTCCCGATGGGGGTCACCCCCGGGATTTTCGCATGTGGGAATCGTACTGGACGACACCGCTTGCCGGCGGGGTTTTCTCGGGGATCTCCTGTTTCCCTCGGCCTTGCATTCCGGCACTGCTCCATCCTCACCTCGCTTCATCCTCATCGGCTCTCAAGACCTCGATGTTGAGAGTCGCCCAAACATCTTCACTCTTTTCACTCGTGCATCCTGCCTCCTCCCCTGAATAGCTGCGGCATGAAGGTCGGAATAAGGTAAGCGCAGAGTTAACATCTCCAGCACCCGCCACCACAATAATTTGTCCTTCTTGGTCTTTTGTTATACGGACTTTTCTTTAGTCAGGCGGTTAGTTGAAATACCTTGTCTGCTAATGGTCATGTAGAAGTTTATATACGTTCAGTAAAACACATCATATAAAGTGTAAATCTTACTTTACAGTTCATGATATCTTGGACTCTATCCATATTAGACAAAAATACTGCAACTTCATTCTCCAAATAGAAATAGAAAAAGGATAATCACTTTTAAAATAGTTTTATCATAATTAATTTTATTTTCGGTTATGTTTGTCACAAAAACAAATAGTTCATTTAATATTTCCAACTTCATGAGCATTAATGCGATTATTATGGACAATCGATTTTCGCGAAAAGATTTCGACGGATGCTGGATTTCAGTACTTTAAGTTAAAAACCGCAGTTTTCGCTTGGTTGCCTGAAGAAAATTTTCTATAGGAGACTTTTTCGAGCTTGAATGGTCGATTCTCCGGCAATGAACACACCTGTGATTCGAGAGCAGGCGCACTGGGCGCATTGCATTATAAATCGCTACCCAGTCGCGAACGTGGATCTGAGGTCAAGTGTTTTGGGGAAAAAAAAAAAAAAAAAAAAAAAAACGAGAGAGAGAGAGAGAGAGAGAGAGAGAGAGAGAGAGAGAGAGAGAGAGAGAGAGAGAGAGAGAGAGAGAGAGAGAGTAATTCGCTTTTGGCGAACATAGGGTGTCAGAACAATTGAGTTTTTTTTTTTGTTTTTGTGTGGTGCCTTGTCACCAGATTGTGAGGTATATTGAACATGTGCAAGGTAAGAATATTGTTTTTCAGTGAGAAGTTGAATGTAGCCATCCCCCCCCCCGCCCCTTTTCGCATCCCACCGGCCACATGCAAAGTAGGTGAAGACGACCATGTTGCGTAAATGTGTGTGTGTGTCGTTGGGTCGCTGGTACACTGAGAAAAATGTTTGCTGAATCAAACAAATTTTGTTTAACGCAGCCAAATTAATTGTTTGTATAAGAACAATGAACTATTTTGTTGTATCCGAATTATTTTGTTGTTTTTATTCGGTCGCCCCGAACAAAGATTTGGTAAGTGCAGCCAAAGCTTTTATTAAACAGTTTCTGTTTATATAAAAATCCAGAAAACGGGCCCCGCAGAATCTGCTGGCTAAGCCACCATCGTTGAAGCAGGTAATCGTACGAAATAGTAGTCTGGGAACTTCGGCACGTACTCTCTCGCACATCCTGTCCTGCAGTTGCAGACTTAAGACTTAAGAATTGAAAATTAAGACGGGTGACTTAAGTCTTAAGACTTGGGTGTAGGTTCGAAGGACCTAACTTCCCATTGGGTGAGGGTGTGGCATAGAAAGACAACCTTCCCCCAAATCCCAAGAAAATAGGCGGGAAAATGTGCGTTGCAGGTCGAAAAGAAAGTGAAAAACGTACACCTCCGGTTATAGCTTCTCCCAGGGGAGGGGGGGGGGGAAGGAGGGGGGGGGGGGAGGGTGTCGATGGCCAGAGGTCCAGAAGGTGTGCACAAAATTTGGTTCCACCCCTCTACCTCTCGAGAGATCATTGGGGAGGGGGGTGACTATTGTTTTTCATTAATGAGATGGAAAATTAAAGTACGACTGATATTAGAACTTAAATCGTTTCCCTTTGAGCAGTATGCCGCAACAACGTCAGCTAAAGTAACTTCTGAAAGAACGAAAATGTTTTTCAAGTAAATATTTTTCAGCTACGGAACAACGTGAATAAATATTCCAAATTTTACAACTCTATTACTTTGTTTTTTTTTGTTTTAGTGTAGAATTTGTTTTATCAGCATCAATAAATGCACCAACAAACACTGTACTGTTACTATCCCAATTGCCACAAAAATTACAAACAAACTCTCAAGCCGTATTTTCGAACGAAGGCAATTGAATGAGTGCCAAGGAAACGTGTACACTTGATTCAACCAAATATTTTGTTGACAGTCTTAATTTCTTTTTGGCCCAACATAGCGGTTTTGTTTGCCAAAAGATGTGTTTGGTTGGATGGACAAAATTAATTTCGTTTCTTTTCCAGTTGTTGTTTACTCAACAAAATATTTTGCTGAGACAAGTAAATATATTTTAGCCCTGTACAAACAAGTATTTTGTTGACGTTTCTCCCATCGCGACGCGTTCCACGAGTGCGGAAAACAGCGCGTCTCGCCCACGATAAGGACGTGGCTAGGGCGCCCAGATAGACCGTCCTGGACGGGAAGGATGCCCCGGCGTGGCAGCCATGTTGCCAGATAGCGCCCGAGGATGCTTCCGGCCACAGCCAGCTGAGAGCGGAAACTGAGCTAGCGAAAATGATAGCAGCGCTTGGACTGATACTGTTTTGGAGGAGGCGATATGGGTTTTGGTGAGCGAACCCATTGCCATAAACAAATTAGTGGAACAGTAGTTTCTTTATTTCGCCCTTTAATTTTTTTTTTCAGTGCATTAAAGGGGTCGCGGTGGTGTAGTAGTTAGACTACTCGCCTCCCAACTAGGCGGGCGAACCAGGTTCTAATCCCGGCGGGTTCGTCTCCGGATTTTCGCATGTGGGATTCGTGCTGGACGATGCCGCTGGTCGGCGAGTTTTCTCAGGAATTTCCCATTTACCCCGCCCTTTCATTCCGGCGCTGCTCTCGAGACCTCTATGTTAAGTCACCCAAATCTCTTCATTCACTCACTCACTATTTTAAGCTAATTGTACTTAGACATAACAAGAAGTTACTGCTGTAACTAACGAGAACACTTTCCTCTACTTGGATGCAAATATATTTGTTTAAGATTTTCTTAAGAGGACTACAGTCTATTCATGGCAAACTCGCCTAGACTGGATTGGAAGTTTTTAAGCCATCTATTGTATGGGAATGATACCGCACATCTGGCTACAAATGTGGATCGTTTAGCGTCGCTACTATACAGAGCTGGGAAGTTTCCTAGGCATTCGGCTGTTTCCCGAGCAAATGTAGGAACCCTAGCATTAATGCGCGGGAAGTAACTTACAATTCGCGCTTTCTCACTCGACGTATACGCGCATACAGTAAATTTGCGTATAATTTCGTAGAGTTTATGTGCTGAAACGTTTTCTGTAAAAATCGTCGCTTGCGCGCAAACGCGTATCTCGGTAAATAAAAGTTCTGGAAACACAACTTTTTTGCCACAAAGGATGAAAATCTATTGCTTACATCTCTATCTTTTTATTTTTATCATATCAAGTGTAATAATGGAGAAAAAAATCGGTGTTCAAATATATCATCTTTAAAGCTTGCCTATGCATTTTCCTTAAGCGGTAAGAGAAAAGTACGGTCGTACGCAGGTAGTTTGACCTGTGGACTTTCATCGCGCGTAATAAAATTACACTGCTACGTATCCAATTTACACAGTAAAGAGTTACGACACTAACACTGCACGCCTTGAGCGGAAGATTGATGGGGCGCTAGGCGTGCGTGTTAGGGCGCGTTTACCCTGCGATAAAATGCGCGATAGTTCTTATCGCGAGAGCTACTGTCGCATTACTATCGCTGTGTGAATTGCACGATAGTTACTGTCGCACCGTTGCGATAGTACTATCGCGATATTAGCTCGAGCTAGATAGTTGAGAGTAACTGTGGTGGCAGAACATGCAACTATCGTGCTGTAAACCGTGTAGCATCACTGGCGTGATAGTCCGGGTCTCAAATTTGTACTTACATGTGTTCACTTTGACAGTGACATTGCCGAATTATTTTGATTCTGTTAATATCTGTCGCTGTTCTTAAACTATGTGGCGATATGACAGGACGTATATTATCATGTACGCGTGACAGAACAGTAGTGACAGCATATTTACTGTCATATAATAATCCAAGGGAATAATGTATGTTTGCATGTCATTAATATCGTGTAACGATGTTTAACTACCCAGCAAATATCACCCTCTTGGCAAAAGGATATAAATGTAGGGCATATCAATGTATTTACAAAAGTGTTGTCGTACATGTCCCTTTCGAGGATAACTACCAAAGCATGTTTCGATCGTGTGTGTAAACAGGATCTATCGCGATAGTTACTTTCACATAGTTTCGTGTTAGCTATTATCACCGTGTAAACGCGCCCTTAGTGTCGCCCGTATCGTTCCGTCGCTTCTTGACCTCGAGCGCGCAGCTTCATAGTCCTCTTTAACAGGTTAGATGGCAGGTGGCTGTTGAGGTCTCGTTAACAGCGACGTCACTGAAGATGGGACCAGAAACAAATGTAATCGGGGTGACATTACAAATACAAACGTGGCTTACCTGGGACTCGAACACGAATACCTTGAGCTGACGTGCAACCAACGGCATTACGGAGGTAGGATTCCGAGCACAACATCGGCTATAATCAGTCTAGGTAAAGTCATGATATAGGCCATTCATGGTAAAGTGAGCACTTTTGAAAGCCCTTTCATTTGGAATAATACTCAAAAAGTATATATTATTTTAGCCATAGACGTTAACCTCCGAGTGCGGTGGAATGTACACACTGTGTTTATTACATACATGGCAATATTTATTTGAATATGTGGTTAAAGGATAAAAAAATGGGTAAAAGAAAAAATTAACTAGGGCCTCAAAAGTGCTCACTTCACCGTTAACAGCCTGTAGTGGAATTAACAACCTCAAACATTTACAGGAACATTATTTTGAAACCAAGATCAGGAGTGACTTAAATCACGTAATTTTACATGATTTACTGTAGTACTATTTGTGTAGAATTTGATGGAAAAAAAAAGTTTGGCTGGTTCATAAGACGTCGTATAAAAACTTTAGTTTCTCATTTGGCGCTGTCATATAAAAAGGCCTAAAAACAGGCTCTGGCCAGCATATCTGACACCTTTAATCATAAAATGGTAAGGTCTCCGTTGAAAGTCTCATAGAGGCGCGTTGTCGACGCCGAGACTGCACGCCAGTTCAGTGCTTTGCGCATAGAGGCGATGAGATAGTTGATGCGCATGTCTCGGCCGCTCCTAGCTCTCCCACGATTTTAGGCCTCAGACGTTCAAAACTCCTTCAACCGGACGGCCAACGCAAACATTTTAGGTTGACATGAAAGAAAATTGAATGTTCGGCCGAGATTGGAAGCTAGGTTGTATGCACTCTAATGCTGCCCCTTGCAACCTGAGCTAACGTGACGACTGGGAAAAGTTTTACATTTTTATTAAATACATAAAGGCTATTCACGATAAAGTGGGCAATTTTGAAATAAACCCTAGAAAAATGTTACTCCCTCCGCCTGCATATATTTTAACGGGCGCACTGAGTGACATGCAACCGATAAAGTTGGTACCGATGGATGGAAAGTAGTTCTATATCGTAACGTCGAACAAAAAGTGTTAGGTAACCACTTGTGATAATTTAAATTATTTATTATGCTTTCTGTTTTCTTAATGCCTCGGTGCAAAAATAACTTTAACCCGAAAAGGAGAGCAAATAGAATTTAAAAATTATAAACATACAACGATGGTTCCTTTCACAATATATGCAGATTTTGAATCAATATTAAAGAAAATATCAACAACTAAACCAATTGCAAGAGAAATAAAAAAAGTAATTCAAAAGTATCCCATTTTAACAGAGGATGATACTGATAATGGTTTTTATAAAGAAACACTTAAAGAAAGATATAAACTTACTAATGAACAAATAAATAACATTGATTTAAAATTAAATGATAAACCATACACAATGAAATATCAATTACACGAAGCATCTGGTTTTCGTTATTATATTGTATCTAATTATGGTGAATATAAGCCTCCAGTAGTATATCGAGGTCCAAATGCTCTTAAAATTACTATAAGATCAATCAAAAGGGGAGTAGGAGACATTGGGAAAATATATCCACAAATTGAACAAATGCATCTACTAACAAAAGAAGAAGAAATATTATATAGGAAATCAAAAAGATGTACTGCATGTGAATGTGAATATACGGAGGAAAATAAAAAAAGTATGTAACCACGATCACATAAGTGGAAAATGTATTAATCCAGTATGTAATAATTGTAATCTAATATTAAAATACCAAATTTTGTTCCAATTTTATTTTCGTAATTTAGCTTGATATAATGAACATTTATTTGTTAAAGTGTTAGGATATGATGATAAAAATATAGAATTAATTGCAAATAATGAAGAAAAGTTTATTACTTTTGGAAAAAACACAAAAAAATTAAAAATGAAATTTATAGACACATTTAAATTTATGGCCAGTAGTTTAGATAAATTATCATATAATTTAACTAAAGATCTAATGAAACACACACAAAATCATTTTCCAAACGAGCATGTAGACTAAGTTATTTAAAAAGATGTTTATCCATACGATTATATGGATATTTGGAAACATTTAAAGAGACAGAACTTCCACCAAAGAGCGAAATTTTCACTAAATTAAACGAATCTTATATAACTGATGCTAATTTTGAGCACGGAAAGTGTGTATGGACCCAATTTAATATTTAAAATCTTGGCGAATGCCAAGATTAATGTTTAAAAAGTTGTGTATTATTGTTAGCAGATATATTCGAAAATTTTGGAAATACATGTATAAATTCATATGATTTAGATCCTGCGTGGTATTTTACTGCACCAGGATTATCTTGGGAGGCAATGTTAAAAATGACTTATCAACCGCTAGAATTATTACATAACTATGATATGATTTTAATGATTTAAAAAGGAATTAGAGATGGAATATCACAATTTTGTGAGCGATATGTTAAAGCTAATAACAAATATTTAGAAGATTTTAACTCTGATCAGGAGTCCACCTATGCTAATAATTTATATGGTTGGGCAATGTCACAATATTTATCATATGGCGGTTTCGACTGGGTTTATTATACATTCTCTGATTTAGATTATTGGAGTGAAAGAAATATTAGATTTGGAGGATGATTCTGAGTATGGTTATATATTAGAAGTTGTTTTAGAATATCCACAAGAACTGCATAATTTACACAAAGATCTACCATTTTGCCCAGAAAATAAGGTAGTTCCAGGAACAAAGCAATCTAAATTATTAACAACTTACCATAATAAAGAAAAGTATGTAATTCAGTATGGTAATTTAAAACAGTGTCTAAATAATGGTTGAAAACTTACTAAAATACATAGAATATTGATGTTTGATCCGTCCGAGTTCCTGAAGAAATGTACAGATTTGAATAGAAAGATGAGAACTAATGCTAAAAATGACTTTGAAAAAGATTTTTATAAGCTAATGAATAATTCTGTGTTTGATAAAACAATGGGAATGGTAAGAAACATAGTAGATATAAGATTAATTTCATATGCAGAAAAATGTGAAAAATTACTAGCAAAACCCAATTTCAAAGAAGTACTATATTTAATGAGAATATTGCAGCTATACATATGAATAAAACAAATGTAAAATTTAATAAGCCTATTTATGTTGGCATGTCAATTTTAGACATATCAAAAGAATTGATGTATGATTTCCATTATAAAGTAAAGAAACCAAAATATGGTGATAACATTGAATTATGCTATCAAGATACCGATTCCTTCATTTATAACATAAAAACAGAATATTTTCACGAAGATATAAAGTCGATAATAGAAACATTTTTTACAAGTGATTATCCAAATGACACTGTTTATAAGATCCATCAAATAAATAAATAAGTTTTAGAAAAAAATAAAGATGAATGTAAAAGAATTTTTTGGTTTACGATCAAAAATGTATGCTTATGAGGTTGGCGATAAAGAAAATAAAAAATCTAAATGTACGACAAAATGTATAGTTACTAAGCGAATTAGATTTGATTACTATAAAAATCGTTTGTTTAAAGAGAAAATACAATATAGAACAATGAATCTAATAAGGAGTGGAAAACATAAAATATATACAGTCGAAGTTAACAAAATACCATTAAGTCCTCTGATAACAAAAGGAATATATTAGAAAATAAAATTGATACACTACCTTATGGATATCATAAAGAATCATTTTAAATTAATTTTTATGTTATTATATTCCTATATTACATTTTTAACTTCTTTGGTTTCTAAGACAACATCAATAACAACACCTTCAAAATCAATCAGATTATCATTTTCATATCTAATTTCTAAAACAATATGATTGAATAGCTCATTATTAATTTTATAAAAACTGGGTATGCGGGCTCATAAATTATATAATCTCTAAAACCAAACATAGTGTTTGGTGGAAAACTCGCAATTATATCAGTTCCTAAATGATCAGATTCATCACATTATAAGAACATACTATATGTTAAATTACAGCGAATATTTATTGTTAAAATGGATAAAAATTTGGCAATTTAGTGAATTACAACAACTTTGTCTTTTTCAATAGGTAATTTTCTTTCAAATCAAGAATATCAGACAGTCGATCATCAAGTTTAATATCTAATTTAGATTTGATAGATATTCTATGTTTTATATTATATGCTATTAATGCAATATTATTTGTTCAAAATGGATCAATTGAATTTATAGTTTCGTTTAATGATTCAATTGTAGAGTTTCCTATAGGATTACTTATAAGAGTGTAGTTCATGGATATAGAGATATGGACACCTTTTCACATGTATATTTGAGAACATCTACTTGGTAGTTCTATTCAAGAAAAAATATGAAAAAAAACAAATTTTATCTTCAGAATTATCACCTTAAATCATAATGCTTTCTAGGATCATAATGACAGAAACTTGTACTAGTAATTATTTAATAGTGCAACCTTAAGATAGGCTCTACCTACAGAAAGCACATGTAAAAATCAAGTTTATAACTTTAATAAATAGACAATTCTGGTACTACACGTGACAACATGTCACAACTCTCCTTCAATCCTACAATAAAAAAATCAAAGAAGGAAGAACTACTTTCTGTTGTCAGAAAATTAATAAGATGATAGTAAGAATATGATTCCTTTGAAAAATAAAATTTATGATGTTCCCTAAATATTCCATGATAACTCAATAACGAACACATGCAAATGAGAATCGATCAAATGTTCCATGAAACTGCTCTCCTACACGTGCCGTCGGCCAGCAAGTCAGTCTTACAAAACAACGAAAACTCTCGATTGTGTGACCTTGAGCCTCACATCAAATAATGATCAGGACTTCTGAGACTAAGCCACTTTGATTAATCACTGCCTGAAGAAGTTTGAAACAGAAGTTTATTATGAAAATTTGGTACAAGTTTAACTTTAAAGGTAATATACGCCTCATTTGATGAAATGTAGACACAAAGTCATGAAGATCTAGTTGCTATCAAAGTCAAAGGTCCAACAAACCATAAGTTATTAAACTTGGAAAGCAACATCGGTTCAACATGTAGATGTAGCCTTCATCAGGGGGGTGAAGGATACTCCCCAGGACTGCAGGACATCCTCTTCATCCACAAATAATTTGGCTCGGCAGGACACTAGTAGCAACTACATACTTATTTCAACAAACTTTTTTATAGCAGTCTACATTTAGTGCCCTTCCAATTAAGTTCACACAAAACATTCCAAGCAAAAACAAAAACCTCTGCTGGTAACCTTCACGATATCTGCACCTCTCCATGTATTATAAATGGCACAGATAAACTATAAAATGTATAAATAGTTTTTGAAGTATTCATACTATAGCTTTATCACAATTATTTAACAAAATTATAAGACATTAAAACATAGATATTTAAGCATGGGATCATATTATTAGGTAGCTTAACATGTGAACTATTGTATGATAAATGAGTACTGAGCAAAATGATAAGTTAGAAATAGCTGTACGGGAACTCCTTACACAGTATAATATTGACCTCTTGGAATAGTTATAACTTCATTTTTATCAACAACAGGGCTCATTTTTTCAACTGTTTTATTACTATTATTATTTATATTTGGTGTTGAAAATTTTGTATGAAAACTGACCGATTGTTCAATAAGTATTATATATTAATAAAGTTTTTTTCTATGAAATAGAACTATTGCTTGTCTACTTAAATACTATATTATGCATTTATATAAAAATTTACATATAAATGCAAAAAAACTGGCTGGGTTGTTGGCATTTTAATTTCAGAAGTGGCATTAAAAATTTGTGAATTATTGCACAACAATATATGCAATAATTTTATTCATAAAACAAGTCGGTTAAATTCTAATAAACTGAATGTTTGGTCAAAAAGTTTAAACCAACCTTAATATATTCAGTTACAAAATGATATCGATGAGGCAGCCAAAAAACTAAAAATTAAAGAAAAATGGCTCATTCTTTTGGTAACACTGATGAAACGCCTACTTTAGACGAGTGTGAAAAAGATTCACTAGTTATATTTGATGATGTTATTTTAGAAAATCAAGACATTATTCGCGATTATTTTACTCGGGGCAGACATAAAAATATCGATGTATTATATTTAGCTCAAACATAATCAAACATACCTAAACAGTTAGTAAGAGATAATACAAATTTTTTGTGTATATTTAGACAAGATAAAACTAATTTAAAGAATATTTTTAATGGTTTTGTTGGAGGTGATATTACTTATGAGAAATATATAAAGAAATTTGTTCAAAATGCTGGGAAGAAGCTTGTGGCTTTATTACAATAGAATTGAGTCGAAAATTGAATAATGGAAAATATAGAAATAAAATTTAAGACTTTATTACATTAAGAAATTTTTGAAAATATATTTATGTTATAACGAATGACAACACAATGACAATGACATGAAAACAATGCAATGACAATAACAGGACAACTACACAACAACTGCGAATAAACTTTAAAGCGGTTGTTAAACACATTGTGTGTTACATTTTTGTGTTTTTGAAATTGTCTAATTATTTCTAAAAAATATTTTAAATTTATACAGCACCAGTTAAAGCAGACTCGGCTGCACAAACTGCAATTTTATTAATCCAAGAGTTGTGAGAATTAGCAAAACCTAACCACTTAACATATTTTTTTCACCTTTAGTATTTAAAACTTTTTCAACCAAATATTCATCGGGATAGTTTGTTTTCATAATTTAATATTCATTAAAACTACCCATTATTTCTTCTCCATTAATATCTTTTAATTTGTAAGTTCGTGCATCATAATTAAAAACTTTAATAATAGTAAATAGTTCTGTCCACCAATTAGAAGTATAATGTTTTAAAAAAAAATTACAGTTTGCTCACACGCACAACATCTCCAACTTTATAGTTTGGTTTAGTAAACACAAAATTTGTTTGCAGTAAATTTTTTCATTTTTTTATTAACTTCAATTGTCTTCATTCCAATAGTTCTATGTTTTTAAATATTATATTCTTTCACTAAATCATTTAATATATTTACCCATTTATAATTACCACTCAAAGAAAATTTTACCCCACTATATTTTTTTCAAGTTCCATTAAATCTTTCAACTAACTAGCTTTTAATTCAGAAAATGAAGAATAACGGTTGATATTATATTTTTCCATAAGCACATTAAATGCTTTATTGTAAAATTCTGAACCACTATCGGTTTGTATATTATTAGGTTTTCTGTTAACTAATATATATTCTAACCCGTTTGATACATTTTTAGGTGTTTTATCTTTAATTGGTATAGCCAATGCAAATTTAAAAAAAAACCTCAATAATTGTCACAATATATTTGTATCCATTGTTTATATGTGACATACCTTTTAAATTACAAGTATTCATTTCTACAAGATCAATTTGCCACAAATCATCAATTCTATACGAAATAACTTTACTTCTTGAAAAATTTTCTTCGCGCAGGTTTATATAATTAATTAATAATTCCCTCTCTCTCAGTGGACAAACTTTTTTTAAATGTTGATTCATTAGAATTACATATAGAACACTTGCAATTTTTAACTAATCGCTTATTTTCAGTATTTTAATTTTTTGTATTATTATTCTTAGTGACTTTCTTGCACTTCAAACACAAGTATTCTCCATTTAATAATAATAATAAAAAATGGTATATATATATAATCTTTATATTCCCCAGAAATTTCATATTTCATGAATATTCCTCTTGTAGTCGTAAACCCATTAGAATATTCGGATAGTTTATACTTTTTTATTTTAAAAGTTAAATAATCTCCCTTTTTAGCATCAAATGGTTTACTATAATCAATTTTTTTGGAATCCTTAATCACAGTTAGAGTATAATCAGGTAAATTATCAGAATATATTTTATAAAAAGTACAATCCATCAAAAAATAAATGAAGGAAAAGCATTATCTTTGTGAAAAACATTCATATTTTTAAGTCACTTTGCATATGAATAAAATACATGATGAAAGGTTTCTTCAATTTTCGAGTCAACAAATGTATGACAATAATTCAGAAATAATTTGTTGTTATCTTGCGATCTAACAACTGTTTCTTTATCAACAGCTTCTTTGTTTTTTTGTTTTTTTTTTTAACTTTAGTGTTAACAAGTATGTGAACTGATTGGCTTAAATTTTGTAATTTGACATCTAATTATTTATCATCAGCTTGTTTAGTTTTTTCAGCTTTTGCATTAACAAGTGTGTCGCAGTAATTCAAAACAGGTTTGTTTAAATCTTGAAATTTATCAGTTATTTCTTTATCAAAAAATCTTTTGTTGATGGCCTCTTTTCCATCTACCAGATCAGCCATATTATTAATTCTGCGATTTTGAATAGAAACATAGTGTTGTATAAACAAAAACTTTACTATTTGATCTCGCAAAGCAGAAACAATGGTATTATATTTTGAATCTACATATGTTTTTAAATCAGAAACACTAGTGTTGTATTTTGATTCAACATTTTTTTAATGAATAATCAGCAGCAATAGTTTTATATTTTGAATCTGCTTATTTTTTAGATGTCTGTTTTGCATTATTTATTCATTTTATATAATCGGCAATATGTTATTGAATTGTAAATTTATATTATCATTTAGAGCATAATCAGAAACAATTGTTTTGTAATTTGAATCAATATATTTTTTTCAAATGCATAACACACACACACACACACAGATATAATATATATATATATATATATATATATATATATATATATATATATATTAAGCACTTGTTTTGATTTTACAAAATCGTATGTGTAATTTTTTGGACGAATAATTGTTAATATAGGTGAATCAATGGATTAAAACGATGTGGTCAAGAAAAGGTTTTTTAACACACATACATATATATATATATATATATATATATATATATATATATATATATATATATATATATATATATATATATATATATATATATAATATATATATATATATATATCTGTATGTGTGTTAAAAAACCTTTTCTTGACCACATCGTTTTAATCCATTGATTCACCTATATTAACAATTATTCGTCCAAAAAATTACACATACGATTTTGTAAAATCAAAACAAGTGCTTAACTCACTTTGTAAAGAAGAAACACTCGAACTGCATTTTGAATCCACATATATTTTTAAATCTTCGCAATATTGTCAAAGTTTTTATTTAAATATTTGATTAATGGTTTCCCAAATATATCTGTCATTTAGTAATATAGAAATTATATCATTAAACTAAAATCCTCTCGAAAAAAGATGTAATACAATTAAACATAGATGTCCACATATAACTGAATTAAAATTCTGAATTCGATCATCATTATAATAAACATTTCTGTTTTTGTAATAATTCATTATATTATTAGGAATATTGCCTCCAAATGAGTCAAAATAATACACACCAATACTTTCTTTAAAATAGTATACCCAATGAGTTCCTGTATTTTTTTAATTATCAAAATTTACCACAGCACATTCATTTTTGAGCATACTGTTTGGTAGTTCATCACTCATATAAACATTTCTGAATTTTTTTATATTTAATATTTTTACATATTTTTCAATTTCGACATTAGATAATGGTGATAAATTCAAATTTTATTTTCGCCTTCCTCATTGTAATCCACTGCCTGATTTATTTTCCATTGCCAAATTATGTCTCTGTCGTTCTTCTAATTAATTAATATTTTTACTGGTTAGTTCAACAGCACTGTTAACTGAAGCAGCCGCTCCTAAAGCGGCGACTACAATGGAAATAATTCCTCCATGATGTAAACCATTGCCAATTTTTTCTTTAGCCATTTTTTAACTGTTGGTAATGGTAAAGTTAATTAGAAATTCTTGCCATCTTGCAATTTTTGTTTGCAGTTTGATCATCTGTTGAAAATTAATCTATACCCAAATTCTTTAATTCCTCATAAGGAATATCAAAGGTTATATTTGTCATCTCAATTTATAAGTAAAAAAAATATTAATAGTTAAATAAATTTTAATGCCCCATCCAAGCTTTCTATTTGTAAATATAGTTGAAGCAACAGCAGCAGAAACACCAATTGGAGTATCTTTATTTAACATAATTTCTTTTGCTTCTTTTTGAAAAATGTTATCTGCTTCATGTCTAGATTATAAATCTTTATGATCTCGATAAGCAATATGATCATATTTGCATGCTTCATCTAATATATTTACTCCTTTATCACACCTTTCAAATATTTCATGTAATTTTGTAAATGGAGCACTATAATTATAACCAGGCAAATGTAATTCGGGCAAATTAAAATTGTTTAGTTCCTAGTTTATCACACCTTTTCCACAGTGTTCAGAATTCCAAAATGAGTGTGGAATAACATTTAAAACTCTTATAAAAAATTATATATATTTTGGATTATTTATAACAAATTTAGAAAATATATTGCAGAACATATTGATTATGCTCACTTTTTCGTTGTAAAAAATATTATTTCCAGCATTTTCTTCATCCTGAATAACTAATAATCTATCCATTAATTTTCTAAAATCATCCATCCAAATTATTATTTTTTTTTCATACCTTCTCCAGATTTAGGAGTTCAAGGAGAATTCATTCTTTCTGGTGTATTAGGTAATGATTTTGGCTGTGAATTATTTTATATATTCTTCATAAATTGGATTAATTATCTTAACATAATTCATATTACTACTTGAACGTGGATTATTCCTTTTCTTTTTAGGAATAATTTTTTTAAATATAGTATTTATTATCTTCGAGTTATTCATAGGTACTTTTTGTTAACAAATTAACAAGACCTTCTGTTAATTCATATTTTTTTACTTTGACAAATAAAAAATCACCATCTATTTTTTCTTTTGTATCACCAATTTCAGAATCTTGACCAACTCCTCATAAACCAAATTTTTCATTAATAACATTAATATTTTCAGAAATATATACTTCGAGATTTATAGTAGAAACACCAGATATAGGCGGTAAATTTTTCAATGGTACAAAATTCTCATTAGCTCTTCCAAATTAGGAGATTCTGGTTCTGCAAATAATTCTTTTTCAAATGGTGTTTCTCCTGGTTTAGCGGATAATCAAAATTTTTTTCAGCAACAGGTACTAGTGCTGTTATTAAATTTTTATTTTCTTCACTTACTTGTTCTAATTTTTGGTAATATTTTATAATTCACAAATTAATGGTAGATATTTTTCTTGTTTTTTTTTCATATTCTACTTCATGGTTCTTTTTATAATTTCTATACTTTCGACGAGTAATTGCACTCGATGAACTCCCTCTGAATATTTCATTTATATGCAATTCTTTTTACTTATAAATGAGTTATAAAAGCATTGAGAGTTTTGAGAGACAAACTTTTCTCCCAACTGATCAAACTAGTAAAAATTTTAATGTTTACAATAATAGAATAGAATTTGATATTCCAATAGGAGATGGATTTTCTTTTCCAAACGATGCTTATGTTTTGGAAGAATATCGCCTACTAAAAAGATATAAGTTGAGGATATGGCAAAATACGAAAAATTAGATAATATTGATGTTTGTTCTAATTATTTTCCATTTCAGTTTTCTAGAGTAGAAATTTCAAAACATGGACAGATTATTGAGGCTGTTGATAATCCAGGAATAACTTCGACAATGATGAATATTTTGCTAAGATCACCAGGTGAACAAAATTATTTAGAGTCTACTGTTGTTGATTATTAAATTTCAAGTACAATCTGTTCGCAGTGATAAAATAAATGAAGTAATGTATCCATTAAGATATTTGTTTATGAAAAAAATTGCGGATGGTGCGGTTAATAAAACGTATTATGATCCAAGTAAAATTGTTATTGAAAAATTAGAAATTATGTGGCCTATTGTTAATTATGAAGTTAACACACCAATTGTAATTAAAGAAAAAATAATATAAATCCTAACATTCATATTGGTTTTAAGTATTGGTAATTTTTAGGAAAAGAAATTCCTGCTGGGACAACTGTTTTTAACTTTGATATAAAAGATCAGTTAAATAATTTACAATTTGACATGCCTGATTTTGAAATTGTGAGTTTCCAAACTAATAGAAAAAATCGGACCGAGTGATATGTGCATGCTTCAATGTTTTATCATTGTAATGTGAGAAATATTTTTGTTTAAAATGGTAGAAATAAAGTTTTGCAAAAGAAAATTGGAATTTAGATATTGGAAATGATCTTTGTCTTAAAATGTTTCTGGCTTTTAATGAATTTAGAAATTGAAGAACAAAGTTATAGACTATATATAGAAATAATGATCTTTATTATAAGCCAATTACAAATTATCATGGCCATATCAATTATTATTCATTTTGGGAACTACGACCTTTATATGTTATTGACTGGCTATGTAGAAAAACAGCAGTAGTAAAGATAAAACAAATATAAATATTAGTGTAGATTTTAAAAAAGCTGTTGAGGCTGGTACAATTTGTAATGTTGTTTAAATTAGCCAGCGAAATTTAACTCATGATTATTTGTAAGAAAATATCAGTGAATATACATAATTTTTTTATTTTATTAAATTGACAATGTAAACGATTTTACAAAAACAAGAAATTGTTTCTATATTTCAATACAATTTTTTAGACTTATAGTTGAGTGGTTGCATTAAAAATTTTTGCGAATTTCTAGAAATATAGATGAATTATTTGATAAAATAAAAAATCATTTTTCTAATTAAAATTTTCTCATAGTATCTCTTTTTTATATATGATATATAAATTTTTAATAATATAAATTGATCAAATTATAGAACTTTTAGAAGTTTGGGGTAGTGAATATGAAATTATAAAAACAGAAACTTTTATTGATAAAGAATTGGACATTGTTCATTTCAAAATTGTTTTAAAAATCGATAAAAATTATTTAATTTCAAATTAATTTTCTGATTTTAAAGATGGTGTTTGTGGTTTTGATTGTTGTGATGTTTGGGATTATAGATTCGGTAATGGCTATGCTTAAGATATTTCTTTATTTTTAGACTTTAAAATCTTATTGGTGTTTTACTTTTGTTGAATAATATTGATAAATTCTATCAATGATCTTTTCATCTGATTTAATTGTTTTAGCCTTAAGAGTGAGCAGTACATAAAATGCGAGTCATAAGAAACAGTGTTAATTTTAACTTGACTTTCTCAGGATTTCTAAATGTACAAATCTAATGAGAGTTGCATTATTTTGTCACATTTGATGGAGAGAAATGAACTATGTTGTCTAAATAAAAATTTTAGTGTTATGTAATTTTATAATAAATAAACAATTTTGATGATTGGCGATTACTGTGACATGGTATAAGAAATCGTGCTCAGCTGCCTCTTGTAGTAAGTGTATTAACGATTATTTTTAACTGTTATCAAGAATAAACTTAGTGCATTTTTTTGTGATCTACCACAAATTGGTACTATTAACAGTTTCCCCAAAATTATATAATTTTCAATATTAATATTAGCTATTTCATTAGCTTCTGGAAATAGTGCGTTTTCGAACCAAGCCGGGGCATCTTACCTGCAGACGTTATCTATTGTTCCTATCACTCGCGGCCACAACAAGCCTGGTTGGTTAGGTGGGGAAGGGGCGACAATGCTTTCAAGGGGAAGTTTAGTGTTCAGAAATCTCTCTCATACCTGTTTACTAACACTTGTTCGTTTATTTATGAAAACTGCAAGTCTCAAGCTCTTTTGTATTTAATCCGTTATAACATTTCACCGCATTAGCAACCCAATGACTCAAATGTGGAAAAATAAGGAAATATGTTCCAAATAGTGCACAGAATTGTAATTACATAATTTTATCTCACACATGCTCTCGTTACAACTACCTCTGTTTCTCTCTCTACATGTATGACGTAGCAGACTTCTAATTATTATTGAATGTGATCGAATTCAGGATATGCCAATGCTCCAAATTTAAGCAAATATATCATAGAGGAAAATGCGCGTACAAATTTAAACCATTGTCTTATCATTAAAACTGCAACTAAATGGAGTATAAAAAAAAAACAACCGAACAAGCATCATGACTTCACAAGCTGCTGTACTTTAGATGTTAGGTTGAATGTTGATTGTGTCATACATTAACTTCAAGGTAAAACACGCATTGAATCGCAACGTGTAGTTTTTATTGCTTATTATTCTTAAAAGATATCAAAATAAATTTTTTATACTGTTAGACAACAAAGTTTAAGTTTAAGTTGGCTTTTTTTTTAAATATGATTTTAACGATTTTTTCATCGAATTTCAGGTTTTGAGTATTTAACTTTTTCCTGTACTTTTAGACAAAATATCTCTAGTTAGTGTACTGCATTTTTTGTTGTAATTTTAGAAGGAATGGCCCTAAAAAATGTGCTGAGCCAGGACCCGCATTATACATCTACTGCGCTCTCTTTGCAACATTTTGCACACTTATGGAACCATATTCTATTTTCATATCAATTATTTGACTGTAAAATGCAATCTCAGCAGAGCTATAGGATTCAGCAGAGTACAATGTAAGAGGTTTTTCGAGAGTCTGAAAAAAAGTATCTCAAGAAATAAAATGTGTAATGCCCATCGCATATTCAGTATGGATAAAAGGGGAATCTCTTGTGTCCAAACAAAATTCCCAAAGTAGTTTTCCTGAGGGAAAAACCTTCAGTCAGTAAAGTGTCTTCAGCAGAGAGAGCGAGAGGACAGATTGTGTCGGTACTTTGCTGGACGAATTCTGTTGGTTTGTAGCCGCCCTTCCCTCCCTTTTTGTAATGATTTTCCCCAAGAAAAGAATAAAACATGAGCTAATCAAGAATTTTTCTCAAGCCTCTCTTCCCATTATATCTTAACAATAGATTCGTCAACCGTAAGTCTTCTTTGACTTGAACTTATCAAAATCTATGATGACCCAGTACTTATGATGACCCAGTACTTCTAATACTAGACAATCAATCTTCCCAATATTTTCTTGACACTGTCTTTTATTTTGCTGAAAACAGAGTAACAGAATCCTGTCAGACTCCCCATGATACAAATTACAGCCACTCGATTAAGCATTCTTTGGCCCTCTGAAATCATTGTTTGCAAATGAAGTTGACTAATGGATGCACAACCAGCCCGGCTGTGTACTTTCCCAGACTGATATTTGTTTTCCAAAATCATTCTTCTTCTTCTCAAAGCAGGGGTAACTGGTAAGAGGAAAAGGAAAGGGACGGGAATATGAGCCAGCTCTCCATTGAAAAATGTTCTCTTGCTTGAGAATGACAAGAAAAATCTACAATATTCACAGAAGCAAAATAAGAGGAATAGAAAAGTCAAAAGATCAGTGAAGAAGATTGCAAGTTCTAAGACAGTGGACAGTGATGTATTCTGCCCAGAATGAGATGATAGATATACTGCGCCAATCTCAGAAGACTGGATACAGTGTATTGAACACCAACAATGATGGCATGAGCAGTATTCTTCATTTGAAGAAGCTTTAAGATTTTCATGCCATCCGAGTTGGGCACGCACTCTTAGCTACACACTGCCCATTGTTAGGAGCTGAGTCGTCTAAGAGTGCGCATTCTAACTTTTTGGTTTTTCGTATTTTTTAAATACTAGAATATATCTCTATGATTGGGCCCGTGACGGTAGAGTTATAACATATCAATAAAACACAAGGTAAATGATCTATATATTTTTACTTTAAAATGTAGAAGTATGATTTGTTGTGTATGCCCTCTTTATGTGCCTTCCCCCTAGCTCATTTGATGCTTGCATAGATACTGCCAGCATACAAAGTTAAATTTAAATTTCGTATGCTGAAACATTTATATGGCCACTATTTTGAAAATGAGTGTTTGGCATTCTTTAAAACACAGCCTAAAACGTTTTTATTCATGTGACATTATCTTACAAATGTCTGACAAAAGAGGGCTCTGTGCAGACACATTTCGTAACTGTAAAAGTTATTGTCAGCATACACAGTTAAGTTGAACTTGGTTACGTGGTTTCGTAGATATAGGCTAGTAAGCTAAAATATTTAAATTACTGCTATTTTTCAATTAACCGTCTGGCCAGCTTAAAACATGTCAGTTCATATGACCCACCGTAGTATTGCTTGATTGCCAAAGTTGATAGGAATTATTTGATGTCTCCAGTGATATGAAACAAAAACTTATTTTTCATATGTTACTATCTTCAAAAGACAGACAAAAGAAGCTATGTATCAACACAATTGATACTTGTAATTGATACTTTCAGAATAGTATGTTTGGTTGAAATTGGTGGGACGGTATGGTAGATATAGCAAATAAACTTAAAACATTTATATTTCCACCATTTTGAAAAATAAGTAGATTATCAATTTGATTCCACTTAACAGCATGTCAAAGGTTGGTTTTATTTAATATGTGCCAAATTTGGCAGGAATCAGATCTGCAGTTCCTGAGATATAACCTAAAAGTCTTATTTTTTCATCTTACACTACTTTATAAAATGGCGGATAAGTAACATTATATGTACCTATCAAAATCCAGTTCTTACGTCGTGCACTGTTAACGCACTAAATTTGGTATAATCGGTGAGGACTTCCCGAGCTATGATATAGTGCCGAAAATTTATTATGTGGGACATACATTTCAGACATATGGGTAACTGCACAAGCCTATGTTTCCTTCAAAAACTAGGCTAAAAACATGCCCCTAAGATAACTCTGTGTGGGCTTGTTTATAAACAAGTCGCATTACCCTCAGTGTTATGAATTTGCATATTGTATATACAGCATCATATATATAATGAAATATTTACGCTGCATATATGTAGTATGCCATAATTGATCTAAAAACTAGTGCAATTTAAGCAGAATAAGTTATTAACTCATGTGCTATTTTCAAGATGAACAAATAGTGAAATAAAAATCATTATATTAACTTATGTATAACCCACTAAATAGATTTGAAGGCAGTAAAAATTATCAACAACTTCTGTGGAAAAAAAAAACTAGTTTTTACAAGAAAGCGAAGATTTTGAATAATTGTTGGATTGCCAAGACAGAAATCTGTTATACACGCGAATAGTTAAGAGCCTTAAGCAATATAGAACGTATACCTCACTTGAGTAAGCGTAGTAAGCACATATCTTGAGTAAGAATCTTATCATTTGTACAAGCGTAGTAAGCACATGCCGGAAAATAAAATACCCTGCTACAACTGGGTCTGTTTATACGGCCGCACTTTTTTGTTTGTATCTGAAGAATGTCCTGGTTTATAACAATGGAGTGCCAAAGTTTATTAACTGATTCACTAAGTTCGTAGGATTGTGAACGGAGGGTATTACTCTAGCCTAACAGTGCTATCTATTTTTATTTTATTCTGCTTTCTAACTGTTTCCCTGGAATAAATTTTGTTTGCATGTTGTATATTTAGAAAATCGTAAATATGACCTTGCCATTTATACCTTAACTTAAAATATTATTAGAGCGAAAACAAATAATACAAAATTCATAAAAACCTATTCAAACAATAGACTAGCTTCACATAACCCTTAAAATAAATAAACTGTAAAAAACCTTTATTACAAATATTTTATTTTTAAATGCAATAAAAAGAAAAAACTAATTATATTAATGACAGAATTTATAGAACTTGTAATGCGTGGTTGAACAGCCATAATAAACTTAATTATAAATTAATATGTTAGTATCAATTTATATTTAATACATAAAAGCTTGGTGCCAATAGTTAAGGTCCTTAAGCAAGATATGTGCTTACTACGCTTGCACAAATTAAGTATACATTCTATATTGTAAATAGTTAAGATTCGTACTTAAGATATGTGCTTACTACGCTTACTCAAGTGAGGTATACGTTCTATATTGCTTAAGGTTCTTAACTATTCGCACCGAGCTTTTATATATTAAATATAAATTCATGCAAACATATTAATTTGTAGTAAAGTTTATTATGGCTGTTCGACCATGTCTTACAAGTTCTACAAATTATGTAATTACTATAATTATTTTTCTCTTTTTAGTGCATTTATAAATAAAAAGTTGACTTTAATAGGTTTTTTTTACAGTTTATGTATTTTTCACTGTTAATTCTCTAGATTTTTTGTTATTATTATATATGTAGAGTATTTATACATTGAATTATACACTCGTAAGACTACAAAAAAAATGTGCAGTTAAACAATGGAGGCCCCTTCCACACTTCGGGCTGCAACCTGTAAACATTAATGCTCTGCCGGCAGACTGCACGTCAGTTCATTGCATAGAGTTCGGACAGACACTATACATACAAACAATGCGAGTTAAATAAAAGCTTGTAAAAATGTTTTTTTTTTTTTTTTTTACGTTGTTGAAATTCCCCCGCAGTTTTATCACCGTTCTCATTGGCAGAGTGTGCTGTCTGACCTCAGAAGCTAAGTTTTGGCCAGTTCCAGTGAGACAATACCGCACCACTCATCTAACTTCACAGGGGACTTGTACTAGTGAAATACAGTACCATTAAAGCATTACAGCTTCACCAGTTCAGACAACTCGCACAGATGAAGCCGCATATTTTTCGTGAGCCTTGCCTATTCTCGTTTTAACTACTCGAACGCTTAAGACTACTTCAAAAACAAATAAAAAATCAGTATAAATACTTTTAAGAAACGAATAGTTGGAAACCAGTTACAAAGGCTGTTTTTACAACACTATAATTAAATATGAACTTATTTTACAACACATTAATTTGTGATTGAGTGGAGAGATTTGGGTGGCTAAACAGCGAGGCCTTGAAGGCCGATTGGGGGGGGGGGGTGATTGAGGTATGGAGTGGGACCGTAATGAAAGGGCATGGGAAACGGGAGATCCCCGAGAAAACCCGCCGACCAGAGGCATCGTCCGGCACGATTCCCACATTCGAAGATCCGGTGAACCGGCCGGGGATTGAACCCGGTTCGCCTTGGTGGGAGGCGAGCAGGGTAACGGCTTAGTCACCGGGGCCCCACGTTGATTTGTAATATACACATAATTCTAACTACACGTTGTAATGGCGCGATGTACCCACGTCTCCAAACAGAGCGTAGAGCTTCAGTCATATGGTCGCCATTTAAGAGTGGGATGGACCCCCGTGGGAACCCCGCGTCCTAAGTCAAGAAGCGAGTGAGCGATACGGGCGACACTAACATGCACGCCTAGTGCCTAATCGCTCCTACGCGCAAGGCATGCAGTGTTTCCGACGTAACGATGCACTGTGAAAATTAGATCTGTAACAGTGGGGCTTTATTGCATGCGATGAAAAACCACAAATTAGTCTACGACCGTATATTTTTACTTTTCTCTTGTCGCTTAAGGAAACTGCTTAGGCAAGCTTTAAAAACGCAACATTTGACCATTTTCGCGATTTTTTTTTCTCCAAGGATAAACTTAATATGACGAAAGTAAAAAAATAGGGAATAAATAAAATGTTTTTTTTTTCTTTTCTGACAAAAAAAAAATTGTATTTGCAGAAGATTTATTTACCGATATACGAGTATTCGCGCAATCAACTATTTCACAAAAAATGCGGGGGTCCATCCCACTCTTAAAAACTGTTTTTTTTTTAATAAGATTGTTTTACAATAATTTTCAGGCATTAAACATGAGGTAAAAGCTACTTAACATAGCATAGGTTAAAAGAGATTTCACACTAGTTCAAGTGCGTACCTAGCTCGCCCTTAGCAATCCCATGCTTCCAGATCTCCGATGTTGAAAGTACGTCCAGCCATACGGCGCCCTTAGCTACCAAGTACTGAAGAATTAATTTTTTATTATAAATGTGGAGTAAAATTATTAATATATTTATTCCACGTAGTAATATTTTGTAAAAAACGCAATATTTTACGTTTAGTGACACCAAAAAATTTCTTGTAATTATAGCCTATCCCAAAAAATTTGATGTGGAACGGAAGAAATATTTTACTGCTTGCACACATGATCCTTTGTATGTCAGTAGGCTGTTGGCGAGATGCTGCTGTATACGTTGGTTACTATAGTCCATTCTCGGTTACTTTCAACTTTTCTGAAGCCCTGTTAAAGTTCTACTTCCAGGATATTCCTCTGATAACCACAAAATAAGGTTAACTGAGTCTAGAAAATTACACCAAAGGGACCAGAACTTCTAAACGATTACAGCGTTCTCTTTTTCAGGAACTTAGTTTTGGCTTATTCAGCTGCAGTATAAACAATTTAAAAAAAATAGCACAGGAAGGTTATTTTCGTTCACTTGTTAATATTGTGAGGCCCAGTGTCCATTGGTCTTCTCTATATAACTGATAAGCAAGCAGTGTTACTATTTCACGTCGTGAATCGTTCCCATGTTTACATGTAGTTTGAACACACCAGAAAGTATGCAGTAGTTGCTTGTGATAACAAGACATGTAGGACTACTACGCCGGCTTAAGTACAACACAAATAAATAACATTATCCAGAGATATCTCACACGAAATTTGATTTCGACATCTCGATTCTTCGTGGAGTTAACCATCTTATTTTATTAATTTATTTATTGATATACATAGGTATGTTAGTGAACAGTGTTTGTATTCTTGCTTTCTTTCAGTGCTAAAGATAGGTTTTATTCAAAACTAATCACTGTATGTGAGGCATTAAAAACCTGTCCGTTTAATGAATCTATGCTACTCAGTTTTTAACATTTTGTTGCAAAATGCGCACTTCTCTAAAACCTTTAACTAACAATTCAGGATATGATTTTCTTACTAAGGCCCTTCTTACAGCCAGATTCTCAGTTTATAAGCGTCGAGTGAACTTTCGTGTAATGTAATGTTTTGGGATAACGAATATTTGTTAACCAATCACGCTTGAAAGCCCTGCTTAAGATCTACTTGTACCTATACACGCTGTTTATTCCTTTGCCATATTTAAAATTGACAGTGCTATCGGCGTCAAATTTTTATTTATCCGTCGGTCAAATCAAACAGTTTAATTATTTATAAAGTAAATACTTTAAAAATCTGCTAATTATTATATTTCGATGCAATAAAAGAAAACAGAAAGTGAAACAGATAAGTTTAAGTTATCAGAAATGGTTATCTAATACATTTAATTCGACGTTAAGATATGGAACTGCTTTCCATCTATCGTTACCAACTTTACTGGGCGAATGTCGCTCAATGCTCCCATTAAAATATAATCATGCACTGGCAGTGACTTTTTTTTAAGGTTGATTTCTAATGTGCTCACTTTATCGTGGACCACCTTTACTTTTTTAATTAGCCATTTGTGACAGTTGGTCACGTTTTAAGAAGGCTGTACCGAGAAAAATTACTGCCGTTTTCCTGAAGATGAACCACCTCCACGCACCTTGTCCCACCGCATGTTGTCGCGGAGGAATCAACATTCACTGTGACGCTACCATGGCTACAGCAATTTTTCGCGTAATAACAACTAAGCTCGGCGCCAGCTTCACTATGTCATCCGCACGCGTATTGTCCTTCCCACGTCGCTGGCGATTGGGTATGTTAGGAAGTTGCTGTTTTCCAATTGCTTGTGACGAGGAGGTCGACCCGGTGTTGGCCGAGGCATCAGCCCAAGCGCAACTCGCAATAGAGGAGTTGGCTGGAAGAATAGGTCCGAGTAAGCTAAGGCCTTTCCTTAATCACAACAGCGTGTTCCTTATAATAGGCTGTTCACGGTAAACTGAGCACTTTTGAAAGTCCTGCTTAAGGCCTACTTGTATGTACGTTGTGTATTCTTCCGCCTTATGTAAATTTAGTATTGCCGTGTGTCTCATCACTTTATTCGTGGATCGGTCAAGCGAAACTTGGAATTAATTAGGAAAGTAAACAATTTACTAATCTGTTCATTTTTGCTCTTCAATACATTAAACAAAAAAACTGGAAGCGAAGGTTAAGATAAGCAACTACTTTCCCTGCATCTTTACAAACTTTACTGGGCGCATGTCACTCAGTGCACTTGTTAAAACATATGCAGGTACGAGCAGTAACATTTTTCTAAGGTTGATTTCAAAAGTGCTCACTTTATTGTGAACAGACTTTAACTATGATCCACCGTTAGAGAAGATGGAAAATCGAGAAAAAAATTTAGAGCCAACCTAACTTCTATAACACTCTAACTGGTTTATTCTTTCATGGTTGGATTACCAAGGTTTTGACTCGGTTAAGTTGTTTATAGAACAATCACATACGTTCTTTCCTTATAGTATCAGAAGCCTCGTTGGTCCAGTCAAATGGGGAAGTAGCTTCATACATGCATGGCAGCCAATAAGGAAAGAAACTGTCGGACATGTGTATAGTACTTTGAATCCTAACAAACAGTCAACTTTTCCCTCGATAAACCATCATCTCTATCCACCGTACATCTTGTTCGCCTGATTTGGCACCGGCAGACATTTTTCAACCTCCTAAAATGAAAGTCGTTTAAAAAAAAAAAACAGTTTATGATGGCATTCCTCTAATATAGAGAAAACTAGCGAATGAGCTGAAGACGATACACAGAGATGTTCTTGAATACTATTGTTGTCGTAAAAATATGTGTTAGTCTCACCTAACCTTTAAAATTTCGTTGTGTCTTCCACAACACTACTTGAGAACTGAATTTAAAAAAAAAATCGGTTGAATAGTTCCAGAAACATTAGTGGTTAATTTAGTTTGTCAGCATTATCTCTCAATTTAACATATGGAAAAAAGCCTATAATAAGTCTCCCGTAAGTTACAATACACAGTTATATTACTGCAATAAACTTTTTAGAGATCGGAACAAATTGCAAGCATTTCGTCTTTGTTATGATTAGGAAAGAATGGGCATGCGCATTTTATCGTGGAAATAAAGTTACTACCCTTATGTCGACATAATCTCCGTAAAGCTGTTATTAAATAAGTCATAATTGTTCATTTTAGTAATTTAATTTTTAGTTCTTGTTGCAGGTTAAGAGCGCGATGGACCCCCGCGTCCAAGGTCAACAAGCGCGGGAGCGATACTGGCGACACTAACACGTACGCCTAGTGCCTTATCACTCCTATGCGTAAAGCGTGCTGTATTTCCGCTGTGTCATGACGCTGTACTGTGCAAATTAGATCTATAACAGTGGAGTTGTATTACACGCGAACAAAGACCACAGCTTAAACTACGCCCGTACCTTTGTACTTTTTTTTTTGCCTCATAAGGAAACTGCATAGGCAAGCTTTGAAAATGCGATATTTGACCATTTACACGAATTTTTTTTAGAAGAATACACATATGACAAAACTAAAAAAATATGGGCACAGATAATTTTTATTTTTTTTTTATTTTTTAAATCTTTTCTAACAAAAAGTTGTATTTGCAGAAAATGTATTTATCCAGATACGTGTATTCGCACAAACAACAATTTCACAAAAAACGCGCTGGCCCATCCCACTCTTAACACAAACAATTGAACATCTTTAAAGAATTCCAGTAAATTCTCTTACAAAATAATTAAATCAGCATAATATAACAAACACGTCAATGATGGATAAGAGCCGCTATCAAATGCGGATGCCTGCACACAGCACGCTGTAATCACTCAACTCGGGCAGAAGAACGCATTAAGATTGGTTGCAATGCCGTAAGCCAAGACTCTTCTGTTTACCAATTTCGGATAAATATTGCTCCAGTAATGAACCCGCAATGGCTGGCCTTGAGCTATGCGCATTTTGTGGTAGAGACTGATGTCTTTCGCTGGGGCTTGTCCGTTTTCAGTCGAGAATTGAGACGTGCAGTTCCAAAAGGGCCGTCTCCAAAAATTATGGTTTCTGAATTAGCGATACCAGCATAAACTTCATGAACTCCTGTATTGAGATGAGCGTGAAGTATAATGTAAATCGTGTTTATGTGAACGTAATTACTTACTAACAATTGGAGTATTTTCAAAAAAAGAAACACTGTTTTTTCCTATAAAGCTCATTTTCTAAATTGTTCCAAATTGAACTTTATCTTTGATTATCATAACAAACGCTGCTTAACAGTGTTCGAAAAGAGACCTTCCGCCTTTTAATTCTCTGACATTAGCAGTGCATTAGTTGGTAGTAGTGGACACTGCAATCTCAATAAATTACCTGCTATTTAGTTTTGTTGAGTCACAAGTTTTCGTGTTCACAAGAGCATCCGCGTATTTATTGGCAGCGAAGACCCTTCCTGTTACAATTTTAGATTTGAAACATTCCATAGCCTTTGCAATGGATGAAAGTTCTGATTTATTCATTCGAAACAAGGAACAGGTAGAAAACAAACCAGGGATCTCGGAAATGTGATAAAAACTAAGTGCGGTTTAGCTATGAGATCTAATAAATGTACTTCATAAGTAATAATAAGGTAACATTTTCAGTCATAACATACATTCAGTATCGTCATAACATACATTCAGTATCGATTACATTCAAAATACCAAAAATGTACTGCAATATTTGATATTATGTAATGCGCTATTTTAGTGTGCACGGTGTGCCTAAATTATTACGACAAACTTTGGCTGCGAGCGACTCAGGATAAAAGGAGAAAACCAACGTACGACTTATAGTCCAAGGGCGGTACACATCTTTGAAGTTGGGTCTGGAACACCAGCATATTGTAAAGGTTGAAGAACATTTTGAATATTGAATATTGAGAACCTGGATATTGTGTAACGGAACTGAATTCTATAAACACCAAGACGCTTCACTGTCAAAAATAGTAATGGGAAAGTTACCTGAGAAGTGCAAGGTAATATTCACAAACTTTTGGGAGAAATATAGTGTTCCTTACAGAAATAGGCTGTTCACGGTAAAGTGAGCACTTTTTAAGGCTCTACTGAAATTTTCCTGTCATACAAATTCCATCTCCCTGCTGCTTTTTAATATAAACATTGCAATGTGCCCAATAAACACAGTGTATACATTTCACCACCCTCAAAATTTAATGCCTGAGGCTGCAATAAGATATACGTATTAGTAGTTAATGCCAGTCTGGAGGGCCTTGAAAAATGCTCACTTTACCGTGAACAGCCTTAAAGGTAAAATTACCGCACTCTGTACAAAAACTCACGTACATGGTAGTGGAAAATTGCATACATGGGAAGATTACCTATCGGCGCGTGCATAATCACTTCAGCATTCTCAACGCTTAGAGAGGGGGGAAGGGGACGGAAGAAAAAATAATCTAACACGCTATTATTCAGAAATGGTGTCGTCGTGGTGTAATGGATAGCGCACCGGCTTATCTTGATAGAGGATCATGGTTCGCTGTCACTCACCAGCAAGTGCTGAGGATTTTAGTGTTGAGGCTCCGGTTACTCTTCGTCAGAAGATAAAGGTAGTAAATTATTAACAGTACACGTACTCAGCAGTATTTTTTTATACGTGTTTATCAAACGATGTAGTTAATTTTCCTTTATTTGTAAGGGATTATTCCCCCACTTTTGTCAGGTACTTTTTCCGTACATTTGTAATTTTACTCTACATTTAAGAGGTAATTTTACCTTATATGTAAAGGTAATTAGCTAACCTGATGTGTAAGGAATTTTACCTCAAATTTTTTTTAACAGTGCTGTCTGTAGTTGCCATCAAATTATTTCATGGAAATAATCACAGATACTACACTTATTTAGACTTTCATTCGTCACGCTGTAGCATACTTGGGCTTTAAAATATATATTATTATTATTAATCCGCAGTCACAATATACGGAATGTATCGCCTTTAGACCAAGGGTCGTATATAAGATTTCGCCTTCTTTTTTCTTTATTGACCTGTAGCCGAAGTTTGACGGAGTAACTTAGAAGCATCCTGGGTTTCCAGTTTAAAATCTGTTTGTACGATTGTTCTGTTTATCAACGCTGTGGTCACGATTCAGATGCTTTAAAGTTTTAAAAACTTTCGAGAGTAGAGGTAAAAGACTTAATCGTTATATTATTTAAAAGGCTGTAAAATATAGCGCAGAGTTATTTCATCCTCTTATGCGTTTCAGCCCAGGAGTAAAAAAGTTGAAGAATCCAGACAGCTCAAATAAAGACATTTGTATTACTTACCATGCGAAAAAAAGTAATCCTATGGTTCCGGGAATAGAGCTACCGGTTTCTGTTTGTCGTAGTATTTTATTACAAATTTTAAATGATTCAAATAACAGTGTACAACAGTCATGTAATAAATAACATATTAAAAGTGAACCAATGGTTAAAAAGACGTTATGTTGATATGTCTCGTGGATTGACTGCTACGGAAGAATGTGCTGCAAAATTTCTAGTAGCTTACATTATAGAGCCAAAAACACTATTGTACAAATAAGAATGTTACTATTCAGACCTTAGATTGCCACTTATCGGTGAATGAACTTGGCTTGTATATAATCAGGCATGTGAAGATGTTAATATTCCGGTGAAAAAATGGTTTTTCAAATCCTTTGTTATCGACAGATATTTGTTTCAAAACACCAGCAGTAGATGAGTATTCTTTACCCATTGAACTTAATAAGGAAATGAACTTAATAAGGAAATGAAAACCTCTTAATATTAAAATTATGAATAATGTTATAATAGAAAAACTAGTACGCTTTCTCGGAGCTAAGGCTTTCTTTGATTTTCTAAAAATAAATATAAAAAATGATGACAGTTTAATAATTTTAATTGACTGCCAAAAGAATATAATTTTACCTAATGTAGCAGACCTAACCACTATTACAGTGGGCAGTTCAATATAATATTTATAGTTTCACAATTTCTTAATGGCACATCCAAAATTATTTTTCTTAAAAACTGAGTCACTTTACTATTAATCAGGAGCGAAAGTTTGCGGCGTCTAACATTTTACGCCCAAGCGGATAAAGAGGGGCGGGGGGTGCTAAGGGGGATCGCTAGTGCCCCATGTGGAAGTGGGTGAGGTATGATTGCGGACCCCCTCTCAACACTTGAGGAGTGAGTGAGGGGTTTTTATGCCCCAGACTTAAGGTTCGTGTATACCATAAAAGTAGGGTTCGGATGTGCCGTAATTATCGTACACACGTTCACATAACCATTTGTCGCGTACCCTAAAATCTTAATTTTTAAGTCTTATTGTTCCCATTGCAACTGCAGATCGGTATGTGCGAGCGAGCGAGCACGTGCCGGAGTTCCCAGACAACATTGTACCATAAATAATTATTCGTACGGTTACCTGCTTCACCGACCGTGGCTTAGCCCACGGATTACGCAGGCCCGTCCCTCGGTAATTATTTATTCATGGATAGATAACAAATTAACAAAGGGATCGAATGAGATTATCGTTGCTATACATCACAAAGCGTGTTTTTCCGAAGTTGTTCCAATTGTGAATGCTCTTTGTATTTACATTTCACTTTCAGGGACAAATAATTCGTATTCAAGATACGAGGTTTCCAAATATTTCGGGGCCAGTTCAGATTAAAATATTTTACTCCAATTTCTTGTTCACAGTGGTGACTGACTGATTTTTTTTCCAAATAGATAAACTGTATAGTTAAACTGCCCGCTTCAAATGGACACCCACGTATTCAAGTTTTTCATTCTGTTTATCAAAGTTCTGAGCAATTTACTCTCAAAATCTGTACACATATAAAACTTTTATGCAAATTTTAAACTCAGATGTTCAGTAAACACCATTTTGAGAATGTACAATTATAAAACTTAAATGGAAGTTACAGCCAACAGTATGCTAGTTAGTTCATAATTACACATTTTTGTAGTTATTTTTGTTTGTACTGCAGGTAATGTAAAACAATTGAATATTTGCAATGGAATCTCATGAAAATTATCTTCTGAAAGAATTAAAACAATATAACATAACATAGACATAAATAATCGATGACACCCGCTCTGAAATGCGAATGTATGTGCACATCACTCCGGAATCACGTACTGTAACTCGGGAGAAGCATGCAGAGGGGATAGTTCCAATGTCGTAAGCCAAGACTCTGCCCTTTCCACTTTGAACAAATATTGATCCAGTAACGAACCCACAATGGCTGACTTCACGATACGTCCGCAGTCCATCTTTCCTCACTTGTTGCATATGTCCAAAGATGATCAAAAGCCATGTGACGTACCCAGTGTAGACTAATGCAAATTAAAAACAATATTAAATATAGCATAGTGTCCTTTTGAACTTTATTTTCTTAACTTACATATAATGTTTAAGCACATAAACAAGTATTATTAACGGATTCATAATAAAAATGCTTCAAACTAAATAACTAAAAATGTCTAAAATACACACCAAAATAAGTAGCATCAATAAAAGTCATCGTTTCTCCAAATACTCTTAAATTAACACCCAAACTAAAATGAACATATATGATTGCTAATGATAGCCTAACACGAAGCTAATGAGCTGAAAAGTTGTCCACATTCATACAATAGACGAAAGTGTTCCTTATGTGAATACACATTTATTTAAGTAGTGCTAACTAATTATCTAATCTGCATACATAATATAAAAGCTAAACTACATTCAGATTGTCAGTCATGTCTTTTTGAACATCAAAACATTTATGGCAATGTTCTAAACATAATGGGCCTAAACACAATATGAAAGTGCCTTAATAGACCTATACTTCATGTCAAGCACAATATTGGATAGGTACAAAAGCAAGCTTATTTCTAACAGCATAAATATTGTTTAATTCCAATTTACAACTCGACGAATATACTGCCAAAAAGAAGACCAGATTCAACAATTTTTTGAAGGGTGTGGTATCTCGCCAAATAATTGATCAACTTTGAAGTACGAAATTAAAACAAGACCACTTTCAACATGTAATTCCCATGAGAGGCCTAAAAATAAACGAATGAGATGGAAATGGCACTGTGTGAGACTAGTACAAGTGAAAAGAAACATGATTTGTCGTATGGATATGATGGGGTTAGGGATAATTGTGAGCTAAGGAATTGAGGAGTAAATGTAGAAGGACTTATAGGAGACATTAATTCCCCTTACAAACTTCCTTTAGGCTGATTATAAAATTATAGTGCTTCATACCTACGATACCACATTCCTTTAAAAAATTTGAAATAAATACACCAAATAAATTTTCTTAAACAATAAACATTATTTTTGCAAGACTCTCTTCAATCATAGCCATGAGGAGATAAAGTGCATGTTGCATAACAAGAACCTGGGATGCAGCGTGACAGAATACTTGCACAGGAAACTAATGTCAAAACCTATACATAATATCTTACCACTGCCTGCTTAGTAGCAGTTAGAAAAAATTTTTCAAAATAAAAAAAAAATTACAGGTGTCATTATGAGAATAATGGCACAAATAATAGGCAGTAAGGACACTTCTCAGTGTTGCCTGTTTGTTTTTGACGACTGTACCTGCAGTACTACAACAAAACTAATTTTTGAAATTATTTTCATGCCCACCGATATCTGCTATAGAGCAGTTACGATGCACTGGGACTTTTTAAATGTATGTTGAATAACCAAGCAAATATGATAGTGGTAACATATATTTAAACTTTCTGGTACTGACCCGAGTTAGGTGACTGGTGTCAATTATAGCCAGCAAGCTGTTGTATATCTGCAAGAAATCAGCTTTGTTGTCAGCATGTTTCAAACTCAACAACTCATGCTCATTAAATAGAGAGCTCTGTTCTAACAACGTGCATTAACAACAGCGCTATTCGAATTTTAAAAAAATTATGCGAATTTGTCACTCTAATGGAGAAAAAATTTGTTGTGTACCACAGCTCACAAACCATACGTTATTTGGAAATGTGTGTTACCTGTAATCAGTTCGCCTACATTTTTTAGATTGAAAAATATGCACGTATTTACCATCACTATCATTACACAGTTTAATGTACGTGTTATTTTGCAATCTAGAGAGAAGAATTTTGCTCCAAAATACACCAAATTCTTCTTAAATGGTTGAACTATAATGAGCATTTAACAAAATTTTATTTTATAATTTACTATAAGCAGTGCACTCAAACAAAATAATCTACTAATGAAAACAATATATTCTACGATAGAATCAGTTCAATAGACTGTACAAAATTATGTTGAATGCCATATTCTAGAATCTTTCATTTTACAGTTCATTCATATCACACCGAAATTTTTCGTATGTTTTGGGCATAAATTAAATACATGTAATACAATTTTGATTGGTTTGATAGCCATACATACCAAGATAATGCAAAAGTGCCCACTCACATTATTTCAATAGTCAATTTGAAAAAAATTTATGTCCAACAGAATTTCCCAACTACCACGAATGGACTACAAGAGTGAAAGACAGTGGCTGCCGCTGCAGGAGTTCTGTCTCGTTGCACAGTAGGTCAAGTATGCCGTAAGCTACGAGTGCGTGCGATGCCGCCCCGGTGGAGGAAGGCTGGCTGTGTTCTCATTTGCCGTTGGACAGCTGCGCCACCTGTGCTTGGCACTGCAGGAACCTGTTCTGGTAGTTGTAGTCCAGCGCTCCACTGCAGCCGTACCCGCCCAAGCGGTGGATCGCCGCGTAGTCGAAGCACGACAACTGACCATCGCCGTTGCAGTCCTGCCAAGATATCACACTAGAATTTAGTGGAGAATGGAAAGATTTGGCTGTATCTTAACAACATGATCTTGAGAGCCAACGAGGATGAAGTGATGTGAGAACGAATCAGCGAACGGGAGATCCCCGGTAAAACCCACTGACCAGAGTAATTGGCCGACACGATTCTCACTTGCGAAAATCCGCGAGTGACCCGGCCGGGGATTGAACCCTATTCGCTTTGGTGGGAGGTGAGTAGTCTAACCGCTCAGCCACTGCGGCCCCATCACACAAGAATAAAGTTCGCAGTCACGCATGGTCATTGCTTGAGCATGCTTGACTTTTGGGTTTCAGCCGCGCCGCAGTCGGAGAGAATACCCACATTTCGGCTCTCATTGAAGTCTCCGTCTTCAGGGTACAGAAACGGTACCTGAAAAGCTTCTGCTACCCTGAATATGGTGACTGCAATTTGTGCCGAAACGTCGGCAGGTACTCTCCGAATCCGACGCAGAATTTTGGTTGTACATCATGAAGTTATATACAGAATGTTGAAGATGATACCTTTTCCTGATAAAAAAAAAGCTCCAATTTTGTCTGTGAAGTATGTGCAAAATATCCTCAATATAACCTAACAGTTAAAAAGAGTGCCAACGTAATTCTTAGTGGAGATTCTCAAATTCACCTCCAAGGAATCATAAAAGTAAATATAATTAGGGGCAAAATATTGAGAAAGTTAATAACATGGCTTCAACTATGGAATAATTATGAGAAGACAAAGGAATAGAACTAGAAATGAAATATGACGGAATAGCCAAGTGTGATTACTTTGTTTTTGAAATATTCCAAATCTTCAAACTGAGCATAAACATTAACAATAAAGTATATCCCACCATATTGTGCCATTATAGTATTTTATGTTGAACACTGGCTAATATATATACACACATATATGTATATTATTGTACAATGTATTAATATAAAATTGGCGCATATTCTTTTGTATTTGTTTGGATGGGTGTAGTTCGCAATGCTCCATTTCAGATTATATGAAAACGAAATTGTAATTCATTATTAAAATATGGCGCATATATACATTCCCGGGATTTGGCAGCTGTTTAAGCCAGGTTTCCTTCATTACTGTAAATACGAAACATACCCTTAAGCAAATCATATTCATATTTGTTACTCACAAAACCCTCCAAAGTAATTCAATACTGACATAGGTACACAATCTGGAAACAAATGGATCTCTTGTGAGTGAAACTAAACATCATTCATCTCTTCTGCAGATGATTGCTGTGGACGTTTGAGCACTCTTGAATCGATACCTACTTGAATAGTTAATGCGTGGTGTCGTAAGACTCTAGATACACATATTCACTGTGTCAGAGCAATGAAGAAAGATGAACTTGAGAGATTAAGGTCGGATAACAAATGTTCAGCAACTGCAAGAACCAAATAGAAGAATGCGAGTAAATTACTACCATTGGTTACAGGCGTTTGTTGTACAAAATGCAGGGCATACTGTCCATAAGATGGTTTAGAAATGAGGCAAAGTTCCGTTCCGCTTGTTTATTTATGTGAACTCACAGAACACTTGCCTTTGGGCAACACAAAATCCATACACCATCATGAAGAACATTAGCACTTAGAGAAAGTCGGTGTTTGGTGGTGTTCAGTATCCCCAGAGCAGATAGTATGCCCGATTACTTTTTCGATGATACTGTGGACATTACAGAGTACCAATATATTTTCATGAAATTTTTTGAGGAACTGGATGATATTAAGCTGCGTCAAGGATATTTCCAAGATGACAGATCCAGATGCCATTTATCAAATGAGTCCATGGCTCTGATCCAAAATTGCTTTGACAATATTATAATTTCCAGAAACTTGTGGCCGCTGAGATCGCCAACTTTATTACCAGAGGTCTTATTCTGCGGGATTATACGAAGGAAATAGTTTATGCTACGCGCCCTCGGACTTTGGATGATTTGATGGGAGGCATTACAAACAAAATGAATGTTGCAGGCAAAAGAATACCCCAAAAAGTCCTGAAACATTGAATGTCATATCAGGTGTGTCTTTAGGAAAGGAGAGAGCAACATTTACCTTAGGGTTGAGTAATCTTTTAGAGACTCTTTACATTTATGTTGCAACAAATTGCTATTAGTATCATATTTATTTAACTATATAAGGCACATTTTCAGCTTTAAAATAATCACGCTGTAATATATTTGGTGTATTTTCAAGCCTTTTAACCTTGTTGCAGTACGAGATAATAGCTTCTTTCACACCTCAAATATAGGTATGATTTCGGACATGTGCAGTACAATAAAAGATCAGTATGGTTCAAGAAGAAAATGGGCGAAGAGCAAAGTGATCGCAGGTTCTTGTCCTCAAGACCAAAAATGAACTTTCCTCGTACACACTCTATCGTTTACGTAGGTGTCAGTATTACTTTGGCAAATATTGAGAATTTTTCCGTAATCCAGACTCGTACAGACTTAGGGTATGCCAGGAGAGAGGCACAGTCGACAGCGACATTCATGCATGGATAGAATAATAAACATGCATCAATTATGTCGTAGTTTTACTCTGACATACAATTTCCGGAATAATACATTAAACCCAACATAATTTTATTATAGGAACTTAAGCGATACTGATTAAGTGAAAAGCCAGACTTGTAGAATTTTCACTGAAAGGAACACACACGCATGCACACACTTATAATTTGAATTAAAAAAAAAATTAATTATGCTGAAAAAGAATAATATTAATTGTATTGAAAAAACAAATTTTCTCATAACCACACTTTACAAAATATCACCCGAATAAATGTATTTCATATGCCAAAATGTGGCACCTAAAATAATGTATTAGTTCGCTAATAATTTATTCACTGACAAAAGATGTGAACCGCCTAGAAGAAATGGTCCAAAATGTATCTAAGTTGGTACATTTGCATACCATAACTAGATGTGCAAATTATTAAAGTTACAATGATTTGTAACGTACAGAATGACCACCAGATTGCATTAGTGGTTCTGTCACGACTACAGACATAAGAAGATGTGTGCGAAGCTTCAGACAGTATGTCAACACAGTTGGGGCTGCATTGCGCTTCTGCATGAGGCTGGGTGGACATATTTTACAGCTGCCTGTCATTTGCGGCATTCCAATATCACAGTGGCCCAACATTGCAACGAATGGATACATGCAGGTGAATATTGTGGACAACCAAGAAAGACCATACCAAAGAAGGATCGTTGTATCGTCCATGGTTAGTGAACACTGCAGAACGCCCTGTGTCATCCTTCGCCATGTTTGGGTGACTGGAATCAGTCGAACTATGGGCTGCCAGGCTGCCATTAACTTCAGAGTAAAGAAAGTGCCTTTTGGAGTGGTGCCATGAGCAAGAGACATGTAGTAATGATAAGTGGTATAGCACAATTTTTAGCGATACCACATATAACTGTCATATATGAGTATGGTGATGCCGATGGGAGAGGACACACAGTGCCAATGTTGTGGAGAGATGCGCCAACATTACTCCTCACATAAAAATGTGGAGCGATTGGTCATAACTTCAGACCACTTCCTGTAATGCTTCGGAGGAAGCTGGCATCATCGCAATATGTCAGTGTCATACTGCATCTTCATGGGTAACCCAAGGCAGTGACCCTACATAGTAATTAAACAAGATAACACTCGTCCACAAACAGTGCATTTGTCTATGGAATATCTGTGTTATGTTTTGATATTCTCGCAGCTAGCAAGTTATCCCGATCTGTACCCGATATGTGAGGATTTGATTACACGTCATCTCTGATCTGGTACCGATCTGCATGACATAGGGAACCAGTTACAACAGATACTAGCCGACATGCCTCAAAAAAGGCTGCAACAGTTGTATAACACACCTTTCGAATCGGATTGACCCATGTATACAGGCCTGACTGGGTGCTTCATCCTTGCGTCATGGCATTAATTGCAGTAAAGTCACATGGTATTTTAACATGTGCAGTCATTTAATCTCTACTGCACCTTTTACCCACGGTGTACATGTTCACAAAAAGGGAATGACGGTTTGGAAGCCTGACAGTCATCAATCAAAAGGACCTGTGTTTCGGAGGTTGTGCCTACAAGTAAGAATAACACTTTCACACTATCAAAAAGTTATTTCGAATATTAAAAATAGTAAAATATAATGACTAAGTTTTGGCATCATATGCTGAAAAAATACTCCTTATCCCGGAAAAACTACCTCAATCAATTACCCCACACACACACACATACACACACATACATACATACATATACATATATAATTTTAAAATGTATTTCAATTTTCAGTACTACAAATAAATTTTTTTATACTGAACCATGTGAGTAATAATTACAAAAAAATGTATCATATTTGGGCTCTTCAGTAAGTGAACTATTGAGGTTGATAAGCAATTAGCTGTTAGGAATGATGACTTTACTATAAGTTCACAAATATGTACTGATCTGCTACGATGAGCATTTCTTCGTTTGTAACTCAGTAATGCTTGGATGCATGCCTTTTTAAACGAGATAAGTACCTTAGCGAATTTGGCCATGTATCCTCGCACAGATGTTGCGGCACAGAAGGGGTCAGTCACACATCGCACATAAGCTGGAAAAAAAAAATCAGAAGAGCATTAATTGTCATTACCTGAAAAGAAATATTTTTTTAGCAGTAAAACATTATGTATATATGACTATTATGATACAAAATAAAACACTACCTTTATTGTAGCATAAATGGTGGTCATATTTGTCAATGTTTTCTGACAGTGCACTGCAGATAAGCGTATATTTGTTTGCGAAAATTTTACATTTCTTTGTGTTTAAAATAATGAAGGACTGTACAGTGATATTTCGCTGCACCATTCGCAGAAAGTAATACTTAACCCTCTCCCAGGAAGCGCCAGTAAGGCTTTGCTCTGCGCCCAGGTATCAGTCTG
Organism: Dryococelus australis; assembly: GCA_029891345.1. NCBI lineage: Eukaryota > Metazoa > Arthropoda > Insecta > Phasmatodea > Phasmatidae > Dryococelus > Dryococelus australis. The sequence goes on from CM056994.1 coordinate 325,648,170, forward strand.
AAATCTGTATAGTTAACGAATGTAGTATGATGCATTTCATATGCATGGTTACTCTCGTCCCCAAAACCATAGGCATTCCAAACGTGTGGCAGTGAGATTTTAATGAGCTATTACAAATTAACTTGATGTCATGGCCCCAATTATGCAAATGTCCAACGATTGTGACATGGTTGCAACATAGGTCATTGGTCATATAACGTTTAAAACGGCTGCACATTGTATGAATTGGTGCTCTTCACATGCCACACTTTTTCAGTTGAATATAAATTAATTCACATATGCTTATAGAATATAAACGAAGGTTACAACATACCACCTAATTAAACGCTATGGCTCAACGTAAAATTATTTGGCATACATCAAGGTGAGCAACTTCGTAATGACATATGTCACATGACACGCTGCTCTAACACTCGTAACATCAAGTCGATACATTTTTGAAGAACTTCGTGACACTTGAGAAAGTGTTATTTTCGAGACATTATCACATACCCAATATAACAACATTTCATGCTAGTGATATTCAACAGGCAAATTCGCTTCGTTGCTACACATATCTGAGCCACATGCAAATTCACCAAGTGCTGTTTGAGCAATGGAATTCTAGTGAGAAAGCAGTGCTCAGGGATGGACTAAACATACGCGAGCGTGCACCAGGGTGCAGAGCACAGGAGTATATCGCGATGAAAATATAACTCCACTTCAGTGGTCTTCAACGCGGACAAGTTTCCAGCGATCAATATTTCTGCACAATAAATCAACAAAGCTTTTATGGCTGTAAACGTTGATTTCCTCTAACTGCAGTGTCTCGGTCTTGCCTCACACAGAAAAACAACCTAATTATTCCCCCACCCACATACCATTACTTCTTAAATTTCACAAACGTGTTTATTTAAATATGAAAATTATTGGTTGACAGATATAAAATAAATATTAATTTTATATAATATATATTTAAAACTGACAGCTACAAATATTTATTAGTCATTACTAGATTATGGTGATTTATAAATTAAATGATCGATTTACACTGCTGCTCACGACACTATGAAACAATTGGTCCCATACAAAAAAAAAGCGTTAAGAACACTGCGCTGCTTATTCAGTTAAAAATGTTTTTTTTTTTTTTCAGCAGTTTTAACGAACCACAGGCTAGGGATATCTGCTACTAATATTTGGTTCATAGGCGTCCTCCATTCATTTACACATTTATGTTCTGATTTCCCTCAGCCAACATACATCATTCATGTCCCGTGTTACAGGCTGTTCACGGTAAAATGGGCACTTTCGAAAGTCCTGCTGAAGATCTACTTGTATGCACAGTGTGTATTCTTCCGCCTTACGTAAAATTAACAAGGCCGTGCATGGGCCTCATCACTTTATTCATGCGTCGGGCAAGTGAAACAGTGAAATGATTAGAAAAATAAATATTTATAAATCTGCTCCTCTTTGCACTTCAATGCATTAAAAAACATAGAAAGGCAAAGAAATAATTTATTTTATCAGAAATGGTCCCCTAACACTGTTTATTGGGAGTTAAAACACGGAACTACTTCACATCCTTCGTTACCAAATTTAGTGGGCTTATGTCACTAAATGCACCCGTTAAAATATATTCAGGTAGGAGCAGTGACTTTTTTCTAAGGTAGATTTCGAAACTGCTCATTTTATCGCGAGCAGCCTCTAAAATGAAAGGTCGCCGTCGAATCGTAAACAAGAAAACTGTCGTATGTGACAAGTAAGACTTACCGTCCGGGCTGTCCGGATGGTCGTTCGTCAGCACGGGCTTGCCAGAGTCGGCCCAGTACGCCCACGTGATCCTGAACAGGCCGCAGACATCCCCGGTGCAGGTTACGGTCCTGTTGCAGTTGGAGACCGCCTCGCAGATGCATCCCAAGCACAGGTCGTCCACAAACGCCTGCTGCTGGCCTGCGCCACAAAACCACACACACTTTAAGCTACCGCGCTCTCAAAACTGCCCTGTTCGAAGCTGCCGAAGTGAACAGACTAAGCGAACGACAGGACGGTTTTTTAAATGCTGTTGGAAGTTTAGGTACACGCTATCTTATCTCAAACCACAGCAGGGTTCTATACTATATGATGAAGCTTAGGTGACTATACATTATTTCAGATCGACTGAGTCATTGTGGTTAATATTAACATCTCTTTCCCAGTAAATAATTACACTCATTATGACTACTTAGTGTGGAGTTTCCATATGATAACCGTGTTTTTCTCGAATTGTGACACGAAATTTCCTAGTTCAAAATTTAAACAATTCATGAAGTTCATCGCAGCGAACAGATAATTGTTTAAATTTTCCTAGATATCTTACATTTCCAATTCGGCATTTTCGTTTCAATAATTAAAAGGGCTTATTTCTCCCTTATTCAGTTTAGGTAAAAGTAACGTATGTATTTCCTAATTGATATTGGGCATGAGGTATCACCCCATTAAATTTGTTGGTTGAATTTGACCACATGAATATATATATATATATATATATATATATATATATATATATTATATATATATATATATATATATATATATATATATATATATATTCATGCGACGTGTATGGGTGTTAAGAACTTAGTATCTCCTCTACTTACCAACCAGCGGTGGCGTTGCCTTTTTTCCCTCTGGCACTGAGTGGTAGGCCAATAGTTTGGTTTGTAATAAGTATAATTCATGGTAGACTTTTGCTGTATTATTTGTTAAATATATTTTAATGTATTGAATTTTAATAATTTGTTTTGGAAATTTTTATGTTTGGTATAGGATGTTTTTATAATTTGCAATACTTCCGCAAGTGAAAGTTCAATAGAGTATAAATATTTGGTTCTAGTGATGTTTAAAAAATTGGCATAGGTAGATAGAAATCAGTGTTACTTTCGTGCATATCTTCACACGCAAACATACAAAGCACACTTTGTGGGAAAAAAAAGGGGGGGGGGGCAATAGAGACAAAGATATGTGTGTGTGAGAGAAATTAAAATGATCATGTATGTGGATACATAAAGTTTGAGATTTGTGCCCCTTCTGAAAACAAAAAGTTAGCTCCTGTAGGGGCCGCGGTGGCTGAGTGGTTTGGCTGCTCGCCTCCCGCCGTGCGAACCGGGTTTATTTCCCGGCAAGGCCTTGTGGTTTAAGAACCGCCCTAATCTCTCTACCCAACAACTCGGCGACTATATGTGTGTCTGGCTTATAGTCACCCTGTTAATTTAGTGGAAATCATAAGGTGTGTAATATGAGCGGCAATCTCCTGTGCGATGTGCAGCCACCACAGATTATTTCAGTCACGTCGATGCGGCAAGGCGGACTCTTAGCCGAAGAGTTCTTCAAGGAAGTGGGTATGTGGTCGGACCCCAATGCGGAACAAAAGCACAGCCGCACATGACGTCATCTTTTTTCGCCCAAGGCCCCTCAGTTACCGTCGCGTGGAGGGAGGTCTTTCATCTTGGCCGCTATTGCGCAGTGGTGCCATGAGCACGTACGTGTTACTGTTTTTATGTGTTGTACGACGTACGACTGAACATTAGGTCGTACACCCGTCTGTACGACTATTTCCGAATTTCTTAAGTCATTATACAATATGTAAATCGAACATTTTGACAATAAAATTGACTCCGAATGCATTTGCAGAACTAAGGAACCCCAAAAACACATAAGCATTTCATTTCATAACAAAATAGATCTTTGCGATCATGAAGAGAAAATCTATTTACATCATTATCTCCAAAGCTTACTTTCAGATTTAAACAGATAACATTGTTGTTAATTTTTAAAAAATTTATAGGTTATATGCGCACGATTCAATAGGCAAATTTATGTTCTCAAAGCTATTTATTTTTATCTCCAAAGGAATTTTTAAGACGCAAATAAATGGTAGGTAGTTGGGAGTAACGTCTCGTCGACAGCGAGGTCGTTAGAGAAGGTGCAAGTTGCACAGGGAAGTAAGATTATTGAAGGATTGGGAAGGAATCGGCCATTGCCTTTGTTAGGAACCCATCCCAGCATTCGCCTGGAGTCATTTTGGAAAACCATGGGAAACCGAAATCAGGTTGGCGGGACCGGGAATCCAACTCGGGCCCTCCCGAATGCACGTCCAGTGAGTTATAGTCTGTTTCATATAAACGGGGTAAATTTTGACAGTTCTAGACAAGTAGCACGGCCACAATGTATCCTTCCCCCACAGCTGTCTAGTCACTGAAGAAAAATACGTTTGTAAACAAATGTTTGAGTCCAATGCACTCTTTCCTCGTGTTCCCTGTCACGGCAGACACTGAAAGACTGACGTTAGTTAACTTCCGTCCAATAATTAATGTAGGTTGTTATAGCTAGTTTGGCACTACAAACTGTTTTATTTCTCTAACTGCCAACTTAACTTTGTTGGGGTTCCGTTTATTGTATTTTGAGGGAATAAAATGAAACAGTGACGGGTTGCGGGCTTTAGTTTAACATCTTTCGTGAGACGGCATCGTTTTGACGTTCTTACGAGTGTGTGGCATTTCGAGTTCCGTACTGTTCGGATGGAACAGTGGGAAATTTTTCTCGTATGGAAAATAACATTAAATTGTTGTAACTTCGAAAACTTTAACTTCGATGAAAAAACAAAACGCGATGCATACGTTGATGTTCATATTCGTACAGATGCAGCAATATGCACACACACACACTTAACCGAAGTTAACCATACACTCCTTGAATTTACGACACACATAAATAAAAAAAAAATATATTAATCAGACACTACAAAAGTGCTGAAAGTGAAGCTTTTTCAGGCAACGTGCATTTCAATAATTATAGTAACGTTTTACAATTACATAATTTACAAAAACACGCAAACTTAATGTTTGTAAAATTCGCAACCTCTTCAACACTTTTTTTTTCTATGGCAATCCTTGCAAGTTTACTTCACTAAAATCACGCTTGTCCGTCACTATCATTAAATAATTAATTTTCAGAATCATTCAATAAAATAAACACTGCGCACGTTTCCTGAAACCAACAAACTTAAACTTAGATACGTAAATCATATTCGCGTCTCTCCATTGCAGACGGCGGTTAAGGAAAATGGCGGAACGAGCAGTTTTACAAGGCGGTACACACGTGCCGATAAATATTACATTTCACTCACGCAAACGCACTACAAAGGTACCTACAAGCAACTACGCGTAAGGAAAGCAAATAAAAAAATAATTAACAACCAATCAAATATTCCGGCAACACCAATAAGATACTCGTATAAACACACGCACAACGGCGTTCGCCGGGCTGGAAACTGGAAACATAAACATGACTAGCCATTCGCTGGAAACGTTTACTGTTCGTACGTGTCGACATGCTCTGTTATAATTGTTAAACATGTTTTTAAAATCCTTTAACAAAAAGTTAAAAGCACGTTAATAATGATTTAGAAACTTGATTCATATTATAAATGTTTTAAACATAATAAAAATTTTAAATTACTACTTTTAGTTATGAGTACTAGTGTATTCTAAAGCCAGCATCAAAATCGGCAACTTAACAACATGCATCCCACAGCACAGCTGATAAAATAATTTACAAACGAAAGTATTTAATGTATACATACTGTGTAGGTTGGTCACATTGTCTGTCAGATTTTACCTCACTTATATGAAACAGACTATACCACTGCGCCACCTCGCTCGGTACGTAAATAAATTAATCGTGCAGATATAATCAGTGTAATATTGTTGCATATAAATGATTTTCATCTTCGAAATTATAGAGTATGTGGGAATATTTTACTTCGGGATACGTCTTATCCGGCGATTGATACGACTTTCCGACTGTGTTGTCATCTGGCAACCCTGCTCTCCCTGCCGGTAGCTCGAGGCACAGAGCAGAGAAGCACACAGAGGCGAAATTGTGCGGCGGTTTCTGCGATGCGGGCGTGCCCGTCCTCTGATTGGAAGCGCGAGGCTCTACGAGAACAGGCGGTTTGTCTACTTGGCAACTGCGTGCCGCGAAAGGTTCCCTACTGGGCTATGCCGCCGGCTGCCGGGTCTACAATGTTAGCGGTGAATGAGCAGTTTTTTTTTTTTAAAACTTACCTTCGAAAAGCAAAATCATTGCCCAGAATTGTGTGTGTTCCTTTTTAAACGCGGGCATGCAGACTCCCGATTAACGGGCATTCCTACCAAGCTGGCAGCCGCGAACTTCAAATGGGGAATCAATGTTAAACGAAATTACTTCTCGTTGCGCCAATTTTAAAGATAACTATTTCAAACAAAAAGTATTCTACGTAAAATTTCTTAAGGAATGATGCTACTTAAAAATATGTTGAATTTTTTTTTATTTAATATGTTTTTTATAAACTGTAAATGTTGAAATTTACATATAACAAAAGAAAGATGGATAAATAATTTTTCTTCAAAAACAATTTTGTATAGCAATATTCTCTGAGAACATGGTGTTAACGTGTTTTTTGCTCGAAATATTTATCATTGAAATCGAGGCAATGAGAAAGAATTTCGTTTAACATTGATTCCCCACTCGAATCTCTCGATTGCCGGCTTGGTAGGCAGGCCCGTTAAGTTCGCACCGTCTTTTTGAAAATAGTTATTGACATTTTAGGCTGTGTTGAGAGTGAAATGTTAAAATTAATCATCACTGAAGTGGCCATCTCTCGTCTTATACGCATTAAAATATGAATTTGCGTATTGGCAAAATATTTGCATTCCTAAAAATTTCACGGTTTCTCTTGGGTGGCGGATGAACAGTGTGGTGAAGCTCGTGGAAATGTTAATGTTACGGACGGCACAAGGATACAAGATGAGAAGTAAAATTATATTCTACGCAGCTTTCAAAAGTGATCAATTAACCGTAAACATTATATACCAATAGTACCAGGAGGTGGTAAGCAGCCGTGATAAGAAATAATAATTTTTTGTAAAAATAATCTTAAAATAACTTCTTTTCCTTTTTTTTTAAATCCCAGTTTTGCCCCGGGAAATTTCTTTTCTTTCCTTAGGAACTCCCAAAATTCACTATAAAAAAAACTCTCAGCACACCCCAGGATTTATGGGGTACGCATTTATGATCACATGAATGCCAAATGGTACTCCGTAATGAAAAGTTTGAAAACCAGGCGCCGACAGGCGAATTGCGTTACAGCGTCGTTATACTAGTCAGTGACGTCATTTTGGGGGGCGCGCGCATCTGGAGTACGCGGCAGTTCCACCTCTGTGTTACAGAGTATTCTGTGCCCGAGTCGTCGTGCGGGGAGCCGACCTCGCCCACTGGTTAGCGGGGCCGTTTATCTCAACTCCACCTCCGGCGCACTGTGAGGCAAGGTCGACGATCCCGGCAGACCACATTCCATTGGCGGTGCTCGCCCCGCCAATCAGTGATCGCCAATTACCTCCTCCGCCCGCCCCTCCTGCCGAGCGATTTACTACTTGCACAATCCGCGAGTCCATGGCGCGCTGCAGCCTCTATCGGGATAAAACCGGCTGCTTGTGCATACCTGGGGAATGTACTGACCTGCCGCTGGTCTGCAAAGTTAAATGTTTTTTTTTTTTTTTTAGGAAACAATTTAACGTGCCCCCAGTATGTCTACCTACGAAAATACATCATACCCCACAAGAGGAAGGAATAGGTAAAATCACCACCCATGCTGTAAATATTATTTTCAAGTCCTCCAATAGGAATAGTTAAAACGGATTTTTCAGACTGCCTTATCTTAAAACATACTAGCCGGACACGAACCAAACTATGATAGGAGCCTATATTGAACTTTGTTATAGACTCTTCATCAATAACATGTTAGGGTCATTGCTGGAAGTCCCATAGGTACACGCAATAATACGAGGACACTGCACGACATTTCAGAGCCCTTCACGTAGAGGCGATGGCGCTCTTTTAGTGCGTGCTAGTGTAACCCTTACAGCTCCCGCGCTACTCGGCCAAAAAAAAAAAAAAAGAAAAAAAAGATAAACGATGCAAGCCGGCGGGAACCTTAACTACAAAATTTTTTTTTGGTTTAATTTACTTCAGTTACTTGCAGCCACCGGTCCTTTGTGACGTGGATACGTCTTTAAATTTTGCGACCATACTGGGATGCAATCCAGAAAATCCGATGATAACAAAATCGGGGGATTCAGTTTCCACTGCAGCTCCGAAACTATCGTCTGCATTGGAAATTCAATTACACCACTCTCGATTGCCAAAGGATCAAAGAATATGATACGTTGAGTGAAGACTGCGGAGCATCACGCGCGAAAGGGGGAGTGGGGGGGTCACAGCAATTTTTGAGTTCGTTTTGCCGCGTCTCATAACTTCCGCGTAGTATAACTTTTGACTAGGAGAAGCTATAACTCTTCTTTAAGTTTCAATCGACAGCTCTCGTCAATATCAATCTATTGTATGCATAAAAACATATGTGTAGCGTGGTTATGGTGAAATTGTAGCTACGCGTTTAACGTAAAAAAATTAAGAAAACTTAACACAATTTCGACCTATACTCGTCAAAAAGCCAAGTCGAAATACATAAGTCGTATACGGTTGGAAAGAGCATCTGAAAAGTAATCCAGTGATACCCATAAAACCCCATATGATGGCGTGAAGCGTTGTCGGGAACGTTATATATATATATATATATATATAATATATATATATATATATATATATATATATCAAGGCGTCTGAGCGCGTCAACTTAGACATATTAACGCAAAACAAACGGCCGTGTCTCCAACACAGCCACACCCAATTTTTTTATTCGTGTTTGTACAAAATATATTGAACAATGCCCAATCACAGAGCAATTAAGAATACATAGGTAAAATAAATGCTTTCAGCAGGAACACCGACCGTACACACCAGCAAAATGGCTTCACTGGATTGCAAAATGTTGGAACGCTGCTCGCAAATCAGTGCCCTGTAACCTGCTCGCCAGCCATCAGTCCAGCCAATAGAAAACTTCTCGCGTGACGCGTATCAGACGCAAGGTCCATTCCCGTAGCCAATCAGAGAATGGGCACGTTCGCATCAAAGGAACCGCAGCGCCATTTCGTCTCTGTGTACTTGCCTACTCTGTGGCCAGATTATACAAAAACAGAAGTAAGCCATTTCTAGACACTCGCAAAATTCGCGTTATTATTTGGCATCAGGCTGAATTTCACAGTACTGTATATAATAAAGTTGGCATCATTTTCGATTGGCTGCTGCATATCTGTGAATTCACGCCCTTTATGAACAAACTGCACGCGATTGGGGCACACAATGTGAAGTGTTCATTTATTGGCGCAGATTTACCCAGGGCGCGTCAGATAAAGTATGTTTAGGGACACCCAAATTTCGCGAAAAGAATTCCGCACATGCTAGAGTTCGATGCCCTACGAGCGTACCAGCAGTTTCCGTTTGCTTGTTGGCGTCGTGTGACTGCGAAAAGATATTTTCTTAGTTGACTGGCCAATCAGAATTAAGTTTATCTGATACTGTACCTCTGTGATTCGTGGGTAGATACTTAAGACGCCTAACATCTAGATCACTCAATCACAAAAGTGGATCTGAGCTAAAGTGTGATGAAATACAACTGGTCGAGAAATCTTTTCGCGAAATTCGGATGTCCCTAAGTATGGTCCCATGACAAACGTATCGCAAAGGTACACACGTTTTTGAAGTTTAACGTGTCCCCAAATAATAACGCGAATTTTTCCGGTCTCTAGTGATTACATTAACCGATAGTAAGCACGAAGGCAAGTTCTTTTGGCCAACCTAGGCTCGCATAAATTATGTCAGCTTTCTTTGCAATAGCCACATGTTATACAACAAAAGAGGATGTACACAATTCATTAAAATTTCTTACGTATACTTTGATAGAATGAAAAGCATGAATAGGCAATATTTCCATTAGATGTTTTTTTTTTTTTTGTAATTTTATATTTCGGAAAAACAAGTTTTGCAAGTTTATAGGAGTATTGGTGATTACATAATAAGAGCTCCTTTTTTTAAATCAGTATCTAACTGTGTAGTAATATTTACAAAAAATTTTGTTAGCAGCAACAGACATTCTTATGTTAAAAAAAAATATTTGGTAGCGATATTTTCTTTCCACAACCTTACAGCGTAATAGCAAAGATAGCCTTGGTAAGAACTACTGTATGGATATAAGGGGATGGAGCCTACGTAATTCGATTTCTTTAAGTGCATATGTGTCATAGATAATTAGGATGTCTGCAACAAAAAATGTAAAACCTTCAAAATTTATTAATTAAATATTGCAATTAAATTATATTATCTAAATTAAGCTTTGCAAGGCGAAAAATACTTGGTTGCAAACAAATTTCTACAGTGAAAAAGGTACGAAACAAGTAGCTTACACTATATTCAGCCAGTTTCTTTCTTTTTTTTCAAATTGTACATACACATCCATTTGTAAAAATTTGGAGCTTAATTAGAGTGGGTAGGAGCGGTGGCTGGGAATAAAAAGTTTCAACTGATTATCGTAGTTTCTCCTACCGCTATTCATTCTACAGCAGATTATTTCCCACTAACGACTGCCCAGTCATCCACTTCCCGTCTCCCTGTTGTGAAGGGATAACAGCTCGCTCTTTGCGATCGAGAGGTCGAAGGTTAAAGTCCTACATCAGACACGAGAGTATTTACAGTCGTTTCATGGATAACTGAAGGGTGAGCGGTTAGACTGCTCGACTCCCACCCTGGCGATCCGGGTCACTCCCGGATTTTCGCAACGCGGGAATCGTGCTGGACGATGCCGCTGGTCGGCGGATTTTTTTTCGGGGATCTCCCGTTCCCCCCCCCCCCTTTCATTCCGTGGCTGCTCCAGTCTCACATCTTTTCACCCTCATCGGCTCTCAATACCTCGTTCAGAGTCGCCCAAATCTCTCAACTCAACAACAACGGAGAACCGAACACTGTTAAAATCTCTGCTAGTCTCTCCTTACAGTGCATTTAGTAACATTCCGCGAACTGTGAAAATAAACATTCACTTGGACATTAAAGCGTACGACGTCGCCTGGTGGATAAATTAAAATAATAAATTTAAATGAATGTTTTGAAGACAATAAGGCGGTTTAGTAGCCTTGCCTCGCCAGACGTGAACCAGTTCTAATCACTGTTACTGTAAATTCTAGTTTATTCATTTTTTTTTTACATTTGAGCATTTTATTGCAGTCGTATTGCTCCAAGTCCAGCTTGGTATCAGAAAGTTTGTTTAAATCTTTTTATGCCGGCAAAGATTATTGCTGGGATAATAAAAAAGTTATTAGTCCTGCTTTTTAATAAAATTGTTTTGGCAAGCCTTTAAGACCGATAGTGGGACGAATATATTTCTGTCCAGCTAGTTTGTGGCAAAGCTGCGAGGACAAGGTATTGCGCCTACATGTATATTCTTTTTCAGAAACAACAACCCCCCCCCTCCCACAACCACCAACCCCCGCTTCACCCTCCCTCTGTCGTAATCTCAGTCGACCCTAATGATGTAGACTCCAATCAGCTGACTTATAGAGTGGTGGGCTTAAAGTATATCAACACATAATTTAATTGAATATTCATCTCGTCTTCACATTTCACTTACACAGAATTAATATGCTTACATTCTTCAAGCAGTCGACCAAACTTGAAGATTAATACAAATCCAGTGTAATAAAGGGATGTTAAACCAAGTTGAATTTCGGTGGCCATGTTTCTGATCTTCAGTAGAACGACGTACTGGATGGTGTTAACCCTTTGGGCTAATGATACTGCGTCGTGTCGCATACAACCTGGAAACATGCGTCGATACGATCGGGCTTGGAATAAAATAAATTTTAATTGCTACTGGGCGGAAGATTTGCCAACATACATTTCAAAAATACTTTCTGAATGACGAACACTTCGACATGAAAGAAACGGACGTCCCAACTGGTAGCACAAATCTTCGATAGGCGACGAACCAAGTACCGAAGAGGCAGCGGATAAGTTGGAACATATAATATACACTCCTGGTAAACCAGAGTGTTAGGCGCCATCTTGGATTTATACATTTTTAGCCATTACCTATATTTTAAATGATTTTTTTTTAAATTGTAGCTTTGTTAGGGCATGGAATATTATTTTATTTTATTTTCATGCATTTAGAGTTTGTGTTCTCGTACTTATACCGCTTCTGTAGTCATCTGAGAAGATGCTCAATAATATAATCTTAATACCTACTAAGTCCAGGATGGAAATTCTCGTTAGTAATTATGCTTAATTGGCAGGAGTAAAGTCGATAAACTTGAAAAGTAATCATGTTAAATACGCTGATTTATCCCTTTCTTCGTACATTTGCTGATTACTGTACTACAAAAATACGACGGCACTAGTCTGCCATTGTTCTCTTGGATGTATTGGTGGCAGTAATTTTCTTCGAAAAGGCATCCTTGACTAATAAACAGAGACCTGTGGAAAATTCGCGAGTTCAATGACCTGCAATCTAGACTCTGCAATTTCATCTAGGCTACAAAAATGCCGATATCAACTGCACATTGGTTGTCTGCTGTCACAGTGGAAGGCGACAATTGGACACCGTTCTCCAGGAGGTGTTAAAATACCGTGTCGACCAATGACTAAAGTTATATAAACACGCGTGTTTTGAATTCTAGCTTGTACAAGAATTGAAACCTGCGAATTCTTCAGGTCTCTACTTATAAAACGTGCAGGCGCTGCGCAAACAAGAATGTTGGCTCACACGGGCAGAGCAGAGCTGCATCCTGTTCGGAAAGAAACTGGGAGTCGCCGGGTGTCCTTGGTAGCGTTGCTGGAGCCAAGAACCGGGGCAGGTCTCGGCGGCGGAAAGGTCAGAGGTCACAGGTCAGATGCTGCTGCTGCTGGAAGACACTGGCGTCTACCCACAGGCCTCCCAGCTTCCTGGAATACTCCGCCGACTTGGCGTGACGTCATAGACGTGCCTAGCCCTGCCCATTAGGAATGAAAGGACGAGGAGATGTATTTTATTCCCCCCTCCCGCTGTTAATGACGTTTCTCCTTACTTATGGCAGCTGCTCGTGGGGTGGAAGCGTTTACGTAGGGAGGTGGGGAAGTGGTTAAATGTCACGCTTACGTCACGGAATGCACACTCACGCCTCACACTGTATTCGAACCCGAAACTCCTTTCATAAGATGACTTTCTCGACGGCCTTGGCCACGGCGATAGCGAGAAAGGTGTGGATGGGATGGAGTAATTTATCTAGTTATCTAGTCTTGCTCAGTCTCTGCTTTCAGTAAATTCGGTAACATTCCGCAGACTGTAAAAAGTAAACATTAATCTGGACGTTAAAGCGTACGACGTAGCCTTGGAGTTCAAGATACTCTCGTCATCGGCTTTAGGGCTAAATTAAAATCCAACGTTTTGAAGACAATATGACCTTTTAGTAGTTTCGCCTCCCCAGACACAAACCAATTCGTATCAGTGTTACTCTTAATGAATGTTTACACTTTAGTATTTTAGTGCGCTAGTATAGCTCCAAGTCAGGCGCCTACTAGCATCAACAAATTTTTTTTAATATAGAAAAGTATAGTTATAATGTAAGAAAATAGTTGTTAAAACCTTTCCTGCTGGGGAAGATTGTTAATGGAATAATGAAAAATGTTTTCACGGAACGCTTAAAAAACCACTTCATTTAATATTGATTTTTTTTTAAATTCCAGAATTCTATCATAAATATGAGCATTTCTGAGCAATCTATAAATCGTCATTAATTGTGTGCTAAGCGTCCGCGAATTTTTTTATTCGTTTGCAGTTCTAATGCCTCTTTTCTTGTTTGCTTGTCTTCCCTCTGAGAAAATCTTTCAAATGTTTCGTAACTCTGGTCAAAATTTCTTCGTACTAATTAAGTGAATCTGATTTTTAGCCCGAAAAAAGGTGTAACATCGATAATACAGTATCAAAATGGCAGGTGCTAAATCAAGTTTATAAAAAATACTAACTTAATGATTGCTGAAACAAGAAAAATTCGGCAGGTCACAAAAATACTTCGAACGATTTGTTGATGCATTGAGTAGTTCTAAATGAAAATGTGAATTGTTTGTATATTTTGAGTATAATGAAGAAAATGCGCAATCCTCGGCGGTTGTACAGCTCGTAAGTACGAAAGTCATTAAAAATATATTCATATACTGTAGATGTTGTATTATCAATACTCTGCATATTATTTCGCGACCTTGGCCGATGTAAAGTGACCTACCTGATAAAAGACTTCGGACGCACTTTAATTATTAAATAGTCGAAATTATCATTGCCTTTTCTGTCGTATCTTTCAAAGTAGACAGAATGTGTTGCGTGATGCATTAACATATAGACCTATATATGGT